>JANFAH010000022.1:0-600000 GCA_024663395.1 Pisolithus tinctorius | reverse complement strand
TTCGACAGCGGTTCAACTGCGCGCCCCGTTTCCTCCATCGGCGGACGCCGACACCTCCACAAGCGCATCGCCTAATGTCGCTGAAACCAGTCTCCTTTCTCTTCGACTGGTCTTTCCTCTCGGGCCCAGAGGGACGCACACCGGTTCGCTGGGCAGGGGCGTTCTTTAGTGAAAATGAAGCCTTCCGGCTTGAGAGCGGTAGCTGAGGAATGGCTCTGACTCCGCGACCGAGATTTGGACATTGTGGCAGAAGGGAAAAAAGTGAGCAAGCAACACATTCTCAGTCGCAGAGCCCACACTGAAATGACTATGGTAGCAATCTGTACCCCGCCGTAGAGCGAGCTGCACCGAGCCTAGATGACAGCCTTCAGTATAGAATAATTAGATGAATAGATTGATGTGGGGGCTGACCTTACGACCTGTTGTGGATCCAAAATCCTCTGAACTGTCGCTCTCAGTTTCAAAAAAGTGTAAGTGCAGTGGGGCTGGAGACGACGCAAAGGCCTCCCTTGTGCTGTCCACTCAGCCTAAATCGCAACTGGGCCCTGTTCTCGATGGGTTCCCTGGCCTTGTTGATGACAAGCCCGATCAACCCCTAACCACCGTCTCCCAGCTAATTTCCCCTCCGTCAAAGCTTCAAAATCAACCACATTCAGTTGCTACCAGGCTAGGAACAATAAAAAGGCTGTAGGCGACTCGGACGACGCCGAGTCCATCGATGGGCCCACTCTCATCGCCGGGGAAACTGACTCCATCGACTTCCACTCGGCCAACCAGGCTACAGGATGTCGGTGCGCCCTACTCTTAGTTACTATTCTATACGACCTTTCTGACACCCTTTACCTGCCTTCTTACAGGTACTTGGTTGGCGTGCACGACAAGAAAACTGGCAAAACCACTATCCATCCGGCACCCCTCGACATCCTTACACGCGATGTTAAGGCCAAGAACCTATAGCTGTCTCAGCAGCTGGACGCTCGTGCTGCACTGGGTGAGTCGTTTGGTACCACAAAGCCAAACCGGCCATCAAGACACAGGAGCGGAATAAGGTCGACGTCTCTGCCATGGAAACTGTGGTAGATCATCTACAGGAGAGCATACAAAAGAGCACTCAGGCTCTGCTGTCCAAAGGTTCGCTTTTCCGTTCTCTCTTTACCGCTTCAACCTAATTAGGGGGATCATCAGAGGAGGCTCAAGCCACGGCTGATAGCACGCGTTTGGTTCCTCCTTATAATGCGGAAGCTACTGTGCCTAGCGAAGTTTATCCCCTCCACAATATAATACCTGAGACAGAATGGAAAACGCTATCCGAAGCTCCGTTCGTGGTTGTTGGACAAAACCAACGAATACCGCTTCTTCCGTTTCAAAGATCCAAATGGATCAATCAGCATTTGCATTCAATTTGCGACTCTTCCTCTCCCGGCAAAACCAACATGTACGTCTTCTGCGTGTTCAAAGGTTGCCCACTGACTTTCTGTCCAGCAAGATTCTTCAGTACATCGCGTATATGATGCTGTTCTGGCAATTGGCCACCCAAAGCAACCTTGGACAAGTTCTCTGCAAGAGAAGTTAACCTCTATGCCGTCCGTTGTTGCGGACGGTCTGTTGTCTCGGTTTACGGAGAGTGCAAGGACGTCTTCCAAGTCAGTGCTTCCAGCCCTTCCTACGTACTGGAGAAGCCGACACATTATGGTTGAATAGGTCACAATTCACGTCTCAGAAAGAGACGCTGCTGCTAACACACATGTTCGCACTGTGCCTGCGTGTTGATGAATACGCAACCCATACTGAAATAATAGCCAAAGATCTGAGTCAGTCTACGCAGTCGTAAGTGAGATGTAACTTGCGCCAGCTTTCCCTAATCTTGCTTCTTGGATAGCATTAATACGCTCTTCAAGTCAATGGGTATGTTCTCACGGGCTTTTTCAGCGGACATTACATATTGATGTGTTGTAGGATGCCAGATCACTAAGCCCACTGTTGCGGACCTGAAAAGGCTTGGTCTTCCCGACAGTGCTGCAGAGACGAAACGCGCATTGCTCAAAGTTCCGCTGGAGTTTCCAAAGCCGCGGGGTAAACGTCGACGTGGATAGGAACGACGATAGGAAATCGAACACGCGTTTTGGTTCTCGTGCATTACTTCAGTGTCCTCACTACCTTCGATTCTCTTCATATAAACAGAGGGTTTCTGAACGGAGACTGGATGTCAAATGTACAGGTAAATGGTACATAAACATATACAATTTATTCCGGAGCCTTCAACCGTGCCTCCCATCTTTAATCCTTCCATACCCGAATAACAACCTCTTCGACATGATTTTGCGATCCTAAGTGTACGCGTCTATCGTCTGTTAGAAAGAGAAAGCTTTCAACGACCAGATGGGGGTTACGAGCTGCTAACAAGCGATTCATATCCTCAAATCTTCACGTAGCGTGAGTGGATGTCAATGCAACAGCACAAACCCAAGTTACTGCATAACGGAACCCACAAGAACACCGTGGTGATAGCAATTTAGAGGACAGTATTTACCGGAATCTCTTGTTTATCCTTGAGCGTGTCAGTGCCCGTTGTTCCACCCACACTCGCAAACGCACCCCGGATAAGAAGCCCATATGTGAACATATCCAGAGTCCTTAACAGACCTACTAGACTTCTGAAGTGTATTTGATCCATTCACTCTGATGACGTGTGCCCCTGCCCCCCGTCTGCAAAGCAGGAACCCTTGATTATCTGCCAATCTTGACAAAATCCACGTTAGACACACGATCTCCTCATCACAGCTGGGGGTCTTCTTGTAGCTGATTCGATGCTGCACGCCCAATTTCCTCGCTATCTCCGACTTCTCGTCCAAGGAGGATGTCACGATTACACTTGCACCGGACGCAAGAGCTATCTGAGCAGCAAAGCTGTGTTACAACCAACCGTCATCGCAGTCCTAACCGTAAAAAGTTCGAAATGGCGCACGTCGACACACCACAAATTCCGAAGGGCAAGAACATAGTCTCCGCCTTTCATGCCTTCAGGGGGTCAGCGCCGCACACCTGTTACACGTTATTTAACCTAATCGTGTTGTTAGAGACGGTGTGGGACTTACGGTAGGGTCGAAGCCTCTTCATATGACAAGAGGTTGGGAATACGGATAATAGACTGGTTAGAGATTCAGCGACGACGCATGGCCTGGGGGCACATAAGCAGGAACATTGATGTATTTCCGCAGGGGCAATCAGTGTCCCCACCTAGGGCACTGGCCTTGATTTCCTGCGTCAGATCTCCACAAACGTGCTCCAGTACGAAGTTAGAGCAGACACAGTCTCCGACCTTCCACCGTTTGACATCCACTCCAACTGCTACGACCTCACCTTCGCGGCCAGAGCACAGAACCAAATCGTTCGCCACGCTGGAATTTCGCGCACGTCCAAATGAAGAATGGCGGATAGTGCAAGATGGCATACGCACCCTCCATATCTGCGATGATGATCCATAAGTTGATCACGGCAATACGCGACGAGAAGTTCAGTAGCATGCGACATGCGAAAGTGAGCTACTTGCCTGGAGGGATACAGCGTGGATCTCGGTTGTAACTTCACTTGCTCGCGAAGGCGATGTGGAAGCTGCCACAAGTCTTAAGTTCGGAGGTTTGTCACTCTGTCGAAGTAGTACATGTCCTTCGTATACTACCAAAGCCCCTCGCAAGAGAACTCACTGGAGATCGATATCCATGAGTGGTCTGAGCTAGGTTTACTGGCACGGTCACCGTCTTCCGTTTCCTGCCTCGCACTGATCACATATTTAAACGGCTTGTTGCGTATGGTAAAGGTCATAAATGCACGTTGACACTATTCAGCATGTAGATGAGGGTCCGCCGATCGCGCCTGTAAGAGGTTTACCGGGCGTCAATGGTAATTACACCTAACGATTGCTGTCTTACGAGGTCGTTTCGAGAGTGGGGGAGGCTATAAGATGTGAATATTTGGTAAATCTGAATCACTCTCGAGATGCTTCACGATGCTGCGACTCGGACTAGTGCTCCCGTATATGGCATAAAATCTGCACATTTATTTTTCGCAGTCGCATCGCCACATCACCGCATCCATTCAGCCCCAGTCAAAACTGGACAGGACACAGGAGGACGTAGGCTGCTAAGGTCAGATCTGTGGGATTTTCCTCGGACGAAATCGGACAAGGTGTGATAGCCATCAGTACATTGTATTGTAATTTGTTATGGATTGCATTACATTAGCAATGCGATGTCTGGAGTCCACATAGTACAACATACAGTATGCATTACATTCCCGATAGTGCAACGTACATCACATTGCTGATAGTACAACATACAATGTACATTGCACACATCACATTGCTGAGTTCATCTTCTCAGTGCTATGCAATGCAAAGGTATGTAGTATATCTATGAGTTATGCTATTGGCCTGATAATAGTCTCTACAGTTTTCTTAATACCCAACTTCCTAAGTCTGAACGTACTCGGCAAGCCCACCATGTGTTAGTGAAACCTGGTACAGGTGGCAGAGATGTGACACAAGGACATTGTAAGCGGGCCCATTCAGAGTGTGAGGTACATCCCATATATTCTTCCAATTTCCACTGGCTTATACCCACAATTTACAGATGGATGGGCATACTGCTGGTGGTCCACACACACTAGAGGTATGTAGCATTGTTTTTTGCTCTTGGGTTTATACTGAATTGTCTAGGTGGGGGAGAATGACATCCCAGCTCCTTGAGACAATCTGCAGTTGTCTCCTTCAGACCAGCAAGGCTACAGACAGTCAGAAACCCCAGAAGTCCTCCCACCCCCTGCTTCACCCCATCAAGTGCATGAAGATGAGCAAGGCCATGGAGGGTCAGAAATCCCAGAAATCCCCCCACCCCCTGCTTCACCCCATCAAGTGCATGAAGACAAGTGAGGCTGTAGATGGCCAGGAAGCCCAGAAGCTCGCCCATCTCCTTCCTCACCTCAGCAACCCCCACCTTCTTCACCTCAGGCTCCCCAATCGCCTGTTCATGATGCTTGCATTCCCTCTCATACCATCTTCAACATCGATGCTCTCAAGTGTGCTGCTATCCATTCAAAGCATATGGATGCCATTCAATTCATCAAACTCCTCCATACCACATCACTAGACAATCCCATTGCCAAATTAGATGATACAGTGCTCCATAGACTTTGGAATCCACCTCGCTACTGACTTACAGTTGATGATGATCTAGCAACTCTCGCCCCCATCCGTGCTGTTAAACGTCATGACAGCCCCAGATAATTGGACATAGAAGAACGCATTATATCCCCTACCAGTTGGCTTCACAGCTGCCAGATACGTGTAGATAGATTCAAATGTCTAGCCGAAGTCATAAACCTACCTTACCTCAAGGCGGAGCGTCTAAAACGGCCAGTGGGAATGGCGGACTAATGGGGAGCACTAGGCTCTGCCATTAGGGCATTCGCTCGCTGGTAAGGACTGGTGGGCCACAGGGGGCCCAAGCTAGAATGTCGAATTAGTTAGAATAGTGCAACATAGGGTACCCCTCCCTCACGCACTTTAATATAGAACCAAAAAAAAAAAAAAAAAAAAGTTGATGATGATGCAATTTGTTTTGGAATCGAATCATACTTTGTGCTTGAACATTCTGCCATTAGTTCCTACGAGTCCATCAGACAATTGGCAGGATGTTGTTTCAAGGGGAATGCCATGGGGGAGCCAAGCTATTACAGTGTCAAGAAGCTCATCACAGAATACACAGGTGTAGAGTCGATCGAACATGATATGTGCCCAGACACATGCATAGCCTTCACTGGCCTGTATGCTGCACTTGACGCATGTCCCATATGTGGTGAGGATCACTATGATGCCATCCGACTGCGAACCAGTGGTGGGTGATCTCACATTGCCTGCTGCAAGTTTGTTACTATACTGCTTGGGCCCCAACTTCAAGCACTTTGGCGCGATCCCAAGCACGCCAAAGAAACTCAGTATCTACGAGAGGAGACACAGCAGATCTGTGAACAGCTTCATATCAATGGCGGTGTGATTGATCTTTATGATGACTTTTGCAAAGGGTCAGACTATCTTGAGGCTGTCAAGTGGGGTGATATCAAACCCGATGACATTGTCCTTATGATTTTGCTTGACAGCACTCAGCTCTATGAAAGCAAGGAGTCCGACTGCTGGATATACATCTGGATTGTTATGAACCATGCCCCAGACAAGCGCTACAAGAAGCACTACATCCTGCTGGGTGGCTTTATTCCAGGTCCCAACAAACCCAAGAACATCAACTCCTTTCTCTTCCCTGGCCTCCACCATCTTGCCACTCTACAAAATGAATGTTTACGCATCTGGGATGCATCCCAAAACATTACCTTTCTATCAGACTTGTATCTCATCTTTGTGACAGCCAATGGCCCTGGCCTGGTCTATTTCAATGGGATGGTGGGGCACAGTGGCCACAATGGCTGTTGTCTATATTGTGGACTCCTTGGATGCTGCAAAGGGAATCACTATTACCCTGCCTTACTTCTGCCAAACAACTACAACATGGAAGGCAGTAATCACCCCGACCACAGTCCATATGACATCCAAGACCCCAGTTCTTCCAAATACTTTGAAAATCTCTGTCTCTTGGTCACCACTCACAATACAATGCAATACAAGAAGCTTCGCATGGAAACTGGCATCACCAAACCTGCCATCCTTCTCGGTCTTGATGTCTCCTGTATGCTCAGCATCCCTGATTGCCTCACTCCTGATATCATGCACCTTGCTGCCCTCCTTTCAGATCTATTTCTATCATTGTGGCATGGTACAATCGATTGCACACCTCCTGACCATCTCTCACAATGGCCATGGGCCATATTCAGATGTTCTGATGCTTGGGAACTCCATGGTGCCCTCATATCATCCACTGCTCAACACCTTCCATGTTCTTTTGATCGCAAGCCATGTAACCCCACTGAAAAGATCTCATCTGGATACAAGACATGGGAGTTCCAGTTGTACATGTTCAGCATCACACCTGCATTACTGCATGGCATCCTTCCTGAAGCATATTGGCACAACTTCTGCAAGCTAGTCCAAGGATTCCAGCTCATATGCCAGACCCATATCACCCACTCAGAGCTTTGTGATGCCCACATACTACTTACAGAATGGCCACTCAATTATGAAGAACTCTACTGCCAGCGGTCTGCAGCCCGACTCCACTTTGTGAGACCATGCATACATCAGGTGTCCCATTTGATGCAGCAAACAACCAAGAAGGGTCCCGCTATCTGTTATTCCCAGTGGACTATGGAGCGCACCATTGGCAACCTGGGTCAGGAGATTCGACAGCCATCAAATCCATATGCTAACTTGTTGTGCGACGGAGTATGGTGTTGCCAAGTCAATACATTAAAGGCGATGGTACCTAGTCTGTGCCCCGAAAAGACACTCTTCCCATCGATGGCAGCCAACCTCGATAATGGCTATATACTACTTCACAAATGAGATCGACGTCCAGTCTTCCCCCAAGGTCTGGCAAGCATTGCAATTTCCAACTATTTAGGTCAACCATCCATGACAAAAATATATTGATGGGCCCACCTGCACTTGCCTAATGGGCAGATTGCCTGGACTGCATGGAGGGAGCTACTACGTGCACTGGACCAGATACAGCCAGCCTGTTTTGTTAAGGTATGTCCTAAAGCCAATCACAGTTATGTCCTAACACATTTTCCAGGTTGTACTCGCTGAGACTACCCATGTAGTGGAAGTCCAGTACTTTACTTGCCTTGCTGTTCGAGCCAAAGGTCCCAGCAATGCTTGGATCTGGAAGAATGTAGTGGTGGTCACGATGTTCTCCCCCCCCAGCCCAACTCTATTCAAACTTTCATATCAAACCATTTATTCATGCCAATGTTTGGAAGATGACATGTGTGTTATCAATGTCACATTGATTACAGGTGTAGTAGGGATGGCATTACACCGGTTCCCTGATGTAGGCTATTGTTATTTCATGGTGGAGCGACCAGGGCTGGACATAGCTACATTTGGTGTTTCTTATGAAGGCGAGGGTATCCAGGATGATATGGCAGATGATGAAGACCGTGATGATTGAGTTAACTACAGTTTACAGTTACTGTCTGTACAATACTACTTCTTACATGTTCTCGAGCTCCCACTTCCAATGCCAAACTGTATCAAATTCAGAGTTTTTTCCTGCACAATCATACCATTTTGCATCTTCTTCTGGTGTGACATACTTCCAATAAATTGATCCTGGCAGAGGTGGGCTTGGAGTATTGAATATGCTCTTCTTCTCCAAAGCTGGGCATGGTGTTTCTTCTCATGCAGGGACATCTGACTCAGATTCAGTTGTCGAACTGGGAGATGGATGTCATGCTATAGTTGGGCATGGTGTTTCTTCTCATGCAGGGACGTCCAACTCGGATTCAGTTGTCGAACCAGGAGATGGATGTTGTGCTATAGTTGGGCATGGTGTTTCTTCTTGCACAGGGATGTCCGACTTGGATTCAGCTGTCGAACTGGGTGACAGACACGGTGCCAAAGCTGCTACATTGGAATTAGTAGGACAGGGGGTGGAGATGCATTCCAAGGCTGGAAGACTTGAGCTGCATTGAGTTGGATAGAATGATAAATTTACTTACCTGTCTCTGGCTCGGATTCAGGTTCTGTTGTGAAACTGGGGGATGGACACATTGTGGCAGTTGTTGTCGAGGCCACTGGCATGCATACATGAGGAGAATGATCGAAACTACAGAGAGTGAGGTGGAAAGTAATAGAAATTTACTGTGTATACTTACAGGTCATCAACCCAGTTGGCATTAGAAGAGGTTGTTGAGAGTTTGTATGGAAGAAAGCACTGCCTAAGTTGAGCATATCGAGCAGCATTGGAGAGCCAATAATCTGGGGAGAGCAACTGATCATTGGATGCTGTTAGGTGGGGTGGGCTGCTGCTGCTCTCAGTCAGGCTCAGATCACTCAGAATAGCGTTGTCGAGATCAATATCATCTGGTATGTTGAAGAAATGTCGGACAGCAAGGGGTAGGTCCATGTAGTAATGATTAGACTTGGCCATACCAAACTTGTTCATACTTACTACCACAAAGACTACCATAGCATGGGAAAATAACCTTTGCCCAATACCACCACCATCGCTCTCCTCCTATTCCCCCTCCCCCTTGCTCATACCATGGATCCATTCAGTGGATCTCAATCTGGCTTTATGAGTAGCATACCAAGCCTTTTAGACACTCCAGAGAGCCCCACACAGCCAGGATTCTGCCATCATCAGACCCAGATCGACCCCCAGGACAGTTCATTTGCTCGGCATTCTCAGGTGAGTTCCACTCTTTGAATTTTTTCATTGGCACAATTCATCACTTGAATCACAAAAATGGTGCATATATGTAGCAATACTCTCATTTCTCTCACCAGCACATGAGATATAATCCAAGCAGTGGACTGTACAAGTTGGAGATCAACAACCTGCAGAACCAGTTGACCAAGACTGCCACCAAACATGATACAATTAAGTATGGCTTAATCATGGTGACTTCTGCTTTTTGACTGGGTTGTTTTCAGGGTGGCCTTCCATTCACTGATATCTGTGCTCAAACTACCAGATGATACAGACCCTTTGACCTTCTCACTCACAGATGTCATCACACAGGGTTCTCCTACTCTGGACAAACATA
This sequence comes from Pisolithus tinctorius, assembly GCA_024663395.1. Classification (NCBI taxonomy): domain Eukaryota; kingdom Fungi; phylum Basidiomycota; class Agaricomycetes; order Boletales; family Pisolithaceae; genus Pisolithus; species Pisolithus tinctorius. The sequence goes on along the minus strand of JANFAH010000022.1, from coordinate 590,283 downwards.
CTCTCAAGGAGAAGCACCCTGCCATCCATTTCTGGACTAAAGTGGACTATGATGCATTTACCCTTTCTCCTGAATCTCAAGGCCTCAATCGTGGAAAAGCACCTTGGCTGGAGCTTGAAAATGGTGACCCACTAACCTCACAACAGCTGAGTGCTGTCCAAACAACCCTTCACAGCGCATGGGCTGAGCTCGTCCAGTGCAAGCTTGCACCACCAACATGGACCAAGGTCAGCACTTCTGGCAAAGAGCTCGTATACAAGATCATGGTCAAGAAACATCCGCTATTCGCACTTGACAATGATGGATTCAAACTCGAGATGCTCTGTGTGACAGACTATCCCAAGTGGTGCAAAAATCACCTCACACCCACTGGTGAATGGAAGGATGCTTCATCAAGCAAAGCCCCTCTAAAAGAAGAGTCAGAAGAAGCATCCGATGGAACTGTCATCTCGCCACTTGATTTAAAAGGTAAAAAGTGTGAGAATGATGATGGGGGTGGCATGTGTCATGACCGTGCATTCGTTATAAGTCCTTACACACTCCGCACCCTACTCCACCGGTCGTTCACTCACTCCGCACCAACTCCGCCCAACTTCTGTTGGCTATGAACCATCTCCGCTCCAACTGTTGTTGGACTTGTGTCCTCTCCTACCGGACCGGGCGGTCTGTTCTCTGAGGGGTCATGTGACTACCTTCGCAGTCAGGTACTCCGCAGCACGCTCACCACATGGTCCAGCGTCTGGGCTGTTTCCTTTTCTAGATGTTCTGTGTTACCCGTTCATATGTCCTCCGTCTACCCTTCATTCGTCGTCCAGGAAATTTTACTTGAAAATTTATGAGTCTCCGTATGTCAGTTCCGATTCCAGTTACTGTACCTCCGTAGCAGTATAAAAGCATGTACTGTACTCTGCTGTTCCTCAGTACGAATATCAACTTAGTTCCTACTCCTCCTGACTCCGTCTTCTGTCTGTCGGACTTACCTCCGACTCTCTATCTGTACTCTCCCTCTGAAATACGAGGGCTGAGATTGTGCAAGGGGGTAGCACACGAGCTAAACCCGATGCCCTCACTCTGCTCCGCCTCTGTCTCGGCGGACTTCGTTCCTGCCACCACTCCGCTAGTCAGAGTTTCGTTCTTCCCTGTCGGACTTGCTTCTGAACCACTCTCTAGACCTTGTATAGCGTCGGAGTTGGTCGGAGTAGGCCCAGACTTGACAGTATATTCGTACTTGCACTTGTACGGTCTCATTTTCCATCCTCCAAAAAACTTACATCATTATGAGAACTCGAGCTCAATCCCAGAGAGAGGTTGCTGAGAACCTCGCTGCAGCGCTAGCTAATCCACGTCGACTCCCTTCCGTCGTTGAACAATTCCAGTCCTTCTCCGCTCGACACCACTCTCGTGCTGAAGGCAAAAGCGCTTCACAAGCTGGTCGCTCCGACCTCCACCCATCAGCCTTCCATACTCCATCTCCTTGTAACCAAGATGATGGACCCGACCCCGACCCCGACTATCCTGATGGTGATCCTGATGGCGGGGGCAGCGGTGACGGGGATATCCCCGAAGACCCGGCTGAGCTGCCAGAGGATCCCCTCGTAGCTCTTGCTAGAGCTGTCCATGCACTTGCGCGGTCTAGTTCGCACACTGGGGACTCCACTCCGAAAACCAAAGTCTGCGAGCCTGACACTTTCGATGGCTCCGATCCTAAGAAACTCCGCGAGTTCCTCGTACAATGCGAGTTGAACTTCCAAGACCGCCCTCGTGCATTCCGCTCTGACAGAGCGAAAGTTACCTTCGCTCAATCCTATCTTAAGGGTATGGCCCTGGCTTGGTTCGAGCCAGATTTGCTAAACCCCGACAACTATGACCGCCCGCTCTGGATGGATGACTATCATGAGTTCTTACAAGAGCTCACAGCTAATTTCGGTCCGCACGATGCTATAGCGGATGCCGTCCAACAACTCGAGAACCTTACCATGAAGGATGGTTCTCGTATTACCAAATATGTCGTGGAGTTCAATCGCTGGGCTTCACAGGTCAAGGACTATGGTGTCGGTGCACTCTGCCACCACTTCTATAGCGGACTTCCAGACCACATCAAAGACGAGATCGCTCGCGTCGGTAAGCCTTCTACCCTCGCACAACTCTGCGAACTCGCCCAAACCATCGATGCGTGCTACTGGGAGCGCAAAGCAGAGATCTCACGTACTACCAAGTCCACCTCTGACAAGTCGCAGTCCTCCAACTCTGACAACAAAAATAAATCGTCGTCCTCCGCCTCTGCCCTGAAGTCCGACGCCAAGGGCAAGGGCAAACAGAAAGATCCGCCCAAGTCCGACGCGTCCAAGTCCGATATTGCCCACCTTCTGGGTAAAGATGGCAAACTCACCTCCACTGAATGACAGCGCAGGATGAAAAACAACCTCTGCCTCTTCTGTGGCGAGGCTGGCCACTCTGCCAAGGACTGCCCCAAGTCCACCTCTTGTGCAGCCAAAGCCCGTGCAGCTACGGCTGAAACTCCGCCTACTCCACCTGCAGAGAAGGCAGAGTCAAAAAATTAGTCCACTCCTCCAGGGAGCTCGCACAGCCTGGAGGAAGCATTGAACCCAACTGTGCGCAACCGGACATCCGACTCAACGCGTCCACTCTTTCTAGTCCCAATTCCTTACTTCCGTCTGTAACTCTTCTGGATTATTCTGTTGATACTGTTTCTGCGTTGATCAATTCTGGTTCTTCTCATTGCTTCGTAGATCCATCTGTAATTAAAAAATATGCCATTCCTGTTTCCTCCGTTTCTCTGCCAATTCCACTCTGCTTGTTCGATGGTAGTACAAATGCTGTCATTTCTCAAGAAGTAGATCTTTCCCTCCACTTTCCTTCCGGCGATGTCAATTCCGCTTCATTTTATGTTACTCCGTTGGATTCTTCTTGTTCGCTGGTATTAGGACACAACTGGCTCACCCGCTTCAATCCGTCGATTGACTGGGTACTGGGCAGTATATCGTTCAAACCACCATTACAGGGAATGCCGACACCCCAGGCGCCTTCGTCACCTTCCGCTGCGACCTCTGCTCTGGATCCGACACCCTCCGCTCCGTCTGCAGCTCCGTCTGCAACTCCAACCGACTCGCCATGCTCCGCTCCGCTCATCTCACTCATCAATGCTGCTGCGTATGTCAGAGCCTGTGCTCTCCCTGGCTCCAGACAGCTCCGCTTACAGCTCTCCGCTGATGATGTGAAGCTTCGTGCGTCCTCCGCTTCATCTCCACCTCCTGACCTCTCCTCGGTTCCTTCTGAGTATCATGAGTTTGCCGATGTCTTTAGTAAAGACAAGGCCACTGAACTTCTGCCACACCGCTCGTTCGATCTCAAGATCGACCTCGAGGAAGGAGCAACTCCGCCCATCAGTACAATCTACTCTCTTTCTCCGCCAGAGCTTGAAGCTCTCCGCACCTTCATTGACGAGCATCTTGGCTACGGTTTCATCAAGCAGTCCACCTCCGCTCATGGTGCCCCTGTCCTCTTCGTAAAGAAGAAGGACGGTTCACTCCGCCTCTGTGTAGACTATCGAGGGCTCAACAAAATCACGAAAAAAGATCGCTATCCACTGCCGCTCATCTCCGACCTACTTGACTCACCAAGCCGCGCTAAAGTCTATACCAAGATCGACCTCCGCCATGCCTATCATCTAGTCCGCATCGCAGACGGAGATGAATGGAAAACGGCTTTCCGCACTCGTTATGGTTCTTACGAGTGGCGGGTAATGCCATTCGGTCTGACTAACGCGCCTGTGGCTTTCCAGCAATTCGTCAATAGCATCTTTGCAGACATGCTTGATGTCTGTGTCGTGGTATACCTTGATGACATCTTAATCTATTTGCAGGATATGGAGTTGCATCGCGAACATGTAAAAGAGGTACTCCGCCACCTTCGAAAGCATGGTCTTTATGCCAAGCCAGAGAAGTGCGAGTTTCACTCTGACTCCGTCGAGTACCTTGGTTATGTTCTTTCTCCCTCCAGTCTCACCATGTCCGCTGAGAAGGTTCAGGCAGTCCACGACTGGCCTGAGCCGTGGAAGGTGCGAGACATCCAGTCTTTCCTTGGTTTTGCAAATTTCTACAGACGATTCATTAATAACTACTCTGACATCGTCGTTCCACTCACTTGCCTCACACGAAAGGGTGCTCCTTGGAACTTTTCTGAGGAGTGCCGCTCCGCTTTCCTCCGCCTGAAGGATGCCTTCAGCTCCGCTCCTATTCTCACTCATTGGGTCCCTGACACTCCGCTTACAGTGGAAACCGATGCCTCCGACTATGCCATTGCTGGCATTTTGTCGGTCACCTGCTCTGACGGTGAACTCCGCCCAGTCGCTTTCTACTCCCGCACCATGACCGTGCCAGAACTCAATTATGATACCCACGACAAGGAGCTGTTGGCTATCTTCAAGGCCTTCCACCATTGGCGGCATTACTTAGAAGGCTCTGCCTTACCTGTCGACGTGGTGACGGACCACAAAAACCTTGAGTACTTTTCCACCTCTAAGGTTCTCACTCATCGACAGGCCCACTGGTCGGAGTACCTTTCGCAGTTTAATCTTTCCATCCACTTCTGACCTGGCCACTTAGGAGCCAAACCCGACGTGCTTACTCGACGTTGGGACGTCTACCCAAAAGGGGGGGATAGGGACTACGCGCAGGTAAATCCTCACAATCTCCGCCCTATGTTTACACAGGAGCAACTCGCATCATCCCTCCATACCACTACCCTCATGGCACCTGTGCTCCGCGCCACCATGGTCTTTGATGTTGAGTGCTTGCACTCCGACATCATCTCCGCCCTACCATCTGATCCTGTCTCCGCCAGCCATCTTCCAACTCCAACTAAGCCTCGGTGGTCCCTGGACTCCAACGGTCTACTCCGCCTTGACGGTCGTATCTTTGTCCCTGACATTGATGACCTCCACCTTCGAGTGCTTCGGTTCAAGCATGACCATCCTCTAGCAGGCCATTTCAGGCAAAACCGCACCCTAGAACTCGTCTGCAGGGACTACGTGTGGCCCAACCTCCGCTCTGATGTGAAAGAATATGTCAGGTCTTGCACCGCCTGTGGACGGAGCAAAACTCCACGTCACCACCCTTATGGTCTACTGAAGCAACTCCCCATCCCAGAGAGACCTTGGAACTCCATCTCCATGGACTTCATCAAACACCTCCCCAACTCCGATGGCTACTCTGCCATACTCATGGTAGTGGACTGCCTCTCAAAGCAAGCGGTGTTCATCCCCACCCACGACTCTGTCACCTCCGCCGAACTCGCTAAGCTCTTCCTAACCCATGTCTTCTCCAAGCACGGAGTACCAGCTAATGTCACCTCTGACAGAGGTCCTGAGTTTGTCTCACACTTCTTCTGCTCCCTAGGAAAGGCCCTCGACATGCGTCTTCACTTCACTTCGGGTTATCACCCAGAAGGCGATGGCCAGACCGAGCGAACGAACCAGACTCTCGAACAGTACCTTCGTGTCTACTGTAACTACCAACAAGATAACTGGGCTGAGCTGTTACCTCTAGCGGACTTCGCTTTCAACAACGCACCAAGTGCGACAACTGGAGTTTCTCCCTTCTTCGCTAACAAGGGATACCATCCAAACCTGTCTGTGGTCCCTGACCAGGACTTCACCTCTCCAAGGGCTCACGACTATGTCGTCGAGCTCTCCGCCCTTCATGATTTCCTCCGCTCTGAAATGTCCGCTGCTCAACAGTGCTACCAGGGTCCAGCAGATGCTAAACGCATACCTCCGCCTGAGTTCAAGGTCGGAGAACAGGCCTATGTCAAAGCCAAGTACTTCTGCTCCACTCGTCCTTCAGAAAAACTCTCCGAAAAGTACTTAGGCCCATTCACCATCTTGGCCAGGCCAGGTACGCATTCTGTCACCCTTAAACTCCCTGACTCTATGCGCTTGGTACATCCGGTCTTCCACGTCTCGCAACTGGAAGCCGCAGCGGCCAACCCTTTCCCAAACCAGCAACAACCTCCACCTCTGCCAGTAGATGTCGATGGTGACCTTGAGTATGAAGTATCAGAGATACTCGACTCTAAGGTGGACCGCCGTCACCGCCACTGTCAACTCTTGTATCTAGTCCGCTGGGCTGGTTACGAGAACACCAACGAAGAAACCTCTTGGTTGCTTGCAACTGAGCTGGATCACGCTTCCGACATAGTATCCGCTTTCCATGAATGCTATCCACACAAACCTGGCCCATACCAAACTCCGCCATAGTACTCTGCCCACATAGACTTCCTCCGTGGGCCAACTCCGCCTCTTACCGAACTATCTTAAGTACTTTAGAATTTTCTCCACTTATCCGTTTCACTTCTCAGAGTCACAAACAAGGTCACAAGTCTAACTCGTAGTAATACAAAATATACAAACTAAAAACAAAGACAAAAAAAAAAAAAAAAAGAAAACAAAACTACTTTACTCTTCCATCACTTGTTCTCTGCCACCCTCCTGTTCTTCTACACCTTCCTTTTCTCCTCCAACTTCTTCCTCCTCCTCGTTGTCCCCATCCGCACCTTCATCCGCTTCCTCTCGCTGGTCCTCCACCGCCTCTGACTGAGGCCTTTTCCAACCTCCTCCCACGCGCTCGAGTTCAGCCAGTCTGGCTTTGCGCGCATCTTCCCTCCTCCTCATCTCCGCCCACTCCGCCCATGCGCGGTACATCCCCCACTCGTCGGCAGTCTGCTCCGCTGCCTCTGCCATCCTCTCGAAGGCTGTCGCAGCCTTTTCATGCGCCGCCGCATACCTCTCTGCAGCCTGCAGCTGCTGCTCCCACTCCCACTCCGTCCACCAGGAGGAGACCCCCGAGGGTCTCTCGAGCGGCATCTCTGGTTCCTCCTCGTCCTCTCCACCTGCCTCCCGCTTGTCATCCACTTCCTCCATCTCCGTCGCTCTCTCCTTTCCCTTCCCTCGCGTCCTCTTCTTCTTCTCTCCTTGGGAGCTCCCCGTCCCTGCTCTCTTCCGCAAGGGCCCCACCGCCGCCTCTTCCCACATCCAGCTGCACGTCTTCTTTTTGTTATGGCAGGGCACACAGGCCCTGGTCTTGCCCTGCCCCAGCTCACACTGCCCCGCCATCAGACTCGCTATACAGCGAGTGCAGGGGGCTCTTCTGGTCGCGGTGACCACCACGGAGGTCCCAGGGACCCTCTGGGCAGTGTTGACATCGTACACCACGCCACATAATCTAAGAAAATAAAACTGCGAAGTCAGCTCCGCCTGACTCACAGTACTCCACCACTCACCTTTGTGCGGCCTCATTCCACTTGGCCTGAGCCCTCTCCTCAGAGGCCCTCTGCCTCTGCCTCTGCCTCTCTGCCTCCTCCTCTGCCGCCTTCTTCCTTCGAGCCTCCTCTTCCTCCTCCGCTCTCTTCCTCCGCTCTGCCTCCAACCTCTCCTCCTCCGCCTTCTGCCTCTTGGCCTCCTCGCACTTGGCCTTGCGCTCGGCCTCGTGTTCTCTCTCTCTCCACTCGGTCTCCTCTCGACGGCACGCCTTCTCCGCAGACTTCTCCCGCTCAGTGTCGGTGGAGTCGTCTGTGAGAACGACCAGTTCTTCATCTGCGACTTGGGAGTAGTCGCGGACATGGTCAGGGGTTGGCTGGGGGGTTTTGCTCTGGAGCTGGGAGGACATGATGATGGGGGATGGGATACGAAGGTTCAGTACCCTAACACGTGTTTTTAAGCGGTACTTCGAACTCCGATGGAGCTCTGCTGTGGCTAAAGCCATTGTCCTCGAGGCATCAAAGTAATTTCAAATGATCAACTCGTGTTGATCTCGTCCCAAACATGTGGCCTTCAGGGGTTCAGGCCCTAGGGGGGGGGCACTGTCACGACTGTGCGTTCATTATAAGTCCTTACACACTCTGCACCCTACTCTGCCGGTCATTCACTCACTCTGCACCAACTCCGCCCAACTTCTGTTGGCTATGAACCATCTCCGCTCCAACTGTTGTTGGACTTGTGTCCTCTCCTACCGGACTGGGCGGTCCGTTCTCTGAGGGGTCATGTGACTACCTTCGCAGTCAGGTACTCCGCAGCGCGCTCACCACATGGTCCAGCGTCTGGGCTGTTTCCTTTTCTAGATGTTCTGTGTTACCCGTTCGTATGTCCTCCATCTACCCTTCATTCATCGTCCAGGAAATTTTACTTGAAAATTTATGAGTCTCTGTATGTCAGTTCCGATTCCGGTTACTGTACCTCCGTAGCAGTATAAAAGCATGTACTGTACTCTGCTGTTCCTCAGTATGAATATCAACTTAGTTCCTACTCCTCCTGACTCCATCTTCTGTCTGTCGGACTTACCTCCGACTCTCTATCTGTACTCTCCCTCTGAAATACGAGGGCTGAGATCGTGCAAGGGGGTAGTGCATGAGCTAAACCCAACGCCCTCACTCCACTCCGCCTCTGTCTCAGTGGACTTCGTTCCTGCCACCACTCCGCTAGTCAGAGTTTCGTTCTTCCCTGTCAGACTTGCTTCCGAACCACTCTCTAGACCTTGTATAGCGTCGGAGTTGGTCGGAGTAGGCCTGGACTTGACAGCATGCCTCCACTTTCGCATCCACACCCATGCACAAAGCAATCCAAAGGTACAATGCTTGATTTCCTACATTCTGTTACTAATTATCACTCTCCGAGGTTCAGATACACTTGTACAGCCAGCTGTTGAAGAACTGGGCACTTTGTGGCAACAAGAAAGCCTCGGGTTACCTGATACTGGTAAGTGCCTTTATTCTGATATGTTCAGCACTAACATCAGTTGAGCACTAGTTGAAGCTGAATGTTGTAGCGAGCCCTCGACCGAGCCACAAGATCACCACACACTAACTCCAGTCATAGCATCACGATCTCCAAGTCCATGTGGGAGTGCTGCAGATGTGCCATTTGGTATGTTTCTACCAATGCCCAAGCCATCGCCTATCTGCTTGCGATCGACATCAGTGCCACCTGCCAAGTGTTCAACATCTGCTGCATCATCTGTGCCCCGACATAACTCCAATAAGGAGAACGAGTTTCCACTAGCAAACCTGCTGTATGTTTCATTTGTAACAATAAACATAGGCTTATTCTATCACTTAGTTCTCATGTGTTTGGCATGCAAGGAGTTCCGAAGAGGGCACCACTTGTCCCAGCCCAGCCCCGGGTTCCACCTACAAGTGAGTGCACAAATTCTGAACCACTGACCATCACAGCGAAGGTTGATGGAAAGAAGGTCAGCAAGATGTGCCCCGGTGTGGGTCAAAGTGTGGAAAGCTGGTATAAACCAAACAAATCCAACACAAAAGACAAATATGTGCAAGTGGTGGTTTACCTCTGCAGAACCTGGAGGGCAGAGAAACCTAAAGTGGGGAAGACTTCAAGTGGAGGTGCTCCTGGTGCAAGTCGTTGACAAGTTACGCAGGAGAAGACAAATGGACGATGATTGGGAAGGGGATGCTGAACAGAGTGAAGGTGTTCAGCCGAAAGTACTTGGGGGTAATGGACTTTTGATAGAATATGCTCCTGGTGCAAGTCGATGACAAGTTACACAGGAGTGAATGGATGACTAAGCAGGTGTGCTGACAGAGCACAGATGATACTTCAGATGAATGAATGAAGGTAGATAGACCCTTGATGGAGCCTCAACTACCAATGATACAAATGAAGACAGATAGACTCTTCCAAATGAGCCTCAACTGTCAACAACGAGATATGTTGAGCTGAGCTGACTTCTGAGTGACTTCTTGATTGATTGTTGGTAGCTAAGTACATGGGGGTTTATATACTGTGGGGGGAGCACAGCTTGTGACAAACAAGGCACAAACACTTGATAAGTAATGAGTAAGGACTGAGTAATCATGATGAGTAAGCGAGAAATGAAAAGTAAGCAAGCAAAGAGGATTGGTAAGGATTGGCAATGAACGAGTCAAGGATAGTCAAAATATCACAGAATGAGTCAAATGGAGTCAGAAACTGAGTAAGCACACTGATATCACATTAGGGGGTGGCGATGCAAGTCAGATCTCGGCGGAGACATCTCTAGATCCAAAGATGGCATGACAGATGGACAGTGTTTCCACACAAGGAAGTATTAATTCCAGAATTGAAGGGCATGAGTCAGGTGTCAAAGGGGGCTAGGGCGTTGGGGGTCTGTGGGGCAATGGGAGCATAGGCGATCGCATCTCCCACCCTTCCATCCTCTCAGCAAAGTTAACAAAGACTTCATGAACGGGGCTCTGATGGAGGAGGAGGAGAAGGGGGGACATTGTGAGTCAAAGTGAGGTTCAGTGGTGGAAACCAACCAAAACCAACACAAAAGACAATGAAAGCGAGTGGTGGTGTGCCTATGCAGTACCTAGATGGTGGAACCTGTTCTTTGGGAGGGTTTTTTGCAAACTACAACACTCAAAGATGAGTGCTGAGGGTTGGGGGTGCTCCTGACGAAGAAGGAGCAGGAATGCGAGAGGAAGCGATGGGGTAGACTGCTGTCAGCCTACAGAAGGGTGGATGATGACTTAATTCGATGTCCTGAGCTTCACTGAGCTCAGGGAGGACTTGGGGTGAAGTAGATCAATGATAGATGAGAATAAGCGAAGTAGACGATAGTTAGACCCTTAATAAAGTCTCAACTATCGAAGCTGCTGAATGATTTACTGAATGATAATAAAATGCGAGCCAGAGGGGCTCTCTGATGTCTTCTTTTTTTTTGCTACCTAAGTACAGTGATTTATATACAGTACAGGGGTGTTGCCTATGGAAAACAAGGTGCAAACACTTGGTAAGTGATTGGTAACTGATGAGTAAGGAATGTAAGCGGTGGGTAATCGTCTTAGAAAGCATTGGTGAGCATTGGTAAGGATAAGTAAGCCAAAAAGCACAGAATCAGTAAGCAAGGGCAAAAGATTGGTAAGTATTGGCAATAGGTGAGTCAAAGACAGTCAGAATGTCAAAGTATGAGTCAAGTAATGTCAGAAACTGGGAAAGCGCACTGGAATCGCATTAGGGGGAGGCTGTGCATGTCACATCTCGAAGAGATCGTTTCTGGGCCAAAGTGGGATGACAGAGAGGCAGTGCTGACCTGATGCTGATATAGTACATCCAAAAGCAGACAGGGTGAGTCAGATGTCAACAGGGGTCAAGCTTTGGGGGTCTGTGGGGTGACAGGAGCATAGGGGATCGCAACTTTCCCCCCCTTACTGTCCTCTCAGTGAAGCAAATAAAAACTTCATGAATGAGGCTCTGTTGGAAGAGAGGATGAAGGGGGAGCATCTTCTGCTGTATCTTGCAATAAGGAGGCAAGATGTGCATCATACTCGTCATGGATGCGATCAGGGAGAGTGGAGAACAGTAGATTATACTGTAGCTGTCGCAATTTTGGAAGAATGATGGACAAGACTGGTATGAAGACGTTGCAGGGAGCAGGGAGGAAGGATCCATATGCTTCTTGGACTGGAGAGACTGAAACAACCACATAAGACCTTTCCAAGCAAATGACAGACCTGAGGCGACCAAAGAATGTCCTCCTAGAGGTCATACTGACAAAAAGAACACGCTGTCCAAGCTGGATGGGCTGAGAGGGGGCAGACGAGGGTGGGATGTACCAGGATGCTTCAGGACGGAAGCTAGTAGGAACTCCTGGTAGATATACGTAGCCATGGTCCCTAGCAAAGGGGACAAGTGAAATGATTGATGTGGAGGTGGCCATATCAGAAGAATTAGCGAAATGAGCATCTTTTGGAGGGAGTGCTGTAGAAACGTGTGGAGTGCACAAATCCTTTCCAATTTTGGAAGGTAGGATCGCGTGGCTGAGCACTACAAGCGAGTGTGGGAATGGTTTCGGTGTCTGCAGAATTGGCAGAGATACGTCGAAAACCAGAATGCCATACATGGGCACTTAAGAACTTTATTGGCGCTTAACTTGCTTCCTCCTTTTTCTTTGGCATTGACAACTCGTTCTTGTGCGAGGGATGACTGCTGACATTTCTGGCTGTCCTTCTTCGCATGAGGGCTATGGTCTTCATCTCCATTCATCAGCTACATCCATGTCCACCTCACCAAACACCTTTGGTGTGTGACAACATCTTCTGCTGGATCTTGCAGTAGGAAGGCAAGATGCATGTCATACTCATCATGAATGCGATCAGGGAGGCTGGAGGACAGTAGATTATACTGCAGCTGTTGCAATGCGGGAAGAATGATGGACAAGATTGGAATAAAGATGGTGCAGGGAGCAGGGAGGAACGATCCATATGCTTCATCAAGAGGGGAGACTGAAACGACCACATAAGACCTTTCTAACCGAGTGACAGACCTGAGGCAACCAAAGAATGTCCTTCTGGAAGTCATACTGACAAGGAGAACATGCTGACCAAGCTGCATGGGATGGGATGGGGCTGACAACAATGGGATGAACCAGGGGGCTTCAGGACAGAAGCTGGTGGGAATGCCTGGCAGATATACGTAGCCATTGTCTCTGGCAAATGAGACAAGCGAGATGATCGACGAAGAGGTGGCCATGATTGATGGACTTAGCAAAATGAGCGTCTGATGGATGGAGTGCTGTAGAAATGCATAGGGTGCGAGGATCCTCTCCAAGTTTGGAAGGAAGAATCATGGGGCTGAGCACTTTAAGCGAGCATGCGAACCAAGTTGATATCTTTGGAAACAGTGGAGATATGACGAAAACCAGAATGCCATACATGGGCGCTAAGAACCTTTAATGTGCGCTTAACTCGCTTCCTCTTTTCTCTTTAGCACTGACGACTTGTTCTTGTGCAAAGGATGACTGCTCACATCCAGCAGTCTTTCTACACATGAGGCCTTTAGTCTTCATCTGCATGCATGGGCATTGCACACAACTCATCAATGAGTTAGGCAGAGTCAGCTGTAACCATGTCCACAACACCTTTGGTGTGTGACAGCGCATCCTCAGAATCCACAAAAACACCTTACATTCTTACATGAAGTCTCATGGCATTGAATGAAGATACACGAAGATCACAGATATGGAGCTTGATAAGCTTGTTACCACATTCAAGAAGAGATGGCCCAAGTCTGGCCTTTGCTATATCATGGGGTTTATGCGAGCACAGGGGATCCATGTGCAACATCACCACATAATTCAGTTGCTTCAAAGGATTGATTGACTAGGTCAAGCTTTATGAGACTGCTGCATGAAAATGAGATGCAAGTATCACATCAAACAGCCAAATGTGCTGTGGCACATTGACAGCCACTGCAAGCTGATCCAGTGGGGAATCATCATCCACAGGTTTATCAATGGCTTTCGCCACACAGTACGTCTATTGCCTACTCAAGTTTGTCACATTTGTTGATTCACTCATAGGTTACTGCAATTCATGCTAGTGACAACAACCAGTCATCGACTGTCCTTCATTTATTCGATCACGCTACTCAACAATATGAATACCTTCTCATGTATGTGGAGACTGTGGTGGTGAGAACATTGACATTGTGACATACATGATTATGAAGAACAGCCACCATTGTGGCTCATTTATCTGGGGAACATGAGTTTTACATTATTTTTGTATTCATCATTGCTGATCATATGGATAGTTCAACTTGGAATTGTTGCATCGAGTGTTTATGGGTTGAAGTTGGATCCCAATTTGCCAGATGCTGGCATGCTTTTTTTGCACAGCTTGAACATGTTCATATGCTCAATATCGAAAACCTGTCACATATCTGGTTACTCCACATGCTGTTCCTCAACAATATCAATCATGACTGCCAGGTGTTTCAGGAGGAGTGGAACTACCACCCAATGGGTGGTGCAGGTACTAACAACAAGAGTCCATTGGTAAATCTCAAATTTTATTAGTTTATACTCTTTGTCTCATGAAATAAAGGATATGCATTTGCTTGGTCAGATTCAATTTGGAATCTACCAAGAACATGAAGATTGTGAAGGATGTAACCTTGCTGATGATGAAGTAATGGAGACAGCTGATGTGATTGCACACCAACAGCAAGTTCACATTAAACCTGAGGCTGTGTGCATACCATCTCTTCAGAACCCTTTTCAGAATGATGAAGAAGAACTAACCTTCTTCAGGGGTCTTCAGGAGGTAGTCACACAGGACATCATGCCAGAAAATTTTGGGTTGACAGCAATGAAGTGGAACTCTGACACATACCCACTGATCAAGACTATACACATTGGGTGCCATGCACGAAAAGAGGTAGATATTTCATTGGCTGACGTGATTTGGTATTCCCAGGCATTGTCTACGTTATTGTTCTACTTAGAGCCAGTTCGGAAACTGGTGTAGAGCATTGCCAAGCATTACTGACACATGTTGGCTCGCTAGAGTCTAATGGCACATGCCAAATTTTAGTCGGAGCCATAATCTGTGCCAGGCTGCCGATGGTGATAATCAATCGGCATATACTACAGTATGTAACCCTACATGTGCCTCTCAACCTAGAACAATGCCATTGTCTGGTAAAGTATATTGCATTGGTCCTCAGCATTGTTCTCTGTGCAGTCACACATCTCCTTGAATCAGATCTTGGGTGAGAACCTCAGCCCTACCACACTTCCTGCCTGTCTGGCGAAGACTGGGTGCTGGAACTGATTGTGGGTCACCCAGAACGCATTCATTGCGAACTTGGGATGCATGTGGAGGTTTTCCAGCAGCTTATCATCGCTTTGTGGCAGCTTGGACTCAAGAACTCAAGGTTCATTTCTCTCGAGGAACAACTCGCGATATTCCTGTATACATGTGTCACTGGCCTGCCATTCAGGCATGTAGGGGAGTGCTTTCAACAATTGAATGATATGATTTCGTGGTATGTATTTAACACTCCTCTGATGTAACTACTGCATGGAATTTCCAGTTATTTCCATATGATACTCACCACGCTTGCAACACAACCTTTTTATATGGACTATGTTCGATTTCCAGCTGGCAATACTGTTCCTTTGAAGATCCAAAACAACCCAAAATTCTGGCCATACTTCCACAATGCTATTGGCACCATCGATGGAAGCCATATACATGCATCTCCCCCCGCCTATGTACATTTGAACTACTGGAACCACAAGGGATACATCTCCCAAAACTGTCTCTTCGCATGTGATTTTGACCTACAGTTTATATACTCTCTTACAGGCTGGGAGGGCAGTGCAGCAGACGCCTGTGTATATGAATATGCGACCACACATGACTTGAGGATTCCTGAAGGAAAGTTTTTGCTTGCAGATGCCAGATTTCCTGCAGAGCGAAAGTTGCTCATTCCATACCGTGGTGTACACTACCATTTAGCTGAATGGGGCTGTGCTAGCGTAAGGTAAGTAATCACACCTATGATCCCCTGACCATCCTACTGATGAAAACTGCAGGCCTGTGAACAAGCAAGAATTGTTTAACTTGCGGCATGTGTCAGCTCGCAATGTTATCGAATGTATTTTTGGAGTCATAAAGCGTTGTTTTTGTATCCTTTCACTAGTTCCACCATTCAATCTCCGGACACAAGCGCAGCTGCCAGCAGCGCTTTGCACCCTTCATAATTTCATCTGCATCCATGATCCATTCGAAGGCAAACTTCCAGAAGACTTCAGCACTCCATTTGATGCAGGTGTGCAGGGTGGCAATGGGTTGGAGGGGCCCAGTGTACTGGAAGGCAATGGAGAACATCCAGAGGCATGTGTATTGTGCGATCAAATTGCAGAGGCAATGTGGATCAATTACCAGGCTATCCTGAGGGAGAGAGAGGGAGTGGGACACATGGAGCTCCTTGAAGATGAGTCTGACATGGATGTGGATGGTGCTGAGGACAAGTATAGTGGTGGGGAGGAATATACCTAGGAAATACTGCCCCTCCATGTACATTTTTTTATGTGAAGATTTTATTCTAGTGATCGTTCTCAAAAAGTCGTCCAAAACAACATGAATTACAACAACAAATGAAAGAAATACATGGTGGTATGGAAAGTATATGCAGCTACATTGTAATTCAAAGTGGTCCCCCCTGATCAACACCACCTTCCCGCAGATGACCAGCGATAGATTGTTGATACTCTTGGTTGGCAACAGCTTGATGAAGAGTGGGATTTGTGATGGATGTGTACATCATTGCCTTCTTCTCATCTACAGTAACAGTGTGCACCATAAATGCACCTACCTCAACTGGCAGCAAGGAGTCCTCAGTGGACAGAAGGGTCAATGCCTTGGAGAGGTAGTCAACAGTATTGGTGGTGGCGGCTCCATGCTGGATGGTGGGGGCAGGGGCAGGGGCAGGTGAGGCAGCACTTGCATTTGTGCTGTCATGGTATATCAAACTGAGGAGATCGGTCATGTGATTGACAGTGCCAGTCAGACCAAACACTGTGGTCCCAGCTGAGAGTTTGGGCAGAGCTGGCTGTTGATTCCTAGGAGGACCAAAGGACCGGGCAGATGACTGACCAGACCCACAAGATGGTTTATGCAATGGGGGCGGGGTAGAAGTGTATGAAGTTGGATAGGGCCCAGAAGAAAAGGTGTGTCTCTCCTTACCAGTCCTACTGACGCTCCCTGAAGATGTGCCTGGTCCCTTCATTGGGAAGGGAGGGTATGCTGGGATGCTGGCCGACAGTGTGCCCACCCCCTGAGTCAGGACCACAATGGATGCTGAGATGCTGGGTGATGCAGATGGCATCAGTGGATTGGGGTGCAAAGGGTTGGGAAAAAATGTAGGAAATTCAGCCATGAAGTCGATATACAGGGGATCAGGAGCTGGGTTCATGTCACCGATATTACTGTTGGAAGGCTTGTTGAAGTTATGTGGCCATGTTTCTTGATCTTCGTCCTTGAGCCAATTTGTGGGCCAGTTGGATGAGGGAGCCTCCAATGGTGCATACACATTAGCACTTTGTGCCCCTCCTGATGGGGTAATCTGTGCCATCTTCGTGTAAAATGGCCATCCCACATTTTTATAGGGCAGGATACATCATCTGCTCTGATGTATTCATGTTAGATGTATTGATATTGCTCGATGATAGGAGACAATGTACATTGGTTGTGACATAGCTATTCCACACATTCTCTTCAGCTGGTGTGACAATATTGGCACCAAAATGTTCATCCCATGAGCCAGACCCAGAGCATTGAATGAAGCCTTCGATGGAATTATAGATCCCTTTCAGCTAATAACAATATCAGTCAAGGCTACCAGTGTGAGGATGCCACTTACCCATTGCCATTTATTTTGAACCTGCTGAGCAGTTCTTGTGGGGGGCGAGTTAGGTGGAGTGATTGCAGCAGCAGCACTAGAAAATACACTGGATTTGAAGTTGCCTGTATTGCCTTGTTCTGACCAGTGTTTGATGAGGTAGTCGAGGAGAGCATGAGTCTCTGGATCGGTCCACTTGTGGCTACTCATCGTTTCTGACTCCTGATCTGATTCTAAAAGGACAAGGAGTCCAGTGACGTGTACAATGCAAAGTGTAGCAGAAGTGATATGAGCGATAACGGGTTTGAGGTCATCATATCGATGAGTGATCATCGTTGTATAGTTGGAAGGAAGGTTAAAACTCCACCTTGTAGTTCACAGAGCATCCTGGGCATGTTAACCGACACATGTGTCGGCAATGGGTTGTACACTGGTATCCGAACTAGCTCTTAATGAGCTGTGGCTCATGATTTGTATAAATGCATCTGAATTTTACTGTGGTAACACCAACCACACTTCACCCCATCCTCACTTAGCATGTGGAGTGCATTGACCTGGATGAACCTCTGCTGGGGTGGAGGTGGTCAATGCAATTGTGAGTACTTTGGGCCTAAGGTGGATGACACTGCTCATTGCTGGGAATGTTCACATGGGTTCAGTAAGCACCTGCATGCTGACAATTCCCCAGCCATCAATACCTCAGCCATCAGTGCCCCATCCATCAATGCCCCAGCTGTCACCCAATCCCAGCCCACTGCATGTGGCTCATTGAACATGGCAAGAATATTTGAAGGACTTACTTCAAGACATCTCACCAGTGCTTCTCAACTGAATCCCCACCAGGAGGTGCTGGCAACTAAATCCTCAAAGCCAAAGCTACTTTCAATGTTACAGATGTCTGCTTCTAATGAGTGCAAGGTTAGGCATTTGTGGTGCCTTGGGACCACTCAGGCTGACATTTTTATTCCAGCCTTCTCATTGGCAAACCAGTGGTCAGACGTTCCATGTCAGCTCTGTTGTGATCATTACATGCAGAATAGATGTATTTATTTAAATTTTATTGTGCAGACTCTTACTTCACAAATCAAAATACAGGCAAATGATCAGTTAATGAAGGACCCAATCTTGCCACAGATGACTGCAGAGAAGAGACTTTTCATCCAATACTTGGAAAACCATGGATGCTATCTCCAACAAACAATTGAAGTCAACTCTTCTTGGTCACATGATGATGTTACAGCCCAGCTTCATTTGTGGTTCCCAAATGTTTTCCAATATTTTGACTCTCATTGTGAGAAAGCCAACACAACATCCCAAACCCAACCTGACTGGCAGCTTCTTGTTCCCACTAATGGCAGACTCGAGCTCTCTATGGCTGTTTGACTGAATGGTATTGTTCTTGCCCATTTCAAGGGACATCAGAAGTCTGGCATTGCTGATAGTAACCTGTGGTTTGGTATGTGGCTAAGATATTACAACTTCAGCCATCCTTATTTTTTGGGCAGTCACTCAAAATCCTGTCCCCAATCATATTTTCAACAAGTGGAAGGTTGGATCAGACATAGTGGGAACTGATGAAGAGGCTATGAGTGAGAATGACAATGAGGTGGTTGAACTATTGAGTTCCATTCCAACCTTGAAATCACTACTGCAACTGGGACTGGTAAGTTAAGTACTGTTGTTTTTACCACCAAAATCAACATTTTTTTTTCTAGGCAAGAGGTCACATTCTATCAATGTCTTATCCTCCCCTGAGGCTATGGACTCCAATAGGCGGTCCTTCCACAAGAAATGCAAAGGCTGTACATTTGTGTTTAGTTGACTTACAGTAACATACTAATCACACAATATCTGCACTAAGTAAATGTGGATGCCCAACCTGCTTGGCCTCGTCAACCTGGGGGGTCCATTTCCAGCCCTATTGAACTGAAAGATTTCTTATCCAACAGCAATGACAATGCCCCATCTCCACCAAATCCATGGTATGTGCAATTTGAACAGACAACAATGGTGAAGGATGGTGATATTTCTGACATCAATTTGTGATACTTCCATTTTTTTCACTTGCTACTTATCGCTCCCTAATGTCCATAGTACTTTGTCTGAATCTGATTTGTTTTGCTGGCAGTTGTGCTGGGCCTATATCAAGAATATCTACACAAGTGTGACTAATAGTGAAGCTGTAACACACCACTCTCAGCCCTTACAATTTTGTAATATCAAACTACCAGCCACACATACCAAGCTGCCCCCCTTGCTCTGTCGCAAGCAAGGGTGGCAAGGAATGTTCCAAGCATGTTTGCATGCACCCAGCACCATTCATGAAGAAGGTATGTGGCTTTTGCACTTGTGATATCATGATTTTTTTACTCTTAAGCAGCCAAAGAAGAACTTGGTCAATCTACAGTGGACAATATATCTCACAGTCATGAACACTCTCAACTACGAAGAAGTGGACTATGAGCTCTTGAAGATTCAGCTGGGGAAAGAGAAGAGGTGAGTACTGGTCTTGATTGCTGCAAAATCATCTTTGTAACCGCTGGTTAGAATACACAGGAACACAATTGTGACCCCAGGACTTGTGCTCATCATCTTCCCTTCATTGCTCTCCCTCCCCTCATTAATCTCCTGCTCCACTTTGTCAGTACTGTGATGGTCACATGTCAGCAAGGCAAAACTCACCACCCCACCCCTGCCATGTTTTATCCCTGTGTTGACCTTGGGAAGATGATCATAAACAAGATGGAACCAGAATGTGGGAGACCACTGTGGCTGTGTGCAACATATATAGATACCCTCACCCTCACAGCAGAGTTTCTTGGTGTGCAATCCCTTGCAGTTGAGAATGCATTATCTTACAAGACCAAGCTGGTATTCTGTACCATCTTCCTCGACCCTGACAGATCATCTGATAACAGGGATGACCTCGCCAAAACCCTTTACTCTATTCATTTTACATGGCTCAATGAACATATCAACCAACCTCTCTGTAGAGACAACTTTGACACTTTCATTGGTTTATTCAATCTCCCTGGTCCACAGAACATGATGGGCAGATCCAACTCACTTGATCAGTTCTGCATCAACTTCATCAACAAGTGACTGCATCATTTTATCCAACAACATCTGTTTGAATCCCACATTGACAAGTACCAATCAGAAGGCATATCTAAATATGTCCCCCCCATTTCTTACTTCAACAACTCTGAATGTGTCCAACTCTTCCAAAACAAACCCAGTGGTCTCATTCATATCATGGATGATCAAGCTCACTGATCCCACAAGAAGACAGATCACACCATGGTAGAGGCCTTCGCCAAGCAATGGGGCAACCACTCTTCCTTCAAATTGGGAGGTGGTTTGGATAGGTCTGGTTTCCCACCATTCACCATTTACTATTTCAATGGCCTGGTGACATATTCCTCCAAGGCATTTTTAGAGCACAACCTCGATGCCCTCAACCCTGATTGCATAGCCCTTCTTCGCAGCATGACCATCAGTCCTGGCCTTGGGGATGGTGCTGAAGGGGTGGGGTCCATCAATCCCTTCATCAAAGGTCTCTTCTTGGGGAAAGCCATTGCCACACAGACTCATCCCAAGAGTGAGAACATGATTGTTGCAGCCCAACAACCTGTCAAACCTATGTGTGCGCCTTCCACCCACTGGAAGAATATTGTTTGTCATATGCCGTGTGACAATGCTGCCACTGGCACGACTCCCCCCATTGTCGAAGAAGAACACAAGGATGAGGATGTTGCTACCTCACAGAACACAGGTACTCCATGCATTGCAGGTGAATTCTGCACTGCCCTCAATACACTCTTCGATACATTGGGAGACACACACAATTGGTTTGTTTTCTGTATCAACCCAAATGACTCCCAACTCCTGAATCAGCTCAAGGGATGATTGGTCAAAGGGCAGGTACACAGCTCAGGGTTGGTCGAGGTTGCAAAGAGGAATGCATGCGTGTTTGAGGTTGGTATGACTCTGGACGAATTTTGTCAGAGGTACAGGGATCTGATGAGCAAGGTACAGCCCAATATTTCACTACTCCTGATACCCCAAAGGCATCTCTGTCTTACTCTTCATTATCCACTTCCCTGGTTTCCTCTGCACCCCCATCCCCACCTTATATTTCACTGCTCCCAATACCCCAGAGGCATCTCCATCTTACTCTATGTTATCCACTTCCCTGGCTTCCTCCACACCTGCACCCACACCTGCTGGTGTCAAAGATCTATCTGCAAAAATCATCTTTTCCTCTTGCAAATCTTCCTTTCACAACCTGCTTTCCACATGCTTGAAGACTATCTACATGCAGCTGACGTCGAAGAACAGAAGCACAACTGGATGTGTGAAGCAGAAGTAGAAGCTGGTCTTATATTTCACAAGAAGGACAGGGATGGATTGGTGCTGAAGGAGATGCTGCCAGGGGAAATCCTAGAGGGCGAGACAACTGAAATCATGGAGGAGCCATCTGCACAGAGAGCATTCCAGGTATTAATGTGTCCCTCCCCATTTTTTTTCTTTCATGGCTCATTCATTCATTTGGCAGAGGATCTTTAGTTCCCCACACTCCCTCTGTCCTTAGTAGACCTGATCTATATGTGGTGTTGTTGCTCTCATTTATATCTACACACTCCCCCACTCCCTACTGTATGGCAATGACAAGTGAGATCAACAAAGTGAATTAGAAGAAAACAAAAATGCTCTCCAACCAAATATATTTATCTGTGTACTATATACAATAATACAAATACATGGTGGTAGAGTTAAAAGTAACAGGTGCAGTTGAATGGGCATGGCAGTGAGGTGGTGAGGCTGCAACATATGGGTGATGCAGCTGATTGGATGTGGTGGTGAGGCCATGGCATATAGGTGTTGCAGCTGAACAGACACAGTGATGTATGGCATTAGATCTGCACATTTATTCCTGCGCATTTTGTAGCACCACTGCACTTTTTTCCCCAGCTGGCCATGCTGATGTAATGCCTGTGCTGCACATTTTGTACCCTCGCCGCATTTTGCCTTAGTTGCATTGTAGTGTATTTTGTGCTCTACTGCATTGCTTTTGTACTTAGTTCACTTTCAGACTTAGCAAGTTGGAGAATGTGACACAGTGTATTCAATGAAGGGAGGAATATATAGAAAGCTAACTAGGAAAACCAGTCACTGTTAATACCTAAATCATCTACAAGCCCTTGACAAATGTCTGTAATGAAAGTATCAGTGTACTTAAAGGTGACCCCACACTCGAGCACCTGAAACATAAGTTTTTGACAGCTGGGAGCCATTCAACCAAACTGCATCTTGTGAAAATGCTTAATGGCATCGAAATATGGCTGTGGGTTTCTTCCATTGAGGAGAAAGCAGCCCATTCCATTCCACCAAACAGCGTGCCAGTCTTCTTGACACACTGTTGGGTTTTGGAAATCATCTGCATGGGAGAGGATAGTGGGTTCTTTGCAAGCAATAACCTTGTGGTGCTCATTGAGCATGGCTTTTGTGTACACCACCACAATGAATACCTTCTCACCTATCAACCAATGATGCTCCTTGCTAATCTCCTTGAGCAGAAAGTGGAGGAGCTCCTTGAAACTGCAGGTGAAAACCTTCAGGATGTGGAAATTGCAACCTAGCCTGACAAATTCCAACAGATGATAAGTAAATCTTTCATGCCAGATGTGAGCAATGGCAAAGCATCACATGGCTCCACATCGGTACTTCTGGATGAATCCCAGAAACTCTTGCATTTCTTGGTGAGAATAGGCCTCAGCAGTACCCACATGACATGAACTGTGGAAGTGGTCAAAGCAAAATCCACATTGAGAGGGAAAAAAAAAAGACCTACTGGCCATAGATATGACCAAGAAACAAGTCAAATGGAGCTTGCTGCTTGTCTGAAAGACAAATAGGCTGCTTGTCACAGTCTCCCTCACACTCCCCATCACCTTTTCCATCGCTTTCATCGTCACTTTTCTCATTGGAAGATGAGCTGGTTCCAGCATGCTCAAACATTTCCTTGAAAGTGAGGGAGTGGCTACTGAGGATATTGCCATGCAACCTGTAAAGCATATTTTCAACCTATCAAAAGATGTCAGAATGATAACATATTTTGAAACAGGGAGATATGCACATGAAAGACATGCATGCCATGTTGAAAGTAATAAACAGGGTGTTGAACAGGGACAGACATTCAGAGGAATATAAACACAGTTGCAGGTGAGATGGCAGACACAACAGGTTTGGGGCACTCCAGACTATGTTGAAGTCACATGGTAGCATGAACCATCACACAGTCCAGTAATTTCCAACTTGCTCATGCTCCAGTCACTCAGGAGGTGCTGCCTGTATGGTGGCAGGTTAAGGATATGTAGCAATTGAGCAAATCTCTCAAACGGTGTCACACACCAAAGGTGTTGTGGACATGGTTACAGCTGACTCTGCCTAACTTGTCAATGAGTTGCATGCAATGCCCATGCATGCAGATGAAGACTAAAGGCCTCATGCATAGAAAGACTGCTGGATGTGAGCAGTCATCCTTTGCACAAGATCGAGTTGTCAGTGCTAAAGAGAAAAGAGGAAGCAAGTTAAGTGCGCATTAAAAGTTTTTAGTGCCTGTGTATGGCATTCCAGTTTTCGTCGTATCTCCACTGTTTCCAAAGATATCAACTTGGTTCGCATACTCGCTTAAAGTGCTCAGTCCCATGATTCTTCCTTCCAAATTTGGAGAGGATCCTCACACCTTACATGTTTCTACAGCACTCCATCCATCAGACGTTCATTTCGCGAAGTCCATCAATCATGGCCGCCTCTTTGTCAATCATCTCGCTTGTCTCATTTGCCAGAGACAATGGCTATGTATATCTGCCAGGCATTCCCACCAGCTTCCGTCCTGAAGCCCCCTGGTTCATCCCATCATTGTCAGCCCCATCCCATCCCATGCAGCTTGGTCAGCATGTTCTCCTTGTCAGTATGACTTCCAGAAGGATGTTCTTTGGTTGCCTCAGGTCTGTCACTCGGTTAGAAAGGTCTTATGTGGTCGTTTCAGTCTCCCCTCTTGATGAAGCATATGGATCGTTCCTCCCTGCTCCCTGCACCGTCTTTATTCCAATCTCGTCCATTGTTCTTCCTGCATTGCGACAGCTGCAGTATAACCTACTGTCCTCCAGCCTCCCTGATCGCATTCATGATGAGTATGATGTGCATCTTGCCTTCCTACTGCAGGATCCAGCAGAAGATGTCCCTCCTTCTCCTCCTCCATCAGAACCCTGTCCATGAAGTTTTTGTTAACTTCGCTGAGAGGATGGAAGGGTGGGAGACGCAATCGTGTATGCTCCCATTGCCCCAGAGACCCCCAATGCCCTAGCCCCCTTTGACACCTGACTCATGCCCTTCAATTCTGGAATTAATACTTCCCTATCTGGAAACACCATCCATCTGTCATGCCATCTTTGGATCTAGAGATGTCTCCACCGAGATCTAACTTGCATCGCCACCCCCTAATGTGATATCAGTGCACTTACTCAGTTTCTGACTCTATTTGATTCATTCTGTGATATTTTGACTATCCTTGACTCATTCATTGCCAATACTTACCAATCCTCTTTGCTTGCTTACTTTTCATTTCTTGCTTACTCATCATGATTACTCAGTCCTTACTCATTACTTACCAAGTGTTTGTGCCTTGTTTGTCACAAGCTGTGCTCCCCCCATAGTATATAAACCCCCATGTACTTAGCTACCAAGAAGCAATCAAGAAGTCACTCAGAAGTCAGTTCAGTGCCTATCTTGTTGTCGACAGTTGAGGCTCATTCAGAAGAGTCTATCTGTCTTCATTCATATCATTGGTAGTTGAGGCTCTACGAAGGGGTCTATCTACCATCATTCATTATCTGAAGCTCCATCCACACTTAGTCAGCAAATCTTGCTTAGTCATCCCCCCACTCCTGCATAACTCGTCATCAACTTGCGCCAGGAGCATATTCTATCAAAAATCCATTACCCCCAAGTACTTTCGGCTGAACACCTTCACTCTGTTCAGCATCCCCCTCTCAATCATCATCTGTTCATCTTCTCCTGCATAACTCATCGACGACTTGTGCCAGGAGCACTCTACTTGAAGTCCCCCCCCCACATCAGGTTTCTCTGCCCTCCAGGTTCCATGGAGGTAAACCACCACTTGCTCGTATTTGTCTTTGGTGTT
Organism: Pisolithus tinctorius; assembly: GCA_024663395.1. Taxonomy (NCBI): domain Eukaryota; kingdom Fungi; phylum Basidiomycota; class Agaricomycetes; order Boletales; family Pisolithaceae; genus Pisolithus; species Pisolithus tinctorius. The sequence goes on along the minus strand of JANFAH010000022.1, from coordinate 564,868 downwards.
GGATTTGTTTGGTTTATGCCAGCTTTCCACACTTTGACTCACAACGGCTGCAAAACCATTGTCAAGTACAGGTTTACCCTCAGGTGACCAGGCTTCAAGACTGGGTGACAGGGGTTAAGTCTGAGTGGCCAAAGTCAAGGCCGAGAGACAGGGGCCAAGTCCAGTTGGACTGGAGTTGAGGCCGTAGATTAGGGGCTAAGTCCGGAGGACTGGACTTAAGACCGGGAGCGTGGGAATAAGGCCAGTAGCATGGGAAACCGACCAGTCTTGGAGTGTGCACAAGGGGAAGCTGGTCCAGGGTTGGATCTACCTCCCTTGGTCTCAGCTTATGTGTTGTACCCTTATGCAAGCCAGGGAGAGGTCTGGGACAGGGGCTGGGGATAGCTTAAGGCTCGGCCTTAGCCATAGAGTAGTCTTGGGGTGTAGTACAGGAGTTGAGGGTAATACTTAATTGATATTCTGACTGGGGTGCTACAAAGTATGTACAGGGGTTAAATACAGGAGGCTGGTCCGGGATAATGAACATAGAGCCAGACTTGTGAGTAAGCTATTAGTGAGATGATTAGCAAGACGAGGATAGCCACAGTGGCTATGCAGAGGCTAATAGCCAAAGTCCGGGTGACCGGCATAACCGGGGTCGGACACAAGATATGTACAGTAAGCAGAGTTAGACAAAAGGACAAGACTAAATATAGCACAAACAAAGGAAAACAGACCGGAGTTATGTCTGGGTGACCCGGACATAGACCTGGGAGGACCGGGGTGGAGCAGCACAAGGCCAGTAGGCCGGAATGGACCGGAGATAGGGGTAAAAGACCGGACTTAAGTTATTTAGACTGGAGTTGGGTTTCCTAGGGCTGGAGTTGAGTTCTCTAGGCCAGAGTTAGGTTTTCTAGGTTGGACTAGGACCGGACTTGACCGGAGATAGGGGCTAGGGGTCTGGACTGGACTGGGACCAAGTCCGAGGGTCATGGATATGACAACCATACCAAACCAACCCTTTTCATAGCATGTCATACCAGACAGTGGTCCATTAATATTTGATATTTGTTGTAGAGCTTTCCAGGGTAGTTTAGATCTAAGAAACAGCATCGGATCCTTATACAACACCAGCAGTATTAATTACCCGGCATGTTCTAAGTCTAAGAAATAGCATTGGATCCCCATACGATACATACACTACATTGCTATATAACATCACGTGAGCAAAGTCAATGTGGGTCCACCCAATTGTTTCACCACCATTGTATCTCTGACCAGAGGAGTGGTCCAAACACAATGCATGTGGTCACAACTAATATTATTCAAGTGTCACATCCCACAAAACGTCTATTAGCATGGACCTGCAACAGAACTATCCCACTTATGACTGTTACACTCTTGACAGCTAAGCCAGGGTACTCCAATATATGCAGGGACAACATGAGTGGTTTATCAGGATTCAATTCATTAACTGCCAGTCATGGGTGAAAGAACATGACCCAGATGGAATAGAATGCAACAGTGAAGAAGTGGTAGGCAAGGAGGATAGGTGAAGGGGTGATTCTGGATTGGAATCAGTTGGGGGAGAAAGACAGCTGCAGTACATAGACATACCCTGCAAGGAGGGAGACTGGACCATGGACACATTCACCACCATGCTCGAAATACTTGAAGCGACCCCTCTGTAAGATGGCAAGGTTTTCATCTGCAATTATGCCTGCATTAGTAACTCAAAACAATTCTTCTAACAGAAGGGAATGACCATCAGCACTGAATAAGTTGTACAGTGCGAAGCTGAGTATGTTGACCATGGAGGAAAGCGGTTTGCATGACCAGTACCAACTACTCAGTAAATTCGACATCTGGTCCTGGTTTCAAAAGTTGGCCTTGGTGAGTAGCTTTGATAAGATGATGACATCATGCAATGCAAGTCATGCTGCCGCCAGTGAGAGGGTGATGCATATTCCACAAGTCACCAATGAGGATTGCACCTTCTCTGGTGTACTTACCACCTTGTTCCATAGCAGGAAGAAAAAAGTTGGGCATGCATCTGATGCAATCCTTGTCTAGTGCCTCATGGACAGCTATGTGGAGTGATGCTGGGAGGTGTGGGATGACATCTTTGAGAATATGTCCCTTGTATCTGAGTGTCAGCACAACATCAATTATATGAGAAAGTGCGATGTATACCTTGAGATCATGTGGAATGGGATGCTTGATGGCTACAAGCATATGGGTATCGTGCTCCAAAATCTGGTCCATGACCTCTCACAAGGGCAATGGTGCCGTGTTGGGGCATTGGCAACTGGATATCCTTGAGAATGACTCCGCAAAAATGGCTTCCTGTCATAGACTCCCTGGAAGCCTTTCCCATGACAGTATTCCTGAAATTAGAGAAGCATCTGTCTGCAATAATGACAAGGTCCACAAAAAAGGACTCCCCTCCTCAATGGAATTTGGCCATGTTGCACAGACACCAAGGACCTGCTTGGTGTGCTGGCACTCAATGAGCTCATTCACAGTTTCTTCGATGACATCCACTCCCAGCACCCGCTTGGCACACTCTCAAAGTGCCATGACAAACTGGCCATGGTGGAAGCTGCAACCCTGCCTGCCATCTGGGTAAGGTATGTGCACAATCTGACCAGAATGAACAATGCAGTAACCACTCACAGCTATGGCATGTATGCCTTTGAGACACAATTCAAGTCCGAGCTTCTGGAGCACCATTACACCTCCAGGCCCCATGATGCAGTCAGGCTCTGCTAGCAAATGCTCGAGCAATGTGATGCAGAGGGGCGATGCTTGCAGATTCAAAGTGAACTAGTGATCAATGGTCAGTATTTCAGTACTTCAGTGGTCATCAATTCATCCATCACTGCCAGCAGCATCTCGTGACTTTTTCCCACACTGCACACCAGGTGAAACTAAGCTCATCTTAGCCATTACAGTGTTCACCTCCATCACATCATGATGGAGACACTACCATGAATTATACCACCACTCCCACAAGTTGAGCTCTCTCCTAACCTGCTTCTGGCACATGATGCACTTTCCGATACTTACCAGAATGTTATCTGAGTCCTCGACCAAGAAGAAATGGACCCCCTTCGGCTCAGGTTCCATCTCACTGCAATTGAAGGTGATGCAATCCCACTTCTCCTGGCCATTGAGCATGATCAGGTGTCATCAGACCTGGACAGATGGCTAGTGGATGTAGCGACTCACTTTGGGAATTTATTCATTGCATTGTCACATTACTGCAAAAATGGGCAGAATCAGTAAGTTCTCCATTCCCATCTAGTAACTGATATATCAACCCATTACAGGGTGGAGGATGTTTGCATACCACAGCCTATTAGTATCCTTCATACTGGGAAGCAGGGACATCCACAGAAAATGATTGATCTTGATTTTCTCAAGGAGGCCATTTCAAGTTTCTGGAATATCCCACTCACGGAACTTGCACAAGTCCTAGGGGTGCACAGGAACATGCTTCACTTGTACATGAAGCAGCATGGTGTCAAGCACCATTATTCAGTTCTGAGCAATGCAGAACTTGATCAGCTTGTTACTGGTTTCAAAGCATGCCATCCAGAATCTGGCCTACACTATGTAATAGGTCACTTATGCAGTCTAGGATATCACCTACAGTATCACTGGGTGCTTCATTCTCTTCGCAGGGTTGTTCATATTGGGCAAGTCCTTCATGATTGGCAGGTAAAGAGATGGCGCAAATACTATGTGTAGCAGCCAAATGCCATTTGGCATATCGATGGCCATCACAAGCTCATTCAATGGGGGATTGTAATTCATGGCTTTGTAGATGGATTTTGTCAAACAGTCTGTAAAATCAGCTTGTCACGGATGGCATTCTAATGCTTTGCTATTCATCAGGTTACAGGACTTCAAGTGAGCAACAACAACCACTCGTTGACCATCCTTGATTTATTCAAGCACACTACTACTGAGTATGGGATACCATCACACACTAGGGGAGATTGGGGAGGCAAAAATATTGAGGTCGCTACCTACATGATAATGAAAAACGGTTCTCATCATCCATCTTTCATGTGGGGCTCGTAAGTAGTTCAATCAACTGTGTATGTTTCAGGTAACAAATGATGATATATCAGATCAACATGCAACACACATATTGAACACCTGTGGGTCGAAGTTGGGACACAATTTGCCTGCTGTTGGTGGGCCTTTTTTATGTGGCTCGAAAATCATCATATGCTCGACTATCAGAACCCCAACCACTTATGGCTCTTGCACAGCCTTTTTCTCGATGCTGTGAATGCCAACTGCCTTGATTTCCAGTGAGAATGGAATTGCCATCCGATCAGTGGCCTGGACACCAACAATAAGTCACCTAACATATGTTATTGTACATGATGCAAGACATCTACCTAATTTATTTAATTTTCAGGACCTTCACTTCTTAGGCCAAACACAATTTGGTGTATACAGGGATGACTGTGAAGGCGTCCACCTGGATGTCATTGAGAGGTATTATGGTGTGCATGGGGAGGATCGGATGTGTGAAAGATGTCATTCAGGTGCTGGCCATCCAGCTGATGAAGAGGATAGTGATGACAAAGAGCCTACTGTAGTTGAGGTGCAAGTAGCCAAGCTGGTCAATGCACAGCAACAGCAACATGCATATCAAGATGCTGTACATGTTCCCTCCTTCAAGACTCCATTTGTCAACCCTGAGGATGAAGAGTTTTTTTCAAGATGTTACATGAGGTGATCTGTCAGAAAATTATTCTGGATGGGTTTCAGCTTACACCAGCAGAATGGGGAATGGCAGGTTATCCTATCTTTGAGTCAATTCAGGTGGGGAGGTGGCAGACTAACAGCTGGACATATCACTTGCAGGGGAGATTTGGTACGATTGGGCATGCTTATGGGGCCAGGCCCTATTTTGTTTGACACATTTCATTGAGCACACTGTACAGTAACATCTTTCAAACCAGGTATAAATGTCTTGTGTTATCCATACTGTGTGCACTGGGTTCTGAAGTGCCTTTTGGCAGCTCACTTTGTCAACTGTCATTCACCCTTGCATCATGCCACAACCAATGGCACCATGTCACCACCAGGGTGCTGAACAACAGGGAGAGCACTCATACGACCACCATTTGACTTCAACCAAACACCCAATAGCCCCATGCTCAGATCCGACACCCCTGCCATCCTCCCAGCCTCGATATCCAGCAACTGTGCCTACCATGTCCTTGAACACAAAGATTCAGGGCATTTTTTGCAACATCCTCACACACAGAACTGCCAACTGTTGACCAGCCTGGCAATGGGCAGCGATACTCTTCCCTTGGACACTGTCATATCCATGACTCTCGGACTCGGTCCCAGTCCAGTCTGGACCCCTAGCCCCTATCTCCGGTCAAGTCCGGTCCTAGTCCAGGCTAGAAAACCTAACTCCGGCCTAGAGAACTCAACTCCAGCCCTAGGAAACCCAACTCCGGTCTAAATAACTTAAGTCCGGTCTTTTACCCCTATCTCCGGTCCATTCTGGCCTTCTGGCCTTGTGCTGCTCCACCCCAGTCCTCCCAGGTCTATGTCCAGGTCACCCAGACATAACTCTGGTTTGTTTTCCTTTGTTTGTGCTATATTTAGTCTTGTCCTTTTGTCTAACTCTGCTTACTGTACATATCCTGTGTCCAACCCCAGTTATGCCGGTCACCCAGACTTTGGCTATTAGCCTCCGCATAGCCACTGTGGCTATCCTCGTCTTGCTAATCATCTCACTAATAGCTTATTCACAAGTCCGGCTCTATGTTCATTATCCCGGACCAGCCTCCTGTATTTAACCCCTGTACATACTTTGTAGCACCCTCAGTCAGAATATCAATTAAGTATTACCCTCAACTCCTGTACTACACCCCGAGACTACTCTATAGCTAAGGCCGCACCTTAAGCTATCCCTGGCCCCTGTCCCAGACCTCTCCCCAGCTTGCATAAGGGTACAGCACATAAGCTGAGACCAAGGGAGGTAGATCCAACCCTGGACTGGCTTCCCCTTGTGCGCACTCCAAGACCGGTCGGTTTCCCATGCTACTGGCCTTATTCCCATGCTCCCGGTCTTAAGTCTGGTCCTCCGGACTTAGCCCCTAACCTCTGGCCTCAACTCCAGTCCAACTGGACTTGGCCCCTGTCTCTCGGCCTTGACTTTGGCCACTCAGACTTAACCCCTGTCACCCAGTCTTGAAGCCTGGTCACTCCAAGGGTAAACCTGTACTTGACAGACACTCATGCTGAGGCTCTGGCAATGTTTTCATCAAAGAAGCAGGCTGACTACAGGAAGCTCATGAAAGGTCACCCTCCCATTGACCCTACTGCTGTTAAAGGTTCTCACAAGGTGGGTTTCTATTCCTCTCAAATTTTATCAACCATAACAGCTAGTCCCACAGGGCCTTATTGGATCCAACCATCAAGCCATGGCACCCAAGTCCAGTACAATCTTTCATGTTCAGTCTGTTGGTATAGTCGTTGTGGAATTGATGTGCATCTCACAAAATCAGATAGTACTAACAACTAATGATTACAACAGAAGGATGGATATCTGAAGAATCTGATGGCTCCCTCTGGCAAGAGCTACTGGAGCAGTATCCAATTAATGAGAAATCACAGCTGTTTTGTCTCTGCTGCACCTGGCACTGGTGGCATTCAGATCAACTCATCATGGACACATGTCAAGTCTGGGCCTACTCTGACCAACTCCGACAATAGACAAGGCCTAGAGAAGGGTTCGGAAGCAAATCCAACAGCGAAGAACAGAACGCTGACTAGCAGAGTAGTGGCAGGAACAAAGTCCACTGAAGCAAAGGTGGAGCGGAGTGAGGGCGTCGGGTTTAGCTCGTGCACTACCCCCTTGCATGATCTCAGCCCTCTTATTTCAGAGGGAGAGTACAGACAGAGAGTCAGAGGTAACTCCGACAGACAGAGGATGGAGACAGAAGGAGTAGGAACTAAGTTGATATTCGTACTGAGGAATGGCAGAGTATGATACATGCTTATATACTACTACAGAGGTACAGTAATCAGAATTGGAACTGACATATGGAGACTCATAAATTTTCAAGTAAAATTTCCTGGACAACAAATGAAGGGTAGACGGAGGACATACAAACGGGTAACACAGAACATCCAGAAAAGGAAACAGTCCAGGCACTGGACCATGTGGTGCATGCACTGCAGAGTACCTGAACTGCGAAGGTAGTCACATGACCCCTCAGAGAATGGTCTGCCTGGTCCAGTAGGAGAGCAACACAAGTCTGACAGCAGTCAGAGCAGAGATGGTTCGTAACCAACAGAAGTTGGGCAGAGTTGGTGTGGAGTGAGCAGATGACTGGTGGAAAAGGTTGCAGAGTGAGTAAGGACTTATGATGAATGCACAGTTATGACAGTGCCCCCCCCTTAGGGCCTGAACCCCTGAAGGCCGCATGTATGGGGCGAGATCAACACAAGTTGATCATTTGAAATTATTTTGATGCCTCGAGGATAATGGCTTTAGCTGTGGCGGAGCTCCATCAGAGTTTGAAGTACCGCTTAAAAACATGTGTTAGGGTACTGAAACCTCGTCCCTTCCTCCCATCATCATGTCTCCCCAATGCCAGAGCAAAACCCCCCAACCAACCCCCAGCCATGTCTGCAACTACTCCCAAGTCGCAGATGAAGAGCTGGTCATCCTGACTGACAACTCCACTGACACTGAGCGAGAGAAGTCTGCGGAGAAGACGTGCCAACGAGAGGAGACCAAGTGGAGAGAGAGAGAGCGCAAGGCCAAGCACAAGGAGGTCAAGAGGTGGAGGGCAGAGGAGGAGCAGTTGGAAGTGGAGTGGAAGAAGAAAGCAGAAGAGGAGGCTCAGAGGAGAAGGGCGATGGAGGAAGAGGAGGCTCAAAAGAAGAGGGCAGCGGAGGAAGAGGCAGAGAGCCTCTCAGGAGAGGGCCCAGGCCAGGCAGGATGAGGCCACACAGAGGTGAGTAGCAGATTACTGCAAGTCAGGTGGAGCTGACCTACATTCCCCTTTTTTTTTGACCCTATTCTACTTCAGGTTAACTGGCACAGTTTATGATGTCAACACCGCCCAGAAGGTCCCTGGGGCCTCTGTGGTGGTCACCATGACCAGGAGGGCCCCCTGCACTCGCTGTATAGCGAGTCTGATGGTGGGGCAGTGCGAGCCAGGGCAAGGCAAGACCAGGGCCTGCATGCCCTGTCATAACAAGAAGAAGACATGCAGTTGGATGCAGGAAGAGGTGGTGGCAGGACCCTCACAGAAGAGAGCAGGGATGGGAAGCTCCTGAGGGGAGAAGAAGAAGAGGGTGTGAGGGAAGGGAAAGGAGAGAGCGACAGAGACAGAAGAGGCAGACAACGAGCAGGAGGCAGGCGGAGAGGATGAGGAGGAGCCAGCAACACTGCACAAGGGACCCTTAGGAGTGGGGGTCTCCTCCTGGTGGGTGGAGTGGGAGCAGGAGTGGCAGCTGCAGGCTGCGGAGAGGTATGGAGAGGCACACGAGAAGGCTGCGACAGCCTTCGAGAGGATGGCAAGAGCAGCGGAGCAGATGGCAGAGGCAGCAGAGCAGACAGCCAACGAGTGGGCAGAGTGGGCAGAGATGAGGAGGAGGGAGGACGCATGCAAGGCCAGGATGGCCAAGTTTGCACGCACAGGAGGAGGATGGAAGAGGCCACAGTCAGAGGTGGCAGAGGGCAGGGACAATGAAGTGGATGAAGGTGCAGAGGGGGATAACAAGGAAGAGGAAGAAGTTGGAGGAGAGCAGGAAGGCGAAGAAGAACAGGAGGGTGGCAGAGAACAAGTGATGGAAGAGTAGGGCAGTTTTCTTTTTCTTTTTTTTGTCTTTTGTTTTTAGTTCATTTATTCTTGTACTGCTATGAATTAGACTTGTGATTTTATTTGTGATTCTGAGAAGTGAAATGGAAAAGCGGAGAAAATTCTAAAGTACTTAAGGTAGTTCAGTAAGGGGCAGAGCTGGCCCACGGAGGAATGTTATGTGGGCAGAGTTTATGGCGGAGGTTGGTACAGGCCAGGTTTGTGTGGATAGCATTCATGGAAAGCGGAAACTATGTCAGAAGTGTGATCTAGCTCAGTTGCAAGCAACCAAGAGGTTTCCTCGTCGGTGTTCTCATAACCAGCCCAGCAGACTAGATACAGGAGTTGACAGTGGCAGCAGTGGCAGTCCACCTTAGAGTCGAGTATCTCTGACATGTCATACTCAAGGTCACCATTGACATCCACTGGCAGAGGCAGAGGTTGTTGTCGGTTTGGGAAAGGATTAGCCACTGTGGCTTCCAGTTGAGAGACATGGAAGACCAGATGTACCAAGCACATAGAGTCAGGGAGTTTAAGGGTGACAGAATGTGTACCTGGCCTGGCCAAGATGGTGAATGGACCTAAGTACCTTTCGGAGAGTTTTTCCAAAGGATGAGTTGAGCGGAAGTGCTTGGCTTTGACATAGGCCTGTTCTCTGACCTTGAACCCAGGCGGAGGCATGTGTTTAGAATCTGCTGGACCCTGGTAGCACTGTTGAGTGGTGGACATTTCGGAGTGGAGGAAGTCATGAAGGGTGGAGAGCTCAATGACATAATCATGAGCCCTTGGAGAGGTGAAGTCTTGGTCAGGGACCACAGACAGGTTTGGGTGGTATCCCTTGTTAGTGAAGAAGGGAGAAACCCCAGTTGTTGCACTTGGTGCATTGTTGAAAGTGAACTCTGCTAGAGGTAACAGCTCAGCCCAGTTGTCTTGTTGGTAGTTAAAATAGACATGAAGGTACTGCTCAAGGGTCTGGTTCATTCACTCAGTCTGGCCATCGCCTTCTGGGTGGTAACCCAAAGTGAAGTGAAGATGCATATCAAGGGCCTTTCCTAGAGAGCAGAAGAAGTGTGAGACAAACTCAGGACCTCTGTCAGAGGTGACATTAGCTGGTACTCCATGCTTGGAGAAGACGTGGGTAAGGAAGAGCTTAGTGAGTTTGGCAGAGGTGACGGTGTGTGACACTACCTCTGGGTAGCATGCGAATAAGGGAAAGCTGTAGGGAAAATCCCTAGGCTCGACCCAAGGGGTGCTGAGTAGGAAGGAGATGTAGAATGCGATGGTAGAGTCGGTCGAAGAGTCGAATGTGGGTCATGGAATTTAATTCTGCAGAGTCGAAGGTAGGGACAGACTTGCTTTTGAAATTCTGGACAACAATCTTGCACCAAGGAAGTAACTCCGAGATGAATTAAGTGTGCAGGAGAGGCAAATGAGTACTAGTGGAACAAGGACACAAAAACACAGTAGACACAGTAGATGCAAAGACACAGATACACAGCAGACACAGAGGACATGAAGACTCTTTGAACTCTTTAGACTCGCACAAGACGCAGAATGTGGGTCCCAAAAGAGATGATTCCCATTTCATCACTGAGGTGGAAATATATAGTACATGGATAGTAAGGTACTGATCAGAGAAATGTGGGGCGGGTGAAGCAAAACTCTGAAAAATAAAGGGGGCGATGTGTCGTACGTCAAAGCCATACAGCAATGTGTGAAAACAAACTGTAAGGTAGTAACTGAGAAAGACAACATGAAAGACAGGTATCTTCCGACAGGATGAGTGTACACTGTACTGTAGAGTGGAATGCGAAGGGTAGAGGCTGTAGGTAGAAAGGGGTTCTCGCATTGCAGAGAAAGTTTTGCAGGAAAGGAACGAGAGGGGTAACTGGAGTTTTTACTGATGATCTGCGTGGTTTCCTGGCTACATGGCGAGGCGAGGGTTGAAGCAGCATGACTGTGGAATTCTGGATAGATGTATGTCAGGTTGATGTTGACACAGAATTTTGGAACGATGACTGGTGCATGTTATTGATGGACAGGGGAGCTCCAAAGGTTCAACAGGCGAGGCAGCACATGAGGCAGGTGGAATAATTCCGAAGACAACAGATGTGGATGGTAACAGTGGAGTTTTGGTGTTGGCATCCCTATTTTGGTCTCAGGGAGTATACTACTCCCTACACCTCCCAGGGTCTTCGAATGCTGACCATCCTTGGTCAGAGGTCATCGAGTCACAACAGAAGGATGGCGGAGATTTGGAAGGTGATGTAAACGAAGAAGGCTTGTGTGAGCAAAAACTCCGCACCCAGATAATGTGTCAGCAGCAGCCCTTTGGGATTAAAAACTTGCCCAGAAACATCTCATCGTCAGATTCACCCTTGATATTCCACCACCTTGTTCTCAGATACCCGCTACCCTCACCAACTACTATGCAAGCCTACTCAGTCAATGACGCACATCCTGTGTTCAGCATGAGGGACCAGGCAACCACGGTGCTCGCAGCAGCTCTAGGGCACATCTGGGACTTGATCGAGATGGCGCTGTGAGGAATCCACATTCCCTGGACGCGTAAGCCCCTATCATTAACCGTTCTGTGATGACTGTTACGTCCGCTCCCCTCTCGCATTCACCATCATTCACACGCTACCTTCCCATGCCCTCGCTCCCTCTCACGCAATGCTATACCTGCAGCCGCTGTGCTCTGGTTGTTGTTTTTCCTCGGACTCTTTCTCTTATCACGGTCTCTATTCCTTTAGTGCTTGTAGTATACCATTGGCCTCTGTTTTGGCCTGTCTCCTGTGTACATGCTGTCGTGTGGCTTTCCTTTACTGTACCCTGTCTTACTTAGGTTCCGGGTTTGTCTGGACTATAAAGCCCTGTACTTAGGTACAGAATGATACCTTTTGGCACTCGAAAGGTTGCCACAAGTTTCTTTTCCGCTTTGTCTACACCGCACATCTCGCATTCCGCCGCACATGAACTATGTATACCACTCGCACCGCTCGCATCGCCAGTACTATTCTGCAGACCATGCTGCACATGACACGAAGCACTACCACTACAAAGTGCTGGGTCTCACCTTCTAGTCTCGACAGTCCAGAATCCCTTGGGATGAACATTTCGTTCCCTTCATTTTTATTGTTGTTATCTAAGCCATTTAGCTCATATTATACAGCTACTTGGACTTTTCCTACAGCGCCACAGCCAGAGGAGAGGTTGGAGACAATCTATGTGTGGGTGGAGGACTGGGACAAGACTTGGGTGAGTAAACCTTCCACTGCAGTGTGTCGCGTGTTGACAGAGTTCCACAGACTGGCATTCACTCATGGTGGAAATACATCAATGACAACAGAATTACCATACCAAAGGTTTGCAACGAGTGTATGCGCGACTACACCGAGGAATCTGCGATGTGCCAGAACCTTTTAGTCCCAGGAGCCATTGCCATCACTGACCTCCAGTGCCCAGTGGAGCAAAGACGAGTCCACATCGACAACATCTTCGAAGACTATCAGGAGAGGGTAGAGTTGAGGGCGCAGCTCGAGGTGGAGAGGTTGACAAGAGAACCTTCTATGTGCACGTGTAGACAGGCAGCAATGGCAACAGGTGAAGGTCAAGGCTGTGCGCCCAGTGACACTGAAGCAGGGGAGTCTTTGGGGGGGGCTGGATGACCAGTGAGGCGACAGATGGATAGTACAGGCAAGGGGAAGGGCAAGGAAAAGGTACGTCCTACCCTCTAGGAAACTCCGAGCGCGATGGCTAATGTTCAGAAAAACTCCACAGGCCACAGACGAAGTCAATGAGCTGGAGAATGACGAAGGTGACCATCCACCTAACCCTGACCCATCAAAAACTGGCACTCTGGCACCTGAAGTTGACCTTCAATGCAAGGAGTGCACAAAGGTAAATGCAGTGTGCGAAGGGCTACCTGGGGAGTCATGCGAGCGATGCAGGCAGGCCAAGCAGAAGTGTAGCTGGTCGCTCAGAGTGGGTAGGAAGGTGAGTACAAGCTGATCGGGACATGAAGAACAAGGACACTGAACCGTAACACAGCGCAAGAATGCTGGAAGTGGAGAGACAGCTGCTGGGCCGTCACACAAATGGGTCAAATCAAGCTTCGAATCCCTGCTCACAAACCACCTCCCAGGCAAAACTCCGAACCACCTCCCGAGCATCCAACACCTCGAGCAAGTCCCCCTTTGTCTTCTGACATGCCTCCACCTCCTGTACCTCGACCACCTCTATTCCTTCCATCAGCAACCCCTGCACCACAACCTTGTCCGGAGCTAACTCTGCCACCAATGGACAATCTGGGAGACCTTGGTGACAGTGGACTTTTTGGCAGACCGATGGGATTATTGGACGATCCACCCGCACCCATCGTCAGCGCACAGGACGAGTCTGAAGGTCCACTGGTCACAAACTTGAGCGAATCGACTATGTGTGAGGCTCTTGCTGAGTGCATCTGACTGTTGGAGGGTAGGGCAGACGACAAGGAGTTTGACTTGACCCAGATCCACCAGATGCTGGGGCTGTTGGCGACATGAGTAGAGCGACAGATTGGTGCAGTTCAGGGGTGACGCGAGGAGCTGAAGAGGTTGAAGGATCAGCTCAAAGATATGTAGGTACATGTACAGTAGTGTAAGTAGATTGCAGAATTTATTTGTTTTATTTTATTTTGTGAATCTTTCAGCATTTTGAACAGGATCATCGCTAAGAAGGGAGCAGGGAAAGAGAATGAATTGACAAGAGACTGGAGATGAGTGGAATTTTTTTTTTTTTTTGAGGACAGTTTTGTTTCATATGAGACGAAGAGGGTAACTATATGAGCGAAAGGAAAAGCGGAGAAAGAGAGAAAAGAAAAGAAAAGAAAGAAAAAGATAGAGAGAAAGGTGTGCTACTCATCTGATTCATCCAAAGGGATGCCAGTGAGTGCAGGGTCTGGTAGCAAATTGTCTTCCAAGTGATCCAAGTCTCCTGCAGAAATTTCAGTCAACTGTGTGACTTCGATATGAGAGTTGTTCTGTGGGAAATAGGGGTAAAGACAGAAGGCAGCAAAGCAGAATTTGGACATGGCTCCATCTAATTCTGCCAGGATGTATGAGCCTCCTTTGGTACACTGAATGATGATCAAGGGGCCTAGGTAGCGTGGTTTGGTCTTGCGATCTAGTTCTCACTCAATACATGAATTCCGCACAAGGATGAGTGACCCAGGTTCAAAGTCAAAGTCTTGGATGGTGTGCACAAAACAAGTGACAAAGTCTTTGACTGACGTGAAGCAGGATCTCAGAACAAGACCATGGATTCAAGTGAGGTCTTCTGGACGTTTCTGGAGTTGGCAGGTGCAATGGGCGATGAGTTCTGACATCGAGTAAAATTCCGCCTCAAAAGGGGCCAAGAATGTCGCCTCAACAATGTCAAAAGGGAGTCTAGGTTCGATGCCATGAGCCATATAAAACAGAGAAAACCCAGTTGCCTTGTGAATCATAACCCTCTCTGCCCAGAACACTGCAGGAGCCACTTCTGACCACTTTGATGCTTCTCCTCCGCAACTCTTTACCAATGCCTCCCTCACATCGAAATGCTGATGCTCAACAACTCCATTAGCTTGTGAGTTGTAGGGTGAGATTCGTATGTGGCAAATTCCGAAGGTTTTGGAAAGCCAATCAAGAGCAAGGACATAGGGACCACCATTGTCTGTGACAATTTCCACAACTGCACCCCAGCGGCACAAGATCTGTTCGAAGATGAATTTTCCAATGGACTTGCCGGTCTCCATGCAAAGCATAGCCCACTCTGGATAACTAGTGAGTGAACAGCAAGCTTGGGTGACATAGCAAAATCCATTTGACTTCAGCATTAAGAACATGTCCATGTATGCTTTGAAGAATAGGGGCTCAGGGATGGTGATGACTGGCGGAATATGAACACGATCCAGATGGCGTATTTGGCATTTGTGACACAACTTGATGTACCAGCAGATGTCCTGCTCTAGCATAGGCCACCAGAAATGAGTCAGCAAATGCATGCAGGTCAAGAAGATACCCTTGTGCCCTAGTTCATCATGAGCCTGATGAAGAATCCTGAGGCGCTTGTGAAGAGTGACTACGAGTTGGTGATGTCCTTGAGGTTCTTTCCTCCACAGCTCTCCTCCTTTGACAAAATACCAAGTGGCAAGACACACCAGGCTTTCCAACTCCCCTTCCTCCAATCCTTCTGGTGTCTTCTTCATCTCCAAAAATTCCTTTACCACTTTCAACCTCTCCTCTCTCTGGATCACTTTCTCTGAGTGCGGAATTTCGGTCTCATAGACACTTGACGAGGTTTGTTCAGAGGAGTAGATGCCTAGACTCTGTGACAAGACTGAAGGTGAGTCTGACAAGGTACTCAGAATTTCCAAAGGGTAAGGCTGGGACTCAAAATGGGCCTCCCTACGGTTCAAGAGCTCTACAGCGAAGGCTCCACACTCATCTATCCAGTCCTCGTAGTCCTCTTCCCCATCCTCATCTTCTGCTGCTTTTGGTCTCCTTGAAAGACCATCCGGCACTGCATGCTTGTGTGCAGGGACATGTATGAGCTTGAAGTCAAATAAAAGAATTCCTGCAATCCAGCGGTTGATGGTAGTGTTGGGCTGTAAGTCAGGATTGTTAATCATCCCCTTTATATATTGTGCATCAACCTTGACAACTAAATTCCACACACCGAAAATGTGAAGTCTGATGTCATGTAAAGCATGGAAAAGACCAAAGAGCTCCAGTTTGGCTTGGCTATAATGGCATTCACAGTCGTTGAGAGTTATCGAGCCAAACCTTGCAGGATAGCATTTTTCATCTTCCCCCTCCTGCATGAGGAGGTATCCTATAGCGATATTCGAGGTGTCGACCGCCAGAATGACCTTCCTATCAGAGATGTAGTCGATAGTGCATAGCGCAGGGGATGAGACAATAGCTTGGCGAAGATAATCCATGGCTTCTCTGTGTTCATCGTGGAATTTGAAGGAGACGTCTTTCTTGGTCAGCTCAACGAGGGGTTGTGCATGCTTAGCAAAATCCTTGATAAAGATCCTGCAATACGAGCAAAGACCTAAAAATCTGTGCACTTCGGTGACATTAGTGCAGTAGGGCCAATCTTTAATTTTCTGGACTTTAGCCTCGTCTGGAATTCTCCCCTTGAACAACACCTTATGCCCAACCACTATGATAGATGGCATGGTGATGATGCATTTCTTCGCTGAGACAGTAGCTCCTGCATGACGCAGACAATGTAAGATGCGGTTGACGTTCTGCAGATGTTCCCAGATGAAGCATCTGATCCTGGAGTTTTGTGCGATCGTCTGGTAGGTACCATCGGAATTTTGGTAACGAGATTTGGGGCCTTTGATCGGGCAATCGTCAATGAATGGGATGGTAACTTCCAGAATTTCATCCTTTAATATCCAACAGATGTCTCCATGGAAAATTTGGACAGCATTTGTGTAGCCCATAGGTAGTTTGGTGAGTCGAAGGGCACCAATAGGGGTTTGGAAAGTAGTTAGATCATGGTATTCATTGTGGATGGTGTGATGATTGTATCTGACCATGAGATCTAAAATTCCATAGATGGAGTGGCAGGCAAAAGCTTCTGCAATCGAGTCGACGAAAGGGGGAATGGCTGAATCCTGTATAGATATGGCGTTCAGAGGTTGTAAGTCATGAACAAGGTGCAGAGATTTTCTGTCCTTCTTGACTATGCAGAACCATTTCGAGCGATAGGACGAACTAGAAGGTTTGTAGACACCTGCAGAAATCTTTTCTTTGATTATGCCAACGACATCACGAAAAATGGCTGGAGGTATGGGGATATTCTGCTCGACCCAGGGTTTGTGGGCTAGCGTGGGTATCTTCAGCGATGGAAACATATCTTCTCGGAAGGTTTCTCTTTCTGAGGCATCCCAAGCGAAGGCGGTCTCATGTGTCTTGACCAGCCATCACACCAGATTTAACTCCATGGGCCAGAGGAACTTTGAAGGGTCCAGATCGAGCTCGTCAGCCCTTTCCTGGGTGAACCTGGAGCCTGGTGCTGTCACACACCAAAGGTGTTTGGTGAGGTGGACATGGATGTAGCTGATGAATGGAGATGAAGACCATAGCCCTCATGCGAAGAAGGACAGCCAGAAATGTCAGCAGTCATCCCTCACACAAGAACGAGTTGTCAATGCCAAAGAAAAAGGAGGAAGCAAGTTAAGCGCCAATAAAGTTCTTAAGCGCCCATGTATGGCATTCCGGTTTTCGACGTATCTCTGCCAATTCTGCAGACACCGAAACCATTCCCACACTCGCTTGTAGTGCTCAGCCACGCGATCCTACCTTCCAAAATTGGAAAGGATTTGCGCACTCCACACGTTTCTACAGCACTCCCTCCAAAAGACACTCATTTTGCTAATTCTTCTGATATGGCCACCTCCACATCAATCATTTCGCTTGTCCCCTTTGCTAGGGACCATGGCTACGTATATCTACCAGGAGTTCCTACTAGCTTCCATCCTGAAGCATCCTGGTACATCCCACCCTCGTCTGCCCCCTCTCAGTCCATCCAGCTTGGACAGCGTGTTCTTTTTGTCAGTATGACCTCTAGGAGGACATTCTTTGGTCGCCTCAGGTCTGTCATTTGCTTGGAAAGGTCTTATGTGGTTGTTTCAGTCTCTCCAGTCCAAGAAGCATATGGATCCTTCCTCCCTGCTCCCTGCAACATCTTCATACCAGTCTCATCCATCATTCTTCCAAAATTGCGACAGCTACAGTATAATCTACTGTTCTCCACTCTCCCTGATCGCATCCATGACGAGTATGATGCACATCTTGCCTCCTTATTGCAAGATACAGCAGAAGATGCTCCCCCTTCATCCTCTCTTCCAACAGAGCCTCATTCATGAAGTTTTTATTTGCTTCACTGAGAGGACAGTAAGGGGGGGAAAGTTGTGATCCCCTATGCTCCTGTCACCCCACAGACCCCCAAAGCTTGACCCCTGTTGACATCTGACTCACCCTGTCCGCTTTTGGATGTACTATATCGGCATCAGGTCAGCGCTGCCTCTCTGTCATCCCACTTTGGCCCAGAAACGATCTCTTCGAGATGTGACATGCACAGCCTCCCCCTAATGCGATTCCAGTGCGCTTTCCCAGTTTCTGACATTACTTGACTCATACTTTGACATTCTGACTGTCTTTGACTCACCTATTGCCAATACTTACCAATCTTTTGCCCTTGCTTACTGATTCTTCGCTTTTTGGCTTACTTATCCTTACCAATGCTCACCAATGCTTCCTAAGACGATTACCCACCGCTTACATTCCTTACTCATCAGTTACCAATCACTTACCAAGTGTTTGCACCTTGTTTTCTATAGGCAACGCCCCTGTACTGTATATAAATCACTGTACTTAGGTAGCAAAAAAAAAAGAAGACATCAGAGAGCCCCTCTTGCTCGCAATTTATCATCTCTCAGTAAATCATTCAGCAGCTTTGATAGTTGAGACTTTATTAAGGGTCTAACTATCATCTACTTTGCTTATTCTCATCTATCATTGATCTACTTCACCCCAAGTCCTCCCTGAGCTCAGTGAAGCTCAGGATATCGAATTAAGTCGTCATCCACCCTTCTGTAGGCTGACAGCAGTCTACCCCATCGCTTCCTCTCGCATTCCTGCTCCTTCTTCATCAGGAGCACCCCCAACCCTCAGCACTCGTCTTTGAGTATTGTAGTTTGCAAAAAACCCTCCCAAAGAACAGGTTCCACCATCTAGGTACTGCATAGGCACACCACCACTCGCTTTCATTGTCTTTTGTGTTGGTTTTGGTTGGTTTCCACCACTGAACCTCACTTTGACTCACAGTGCGAATGGAGGAGGATGAGTAGGTAATACAGGTAAGTCTGCGAGAGGATCTCCAGCCTCCTGACACTCTACCTGGAATTCCACAGGCATCGACGTTGGTACAGGCCTGACCTTCTTCGCTACAGGTTTGTATTTTAAGATATGAAGGACGGGATCGAACTGGTAAGTAGAACGTAAGGCTGAAATTGTCAGTGGTGAAACAGTAGTGCTAGTAGAAAATAAGAAAGGGTCATTCGAAGAAACAGAACTAGAATCGAACAGGTCAATTGGGGGCATACTGTTGTTTTGTAAATCATAGAGCAATGCCACAGTGGAATTTTGGGTAGTATCTGTAGAGAAAAGAGAAACTGGCTTCGAAGGTAACAAGGGAGAATCAGAAACGTAGAGCGAGCACATGGAGAAAATGTTATCATGGCCTCCTCGCAATCTAAATGAGTCATCGACTGTCACTAAAAACCCTGCTCAGGTTGTTTCATGTGGCAATGCATCTCCTTGCATGCGAAGTAGTCTTCTTCATCATCGGAATTTACGAACCATGGAAGAGGCTGTAGTCTGTTTTGAGGGCGCATCGGAATTAATACCTGTCTTCCCATGTTAGGGTCACAAATCTCTAGGGACTGTTCCCCACCAGGGAAATCTCGTAGGATGCTGGTGAGCAGACAGAAGAAGGGTCACCTGAGAAGTAGATCAAATGGAGCATGATCAATGACCTGAATTTGGAGGTGCGCTTTGATATTCCCTATGTGCAAGGACGCGTTCTCTATGACACCTAGAGTACTTTCTTTGGATTGGTTAGTGGCTTCAAGAGTCATGCTCATGTCAGAATGAAGAGGAGCCCCTAAGGCCTCCCATAGTTCACGATGCAAGGCTACCACCTGACAACCACTGTCCAGAATGCATTCAACATGGAGTTTGTCCATTAAGATGCCATCGACAGCACATAAGGGGGCAGTAGCAAGGCCTACACACTTCCCTTCAATGTCTCTGACCCAGAATTGTTCATAGGATGCCCAGGTAGGTGATGCCACAGCTTCTGACACTGTTTCCAGGCTCCCAATCGTTATCTTCTTCGTTGCAGCCAGTTCTCGGACCTGCTTATGAATCTCTGGGCTGACAGCAAGGAGGTCTTTGGTAGAGATTTCCATCTTCGCTTCTAAGACTTGGTTTACAAGATGTCTGGTAGCAGCCACTTCATTGAAACTGCTCTGGTATCGAAATTGGGGTGTGGGAATTGTTGTAGGCTTAGATTTCCTGGGATCTGTGGGATTAGAGACAGCCGGAGTTTTACTAACAGTTGGGTTCTCTGTAACATGGACAGGATCGTTTGGAACGGAATTAACGACTGGCCTGGGGGCAGATGATGCATTAGCAGGCGCTGGACTTGTCGCAGGGTTTCGCTGACAGTGGGCCAGAATTTCTACACTGTCGAAACGAGTGGCCTTCTTCTTGATATTATTTTTCAATTCTTCTACTTGCGCATAAGCTCTTGCCAGGGCGCGTTGGTCTTCTTCATTGGCATTGCTCTCTAGTTCTTCGTCGATTAGGTAGGAGGAGGGATGTAGGTCGACCTGAAACTCTGCAGATTCTTCATTAGTGAAGAACATCGTGCTGACGAGATGAGGTGGGGTATCATGTCCTCGAGATGAGTTCGATGACTGGCTAGGACGTTGTATGGAGACAAGGTTTGCTGAAGCGATGATAGAATTGTGCATGGCAAGGAAGTTGTCGATCTTTTCTTTAAAGTTCCGGCCAGCAGCCATCCTGGGAATGTCAGAACCATCAGGCATAAATACTCTTCCCCCTATCAGGGTGCATTTCCCAGCTTGTACGTATTCATGACACAGTGTGCACTCTGCCATACGGTGACCATCAGTGCTCCTGCAGAAGAAACACCATGGGTCAAAAGAGCGATGGAATTGGGCCTCTTGACCTTGCTGAGGGGGTGACATGTTGGTAGGTTGTTGGGTGACTTGGACGTACTTGTGTTTTAAGATAGTGGGGACAGTTGATGATGAAGGGGGTGCAGAGTTCTGGGGAAACAAAGCTGAAGAATCAGGCTGGGGGAGATTTCGTTTTGCTCCACTGAGTAGGTAGTTAGTGTGCTTGCAGACCAGATTGAACTCCCAAGGTTCATCAATGTCATGATCTAGGTCTGAAAGTTGCAATCATGTGAGCAAGGAATTCTGGAACCTCGGGGGAAACCCCTCAAGGAATTTCTCATTGATGTAGTCTTCAGGGAGCTTCTTCTTCTTCTGGACGAGGCCCAGGATGCATCGGAATTCCCAGACATATTTACCGAGATCTTCCAGCGATCCCATAGGTTTCTGACTTGATGGTAGAGTAGGGTTTCCAGGTCGGCTTTGGTATAGCAGCGATCTTGCACTGAGGCACCTGGATAGTAGTTCAGGAGTTCTTTGGAAAATGTGTCCCAGTCATTGAAGCCATTGGTTGCAGCGTCTAAGGTGGACCAAAATTCCGCCTTGTTGTGATCAGCGTAATGGATGACCCAGTGGATTTTATCTCTTCCAGTGTCAAGGCCAGCTTCGACGCAGAGTTGTTCAACGTCTTCAAGGTAGTGAGTGATGTCTTCAGTATGACTGGAAAACTTTGGGGCTTTGTTGGAGCCCCTAAGTGGCATGTCTCTAGCTCCAGACATTATGTGAATGGATGCAGAATTTAAGAGTGGGGCGACTGAGGTATTCTGAGTGGGAACTTGGGCGGGGGAAACGATAGCAGGATTTAAAGTGGGCAATTGCGAAGGGATAAGGAGTTGTTCAGCAGCGAGTTCAGAATTACTAGATGACGAGGGCGAAGAAGAGGTTAGTTCTGAGGGAGGCAAAAGTTCTTGACACTCTGTGGGAGGATCGAAGGGTTCATCAAAGTCAAAACCTCCTGGAAATGCTGGGTAAAACGCTGGGGACTCTGGGCTCTGGAAGATCTCGTCTAACCTGAGATCTGAGTCTGACGAGTGTGGCTCTGAAATATCTCTAGGATCAGTTACTGCAATTAAGATTTCTGATGAGGAAATAGATAGTCTGCGGAAGGGCTCTAGGAGCTCTTCAAGTTCGGTTCTTTGACGAGTGGGTCGTAGGGAGGAATGATCCATATGCTTCATCAAGAGGGGAGACTGAAACGACCACATAAGACCTTTCTAACCAAGTGACAGACCTGAGGCGACCAAAGAACGTCCTTCTGGAAGTCATACTGACAAGGAGAACACGCTGACCAAGCTGCATGGGATGGGATGGGGCTGACAACGACAGGATGAACCAGGGGGCTTCAGGACGGAAGCTGGTGGGAACACCTGGCAGATATACATAGCCATTGTCTCTGGCAAATGAGACAAGTGAGATGATCAATGAAGAGGTGGCCATGATTGATGGACTTAGCAAAATGAGCGTCTGATGGATGGAGTGCTGTAGAAACGCGTAGGGTGCGAGGATCCTCTCTAAATTTGGAAGGAAGAATCGTGGGGCTGAGCACTTTAAGCGAGTGTGCGAACCAAGTTGATATCTTTGGAAATGGCGGAGATATGACGAAAACCGGAATGCTGTACATGGGCGCTAAAAACTTTTAATGTGTGCTTAACTTGCTTCCTCTTTTCTCTTTAGCACTGACAACTCAATCTTGTGCGAAGGATGACTGCTCACATCCAGCAGTCTTTCTATGCATGAGGCCTTTAGTCTTCATCTGCATGCATGGGCATTGCACACAACTCGTCAACGAGTTAGGCAGAGTCAGCTGTAACCATGTCCACAACACCTTTGGTGTGTGACAGCAGAGGAAAGCAGAGTGGCACTCCTCGGAAAAGTTCCAAGGAGCACCCTTTCGCATGAGGCAAGTGAGCAGAACAACAATGTCAGAGTAGTTATTAATGAATCATCTATAGAAATTCGCAAAACCAAGGAAGGACTGGATGTCTCACACCTTCCGTGGCTCAGGCCAGTCATGGACTGCCTGAACCTTCTCAGCAGACATGGTGAGACCGGATGGAGAGAGAATGTAGCCGAAGTACTCAACAGAGTCAGAGTGAAACTCGCACTTCTCTGGCTTGGCATAGAGACCATGCTTTTGAAGGTGGCAGAGTACCTCTTTTATGTGTTCACAATGCAACTCCATATCCTGCGAATAGATTAAGATGTCATCAAGGTATACCATGATGCAGACATCGAGCATGTCCACAAAGATGCTATTAACAAACTGCTGGAAGGCTGCAGGCGCATTAGTCAGACCAAATGGCATTACCCACCACTCGTAAGAACCATAACGAGTGCGGAATGCCATTTTCCATTCATCGCCGTCTGCGATGTGGATGAGATGATAGGCATGGCGGAGGTCGATCTTGGTGTAGACTTTAGTGTGGCTTGGAGAGTCGAGTAGGTCAGAGATGAGTGGCAGTGGATAGCAGTCTTTTTTTGTGATTTTGTTGAGTCCTCGATAGTCTACACAGAGGCAGAGTGAACCATCCTTCTTCTTTACAAAGAGAACAGGGGCACCATGAGCGGAGGTGGACTGTTTGATGAAACCATAGCCAAGATGCTCATCAATGAAGGTGCAGAGAGCTTCAAGCTCTGGTGGAGAAAGAGAGTAGATTGTACCAATGGGCGGAGAAGCTCCTTCCACGAGGTCAATCTTGAGATCGAACGAGTGGTGTGGCAGAAGTTCTGTAGCCTTGTCTTTGCTAAAGATGTCGGCAAACTCACGATACTCAGGAGGGACTGAAGAGAGGTCAGGAGGCGGAGAGGAAGCAGAGGATGCATGAAGCTTCACATCATCAGTGGAGAGCTGCAAGCAGAACTGTCGAGAGCCAGGGAGAGCACAGGCTCTGACATATGTGGCAGCATTGATAAGTGAGACAAGTGGAGCAGAGTGCAGCAAGTCACTCAGAGTTGCAGTTGGAACTGCAGACGGAGCGGAGGGTGTCGGATCCGGAGTGGAGGACGCAGCGGAAGGTGACGAAGGTGCCTGGGGCATTGGCATTCCCTGTAATGATGGTTTGAACGATACACTGCCCAATACCCAGTCAATCGACAGATTGAAGCGGGTGAGCCAGTTGTGTCCCAATACCAGCGAACATGAAGAATCCAACAGAGTAACATAAAATGAAATGGAGTTGACATTGCCAGAAGGAAAGCAGAGGGAAAGATCTACTTCTTGGGAAATGACAGCATTTGTACTACCATCAAACAAGCAGAGCAGAATTGGTGGAGAAATGGAGGAAACAGGAATGGCATATTTTTTGATTACAGACAGGTCTACGAAACAATGAGAAGAGCCAGAATCAATCAATGCAGAAACAGTATCAACAGAATAATCAAGAAGAGTTACAGACGGAAGTAAAGAATTGGGACTAGAAAGAGCAGACACATTGAGTCAGATGTCCAGTTGCACACAGTTGGGATCAATGCTTCCTCCAGGCTGTGCGAGCTCCCTGGAGGAGCAGACTAATTTTTTGGCTCTGCCTGCTCTGCAGGTGGAGTAGGCAGAGTTCCAGCCATAGCTGCACAGGCTTTGGCTGTGCAGGAGGTGGACTTGGGACAGTCCTTAGCGGAGTGGCCAGCCTTGCCACAGAAGAGGCAGAGGTTGTTCTTCATCCTGCACTGGCATTCAGCAGAGGTGAGTTTGCCATCTTTACCCAGGAGGTGGGCAATATCAGACTTGGGTGGATCTTTCTGTTTGCCCTTGCCCTTGGCATCAGACTTTGGAGCGGAGGCAGAGGATGACGATTTAGTCTTGTTGTCGGAGTTGGAAGACTGTGACTTGTCAGAGGCAGACTTGGTGGTGTGTGAGATCTCTGCTTTGTGCTCCCAGTAGCGTGCATCGATGGTCTGGGTGAGTTTGCGGAGTTGTGCGAGGGTAGAAGGCTTTCTGACATGAGCGATCTTGTCTTTGATGCAGTCTGGAAGTCTGCTATAGAAGCGGTGGTGGAGTGCACCGACACCATAGTCCTTGACTTGTGAAGCCCAGTGATTGAACTCCAGGACGTATTTGGTAATTCAAGAACCATCCTTCACAGTGAGGTTCTTGAGTTGTTGGACGGCATCCACTATGGCATCATGTGGACCGAAATTAGCTGTGAGCTCTTGTAAGAACTCATGGTAGTCGTCCATCCAGAGCAGGTGGTCATAGTTGTCAGGGTTTAGTAAATCTGGCTCAAACCAAGCCAGAGCCATACCCTTAAGGTAAGACTGAGCGAAGGTAACCTTGGCTCTGTTGGAGTGGAATGTGTGGGGGCGGTCTTGAAAGTTCAACTCGCACTGCATGAGGAACTCATGGAGTTTCTTTGGATCGGAGCCATCAAAGGTGTCAGGCTTGCGGACTTTGGTTTTTGGGGCAGAGTCCCCAGTGCGCGAACTAGACTGCGCAAGTGCATGGACAGCTCTAGCAAGAGCTACAAGGGGATCCTCTGGCAGCTCAGCCGGGTCTTTGGGGATATCCCTGTCACTGCTGCCCCCACTGTCAGGATCACCATCAGGATAGTCAGGGTCAGGATCAGGTCCATCATCTCAGTTATGAGGAGACAGAGTGTGGAAGGCTGTTGGGTGGAGGTCGGAGTGACCAGCTTGTGAAGTGCTTTCACCTTCAGCATGAGAGCAGCATCGAGTGGAGAAGGATTGGAACTGTTCGACGATGGAAGGGAGTCAACACGGATTAGCTAGCACTGCAGCGAGGTTCTCAGTAACCTCTCTTTGAGATTGAGCTCAAGTTCTCATAATGGTGTAAATTTTTTGGAGGACAGGAAGTGAGATCGTACAAGTGTGAGTACAAATATACTGTCAAGTCCAGGCCTACTCCGACCAACTCCGATGCTAGACAAGGCCTAGAGAAGGGTTTGGAAGCAAGTCTGACAGGGAAGAACAGAACTCTGACTAGCGGAGTAGTGGCAGGAACAAAGTCTGCTGAAGCAAAGGCAGAGCAGAGTGAGGGCATCAGGTTTAGCTCATGTGCTACCCTCTTGCACAATCTCAGCCCTCTTATTTCAGAGGGAGAGTACAGACAGAGAGTTGGAGGTAACTCTGACAGACAGAGGACAGAGACAGAAGGAGTAGGAACTAAGTTGATATTTGTACTGAGGAATGGCGGAGTATGATACATGCTTATATACTACTATGGAGGTACAGTAATCAGAATCAGAACTGACATACAGAGACTCATAAATTTTCAAGTAAAATTTCCTGGATGATGAATGAAGGGTAGATGGAGGACATACAAACAGGTAACACAGAACATCCAGAAAAGGAAACAGTCCAGGTGCTGGACCATGCGGTGCACATGCTGCAGAGTACCTGAACTGCAAAGGTAGTCACATGACCCCTCAGAGAACGGTCTGCCTGGTCCAGTAGGAGAGCAACACAAGTCTGACAGCAGTCAGAGCAGAGATGGTTTGTAACCAACAGAAGTTGGGTGGAGTTGGTGTGGAGTGAGTGGATGACCAGCAGAAAAGGTTGCAGAGTGAGTAAGGACTTATGATGAATGCACAGTTATGACAACACACCCCGATGTCAACAGGCAACTTCGCCAATGGTTCCCACAGGTCTTCGACTATTTTGACAAGAATCCAAGCCAGAAAGGTAATAGATCAGCCTCACTATCTGTGACCCCAGATTGGCAACTCCTTACTATCAACCACTGCTCATTCTCAATCATCAAAGTCACTCAACCTAATGGATCCACCCTTTATGAGAATAAGGGTTGTGGAAAGGCATGCATTGAAGAATGTGCATTGTGGTTTGGTACAGTCACCAAAATAATTTATCCATCATTAGACTTACAATAACCACAGCAAGCCAAAGGACCATTCCAGACAACATTTATGAGTTATGGAATACTGAGCTGCTTGTCCTTGGCTCTGATAGTGAAGTAGACTCAGACATGTCTGGAGACTCCTTCCATGGCACAGAGATTATCTGTCTGTCCAATCACAACCATGATGGCAGCAGCAGCAACATTGATGTGAAGCTCTCAAGCTTGATGATTGAGCTCAACCTGCATTGTGGAGATGATTGCATCATTGCTAAGGTCATGGATAAAGGCAAGGGCATTGAAAAGCACCATCTCGTCCTGAAGACACCCCCCTGACAATCTGGTCAGTCCTTTTATATTTTTATGCTCATAACTACTACTGTACTGACATTTCTCCCACCAACTGTCAGGAAAGCAGTCTTGCATTTTATGCTCACCAATACAGTCTCCCCCTGCAGTCAAGAAGCTCAAGAATGGTATGTCTTCCATAATGTAATCCTCATGTTTCTAACAACTCAGTGTTCACAGCTTCATCAAAGCCAGTACCATTATTCCTCCCATCAGTATCCCCCCAGTGCAATTCACCTCAGGCTCAAATCTTGTCTGTGCCAGAACATGTCAGCATCAGTGAAGATGATGTCTTGTTATGGAGACACCATTGCCCTGATTCACTGAATGCTGGTCCCATTGTCAACCCTTGGATTTCTGACTCTGAAACTTATACCATTCTCTCCTTGAAAGATTTTTAATCATTTCTTTAGTGCAAGTTTAGTGACTTTGTTTACACACAGTTTATACTTGGATTAAATACACTGTGTCGCATTCTCCAACTTGCTAAGTCTGAAAGTGAACTAAGTACAAAAGCAATGCGGTAGAGCACAAAATACGCTACAATGCAACTACAGTCAGGGACAAGCAAAGCCCACCAATTTGGTAATGGCAGAAGGAGAAATTTTTACACCAAACTAATGGCAGATTTGGATCCAGTGAGCCAAAATACGTCCAAAAACATACTTACGAAGTTCCTCCCATGATATTTTTTGGATTTTTGAACGAAAATATCTATATGCCTAGGGGCCAGGTTGATATACACTACAGATTAAGGACTGCCTCAATGGCCATCATTGCTCGTTGTGATACCTGGCGATGCTGTTTCTGCTTTCATACTGCCCATTCTGCAGCATGTCCTGTAAGCCCCAGTCTATAAGCACTCAAAAATCGGTGTGAACGGTTGATAAAGCGCTGGATGACTTCAACAGGACATGAATTGAGGATGTCTGTTGCTGCTTCCTTCGCTGCAGCGAAGTTTGGTTTTGTTGCCTGCCGGTAGCGGTACTTAGACCACCCCCAATACTAACAACAACATATCAACCATAAGTATTAATGAGAATATTCAAAACTCACCATTTCAATTGGATTGAGTTCGCAGTGGAATTTTGGCAAGAATAAGCAAATGTGCCCAGCATCTTCTATCAGCTTCTCGAGCATTGATGTCTGGTTGCAGAAGTCATCTTGCTGACTCAGCAAGCGCGCCATGCAGCACTGCTGGCTTTCGAATGGGCACACAGGTGAACACTTACTCCGCAACCCTGTAAGGTCAAAGCCCCGCTCTTCGAGTACTGCCTGAAGACCCTTTGGTTCTCCTGTGGGTGTTGTCATCCTTTGGAGAAGTCCCCATTTTGTAGGATCAGGGTTTGAGTGAGGAATAGTGGTATCTTGTTGTTTTCTCTGCTTTCCACCATTCGATTTGTTCATGTCGAATGCACGCAATGCATCTGGAGGCAGTGTTGCATGTGCTGACGAGTTGTCGAAGATGAATAATGCCTGGACACCTGGTCCACAGACCTCTTCATGTATCTGAATAGCATACTGCATCTGTGTGAGCAAGTTATCATGTGTCCACCATGCATCTCCATTGGCACCAGGGTATATAATCTTTCGTGCATCTTTGATGATCCTTCCTTCAGCGTTGCACAAGGTAAGCCGGCCATCTTCCTCATTGATAAAATCTGACACATGGATAATCTGACCTCTTCCCTTCTTCTGCAGAATGTGTTCATCACGACGAAGCCTGCCACAAATGTGTGAGTCCAAACAGTGCCCTGCAGAAACAGTACAACATACCAAGCACTGTTTGTGTTATCGTTTGCATGGAAGGAGCACTCATTGTGATAGTAGACTTTGAGTCGACGTTCACAAGGCCTGAGGTCTGGCTCAATCTTCGTGAGCTCTGGTCCATCAAACTGGACCATGCGGTATTCAAATTCCTGCATTTTGCGCAGGTAAACTTCATTGCGGTACTTTACCACATCTTCACGCTCATGCCCATCCATGTAGACACCTTTGCGCACAGCCGTGTGTCACCAACCAAGTTTGATCAGCCAACGACGTACAGTCCGCTTGCTGACTGGTTGCTTTGGAACAATTCCAAGCTCGGGAAATATTTTGGAGTTGATAGCATTTTGGAATGCACAGGATGTGACCTGCCCAGTGGGAAGGCTTGATAACCATGCCCGACAATGAGTCTGCACTGATTTGTCATTGAGGAATGATGGTGAATTTTGCTTCCCACCCTGTTTCTCCTCTGGAAGCTGCTTGAACAGCTGATAATGATGTGCAAGTGCATGGACATGACGGCTGAACCATGCACCAGAGCCTTTTCCAGGATCATGCCACAGTCATGCAATCTCCAAACTGGCTGCAATTCGAGAGACACCCCTGATTCGAAGTGTTGCAAAGTGCGATAAGATCATGAGCTGATTGATTTGAGAGAGCGCTAAATGCTTGTGTTTCTTCAGATCTTGTTGTATTTGCTCTCGGAGGACACTCCAGTCATGAATTGTATCATGGCTCATGAATGTCATCATAAGTTCATCTTCCCATGCTTCATTCTCCATCTCTGACATGCTGCTATCCTCAGTGATGAGGTTGCTGTCCAGGTCACCCATGCCTTCCATGCCTGTCTCACTGCCATGTAAGTCATCACTATCCAAAGATTCCGACTCATTGGATGTGTCAGAGATTGAGACCATGGAGATGCTGCAGACTTGTGGCACCACTGGTGCATGAGGTGTCAAAGATGACTGCAGATCACAATTATCAGCTTATGTACTTTGATGGTGCCTCCGTGAAAATATTGACTCACTGGTTTATCCACATGTGGAGTTGCAAGTGGAGGTATGGCATTCTTCGTGAATCCAAAGGAGTCCAATAAAGACTGACCCTTCCAGTATGCTCTGTACTGTTGCTGTGTCCAGACAGATTTACTCATGACATCTGGACCTTTTTTGTAGGTCTTCGGGTGTGCTGTATTGTAAAAGGTGAGCCTTCCATTAACCCAGATGCCCTATGGAACCATGTGCTCACATTTACATGCCTTTTTCCTCTTTCGCTGCAGCCAATCCAGAATCCAGTCCAGGTCACCCTCCTCTTCTTGCTGAACCATTTCTGCCAGCTTCTGACTAAACTCCTCATCCACCAGGATGCTCCACTCGGCTTCTTCATCTGCATCCGATTCTGAGTCACTTAGCACATTATTTCCCTCCTCAATACCAAAGTTCAAGCTTGGAGCAATATAGGTGGGTTCTTCATTTGTCATGTCATTGATATCATCAGATGTGGCATCTGAATTAACAGACAGTGCATGATGCTGGCCACGGAGTCCAGAGATGTTCTGAGTCCTGGGCCGCTTTTTTGGGCGTCCACATGGCATCTTGGGGTATAGTTTGGAGTTCAACATCTTTTTTTTACAGTCGCACCATGACCCATGACAGCTCTCCATTCCAGGAACATTTTTGGTTCAGTAAAAGGAGTCAAATGCATATTTTTTCGTATTTTTAGCTATTTTTCTTTCGGCGTGCCAATTTTTGGACACTAGTTGACTTTAAGGGTACATTTTTAAGAGAATTGGCTCGTGCAAAAATGATAAACTAAGCCTAAATAAACTATTTATGTGATTTAGGGATGCCTCCATTGCATGTGTAATCCAGCAAAAATCAGACAAATTTTTTGATGTGTTTGCTTGTCCCCGACTGTAAGGCAAAATGCGGCGAGGGTACAAAATGTGCAGCACAGGCATTATGTCAGCGTGGCCAGCTGGGGAAAAAAGCGCGGTGGCGCTACAAAACGCGCAGGAATAAATGTGCAGATGCAACATGCGTGGGAATAAAGGTGCAGATCTAACGCCATAGTGATGTGGCGATGCGACGGCGAAAAATAAATGTGCAGATTTTATGCCATACCCATAAGAGTGGAGGTGCCCCACCAGGGAGTGAAATTGATAACCTGGAGCGGGTCGTCCAATTGTGTCGCTGCTGCCACGTGTCAGCTGTGCTAGCCCTCACCCTTTCCTCAACGAGCTTGACACTCACCATCGAAACGAACTCGCAAAACTTCATACGAAACATACATTCTCAATGGGCAACTGTCAGTCAACGAGACATCATTTCAGGGCTGCGAATCCATTCAGCTCGGTAGGGCATCCATTCATGTCTGTCGATGGCATCTGTCGAATTACTCATTTCATCGCAATGACCAGCAAGCAGTCAAAGAACCGTCGCACTAGCGTTACGAACCGATCCAACCTCGACCCTTCTCCGGTGTGTAGAATACTGCTTCCTTGCGACGGTATACGTCAATTGGCCAAAAATTATTCACAGGGGCCGTCCCAGATTACTGCTGAGCACTTACCCTCTGACACTCAAGTGTCGGGTAGCGTCTCTCAAGGGCCAACGTCGTCACTCTCTCATCCATCCGAGCCAAGTTATGCAGCTTCCGCCACCGGAGAGAGCGCCGACACACATATTGGTCAGGTGACTTGCGAACAAAGAGAGCAAGAGCAACTTCAGGCTGCTGCAACCTATGAAGTATGCAATCTATTCCCTTTTAATGTTCCAAAGATTCTGAATGAGCTCGCTGAACAGACTCAGAGGTCAGCCATTGAGCCGACTTTCAGGATGGGTTCCACGTCGAATGCCGATGGAGATGCTATTCACCTTCCCGGTGTTGCAAATGCAACATTCGCTGAGGTTCAGAGCCCTCCCGATACGTATCTAAAACCGTTCAAAGATTTCAATCAAGTCGTTGCCACCATTGCTAAGGTAGGCACTCATGTTTCTATATACATCTTCTGACTGCACGTCTGCGCCAGATCCATCTGTACGCCCGGATGTCGCTGGAATGTTAGCAGCCGTTGCGCAGGTACGTTCTCAATCTCGGACATGTTCCTCGTCTTACGTAGTCGTACGTAGATGTTCGTAGTTCAAGAGATCCGAAACGAGCGGCTGTCGCGCCTGTTGGATACGATCAAAAAGGTTTACGAATTTCTCACGGAAGAGACTACCCCCAAGGACATGTCTGGGATGCGGGAAACCTTCGCGAAGATCGCACTGATGACCAGTAGTGCAGTGCAGTTCGTCAAGAATTATTCCGCGTCAGAGGAGTTCTGTACATCCATCACACTTGCTCACCACCCAAGCCTAATGAAACGTGGCATCAGGGAAGAGATCAGGGAAAGACGTAGAATATCAGATGGAGGACATTTCCATTGTGTACACTCAGGCACTAGACGACCTGATGGAACAGTACCGGCACCACAAAGATCGGGGCGTCCGGGTTGATGCATTCCGCGTACTTGAAGACCTGGACTTGGACAGTTTGGTCCGTGCCAGAGGTGCAGGTCCCAACTGGACCAAGAAATGCCTCGACGGGACTAGAACTGAGATCCTTACGGAGATTATCGACTGGATCTATGACACCGATGAAAATGTTCCGCGCATTCTCTGGCTCCATGGGCAGGCTGGCAAAGGGAAGTCTGCTATTGCACATATGATCACGCTGTGGTTTGAGAATGTTGGAGGGGTAGGGTCCTGTTTTTGCTTTTCCCATGACTGGCAGGCCGAGCATCTTGAAGAAAAGATATTCAGAACCATTGCGTGCGATTTGGCAGGACGTGATCCCGCATTCCAGCGAGCCTTAGCGGGTGCACTTGCGACGGATGGTTCTCTGAAGACCACTTCTGACGTCGCCCTCCAGTGGCAGAAGCTTATTTTGGAACCGTTGTACAAGGTCTCTGGTCATGTGGTTGGCAATGTGGTTATCATTGTCGATGCATTGGATGAAAGTGGTCTGGAACAATTGCAGAGGGAGCTGTTGTCGGTGCTTGCGTCTGTGCAGGATGCTGGCCTACCTCGCAATGTTTGCATCCTCGTAACATCCCATCCATTTCCTGATATCAAGTATGCACTCAGTGCCACTCGGCATGTGAGGGCAGCCTCGTTGGATGACATCCATGAGGCATCAGAGGAAGGTGATATCTGTCTATATATTATGAAAAGATTGGGCCCACTTCGGGATATTGGACCCACCGAAGTCTATAGGGCTGCCCAGAAGGCGGAAGGTCTATTTGAATGGGCGCTTCTGGCTTGCGAGTTCGTAAACCCGGCTCGTACGGTCAAGAACGGATCAGTCAAGGAACGCTTCAACAATATCATGCTTCTTCCGTCAGGTGGACTACTGGATGCCATGTACCAAGCGATCCTCAAAAATGCCATCCCCAATGACCAGACTGCACTCATGCAATTCCGCTCTGTCATGCAGCAGATCATTTCGACACTCAAACCTTTGCATATAGATGCACTCGGCAAGATGCACAGTCGCTTCCCTGCTAACGAGGACCGTCATGACATGGTTGCCATTCTTGAATCCATGTCCCTGCTATTGAGTGGTGTTACAGACCGGGCTTCTCCTGTCTGACCACTACATGCGTCGTTCTATGACTTCCTCATTGACCCTGCATGGAGTCAGATATACTTTGTTGGTGAACCCAAGATGTACAACCTTGCGTTCGCCTCATTGCGGATTCTTTCGAATGACCTGCGTTTCAATATATGTGGACTCGAAAGTTCATACTTCAGTAACTCCGAGGTTGCTGATTTGGAAAAGAGAATCAAGGAAAACATTCCACCCCATCTATCTTACTCATTCAGGTTCTGGGCCCAACATCTGGAGATGACAGTATTTGACTTGGCACTTGTGAAATTGGTGGAGGGGGTGGTTAGAAGTGAAAAGCTACTCTTCTGGATAGAGGCTCTAAGCCTTCTTGGTGTGTTGGGAGTTGCTACAGATGCTCTTGGGTGCACTGTGAGGTGGCTGCTTGTGAGTATTGAGTTTTCACATCTGATATCAACTAATGTGAAGTCAAAGACACAAAGTGGTTTTGAAGAGACCATAGCATTGGCACAAGATGAGATCAAGTTCATTCACAACTTTAGCAGTGCAATCTCACACAGTGCTCCACACCTTTACATCTCTGCACTGCCATTTACCCCTTTGAATACCATGGTAGCAAAAATGCTCATGCCAAAATTCTCAAACCTTGTTCAAGTTGCTCATGGAGGACCTGAAGATTGGCCAGCTGTCCAGCTTTACTTACAGGGGCACAATGCTGGAGTCAACTCAGTTGCATTCTCCCCTGATGGGAAGAAGATTGTCTCAGGCTCAGGGGACAACACTGTGAGGGTCTGGGATGCTGAGAGAGGTGTCCAAATTGGCAGCCCTCTTGAGGGGCATACTTGGTTAGTCAGCTCTGTTGCATTCTCCACTGATGGGAAGAGGATTGTCTCAGGCTCAAGGGACATGACTGTGAGGGTCTGGGATGCTGAGAGAGGTGTTTAAATTGGCAGCCCTCTTCAGGGGCATACAGAGTCAGTCTACTCAGTTGCATTCTCCCCTGATGGGAAAAGGATTGTCTCAGGCTCAGGGGACAGGACTATGAGGGTCTGGGATGCTGAGAGAGGTGTGCAAATTGGCAGCCCTCTTGAGGGGTATACTTCATCAGTCTACTCAGTTGCATTCTCCCCTGATGGGAAGAGGATTGTCTCAGGTTCATATGACAACACTGTGAGGATCTGGGATGCTGAGAGGTGTCCAAATTGGCAGCCCTCTTGAGGGTCATACTTGGACAGTCTACTCAGTTGCATTCTCCCCTGATGGGAAGAGGATTGTCTCAGGCTCTTGGGACAACACTGTGAGGGTCTGGGATACTGAGAGAGGTGTCCAAATTGGCAGCCCTCTTCAGGGGCATACAGAGTCAGTCTACTCAGTTGCATTCTCCCCTGATGGGAAAAGGATTGTCTCAGGCTCAGGGGACAGGACTATGAGGGTCTGGGATGCTGAGAGAGGTGTGCAAATTGGCAGCCCTCTTGAGGGATATACTTCATCAGTCTACTCAGTTGCATTCTCCCCTGATGGGAAGAGGATTGTCTCAGGCTCTTGGGACAACACTGTGAGGGTCTGGGATGCTGAGAGAGGTGTCCAAATTGGCAGCCCTCTTGAGGGACATACAGAGTCAGTCAACTCAGTTGCATTCTCCCCTGATGGGAAGAGGATTGTCTCAGGCTCAGAGGACAACATTGTGAGGGTCTGGGATGCTGAGAAAGGTGTTCAAATTGGCAGCCCTCTTGAGGAGCATGCAGAGTCAGTCAACTCAGTTGCATTCTCCCCTGATGGGAAGAGGATTGTCTCAGGCTCAAAGGACAACACTGTGAGGGTCTGGGATGGTGAGAGAGGTGTTCAAATTGGCAGCCCTCTTGAGGGGCATACAAACACAGTCTACTCAGTTGCATTCTCCCCTGATGGGAAGAGGATTGTCTCAGGCTCAAGGGACATGACTGTGAGGGTCTGGGATGCTGAGAGAGGTGTCCAAATTGGCAGCCCTCTCGAGGGGCATACTTGGTCAGTCAGCTCAGTTGCATTCTCCACTGATGGGAAAAGGATTGTCTCAGGCTCTTGGGACAACACTGTGAGCGTCTGGGATGCTGAGAGAGGTGTTCAAATTGGCAGCCCTCTTCAGGGGCATACAATGACAGCCTACTCAGTTGCATTCTCCCCTGATAGGAAGAGGATTGTCTCAGGCTCTTGGGACAAGACTGTGAGGGTCTGGGATGCTGAGAGAGGTGTGCAAATTGGCAGCCCTCTTGAGGGGCATACTTTGTTTGTCACCTCAGTTTCATTCTCCCCTGATGGGAAGAGGATTGTCTCAGGCTCTTGGGACAAGACTGTGAGGGTCTGGGATGCTGAGAGAGGTGTCCAAGTTGGGTGCCCTCTTGAGGGACATACAGAGTCAGTCACCTGAGTTGCATTCTCCCCTGATGGGAAGAGGATTGTCTCAGGCTCTTGGGACAAGACTGTGAGGGTCTGGGATGCTGAGAGAGGTGTACAAATTGGCTATCCTCTGGAGGGGCATGGGGTTGTAGCATGCCTTGTTTGTTTCTCATCAAACCCTTCACATGCAATTCATGACACTGCACAACTTCTTGATGGATTTCAATATGAGGATGCAGTTATGAGGAATGAACCAGTCAAGTTGCATGGTGATGGCTGGCTCAGAGGCCCAAAAGGTAGACTGTTACTTTGGATACCCCCATCCTTCTGGGGGCAGTGGTACTCAACATGGACCAGGGTAGTCATTCCTCGAGGTTCTTGCATAGAGCTGGACTTGAGTCAGACAGCTCATGGCAATAGATGGCATGAATGTTTCAAGCTACCTGCCTAGCCTTTACATTACAGCACATGAGTTTGTATCTCTTAGCATGTAAACAATAGTGGTAATACCTGTGATTTGTAAGGATTGACCAATGTCATATCATGATTGCCAACTCAATAGGTTCAGATTTAGATGAAAATTGTCTTGATGGTGGAAAAAGCATCCCCTCTAGTTAGTTTCACCACATGGCCAACAACATTTAAGACAGGAAAACTTGTCAGAAATCCACAGCTTAAATTCTAAAATTACAATTACAAAAATTCTGAGAGGGACAAAGTTGAAAGCCTTCTCTGTTGTCTGTAGTGCACTGATGACTTGGGGTTCACATAATTGTGCAGTCAGTTACAAAATGTCTGACCAAATTTGCATGCTTTATATAGTCTAGGTGCAGAAACTCCACAGTTTACGAAAGGTATTATAGATCAATTTACATAAGGCAGGAATTCAGGATTGTGTACACACCAGATGCAAGGTATAAGAAAACCAGTGAACATTGGGAAAGTAAGTTACACTTAGCTGAGTGGTTCATAACCTCTCCAGCTCGAACTGGTTGTCATCCTCAAACCAAGTTTTGCAAGAAGGCTCTTACTTCTACTTCCGCCATCATGGTCGCACTTGAATTCACCCCATTCGGCATCTCTCTTCCTTTCCCCCTCCTCAAATCCTTCAGGAGGTACATCGTATACCTGTCCATAATCCACCCCCACTTCCTTCCCCATTGTCCAGAAGTCTCAACAATTGCGGACCAAGCCAAGGTCGAATGGATTCGGGGCACAAGCAGAAGAAGACCCAGGGCTAGACCGTGAGCAGCATGACTGCAGGTAAAATGATCGAGTCCAACAAGGTTGAGGAGAAATGCTCCACAAGTTCCTGGAGCTGAAAGTGCTTTACATAACCCCACATGATGGTGTCGATGTTTGGGTTCCCCCTCGCCTTCACTCTCTTCGTCCCCTCGGTCATTGTTCACCACATGGTGATGACAGTGACCCATTTGAATGCCAGTGGCTCCGCTGCCAGCCACAAGACCACTGCAACCACCCATGGATCCATAGCGACCAAGGTTGGACACTTCGGGAGTTGTAAGCTGGCGAGCAACTTGCCAGAATTGGGTGAGCAAAAGAACCAAAGTCCAGGTCAATTGCAAAGTGGACCACAGCGACATTGAGAGAAGGAAGGAATCGATTGCTGCAGGTACACAGAAAATAGGAGAGCAATCAGCCATGATATTGTCTGGAGCAGTGGCAGATGCATAGACTGTATGAGAGGGAGGAAGCAGGGCGGTGAGATTTCATTGGTTCGGTGGACTTACACTCATAGGTCAAATAGTCGAAAAGGATAATGCCTGTGACTAACATAGTGATGAACATGAGGAATTGTCAGTGATTGTTAGAGCCAACTGAAAGTAAATGTGAGAAGTTGAGTGATTGAAGTCATAGTAGGTACACACCACAATTCCATATCCAGGGACAATGGCTGTGGATGGTATGTAAAATGGTAAAAACAGCTACAACTCCAGAAACTTACTGATCACTTCTAGCCACACATCGATCGCACATACGACAATGCTTTGAGCAAAGAGGTTTCTTTGCCCAGAGGAAATAACTGAGGAATCCTGAAGTGGCGGCAGCAACACCTACGACATACCATGCATTGTATGCAGAATGTTTGACCATTAAGTTGCCCTTCCGAAGCGAGGTCCTCAATGATCTGTGACAATACCAAGCTCATGATATAATCATAGGTTTAAGAAACGGGTCAACTTACAGCCTTGAGCTCTCCATGATTGACTGGATGAGGACATGTGCCAGGATCGAGCATATGAACTGGCAATGATACCCACGAAATATGGACTTTGGTTAACAGTCTCCACATACGAATCTTTGTTAAAGAGTACACGCATAATGATCTGCTCAGAAAAACATTAAACCATATCTCATAGCAAAGAAATAACTCACATGATGAAGAGCAAAAAATTCTGCCATAGCCAGTACCATTCCAGTATACCACGGTGATATTGACAAGGTGGTAAATATGATATAGAGGAATAGTGCAGGTAAGACAAAAATTGCAATGCGAGTATTTCTCTAGGGCCGGCATCAGAGGAGACTTTGCACAAATAAACAAGACCTACCTCATTCAAGGGCTTTACCTTCTTGACACTGAATTCATTCATACCACCCTCCTCCATGGAATGCTTCCAGGCACCGAAGCTTTTCAGTTCAACAGCCAATTCTAGGAGTGTGACCCTCAGCATCTTTTGCATGAATATTGGCTCCAATCTCTACAAGTTGGCGAAGAATAGCTCTGTTCCCCCTAACCACAGCCCAGTGTAGCAGCAACAGGCTGACATTGTCCTTAAGATTCAGGTTTGCACTGTGCTTCAGCAGTAAGTCGACGGACAATGCATCACCCTGGTAAGCTGCCCACATCAAAGATGTTAATCCCTGCATATCACGAGAATCAACGTTAACGAGTTGGTGAAGAAGGTATAGCAGCAGCATGACGGAAGATGAATGGGTAACAAGGTGGAGAGCATTGTACCCTTGGGTGTCAGTGAAATTTGGATCTGCATTATGGGAAATCAGGAGATGGATCATGTAGAGGTGCCCATTTCGTGCAGCCCACTACAAAGGGGTAGCTTGTAAACCACCTCCAACCGCATCTACTTCTGCACCTGGCTCTATGAGGTAACAACAAGTAGCCAGCTGCGCGTTGATCGCTGCCCAATGGAGAGGCGTACTAGGGGATGTGTGTAAATGATGATGGTGTAATTGAACGTTGAACACATTCACCTCTCAGAAAGAGACCCTGCTGCTGACACACATGTTCGCACTGTGCCTGCGTGCTGATGATTACACAACGAATACTGAAATAATAGCCAAAGATCTGAGTCAGTCCACAGTCGTAAGTCAAATGTAACTTGTGCCAGACATTCCCTAATCTTGCCTCTTGGATAGCATTAATACACTCTTCAAGTCAATGGGTATGTTCTTACAGGCTTTTCCAGCGGACATTAGCCTCCCTCAAAGTTGCTAGAGGTTCAGCTAATTCCTTGGGTGTTTGTCAGGTGTTTGTGGTGAGTTTTCAGTTGAGAATATCAGTATTCAAACTCTGACTGCTCTTGTCTAATCAGAATATTGATCATCATTTAGTATGCATCCCCATTCCCCCCCCCTAGCTGTATTCTTGTCTCCCCCCCTCCCCCCATGTATACATCTGCTTTGTATTCACACTACAATACTTGCTAGATCTCTCTGTTGGTAAGCATGCACGCTTTTCGGCGGAGTTTGAATCCCAGTCGGAGCTTAAATATTCGCCCACAAACTCACATTTGTCACGCTGTCGAAGTAGTACATGTCCTTCGTATACCATCAAAGCTCCTCGCAAGAGAACTCACTGGAGATTGATATCCATGAGTGGTCTGTTCACTGGCACGGTCACCGTCTTCTTTTTCCTGCCTCGCACTGATCACATATTTATGCGCCTTGTTGCATATGGTAAA
This sequence comes from Pisolithus tinctorius, assembly GCA_024663395.1. Lineage (NCBI taxonomy): Eukaryota > Fungi > Basidiomycota > Agaricomycetes > Boletales > Pisolithaceae > Pisolithus > Pisolithus tinctorius. Next base: position 525,370 of record JANFAH010000022.1, on the reverse strand, counting down.
GGTCATAAATGCTCGTTGACACTATTCAGCATGTAGATGAGGGTCGGCCGATCGCGCCTGTGAGGGGTTTACTGGACGTCAATGGTAATTACACCTAACAATTGCTGTCTTACGAGGTCGTTTCGAGAGTGGGGGAGGCTATAAGACGTGAAATATTGATATTTCGTTGACCTGAGATACTCTCGAGATAGTTCAAGATGCTTCGACTAGTGCTCCCGTAAGAGTGGAGGTGCCCCACCAGGGAGTGAAATTGATAACCTGGAGCGGGTCGTCCAATTGCGTCGCTGCTGCCACGTGTCAGCTGTGCTAGCCCTCACCCTTTCCTCGTCGAGCTTGACACTCACCCATCGAAACGAACTCGCAAAACTTCATACGAAACATACATTCTCAATGGGCAACTGTCAGTCAACGAGACGTCGTTTCAGGGCTGCGAATCCATTCAGCTCGGTAGGGCATCCATTCATGTCTGTCGATGGCATCTGTCGAATTACTCATTTCATCGCAATGACCAGCAAGCAGTCAAAGAACCGTCGCACTAGCGTTACGAACCGATCCAACCTCGACCCTTCTCCGGTATGTAGAAATACTGCTTCTTTGCGATGGTATGTGTCAATTGACCAAAAATTATTCACAGGGGCCGTCCCAGAATGCTGTTGGGCATCTGCCCCTGACAATCGAGCTTCGAGCAGTGTCTCTCAGGGGCCAATGTCGGCCTTCTCTCATCCATCCGAGCCAAGTTACCCAGCTTCCATCACCGAAGACAGCACCCACACACATATTGGTCGGGTGACTTGCGAACAAAAAGAACAAGAGCAACTTCAGGCTGCTGCAACCCATGAAGTATGTAATCTACTCCCTTTTAATATTCCAAAGATTCTGAATGAGCTCGCTGAACAGACTCAGAGGTCAGCCATTGAGCCGACCTTCAGGATGGGTTCCATGTCGAATGCCGATGAAGACGCTATTCACCTTCCCGGTATTACAAGTGCAACATTCTCTGAGACTCAAAGCCCTTCCGATACGCATCTAAAACTGTTCAAAGATTTCAACCAAGTCGTTACCACTATTACTAAGGTAGGCGCTCATTTCTTCAAATAATCCGCTGACTGCACGCCAGCCCTAGATCCATCCCTATGCTCGAATGGCGCTGGGAATGTTAGCAGCCATTTCTCAGGTACGTTATCATTCTTGGATGCACTCCTCGTCTTACGTAGTCGTCCATAGATGTTTGTAGTTCAAGATATCCGAGACGAGTGGCTGTCCCACCTTCTGAGTACGATCAAAAAGGTTTACGAATTTCTCACGGAAGAAACTACCCCCAAGGACATGTCTGGGATGCGGGAAACCTTCGCGAAGATTGCACTGATGACCAGTGGTGTGGTGCAGTTCATCAAGAATTATTCCACGACAGAGGAGTTCTGTATGTCCATCCCACTTGCTCACCGCCCAAGCCTAATGAAACTTGGCATCAGGGAAGATATCCAGGAAAGACGTAGAATATGAGACACAGGACGTTTCCATTGTGTACACTCAGGCACTAGACGACCTGATGGAACAGTACCGGCACCGCAAAGATCGGGGCGTCCGGGTTGATGCGTTCTGCGTACTTGAAGACCTGGACTTGGACAGTTTGGTCCGTGCTAGAGGTGCAGGTCCCAACTGGACCAAGAAATGCCTCGACGGGACTAGAACTGAGATCCTTACAGAGATTATCGACTGGATCTATGACACCGATGAAAATGTTCCGCACATTCTCTGGCTCCATGGGCAGGCTGGCAAAGGGAAGTCTGCTATTGCGCATACAATCGCGCTGTGGTTTGAGAACGTTGGAGGGGTCGGGTCCTGTTTTTGCTTTTCCCGTGACTGGCAGGCCGAGCATCTTGAAGGAAAGATATTCAGAACCATCGCGTGCGATTTGGCAGGACGTGATCCCGCATTCCAGCGAGCCTTAGCGGGTGCACTTGCGACGGATGGTTCTCTGAAGACCACTTCTGACGTCGCCCTCCAGTGGCAGAAGCTTATTTTGGAACCGTTGTACAAGGTCTCTGGTCATGTGGTTGGCAATGTGGTTATCGTTGTTGATGCATTGGACGAAAGCAGTCTGGAACAATCGCGGAGGGAGCTGTTGTCGGTGCTTGCGTCTGCGCAGGATGCTGGCCTACCTCGCAATGTTCGCATCCTCGTAACATCCCGTCCATTTCCTGATATCAAGTATGCACTCAGTGCCGCTCGGCATGTGAGGGCAGCCTCGTTGGACGACATCCATGAGGCATCAGAGGAAGATGATATCCATCTATATATTATGAAAAGGTTGGGCCCTCTTCGGGATTTTGGACCCACCGAAGTCTATAGGATCGCCCAGAAGGCAGGAGGTCTATTTGAATGGGCGCATCTGGCTTGCGAGTTCGTAAACCTGGGTTGTACGGTCAAAAGTGGATCAGTCAAGGAACGCTTCGACAGTATCATGCTTCTTCCGTCAGGTGGACTACTGGATGCCATGTACCAAGCGATCCTCAAAAATGCCATCCCCAATGACCAGACCGCGCTCACGCAATTCCGCTCTGTCATGCAGCAGATCATTTCGACGCTCAAACCTTTGCATATAGATGCACTTGGCAAGATGCGCAGTCGCTTCCCTGCTAATGAGGACCGTCATGACATGGTTGCCATTCTTGAATCCATGTCCCTGCTATTGAGTGGTGTTACAGACCGGTCTTCTCCTGTCCGACCACTACATGCGTCGTTCTATGACTTCCTCATTGACCCTGCACGGAGTCAGACATACTTTGTTGGGGAACCCAAGATGTACAACCTTGCGTTCGCCTCATTGCGGATTCTTTCAAATGACCTGCGTTTCAATATATGTGGACTCGAAAGTTCATACTTCAGTAACTCCGAGGTTGCTGATTTGGAAAAGAGAATCAAGGAAAACATTCCACCCCATCTATCTTACTCATGCAGGTTCTGGGCCCAACATTTGGAGAGGACAGCATTTGACTTGGCACTTGTGAAATTGGTGGAGGGGGTGCTTGGAAGTGAAAAGCTACTCTTCTGGCTAGAGGCTCTAAGCATTCTTGGTGTGTTGGGAGTTGCTACGGATGCTCTTGGGTGCACTGTGATGTGGTTGCTTATGAGTATTGAGTTTTCACATCTGATATCAACCAATGGGAAGTCAAAGACACAAAGTGGTTTTGATATGACCATAGCATTGGCACAAGATGGGATAAAGTTCATTCACAATTTTAGCAGTGCAATCTCACACAGTGCACCACACCTTTACATCTCTGCACTGCCATTTACCCCTTTGAATACCATGGTAGCAAAAATGCTCATGCCAAAATTCTCATCCCTTGTTCAAGTTGCTCATGGAGGACTTGAAGATTGGCCAGCTGTCCAGCTTTCCTTACAGGGGCACAATGCTGAAGTCAGCTCAGTTGCATTCTCCCCTGATGGGAGGAGGATTCTCTTAGGCTCAACAGACAACACTGTGAGGGTGTGGGATGCTGAGAGAGGTGTTCAAATTGGCAGCCCTCTTGAGGGGCATACACAGTCAGTCACCTCAGTTGCATTCTCCCCTGATGGCAAGAGTATTGTCTCAGGCTCAAGGGACAAGACTGTGAGGGTCTGGGATGCTGAGGGAGGTGTCCAAATTGGCAGCCCTCTTGAGGGGCATGCAGAGTCAGTCTACTCAGCTGCATTCTCCCCTGATGGGAAGAGGATTGTCTCAGGCTCTTTGGACAGGACTATGAGGGTCTGGGATGCTAAGAGAGGTGTCCAAATTGGCAGCCCTCTTGAGGGGCATACACAGTCAGTCACCTCAGTTGCATTCTCCCCTGATGGGAAGAGGATTGTCTCATGCTCAGGGGACAAGACTGTGAGGGTCTGGGATGCTGAGAGAGGTGCCCAAATTGGCAGCCCTCTTGAGGGGCATACAAAGTCAGTCTACTCAGTTGCATTCTCCCCTGATGGCAAGAGATTTGTCTCAGGCTCAAGGGACAAGACTGTGAGGGTCTGGGATGCTGAGAGAGGTGTGGAAATTGGCAGCCCTCTTGAGGGGCATACACAGTCAGTCAGCTCTGTTGTATTCTCCCCTGATGGGAAGAGGATTGTCTCAGGCTCACAGGACAAGACTGTGAGGGTCTGGGATGCTGAGAGAGGTGTCCAAATTGGTAGCCCTCTTGAGGGGCATACAGAGAAAGTCCACTCAGTTGCATTCTCCCCTGATGGGAAGAGGATTCTCTTGGGCTCTTTGGACAACACTGTGAGGGTCTGGGATGCTGAGAGACATGCCCAAATTGGCAGCCCTCTTGAGGGGCATACAGCAGAAGTCTACTCAGTTGCATTCTCCCCTGATGGGAAGAAGATTGTCTCAGGCTCAAGGGACAAGACTGTGAGGGTCTGGGATGCTGAAGAGGTGCCCAAATTGGCAGCCCTCTTGAGGGGCATACAGAGCCAGTCAACTCAGTTACATTCTCCCCTGATGGGCAGAGGATTGTCTCAGGCTCTTGGGACTACACTGTGAGGGTCTGGGATGCTGAGAGAGGTGTCCAAATTGGCAGCCCTCTTGAGGGGCATACAGAGCCAGTCAACTCAGTTGTGTTCTCCCCTGATGGGAAGAGGTTTGTCTCAGGCTCTTGGGACAACACTGTGAGGGTCTGGGATGCTGAGAGAGGTGTCCAAATTGGTAGCCCTCTTGAGGGGCATCTACAGGAAGTCTACTCAGTTACATTCTCCCCTGATGGGAAGAGGATTGTCTCAGGCTCAGGGGACAAGACTGTGAGGGTCTGGGATGCTGAGAGAGGCATCCAAATTGGCAGCCCTCTTGAGGGTCATACAAAGTCAGTCACCTCAGTTACATTCTCCCCTGATAGGAAGAAGATTGTCTCAGGCTCAACAGACTACACTGTGAGGGTGTGGGATGCTGAGAGAGGTGTTCAAATTGGCAGCCCCCTTGAGGGGCATACTTGGTCAGTCAACTCAGTTGCATTCTCCCCTGATGGGAAGAGGATTGTCTCAGGCTCTTGGGACTACACTGTGAGGGTCTGGGATGCTGAGAGAGGTGTGAAAATTTGCAGCCCTCTTAAAGGGCATACAAAGGTAGTCTACTCAGTTGCATTCTCCCCTGATGGGAAGAGGATTGTCTCAGGCTCTTGGGACAACACTGTGAGGGTCTGGGATGCTGTGTCAAGTCCGGGCCTACTCCGACCAACTCTGATGCTATACAAGGTCTAGAGAGTGGTTCGGAAGCAAGTCTGACAGGGAAGAATGGAACTCCGACTGGCAGAGTGTTGGCAGAGACGAAGTCCACTGAAGACCAGGCGGAGCAGAGTGAGGGCATCGGGTTTAGCTCATGCACTACCCCCTTGCATGATCTCAGCCCTCGTATTTCAGAGGGAGAGTATGGACAGAAGGTCAGAGGTAACTCCAACAGATGGAAGACAGAATCAGAAGGAGTAGGAACTAAGTTGATATTCGTACTGAAGAACAGTGGAGTACAGTACATGCTTTTATACTGCTATGGAGGTACAGTAATCGGAATCGGAACTGACATACAGAGACTCATAAATTTTCAAGTAAAATTTCCTGGATGATGAATGAAGGGTAGACGGAGGACATACAAATGGGTAACACAGAACATCCAGAAAAGGAAACAGTCCAGGCACTGGACCATGCAGTGAGCACGCTGCGGAGTACCTGACTGCGAAGGTAGTCACATGACCCCTCAGAGGACGGACTGCTTGGTCTGGTAGGAGAGCAACACAAGTCCGACAGCAGTCAGAGCAGAGATGGTTCACAACCAACAGAAGATGGGCGGAGTTGGTGCAGAGTGAGTGGATGACCGGTGGAAAAGGTTGCGGAGTGAGCAAAGACCTATGATGAATGCATGGTTGTGACATGCTGAGAGAGATGTGCAAATTGGCTGTCCTCTGGAGGCACATGGAGTTGCAGCATACCTTGTTTGTTTCTCAGCAAACCCTTCACATGCAATTCATGACACTGCACAACTTCTTGATGGACTTCAATATGAGGATGCAGTTATGAGCAATGAACCAGTCAAGTTGCACAGTGATGGCTGGGTCAGAGGCCCAAAGGGTAGATTGTTACTTTGGATACCCCCATCCTTCTGGGGGCAGTGGTACTCAATGTGGACCAGGGTAGTCATTCCTCAAGGTTCTCGCATAGAGCTGGACTTGAGTCAGACAGCTCATGGCAATAGATGGCATGAATGTTTCAAGCTACCTGCCTAGCCTTTACATTACAGCACATGAGTTTGTATCTCTTAGCATGTAAACAATAGTGGTAATACCTGTGATTTGTAAGGATTGACCAATGTCATATCATGATTGCCAACTCAACAGATTCAGATTTAGATGAAAATTGTCTTGATGGTGGAAACAGCATCCCCTCTAGTTGTTATGCTTGACTGAAGTCAAGATGTAAGGAGAACTCAAATGCAGTCTGTTGGTTTCTACTGAGCAATGGCTGCAGTAACCTTTGTAAACAACAAAGGATTTAGTCAATGCTGGTAAGAGTGGTCCTGGTTAGGGACAGTGAGGGTGAAGTTCTGAGAGAATGCTGTGTATGATTGAGCAGCTCAAGTCTGGGTTTCCAGGACTTGAGCTGGCAGGCTAAATACTACAAAGAAACAGACCATGAGGCATCTGCATGTAATGAGGTAACTATGCTATTGGTTGAACAATAGTGACACATGTCTTAGGCATGTAATGAGCCAGTAATGCTAGTGGTGGAAATAGTAAGCTGTTGGTTCAGAGAGAAGATGGCTTTAAAAGGAAAGCTAGTCCAATGGATCAAACACAAGGTAAATGTACAGTGAAAAGAGAAAATAGGGGTGAAACATAACACTAGTTAGTTTCACCACAGGGCCAACAATATTTAAGATGGGAAAACTTGTAGTAGAAAATCCACAGCTTAAATTCTGAAATTATAATCACAACCATTCTGAGAGAGACAAAGTTCAAAGTCCATTGTCTGTCATGCACTGATGACTTGAGGTTTGCATATTTGTGCAGTCAGGTACAGAATGTCAAACCTGAATTTGCATGCTTTACATAGTCTAGGTGCACAAACTCCATGGTTTACAAAAAGTATTATAGATCAATTTACATAAGACAGGAATTCAGGATAATGTACACATCATATGTAAGGCTTAAGAAAACCAGTGAACATTGGGAAAGTAAGTTACACTTGGCTGAGTGGTTCATAACATCTCCGGCTTGAACTGGTTGTCATCCTCAAACCAAGTTTTGCAAGAAGGCTCTTACTTCTACTTCCACTGTGGTGGCCATGTTCAAATTCACCCCCTTCGGCATCTCTCTTCCTTTTCCTCTCCTCGAATCCTTCAGGAGGTACATTGTATACTTGTCCATAATCCAACCCCACCTCCTTGCCCATTGTCCAGAAGTCTCAACAATTGTGGACCAACCCAAGGTCGAACGGATTCCAGGCACGAGCAGAAGAAGACCTGAGCACCAGACCGTGAGCAGCACAACCGTGGGTAAAACGATTGAGTCCAACAAGGTTAAGGAGAAATGCACCACAAGTTCCAGGAACTAAAAGCACTTTACATAACCCCACATGATGGTGGCGATGTTTGGGTCCTCCATTGCCTTCACTCTCTTCATCTCCTCGGTCATTGTTCACTGCGTGGTGATGACCATGGCCCATTTGAATGCCAGTGGCTCTGCTGCCAGCCACAAGACCACCACAACCACCCATGGATCCATAGCGACCATGACACCTTGAGAGTTGCAAGCTGGTGAGCAACTTCCCAGAATTGTGTGACCAAAAGAACTGAAGTCCAGGTCAATTGCAAAGTGGACCACAGTGACACTGAGTGAAGGAAGGAATCAATCGCTGCAGGTACACAGAAAATAGGAGAGCAGTCAGCCGAGATATTGTCAGGAGCAGTGGCAGATGCATAGACTGTATGAGAGGTAGTGAGGATGGCAAGCATTTGCTGGTTCAATGGACTTACACTCATAGGTCAAATAGTCGAAAAGGATAATGCCCGCAACTAACGTAGTGACAAACATAAGGAAGGGTCGGTGATTGTTAGAGCTGACTGAAAGCAAATGTGAGAAATTGAATGATGAAGTCTTAGCAGGTACACACCACAGTTTCATATCCATGGACAATGGCTGTGGATGGTATGTAAATTGGTAAGAATCGCTGCAACTCCAGAAACTTACCAATCACTTCTAGCCACACACTGATCACACATATGACAATGTTTTGAGCAGAGAGGTTTCTTTGCCTGGAGGAAATAACTAATGAATCTTGAAGTGGCAGCAGCAACACCTATGACGTACCATGCATTGTATGCAGAATGTTTGACCATTAAGTTGCCCTTCTGAAGCAAGGTCCTCAATGATCTGCGACAATGCCAAGCTAATGATATAATCATAGGTTTAAGAAACAGGTCAACTTACAGCCTTGAGTTCTCCATCATTGACTGGACGAGGACATGTACTGGGATCGAGCATAATAGCTCGGAAGAAATTATACACACAAAGTCCCATATTCAGTGCAAATGCCAGATGAATGAACGGTGTCACACACCAAAGGTGTTGTGGACATGGTTACAGCTGACTCTGCCTAACTCGTTGACGAGTTGCACGTAATGCCCATGCATGCAGATGAAGACTAAAGGCCTCATGCATAGAAAGACTGCTGGACGTGAGCAGTCATCCTTTGCACAAGAACGAGTTGTCAGTGCTAAAGAGAAAAGAGGAAGCAAGTTAAGCGTACATTAAAGGTTCTTAGCACCCGTGTACGGCATTCCAGTTTTCATCATATCTCCACCATTTCCAAAGATATCAACTCGGTTCGCATGCTCGCTTAAAGTGCTCAGCCCCACGATTCTTCCTTCCAAATTTGGAGAGGATCCTCGCACCCTACGTGTTTCTACAGCACTCCATCCATCAGATGCTCATTTCACTAGGTCCATCAATCATGGCCGCCTCTTCGTCAATCATCTCGCTCGTCTCATTTTCCAGAGACAATGGCTACATATATCTGCCAGGCATTCCCACCAGCTTCCATCCTGAAGCCCCCTGGTTCATCCCATCGTTGTTGGCCCTGTTCCATCCCATGCAGCTTGGTCAGCATGTTCTCCTTGTCAGTATGACTTCCAGAAGGATGTTCTTTGGTCGCCTCAGGTCTGTCACTCGGTTAGAAAGGTCTTATGTGGTTGTTTCAGTCTCCCCTCTTGATGAAGCATATGGATCGTTCCTCCCTGCTCCCTGCACCGTCTTTATTCCAATCTTGTCCATCATTCTTCCTGCATTGCGACAGCTGCAGTATGGCCTACTGTCCTCCAGCCTCCCTGATCGCATTCATGATGAGTATGACATGCATCTTGCCTTCTTACTGCAAGATCCAGCAGAAGACGTCCCCCCTTCTCCTCCTCCTCCATCAGAACCCCATTCATGAAGTCTTTGTTAACTTCGCTGAGAGGATGGAAGAGTGGGAGATGTGATCGCCTATGCTCCCATTGCCCCACAGACCCCCAACACCCTAGCCCCCTTTGACGCCTGACTCATGCCCTTCAATTCTGGAATTAATACTTCCTTGTGTGGAAACACCATCCATCTGTCATGCCATCTTTGGATCTAGAGATGTCTCTGCTGAGATCTAACTTGCATCGCCACCCCCTAATGTGATATCAGTGCGCTTACTCAGTTTCTGACTCCATTTGACTCATTTTGTGATATTTTGACTATCCTTGACTCATTCATTGCCAATACTTACCAATCCTCTTTGCTTGCTTACTTTTCATTTCTCGCTTACTCATCATGATTACTCAGTCCTTACTCATTACTTACCAAGTGTTGTGCCTTGTTTGTCACAAGCTGTGCTCCCCCCACAGTATATAAACCCCCATGTACTTAGCTACCCACAATCAATCAAGAAGCAATCAAGAAGTCACTCAGAAGTCAGCTCAGCTCAGCATATCTCGTCGTCAACAGTTGAGGCTCATTCGGAAGAGTCTATCTGTCTTCCTTCATATCATTGGTAGTTGAGGCTCCATCAAGGGTCTATCTACCTCTATTCATCTTCAGCAGTATCATCTGTGCTTAGTCAGCAACCTCTTGTCTAGTCATTCTTCCACTCCTGCGTAACTCGTCATCAACTTGTGCCAGGAGCATATTCTATTGAAAGTCCATTACTCCCAAGTCCTTTCGGCTGAACACCCCTGCTCTGTTCAGCATCCCCTTCTCAATCAGTGTTCATTCATCCTCTCCTGCGTAACTCGTCCTCGACTTGCACCAGGAGCACCTCCACTTGAAGTCTTCCCCACTTTAGGTTTCTCTGCCCTCCAGGTTCCGCGGAGGTAAACCACCACTCGCACATATTTGTCTTTTGTGTTGGATTTGTTTGGTTTATACCAGCTTTCCACACTTCAACTCACAATGGGTGGTTTGGAGGCTCTGATCGCATAAATAAGTCACACACCCTAGCACTTAACAGTAAGTAAGCTTATGTGTAACTAATCTTGTGACCCAAGCATAGCCAACCCATGTCATTGAACTGACGATGATACCCACAAAATATGGACTTTGGTTAACAGTTTTCACGTATGAACCTTTGGTCAAGAGTACATGGGTAAGGATCTGCTTGGAAAAACATTAAACCATATCTCATAGCAAAGATGTAACTCACATGATGAAGAGCAAAAAATTCTGCCATAGCCAGTACCATTCCAGTATACCATGGCAAGATTGACAGGGTGGTAAATATGATATAGAGGAATAGCGCAGGCAAGACAAAAATTGCAATACGAGTATTTCTCTAGGGCCAGCGTCAGAGGAGACTTTGCACTAATAAACAGGACCTACCTCACTCAAAGGCTTTGCCTTCTTGACACCGAATTCATTCATACCACCCTCCTCCATGGAACGCTTCCAGGCACCGAAGCTTTTGAGTTCGACAGCCATGTCTCTAGGAGTGCGACCCTCGGCGTCTTTTGCATGGATATCGGCTCCTATCTCTACAAGTCGGCGAAGAATAGCTCTGTTGCCTCTAACAACAGCCCAGTGCAATGGCGATAGGCCGACATCGTCTTTAAGATTCGGGTTTGCGCCGTGCTTCAGCAGTAAGTCGACGGACAATGCATCACCCTGGTAAGCGGCCCACATCAAAGGCATGTGTCCCTGCATATCACGAGAATCAACATTAATGGGTTGGTGAAGAAGGTATAGCAGCGGCATGATGGAGGATGAATGGGTAACAAGGTGGAGGGCATTGTACCCTTGGGTGTCAGTGAAATTTGGATCTGCATTACGGGATATCAGGAGATGAATCACATAGAGGTACCCATTTCATGCAGCCCACTGCAAAGGGGTAGCTTGTAAATTGCCTCTAACCGCTGTCACACACCAAAGGTGTTGTGGACATGGTTACAGCTGACTCTGCCTAACTCATCGACAAGTTGTGCACAATGCCCATGCATGCAGATGAAGACTAAAGGCCTCATGTGTAGAAAGACTGCCAGACATTAACAGTCATCCTTCGCACAAGAACGAGTCATCGGTGCTAGAGAGAAAAGAGGAAGCGAGTTAAGTGCACATTAAAAGTTTTTAGCACCCATGTATGGCATTCCGGTTTTCATCGTATCTCTGCCGTTTCCAAAGATATCAACTCAGTTCTCACATTTGCTTAAAGTGCTCAGCCCCATGATTCTTCCTTCCAAATTTGGAGAGGATCCTCACACCCTATGCATTTCTACAGCACTCCATCCATCAGACACTCATTTCGCTAAGTCCATCAATCATGGCCACCTCTTCATCAGTCATCTTGCTTGTCTCATTTGCCAGAGACAATGGCTATGTATATCTGCCAGGTGTTCCCACCAGCTTCTGTCCTGAAGCCCCCTGGTTCATCCCGTCATTGTCAGCCCTGTCCCATCCCATGCAGCTTGGTCAGCATGTTCTCCTTGTCAGTATGACTTCCAGAAGGACATTCTTTGGTCGCCTCAGGTCTGTCACTTGGTTAGCAAGGTCTTATGTGGTTGTTTCGGTCTCCCCAGTTGATGAAGCATATGGATCGTTCCTCCCTGCTCCCTGCACCGTCTTTATTCCAATCTCATCCATCATTCTCCCTGCATTGTGACAGCTGCAGCATAGTCTACTGTTCTCCAGCCTCCCTGATTGCACCCATGATGAGTATGATGTGCATCTTGCCTTCTTACTGCAAGATCCAGCAGAAGATGTCCCCCCTTCTCCTCCTCCTCCATCAGAACCCCATTCATGAAGTTTTTGTTAACTTTGCTGAGAGGATGGAAGGGTGGGAGATGTGATCATGTATGCTCCCATTGCCCCACAGACCCCCAATGCCCTAGCCCCCTTCAACACCTGACTCATGCCCTTCAATTCTGGAATTAATACTTCCCTATTTGGAAACACTGTCCATCTGTCATGCCATCTTTGGATCTAGAGATGTCTCCGCCGAGATCTGACTTGCATCGCCACCCCCTAATGTGATATCAGTGCGCTTACTCAGTTTCTGACTCCATTTGACTCATTCTGTGATATTTTGACTATCCTTGACTCGTTCATTGCCAATACTTACCAATCCTCCTTGCTTGCTTACTTTTCCTTTCTTGCTTACTCATCATGATTACTCAGTCCTTACTCATTACTTACCAAGTGTTTGTGCCTTGTTTGTCACAAGCTGTGCTCCCCCCACAGTATATAAACCCCCATGTACTTAGCTACCCAGAAGCAATCAGAATCAGTCCAGAAGTCAGTTCAGTGCATATCTCATCATCGACAGTTGAGGCTCCACAAAGGGGTCTATCTGTCATCATTCATATCATTGACAGTTGAGGCTCGTTTGGAAGAGTCTGTCTGTCACCATCCATCATCCTTGGTAGTTGAGACTCCATCAAGGGTCTATCTACCTTCATTCATTATCTGAAGTATCATCTGTGCTTTGTCAGCACACCTGCTTAGTCATCCTCCCACTCCTGCATAACTTGTCATTGACTTGTGCAAGGAGCATGTCTTATCAAAGTCTGTCATCCCAAGTCCTTTCAGCTGAACACCTTCACTCTGTTCAGCATCCCCCATCCAATCATCACTTGCTTGTCTTCTCCTGTGTAACTCGTCGTCAACTTGCACTAGGAGCACCTGCCATTGAAATTTTCCCCTCTTGGATTTTTCTGCTGTCCAGGTTCCACAGAGGCACACCACCACTCGCACATCATTTGTCTTTTGTGTTGGTTTTGGTTGGTTTTCACCACCTTTCCACACTTTGACTCACACTGCATCTACTTCTGCACCCTGCACTATGAGGTAATGACAAGTAGCCAGCTGCTTGTTGATTGGTGCCCAATGGAGAGGCGTACTAGGGGGGAGTGTATAAATGATGATGGTGTAATTGAACATTGAAGACTTACACATTTTGACTGTCTCTATCATTGATGGTTGCTTTTCCAGATTCAACCAGTTCTCGGATGGCAGCAAGGTCACCTCTGCACTGCCGCAATAACCTCAGTCTGAAAACATCATGAGTGTGTACGAACTCTCAATGCAGAAAGGTTGTTCTGCACTGCTACTGGCTGCGTCAGGCGGATAAATGAGAGGTTCATTGCTGACACCTGTTCGGTGTCTACCTTCGCAGTGGGTTTTCCCTTCTGGCCTTATCCTTATTCATTATCATCATGCATTGTTGTCTGCATTGTGGCAGCTTCAGCACTGGTCGATGACTGTCTGCCAATAACAGGCCTGGAAACATGTGACTAACCCCAATTTCTGTTCAGCTAACCCTGTTGTTGGTCTTTGCACTGAGGTTGGTCTCCTGTGCTCACGAGCAGGGTGTCAAGTTTGCTGAGCATGTGCATTTCTGCAGACGCAGCTGTACAGCGGCCTGCCACCTCAACTCCAGGATCCCAGTAGTGGCCTCCCACAATCCAACAACACACATCCGATGCTATTACACTTGATGCCCATTCTGCTCACATGCTTCCTAGTCTGCAATAAACCTCCTATCTCTGCCTTACTCAACTGTTGGTTCATCCTCCTATGGGGATGTAATTGCACATGTTCTCACATACCTCATCTCACCCCTACCTTCGGATGGCGCACACCAAACACCTGGAATAGATATACTGTCTTTCTCGAGAAAAATCAGTCTGGCACTCGTTGGAGTGTTCCTCGGCAGCATATGCATGGTGCTGATGGGAGTAACAAGAGTAAGCAACTTCATACAGTAACAATGTTCCATTCCATGGAATGGGCCATCTTCTGTCCCTGTCAGGTCTTCCGAATTACCTCCCATAGCATGTCAGCCTCACTAATGCTACTTGTCATCACTCAGCCAATGGTGTGTTCTTCCATTTGGTCAGTGAAAGCATCTTACCCCATCTTTTCATCACAAGGGCATATACCTCCTTTCAACAGTGGTTCAACTGCGCACCATGTTTCCTCCATCAGCAGCCGCTGACACCTCCACAAGCGCATCTCCTAATGCCATCGAAATTAATCTCCCTTCTGCTCTTCTAGAATACACACTGAATAAGGGACTTTTCATCTGGTCATTCCTTGCCGGTGCAGAGAGATGCACACTGGATCGCTGGGCAGGGGCATTCTTTGGTGAAAATGAAGTTTTCCAGCTTGAGAGCAGTAGCTGACAAATGGCCCTAACTCTGAGACCGAGATTTTGACATGGTGGCAGAAGGGGAAAAAATGAGCAAGCAACACATGATTCAGTCACTTGTAAGCCTAAAAGTGGGTCATCTGACATGTACATTTTGTCCTGAAACTGGGACTAACCAACATTGGCCAGTGGTCCCTAGGAGTGGGTAGGCCAGACTGTGAAGGTGGGGTCAGCTGACCTGGCTGGAGGGGGGACCCACTGCCTGAAAGTGGGGTCAGCCAACCTGGCTGGAGGGTGGACCCACCTCCTGGAAGTGGGGTCGGCCAACATGATTGGAGGATGGACCCACCTCCTGGAAGTGGGGTCTGACATGATTTTGTCATGACATCATTGTGGCTGTGTACCCCATGCCATCACTTTCCCACCATCAAAGCGGAGTTTGAATTTCTCATTGATGTGACTGTGTTTATTATGTACACAGCTGTATTCAGCCCAACAAATGGCCCCTGATGGTATTAATATCAATATGCTTACCTAATTAGATGTAGCGGAGTTTCAATCTGATTCTGTCATGACATCATTGTGGCTGTGTACCCCTTACCATCACTATCCCACCCTCGAAGTAGAGTTTGAATTTCTCATTGATGTGGCTGTGTTTATTATGTACACAGCTGTATTCAGCCCAACAAACAGCCCCTGATGGTATTAATATCAATATGCTTACCTAATTAGATGTAGCGGAGTTTCAATCTGATTCTGTCATGACATCATTGTGGCTGTGTACCCCTTACCATCACTATCCCACCCTCGAAGTAGAGTTTGAATTTCTCATTGATGTGGCTGTGTTTATTATGTACACAGCTGTATTCAGCCCAACAAACAGCCCCTGATGGTATTAATATCAATATGCTTACCTAATTAGATGTAGCAGAGTTTCAATTGGATTTTGTCATGACATCATTGTGGCTGTGTACCCCTTACCATCACTATCCCACCCTCAATGTGGAGTTTGAATTTCTCATTGATGTGGCTGTGTTTATTATGTACACAGCTGTATTCAGCCCAACAAATGGCCCCTGATGGTATTAATATCAGTATGCTTATGTAATCACTTGGGGCAGAGTTTCAATCTAATTTTGTCATGACATCATTGTGGCTGTGTACCCCTTACTATCACTATCCCACCCTCAAAGCGGAGTTTGAATTTCTCATTGATGTGGCTGTGTCGACATATGCACAGCTGTATTCAGCTTCACAAATGGCCCCTGATGGTATTATTATCAGTATGCTTATGTAATTAGTTGTGGCAGGGTTTCATTACAAAGTTGACATGACATCATTGTAGCTGTGTTTTCATTACCAATTAACTACTGGTCCACTTTTGTGATTACATAAAAGTAATGTTGTGCTGTGCAGTGTGCCATCAGCATGTCATGTGATGTCATGTGACATGCTTCACTGCACATGCTGCAACCAGTGGCTGATGACTAAACAGCAGCAAACAGAAAATTTTATATAAGACACACTTTGACACACCACTCTTCATCTTTCTCTCTCCCATGTTCCTCTTACCACTCCCTTGATGCCAGACTTCACCTATGTAGACTGCAGCTGCATGGGTTTAAGGTATGTCTTGTAGTATCCTGTTGTTGTCCTGCAGCCCACTGTGTGCCTGGCCAGCACACTATGGGTGTGTAGGTTACTGATACTATCTTCCTGTGGGTTCTGGGGGTTTAGTCTGTGCCTGCTTTTGCAGGCCAGCTGGGGTTCTGGGGGGTTACATAGTCTGTACCTGCTAGTGCAGGCCAGCTTAGGACTTTTTCATTGTGGGACCTGGGGGCTTAGTCTGTGCCTGCTAATGCAGGCCAGCTTTGTGGGTTCTGGGGGATTTATAGTCTGTGCCTGCCAGTGCAGGCCAGCTTCTGACTGACATCTGTATTATCTTTGTACTAGTCTTTTAAATACCTTATTTTCTCTAGAGATCTCAGTGTCTTTCTGGGGAGGGGCCCCTCCAGGATGCCTGAGGTCTCAGTTCCACTTGGAACATTTGCTCTGTAACTTAGTCCTGTATTTTGCTTGGCTGTGTATTCACTTCAGGTAACCAATTTTCATAAGCATTTAGGCTGAAGTTTTTCTACAAATCATCCAAGCTAAAAGCCACTCAGACCAGGTCATCCCAGGGACATCTGGCCATGTCCCAGGGCTATTTGCAGTGTGCAGGAGCTGGGATATCCCATAATCCCAGCCCTTTGGTAATATATTTTGGGCTGTCCCATGGCTGCCTTAGGTGTCAGGGGTCCTCAACTGCAAAAGTGCAGCTCACACCCACATTGGAATGTCAGCTTTCAATCACAAACACATTGCTGTTATGATCATCATCCAGACAATGAGCATACCTATCAAACTGGGGGGATGGATGAAAACATTACCCTCCCAAAAAACACTTATTATACATATTAAGTGATATATGAAGACTACTGGGCAATGAGTGTGTTTGTGTGATGCCATCTGCAGAATTGTACAATGTGGATGAAGGTGAACCTGTCAATTACTAAAGGCTAATGGATTCAGAATCCCCCAATAGTACTGTAAGTTTGTGTTTGTTACAACAGTCACTCCTCACTAAGATCAGTACTTTTGTTTCCAACTTACAGTTGAGGTACATACATACATAGTATCAAAATGATGCTCTTGTGGGGGATGAGCATGTGAGTGCCCCACTGGCATAGGATGCTATATGATCTGATTGGCATGGGGCCCCATGCCCAGGACAGTGGGATGCCCCTTGATAGCTTTGGAGGCCACTGTGGGACATCCCACCCCCCCCCCTTCCATAGGCCAGTGGGATGTCCCATGATAGCTTCAGAGGCTATGGTGGGACATCCCATCCCCCTTCCATAGGCCATTGGGATGTCCCATGGTAGCTTTGGAAGCTACTGTGGGACATCCCACCCCCCTTCCAGAGGTCAGTGGGATGTCCCATGATAGCTTCAGAGGCTACTATGGGACATCCCATCCCTCTTCCATAGGCCAATGGGATGTCCCATGGTAGCTTTGGAAGCTACTGTGGGATGTCCCACCCCCCCTTCCAGAGGTCAGTGGGATGTCCCATGATAGCTTCAGAGGCTACTGTGGGACATCCCATCCCCCTTCCATAGGTCAGTGGGATGTCCCATGATAGCTTCAGAGGCTATGGTGGGACATCCCATCCCCCTTCCATAGGCCATTGGGATGTCCCATGGTAGCTTTGGAAGCTACTGTGGGACATCCCACCCCCCTTCCAGAGGTCAGTGGGATGTCCCATGATAGCTTCAGAGGCTACTGTGGGACATCCCATCCCCCTTCCATAGGTCAGTGGGATGTCGAATGATAGCTTCAGAGGCTATGGTGGGACATCCCATCCCCCTTCCATAGGCCATTGGGATGTCCCATGGTAGCTTTGGAAGCTACTGTGGGACATCCCACCCCCCTTCCAGAGGTCAGTGGGATGTCCCATGATAGCTTCAGAGGCTACTATGGGACATCCCATCCCTCTTCCATAGGCCAATGGGATGTCCCATGGTAGCTTTGGAAGCTACTGTGGGATGTCCCACCCCCCCTTCCAGAGGTCAGTGGGATGTCCCATGATAGCTTCAGAGGCTACTGTGGGACATCCCATCCCCCTTCCATAGGTCAGTGGGATGTCCCATGATAGCTTCAGAGGCTATGGTGGGACATCCCATCCCCCTTCCATAGGCCATTGGGATGTCCCATGGTAGCTTTGGAAGCTACTGTGGGACATCCCACCCCCCCCTTCCAGAGGTCAGTGGGATGTCCCATCATAGCTTCAGAGGCTACTGTGGGACATCCCATCCCCCTTCCATAGGCCAATGGGATGTCCCATGGTAGCTTTGGAAGCTACTGTGGGATGTCCCACCCCCCCTTCCAGAGGCCAGTGGGATGTCCCATGATAGCTCCAGAGGCTACTGTGGGACATCCCACCCCTCCTTCCATAGGTCAATGGGATGTCCCATGGTAGGTTTGGAAGCTACTGTGGGACATCCCACCCCCCCTTCCAGAGGCCAGTGTGATGTCCCATGATAGCTTCAGAGGCTACTGTGGGACATCCCACCCCCCTTCCATAGGCCATTGGGATGTCCCATGGTAGCTTTGGAAGCTACTGTGGGACATCCCACCCCCCTTCCAGAGGTCAGTGGGATGTCCCATGATAGCTTCAGAGGCTACTATGGGACATCCCATCCCTCTTCCATAGGCCAATGGGATGTCCCATGGTAGCTTTGGAAGCTACTGTGGGATGTCCCACCCCCCCTTCCAGAGGTCAGTGGGATGTCCCATGATAGCTTCAGAGGCTACTGTGGGACATCCCATCCCCCTTCCATAGGTCAGTGGGATGTCCCATGATAGCTTCAGAGGCTATGGTGGGACATCCCATCCCCCTTCCATAGGCCATTGGGATGTCCCATGGTAGCTTTGGAAGCTACTGTGGGACATCCCACCCCCCCCTTCCAGAGGTCAGTGGGATGTCCCATCATAGCTTCAGAGGCTACTGTGGGACATCCCATCCCCCTTCCATAGGCCAATGGGATGTCCCATGGTAGCTTTGGAAGCTACTGTGGGATGTCCCACCCCCCCTTCCAGAGGCCAGTGGGATGTCCCATGATAGCTCCAGAGGCTACTGTGGGACATCCCACCCCTCCTTCCATAGGTCAATGGGATGTCCCATGGTAGGTTTGGAAGCTACTGTGGGACATCCCACCCCCCCTTCCAGAGGCCAGTGTGATGTCCCATGATAGCTTCAGAGGCTACTGTGGGACATCCCACCCCCCCTTCCATAGGCCAATGGGATGTCCCATGGTAGCTTTGGAAGCTACTGTGGGACATCCCATCCCCCCTTCCAGAGGTCAATGGGATGTCCCATGATAGCTTCAGAGGCTACTGTGGGACATCCCATCCCCCTTTCATAGGCCATTGGGATGTCCCATGGTAGCTTTGGAAGCTACTGTGGGACATCCCATCCCCCCTTTCATAGGCCAATGGGATGCCCCATGATAGCTTTGGAAGCTACTGTGGGACATCCCATCCCCCCTTCCAGAGGTCAATGGGATGTCCCATGATAGCTTTGGAAGCTACTGTGGGATGTTCCACCCCCCCCCCTTCCAGTGGCCAGCGGGATGTCCAATGATAGCTTCAGAGGCCACTGTGGGACATCCCACCCCCTTTCTTGAGGCCAGTAGCATCTTTCATCATAGCTTTGGAGGTTACTGGGGGCCATCCCCCCAATTCTGCACACTCCTGGTATATTAAAATATTTCAGATGCCATGGGCACTCATCTAATGAATTTTTCAGAGACATACAAGACTAGCTTCACTATCTACGTGGTCTTTTACTTGGAGATGATGGGGGATCCATATCCAATACATCTAATTCCCAGTCATCTGCCCATGAGAACTCTGTCAATGACATCTCACTGAACTGTTGGTGATATTCATCTGCAAGAGCAAATTCCTCAGCAACACACAGCAAGTCATCATCAAGCATTTCATCATCCCCATCATCATTCTCAGATTCCAAGTCCTCCCATCCCACCTCTTCATTTCTGTCCATGTCCATGGTGAGTGGTGCACAATCCATATTCCTCCATTCTTCAACCCTTGCCTCCCATCTCTCATCAGCACCTCCTGGAAAGTCCCTCATTTTTTCCTGCCACAAGAGACTCAGACTTGCTAGTGCTGAAGCCCTGTGGTCCAGTTCATATGCAAGATCTGCACCTGATTTTCATTCAATTATCTTAATATATTCAATGACACAACAGCTCTCTTACCTGCATCCACTCTGCATTTCTCCAGCCGTCTCCATTCCTCTGAGTGCCATTCCATCAAGGTTTTTCTTTCATACAGGAGCCTCCTTTCCTCCTCCTCACACCTCTTCAGCTCAAGGAGTGACCTGATCCCCAAGCGCACCCTTTCATCAGCTAACCAAGCTGGTGGCAATCCCACAGAATCATCCTCAAGACCAATATCCTGCCAGATATCATCATCCACATCTAGTTTGAACAAGCCATCCCTTTGGATCAGTATAGGTGCTATGGCCCCTTGAGGGGCTTTCCCCTGGCGGATGAGAGCTACCAACTGCAAACACAAATTATTGTAGGAGGTAGAAAGCTTGACAATTCCTGGTTCTCGTCGCCGGACAGATCCTTCCACATGGATTTGAAGTTTTTTTTCTTCAAAGCAGTCAACCACAAGAGGCAAATGCTTGAGAGCACCACTTACCACTAACTGTCTGTCGGTAAGACCGTTCTAGTCTCTCTAATTCAAACTTTCGTTGACACAGACGGTCTCGGATACGCTTCTTGATTGCCAATGCATGCATACGCAGCTGAATGCTTTGAATTCAATCAACTTATAAATCTAGAAGAGGAAGAACCACCAGCCTGAAGAAAGGAACTATTCTGGAGCCTGGAAAGCTCTGCAAGCCCATCTATTCCAAGGCTTGCCCTCTGTCTTTGTGAAGCTTGCTTGAAATGTATAATCTTTTTGTGACACTCTGCTAACTGTATATTTAAATTTGTCATATCAGCCCCTCCTCGGAGAAGACCCTTCTCCAGTTCATCTAGTCTAGCTTCATAAGTTTCCAGTGATTTCTGAGTTGCCATCATTTGCATTATAAAATTTTCTGTGGCTTTTGCAGAGTGCCCTTAAATTACTGTCAGCTCACAGCAAGAGGAATCACTTATACAGGAGGCTTACGAGATGCTGGCTTGGTTTGTACTGAAACCTGAGCCTCCCATTCAGCTTGAAGTGTCTGAATATTGATTCCAGATTTTCTTAGACCCTTTTTTGCAGAAGTCTTTTTTTCTTGACAGTGGTTCCAGCGCCGCAAAAGCCACTGGCCAACACCAGTAAGACTCTTCATGTCAAGATAGCGCACCTGGGAGTCAATAACAAAGAGGCGTTGATGATACTGAATAAAATATTAGCCTGCATTTTGTGACACAACTAATTGCATACCCCAGAAACTCGCAGAGATGGTATTAGTGGCTTAATTGAACTCCAAAATCGCTCACAACCCTCTCCATCAGAAAGCCCAAACCCTTCTCGTTTCCGAGGGTGATAGATGAGCTGGCAAGCCCATTGATGACCAAAGGCATGAAAGACTGATATAGCAAAAGAAATTCGGGGTAGAAATGGCCCAAGGTAGCCCCACTTTCTGCAGCTCTGTTCAAGCTGACAGCCTATGTCATATAACAGCCCAATGTGAAAATCATCAGGGAGGTGACTGAATAATGATTTGATGAGGGCAAGTGCATAGTGTTGCTTCTCCCCTGCTGAAGTCATGTTGGCAAGGTGAATAACACGATCATGACGACAGAGTAGGGCCATAACTCCAGTATCTGAAAAGAATTGGGTACTTGCCTATACCACCATCAGAATATTGCAGACAGGTTAAATGACTAAGCTCACTTTCTGACGTCTCTCATCAGCTGCAGTGAAGGATTCATTACAACCCTTGAGGACTGATGGTGGTATCCTCATACCCTGCTCAAACCTATCCTCATCTCCACAATTCTTCTTAGAAGACTGACCACTCCTCTTTTGCATTGATGCCTTTGTCCTTCTCAAACCTTCAACCTCACATTCCATAGTATCAATGTCTTCTTGTGACAGAAAAACTGAACCTGTAGGGTTTACTGGGTCATCCTGTTGACTTCTTCTACGTTTCTGGGTAAAGCAAGCATCAATGCAAACAATTGCATCAGGATCAGAGGAGCTAGGACCCAAGACTATTTAGTAACATAGGATTATGTATATGCACCAAGAAACATACCTATTATTATTTTTCCAGTTGCGACTACCAAAGCATAATGGACAACGCTTTCGTAGGTATTCCGAAGGCCATGTCCTTGAGCTTGAGACATCTGGAGGGTGGTGAGAGGATGATGGAACTGCAGGGAGGATGTCTGCTGGTGGGGTTGCAGCACTTTCCAAGTGTTGTTGAACATATTCATCAACTGAGATTTCCAGGATGCAATACCAGTGGTATGCATTACTAAACCTTCGACGTATACCTTCCTGTAAGTATCATTAGCAAACATCATTAATAGATATGGATGGAAATAGTTAAAGGCATGCATTGACTTGATAAACACAACACAAGATCAGATCTACAGACATGTGCACATTCATACAACCACAGTGCAATCATTCATTAGACACAAACAACAAAGTCCCAATAGGTTAGACATACACAAAACCATAGTCTCATAATCACAACATAAACGAAACCAGTGGATACAGATAATATAATCAATGGGACAGAATTCAGACACAAACCTTTGTGTCTACCTTGTAGCCCATGCTAGCAAGATGTGCTTCAAGGGACTCGCACCATGCAGAAATGTTTGGGGGCATGCGCATAAAGACCTGCCTGACCAGACTCAGAAGCTGTAAACTGACAGCAAGGGTTGGCCCCAGTGGCGCAGATGGAAAGTACCCCATCTGCAGGAGCTGAAGTGCTGCCGGCGCACATGGACAGACGGCGAGATCAACCACTTGCAAACCTGGCACAAGCCATATGTCTAAGTAGAGAGGAAAACATGCAATAAAATCTTACCATTGAAACTAACACAGAGAACCTTCAATCGTCGAGAGACGCAGCTACACTCTGGGCGCTCATAGTCAACGCGGTGCCGGAAGTTTCTAGAGAGCCGTCGATATGCAAGATAGGGCTCGATAAGTGAGGGGATGGTTTCAGACGACCACCGCTGCCACTGTCTCATTTTCTTGTGAGCATTGCGGGACGGCGAGGATGGCGGGGCAAAAAAGTCATCGTGACTGACATGTAGCCCCTCCGTTAGACAATCCAAATGGGCAGGGGCGAGCTCGTCCTCAGATGGGAGGCAAGCTCCCGTGAGGGGAGGGGAGTTCGTAGCAGAAGCAGTGCGGGGGGCTGAAGTCCCCTGAGGCGGCTGCGTGAAACTGCGACGCCCAGGCAAAGTGACCAGACGTTCAATGGGAAGGTAAAAATTGGCTGTGCCCGGCGCGCGGCGCGGCGGCTCAACCCGGTCATGGTCAACAAGTACTGCTTGACCTCCAGGGGAATGCAAGTCGGAGACTGGTACGGGAGGAGGATGACTCCCAGAGGAACGCGAGTCGGAGGTCACGGGAATCGAGGAACGGTGATTCAAAAACTTCCTTGGGCGACGAAATGACATCTGGAATGTTGATCAGTTCTCTAGCCAGGGAGAGACGACAATCCAGCAACACCAAGTTGGAGGACTGTGACCAGAACACCTAATTCTAGTCCGCTGGTCGTCAACACCAAGTCACCACGAGCACGTCCGGTTAGCTGGCAGTGATAGATGAAAGCTGACCTTTTGATACACGATAGGCGAGAACAATGACACAGACGAGGGGTGAAATGGATGCAGATTTTACGGTAACTACAAGTACATAGCCACGTAATTATGCTTGTGGGGGACGGGGGGGAAGTGCGGACGACGATGCAGATGATAATGCGGATGATGATGGGATTAAGCGGTTATCGCCCAAGCCGTAAATACTGCGAGGATTTTTCGGAATAAGACGGAGGACGATAGGCAAACGACCGAAGTTATCGAAGAATGACTGCACGTAAAATAACGCAAGCCGTTTTTCCACTGCCCAAACACGCGCCGGTGAGGCTGACGATGGAAGTGAGGTTCCCAAATCCGGCGGAAACCCTGGCCACGAAGCGAGCAGCATCCGGAACCTCTCGACATATTCCAGCTTCGTTTGGGGTTCTAGTGAGGCCAGACCTTGATCCTTAACCGGGAAGGGTTCGGCGAACATGGTAAGCTCCGAATCTCCCGGGAAGATCTGCATAAAAATTTAGTAAATGGATTCTTTTGAGGTGCAAGGCAAAAACTTACCTGACGGACTTGGTCCAGCCGCTCAGATTCCACATTCGACCAGAGGGCGGGCACCAGCAGACGGTCCAAGGCAACCAGCTCGAAGCGGAAATTATGCTCGTACAGGTCCCAGAGAATCTTGCCCTTTGTTGCCGAGTCGATGGTAGCGAGGTCTGCGAGACCAATTGTAATGTCGCGGAACTGCACATGACTCGGTACATCATGCTGAACCTTCACGAACTCCGGACCAAAGATATCAGCAGCTTCACGTATTTGGTTCCCAGAAAAACTGATCGAAATGCGGTCAGGAATCGTGTTAAGATAATCGCGCCACAAACGGGGAATGACGGGGGACGCATCCGAAGCAGCGAGTCGCGTGATCCAACCTGCTCGGGCCACCAACCAATTCCGGAGGTACCTCTGCCTCCGCTCCGAGGACTCGCCTCTCATAAATAGCGCGGGGTGAGGGAAAAAATACGCGATTTTGGGCACACTGGCACGAATTCTCTTGGGGTCCTTGTTGACGTCAGTAAGCGCAGTGTGCCACGAGTAAATGTGAGCGGGGAAGGCAGGATCATCAAAATCCTGCGGCAAGTCGACGTTCGGAGCGGTGGAAGTCTTGGCCTTCTTCGAACCTGCAGAATTATCTGAGCAGATAGTTGTAAGCGTAAAGATCTCGATCAGTAACGAAACACCCACAAGGACCGCTGCGATGTTTAGCCCTATCCGTTCTGACAACTCCCGAGGCGGAGCCGGGCGTGCTGGAACTCGCGGTATTCAAGGCCATTGAGCCGGAGGTTGTGGGAGTCGACGCCGCGGGACTTGGTTCTGGCCAGGGCGCCGCAAATTGCTCAAGGCCCACTACTGGAGCTTCGCGGGTGTGGACATGCATAGGATCGCCAGGGTAATACCACCTAGCGTTCCACTTGAGCATTTGGCCGACCTCGAATTCATCTGGGGTAGTGATAATGCCTTCCGGGCGTGTAATGTCGACCTCGCGATGTATCTTCATATCCTTTGGCACTAACTCCGGCTTCCAGACTAGCCATACGGGGATGTGTGCTTCAAAAAGTCGCTCGCAGACATCAGGATCCGTGGTAAATGCACCCATCCAACGCTGTTTTGCATTAAAAAATGGGCCAGAAGGGGGGGTAATTTTTATCTCAAGGGAGTCTACCATAGCGTAAATATCCAGACAAAGACATTGGAAGAGCGCGACTAGGACCACTGTATCACGGAAGGTGAATGGGAGTTGCTATGGAATTGTCAACTATTGAAATATCAGACAACGAGATATCATACCTTCAGACGCATGAGAGACCTTCGACATTGCCTAATCCATATGTGCACCCGGAGAGGTCCCTCGTCGTCAGGGTTCTTTGGTGGCCAGTTCTTCGCCCGTTCTTCTAGTCGTTTATACAAGATCTCTAGATGCTTCCACTTGTCCGGATGAACCCTACCAACCCTGAACGCCGATCCTCTCTCCAAGGCGAAGTCTTCCAGCACATTCCTGATGTTCCACCACATCCAAGACCACGTCGGGTCGTCCCGATAGACTGCATGTCGAGGGATACATCCGGCCCACATATAACACTCGGCATATAGTTGAGGCCACTGGAAACAGTCGATGTGGCCGAATCGGCCGTCGCGGCAGAGCGTGATTGTCTTCCCCTCGAAGAGAAACGGTTCGGGAACGAAGTCGGCATTAGGAGAGGTGATCCAGTGGTCGTTATATTTCGCGAGAACGCGTGCGTCGAAGGCACCATAATTCCCTGAAAGAGAATGCATTGGTTATGAGCCACATTAGGTTAAATAATAGAGCGCACCATCGCCCGGTTGGGTTGCTGCTATGACCTGTTGAGCGCGTTCTTGAGGCATATCGATCCTATAAATGAAATAAGAACTGAAATATGTAGCGTCTTAGTACGGATTCCACCACAGGGTCAATAAAAACGTACCCAGGAGATAAGAGGCATTCGAAGGGGGGAGGAGTTAAATAAAGCAATACGGCTATAGTAGAATTGTTGAAGCGCGCCCTGGCACCGAGTCGGAGTACCAGCCCACGACATGGAGTCACATCATCCAACGTTCCTCCGACAACACTAGCGTTGCTGATATCTGTGAGACCGTCAAGGGGGAGATAAATGAGAAAAAAAAGTGGATCACGCACCTACACGGTATATAGAACCTTGTGAAGATTTCATGCACAGATGCCGGGCACACAGTCTTCAACGCCCCGAGTTGCGCTATGCAAGGTAGCGCCTCCACGAAATGGAGTCTCGTCCGCGCGACTGGTACCACGAGCACGCCAAGTTTACTGAGATAGGCACCAAACCTATCTCAGCGCTCGAAGGGCACCAAACCCTTCGAATCCTGGCGGAGGAACGCGCCAAACGTTCCTCTCCGCGACACGAATTGATAAAAAGAAAGAGGAATAAAGAAGAAACTTACCTGAGGCAATAGCGTGAAGGCGGTCGTGGATTAAGACGCGTGGATCGTTTGAAGGGCTTGCAAAAGAAGTGCGACAAGTGCAGTGAGCACGTGATCATTACCGCATTAAGTCAGAGCTGACTTAGCACGAGAAATTTGCTGGCGGTGCGCGCGGACTATTTGGTGGTGGCGGTGCCGTGGGCAACGTTGCGATGCCGCCGGTATGCAGTCAGGTGACGCATGCGGGGCGGGCTAATTGGTGCCTTAACCTAATATATAACATATGTTGTAATGCCCCCGCGTTCAATTCAAACCAGAGTCCCGGAGGAAATACCGACAAATTAATTGTCATAGGTGTGTACTTAGTAACCAAACATACACAATGTTGACACGTTCGCACACTTGTTTCCCTTCTCCACTTTCCACTCTCCACTCTCCACTCTCGTCGTTAATCCTTCGCCAGGGGAACGCTTGGTGCGTCCCCTACCAAGCGTCAGGGGCTTGGTGCCCTTGACGGCTCTCGAAGGCTTGGAGCCTTCGAGAGTCGTCTTGGTATGGATTGGCTGTCGGTCGCGCGGACGAGACTCCATCTCATGGAGGCAATACTTCGTATAGCGCAACTCGGGGCGTTGAAGACTGCCAGCTTTCCTTGGCCACCCTGGAGTCCATCTTTTACTTCCCAAAGGAGACTCAGCTGTTCACGTTACCCGCTGGTGAGTTCGAGGCTTGCGTCTCCCCTAGACGTTAATCAAGTTTCTCTTCGCTTTCTCAAACTTCCTGATCAACGCTACATTCTCTCCGTCACCTGTTAAGGCCGACATTTCTCCTTGGCTGCCTCCATCTCCGCCTTCTTCTGAGACAAGACTTCGTTCACTTTGCCCGCTGGTGAGTTCAAGGTTTGCGTCTCCCTTCCTTAGCTGATCTCCAATCGTCTTTGTATAGGGACGCTAATCGGGTTTCTCTTGCTCACTTTCTTACTTTCCTGGTTAAGGCAGTGTTCTCTCCGTTATCTATCAAGGCCGATGGTTTTCCGTGGCTACCCCCAGCTCCGCCTTGTCCATCTGAGACAAGACTCCGTTCACTTTTCCTCAATTTGCCCACCGGTGAGTTCGAGGCTTGCGTCTCCCTTCCTTCGCTGATCTCCAACCGCCTTTGTGTGGAGACGCTAATCAGGTTTATCTTGTTCGCTTTCTTACTTTCATGGTCAACGGTACGTTCTCTTCGACATCTATTACGCCAGGGGAACGTTTGGTGCGTCCCCTACCAAGGGCCAGGGGCTTGGTGCCCTTCGCAGCTCTCAAAGGCTTGGAGCCTTCGAAAGTCATCTTGGTATGGATATACCCTAAACTCTACCTTTTCGTTTCCCGAGGATATTCCGTTCATTTTACAAGCTGGTGAGTTTGAGGCTCGCTTGTTTCCTCAGTTCCTGATCCCCGATTACTCCTGTGTAGGGATGCTAATTAAGTCTTCCCGTCCTTCCTAGTGTTGTCTCCGCTTCCGTCATGGTGAGCCGCGAACGAGTAAGTGTTTAGCCTTTGCATCTATTCCGTTAGTTATATTCTTTACCTGGGGCGTACAATGATCCGTTTAACGAGAGTGCAATTACAACATTCCTACAGACCGTGCATGCAGGATTCACCGAGGCGGATCCTACATGTTATTCCATGGCTGCTAACAAATGGGGAAGAAGAACCTTCTGTTGGAGATCCGCCTATCGACTTACAATATTGTCTGTGTTTCTTTCCCTCTCCCTTCCATTCCTCGTCTCACTATGTGCCAGCCACCCTCACTCGATAATGGGCGAAGCATAAGCGCCATCAACCTAAGTGCGTGATTTTCTAACCACTGTCTGATAGCTAACGTTCAAGGGTTATGCAGGCGCTCTAATCACTATTGTTTCGCATCTCGAATTGAGCGCAGTCGATGCTGCCACCCTTGCTGACATCTTACTTTCGAGATCCCAGCGTGAAGGTGGGCGCTTTTCCAAGACTTTTGTTCCTTGACAGTAATCATCTCCCATAGCACCATCATTTCCGTCGAGTTCGGCTCCCTCAACGTCGTCATCCTGTCAGGAGGGCACCGCTGCGGTCCCTTTCCTCCCCTTTTCCCCCATCGGCGTGGAGGTTCCCACTCCCCCCGTATCAATACATCTGACGTCCGCCGACACCCCTGACTCCGCCACTGTTCTCGTCCGCGGACATCCGGATGTGGAACCAAGTGATCCGTCCCTGGCGGACGAGTGTTGGCATACTTTGACCAGAGTATTTTTCACGGTGACCCTGTAAACATACCTGTTTTGTATAAAGCTTTGCTTTTTTATTTTTTATTTGGCTCAAGTGTAACCAACAACACGACTACTAACGGATTTTCTACCTGGTGCAGGTAAGTGGAGATATCGCAAATACAAAGGTTTCAAGATCGGGACCCTTTCATCATGTACGTGTTGTTACTGACCTGCATCCGTTCTCGCCCCTACCGTTTGGCGCGGTTGTCCACAAGAGTTGAGGGCTTGGCGCCCTTGGGGGTTTGGAGCCTTCGAAGGTTCTCGTCGATTGCGTCTACGAGACCCTCGGGAACAGAGTCATGGCATCGTCCGAGCCTTTCCGTTCACCGTCGTCGCACGTGTATCATATTACTAAGTGGTACGTATTCCTTCTGTCTTGGTTATTGCTTCTTCCTTACTGTTCTCTTGCTGTTCCGGCATTTACCGATGTTTCGATGTCGATCGCACGCATGAAACCCACACGAACAGAGCTCATCTTCCGAGGCTCTCCGTTTACCACCGTTGCACACGTATTCCATTACCAAGTGGTACGTGTTCCCTCCGTTTTGGGCCTTCAGGGGTTCGAGTCTCCGCTTATTAGCGATGTATTTCCTCCGTTTTCGTTATTACATCTTCCATTCAGCTCCTTCCCCTGTCTCGGCATTCACCACGGTTCGTTCTTGGGGGGGGGTTTGGTCCTTCAAGGGTTTGTTGTGCAGGTTCGTTTTCGATCGCATGCACGAGACCCGCGCGAACAGAGTCCGAATTGTTCAAGTCTCTGTTCACTACCATTGCATGCGTATGTTATTACGAAGTGGTACGTACTCTCTCTGTATTGATTATTGCATATTCCTTATGGTTCGTTCCACCTGGTACTTATCACGATACGGCATGACACCAATCTTCTTTTCTGATATTTTCCTTTTGTTCCACTCGCTACTCATGTAATAACCGCAAGCGTCATTATTCCATCGCAACAAGCCGCCATTTTACCGAATAACTCCATGGGTTTTTTTATATCAGGTAAGGCATGGCTTTACTTAAATACCTCATCTGACCGCTTTTCCCCTCCTCTCCCATCGTTCTTGACATGCCTCGCGCGCCGAAAAGTGTTGACCAAGTCGCGGACGACTCTACGGATTTGCACACCCGGGTTCTTCGAAACCGCAAAATCCCCACCACCAAGATGGCTCCTCCACCAGAGGTAAGTTATCTTGTCACCGTCGATCCCATCTGACCCCTGCCTTCACAGATCAAAAAAGACAAGCCCAAGCCCCGGCACGCGGTGCAACCGCCTGAAGGATGGGAAGAACATATGTTCGGTCTCCGTGACAGGAGGAGATCACTCACTCCTAGTGTTTCTGTGTCCTCCCAAAATTCTACTACCCCGATCTTGCAGGAAGACCAGGTCGAGGGCGCTCCGATGGAGGAGGATACTGGTGAGGCTGAGGCTGAGGCTGAGGCTGAGGCTGAGGAGGTTGAGGTCAACGTTCCTGCTGACGAGGGCAGTCAACGTCCTGATGATGGGGCTAGTCAACTTCCAGACGATGAAGGTTCGTTTTTTTTTGAATATTTTTCTCGTTCTCTCACAGTTCTGTAGATGTTGCGTTGTTATATCCTTGACTCCGGGGTTTGGTGCCCCCCCCCTCTCTCATCTGACTGTGGGTTCGGTGCCCAATGGTCTAAAGCTAGGCGCTTTGGATCCTCATGAGAGTCGCCAAGTGTCCTGTGTCATTTTCACTTCTTTTCTAGACACTTTGTTATCCTTTGATGTGTCTTTTGTCGCACTGCAATGCATTCTCTTCCGATATTGACATGTTCATAGTAGATCAGGATGATTCTGAATCATCACTTCCTCCATCTTCGCCACCAGCTGAAGACTCCAGTTCCGACGCCGAGGATGAGTTTCCCCCACGTCGTCCTGGTCGCCGTGTGGAACACAAACCTAAAAGCAAGGGCAAAAGTAGGGCTATGGATGTTGACGACAGTGATATAGTGAGTCAGGATGATCATGAACACGCCCGGAATGCGAAATTTAGGAAGACTGGGAACTTGTCCCATGCCGCTCTCGATGAGATACGTGACTTCGCGACCGAAGTCAAGGCAAAAGCAGAAGAACTTGGACGTCGACACGGCAAGTCTCCTCGTGACATCCTTGTCGCTGCTGGGCTCAGTGTCAAACCATCTCACACGAAGCTCAACGAGGCCAACCTCTTCCGCTCGTGGTATTGGGCCACCCAACCGAAACCTGATGGCGGTATGCATGCCCTTGTCACATACTCTTTTATAACATTCTTCCCAGCCGACCGAAACATGGTCAACAATATCATTACGGCGGAGTACAATCAACTCATGAAAGATATCCCCAAAGACGACACCGCGGCAAGAAAGGAGAAGTTGAAGGCCGTTTATGAATGGAGCGAGAGCTCCTCAGCAGTGCCCGCTAACAAATCAGTCAAGTCCATCGCAGTCAGAGTCCACAACGCGAAGATGCAGTTCTCCGGATTGGTAAGTGGTTGTAAGTGGGTGGGTGGGTGGCAGATCTTACCGTCGAGCAGGCTGAAGCGTGGTCGACTCTTGAAGACATCGAAATTGCTGGAGTTGTGATGTATGTTGGACAAGACCCTGCAGGACGCCAGACCTCTGGCATATTTGGTGGTTCCGATATCATACGAAAGTACATCAATGATCGTGCCATTGATGTTCGGGGACTTATGGACAAGTACACCGCAATATTTAAGTAAGTGATGTTACACATATCTTACTCGGACTCATTGCAATTAGGTGTCTCAGGGATGGTAATGGTACTGAGGCTGGGTTATTAAGGACGAGTGCTTCTGCCAGTTCAGCTCCGGCATTGGAGTTGCGTTGTCGAATGAAGGAGATACCAAGAGATCGCAACCGCCGGGTATTTGGATCTATGATGAAGGAGAAGTTGATAACGGCGCTCCAAGATCTACGCAGTACGTATTTCTGGTATTCCGTATATTCTCTTCTAAGTGTCTTCCCATAAGCGACCCGTGGGGTCGAAGTTGGTGATCCCCAGAAAATCATTTGGCAGCGGCTTCTTGAGTTCGTTAGGAGGAACTCTCTCGTCATAATCAACTGGCCGCTTGGGGTGCCTCCACCGGGCCCTGGTTTTGAGTACAAGAAACTCAAAGCTGACGCTCTCCGCCAACTTGTGGTACCTTATCTGCGGAGAAAGCTAGGCTCGATGTACGATGGACAATCTGATGACGACGATGACGAGAAAAATGATCGTCTGGATGGTGTGCCAGAGGTCGAAATCAAACCCTGGAATGAAGGTATTGCGTACATTTTTTGTCTAACTCATCGCTGACCGTTTTTGCAGATGTCATCAGCATAAGGGATGTACACCCATTAAAGGGAGAGATCGCACTGGTCAAGGCTCCTGATGGCACGGTTTTGCGCAAGGTGTCTGACGATCCTGAGTGGCAGAAGTCCCGCGAAGAAGAGGATCCAGGTATGGCGGCACATCATGCACAGAGCGGAATCCCATTTCCATCGCGCAAGCGGCCTCGTGTGGAGGTGACGGATAATGACACAGTTCCTCGTGAGGTGAGTCAATCCACTCAACCTCTGGTGTCCACTAATGCTCCCCAAGGCTTCACGCTCTGACCGCCAAATGCCCCTGCATGACGAAGGCAGGGATGCATGCCCCATTGCTGGCGACCGCGGTGTAGTGATTTACCCTGCTGCATTTTGGTCGAAACTAACAGGCGACATGCACAGGATGCACTTCGTGACCCACCAGCACACACAAGCCACGAGAACACTCGAGAGTCCGGTCGATCTGAGCGCCCCTTGCCGGCTCGGCGCTATGGGGTGAGGTCCGGACATACCAGTTGATTAAAAGACTAATGGAGGACTGCACAGGATCTGCATCGTGATGCTGTCCCAAGCCGTTCGCACCTGCGGGACCCTGGCCCTTCTCAGCAGTTTCCACCATCTCGGCGTTATGAGGTGAGTAACCCAGGCATTCTGCTTCTTGAAGGAGACCAATAGGATGTCCCGCAGGACCCTCGTTATGACCGCGCCAACTATCATGTTCCTGGCCCCTCCGATATTCCCTACAATGTTCGTGGCTTGATCCTTCATTGTCACATTTTGTTTAGCTTCTCTATAGGTATTACCGCCTGCCCGCCACGGTTCGGGGCGTTTCCCTCCGTCCCGTCAGACGTATCGCATACCATCTCGCCCTGACCATCATGTTTACCGTGATGCTCCATATATCTCTGACTACTACCCCCCAGCCCAGCCTACAGCACAGCAATGGGTTGACAGAGGTAGTGCTGCACAGTATGAGGACGAATTTCCTGAGGATTACTTAGATTATTAGTCTCCTCAGTATTTTCTTTAGAAATACATGTTTGTTTTTCCGTGATAGGGTGAGCAGTGAGTGAATCAAATCTCTCAGTTCTCCATCATTTTGAATGCAAGAGCATTTGTCTGCTTGACTGTTATTTTGTTACCTCCTGTGGCCACACTGCCATATTGCTGCTCACTTGATCTACCAATGAATTTTCTACTGATTGACATTCTACAGGGAAGATGCATCTACTCAAAATACTGTATGCTTGTTTGAAGAGTTTGGGCTGCAGAGAGTTAGGTCAAAGGACATTTGAGGTGAAGCTTAGAGGCCACACCTACAGATAAAGGAGCCTCCAGCAATGAGGAGGGGATATGGTGACATTAAGCAAGTGTTGATGTGGTGATCACTGACTGACAACTCTCCTAGTGTCACTGTGTCCAATGGCCAGGGGCTCTGGTGAGTTCTGCTGCCTGGTCTCCTGTGTACCTTATCTATATTTGATTACTGTGATCAAGTGATTGTTTTTCCCTGGTGAGTTGAGGGAACTCAATGGAATTCAAATGGAATTCAAATGATTATCTCAAAATAATGGGTAAATAGCCTGAATTTTGAGAGGACTAAAAACACTCAAAAGTCAATTTCCTTCAAGTTTTGACAGATAGGGTTTTTCCACATGGTGAGGGGGGTGGCAAGGTTGGAAAGCAAGGATTGAAAGTGGTGTTGAGGCAAGGTTAGCAGTACCTCAGATTAAAGGGACTTGGGCAACATCTCTTGCTTACTAATCAGGTGTTGTTATCATCATCAGGATACTACAGTTCTATGTTACATGCAAGCAGTGTAGAGCTGCAGAGGTTGACTTCTGGATTTATTTTGGTCTTGTCTGGGTTCTCTCATTGGCTTTTCCCTATAAACATTGTTGTTCAATGCTTTTTCTAAGAGCCTATTTTTGTGTTGAGAATTAATCTACCTGCATTGCTACTAAAACAGGTCTATCTTTTATCAGACCCATCATGTTGTTATCATTTGCAGCTGCACAATTTGCCCCCATTTAATCTGCTACATTGGCCCTTCACTGTGCTCTGTGAGTTAGTATAAAAATTAGATAACATTACCTGTGCAATATGTCAATACAGCCCTGCATGGTGGATGTGGTTGACTTGAAGCTGCCACAAAATTGATTTGAGAGCATTTTGGTGTTCTGACATATAGTACATGGACATCCTACTGGCCTCTATGGAGAAGGGTGGAATGTCCAACTGGCCTTCAGAGGGGGGAGTGGGATGTCCCACAGTAGCTTCCAAAGCTACCATGGGACATACCATTGGCCTATGGAAGGGGGGGTGGGACATCCCACAGTATCCTCCAAAGCTATCATGGGACATCCCATTGGCCTCCAGAGAGGGGGGTGGGATGTCCCACAGTAGCCTCCAAAGCTATCATGGGACATCCCACTGTCTATAGAAAGGGGGTTGGGATGTCCCATAGTGGCCTCCAAAGCTAGCATGGGACATCCCACTGGCCTCCAGAGAGGAGGGTGGGATGTCCCACAGTAGCCACTGAAGCTATCATGGGACATCCCACTGGCATCTGGAAGGGGGATGGGATGTCCCACAGTAGCCTCTGAAGCTATCATGGGACATCCCACTGGCATCTGGAAGGGGGGTGGGATGTCCCACAGTAGCCTCTGAAGCTATCATGGGACATCCCACCAGCCTATGGAAGGGGGGGTGGGATGTCCCACAGTAGCCTCCAAAGCTATCATGGGACATCCCACTGTCTATGGAAAGGGGGTTGGGATGTCCCATGGTAGCCTCCAAAGCTAGCATGGGACATCCCACTGGCCTCCAGAGAGGAGGGTGGGATGTCCCACAGTAGTCTCTGAAGCTATCAAGGGACATCCCACTGACCTCTGGAAAGGGGGGTTGGATGTCCCACAGTAGCCTCCAAAGCTATCATGGAACATCCCACTGTCCCCTGGAATGGGGGTTGGGATGTTTCACAGTAGCATCAGAAGCTATCATGGGACATCCCACTTGCCTCCAGAGAAGGGGGTGGCATGTCCCATGGTAGCATCTGATGCTCTCATGGGACATCTCACTGACCTCCTCAGAGGGGGTTGGGATGTCCCAAAGTAGCCTCCAAAGCTATCATGGGGGATCCCTCTGGCTTCCAGAGAGGAGGATGGGATATCCCATAGTAGCCTCCAAAGCTATCATGGGACATCCCACTGGCCTCCAGAGAGGGGGGTGGGATGTCCCACAGTAGCCTCTGAAGCTATCATGGGACATCCCATTGTCCTATGGAAAAGGGGCTGGGCTGTCCCACAGTAGCTTCTGAAGCTATCATGGGACATCCCACTGGCCTCCAGAAAGGGGGGTGGGATGTCCCACAGTAGCCTCTGAAGCTATCATGGGACATCCCATTGTCCTATGGAAAGGGGGCTGGGATGTCCCACAGTAGCTTCTGAAGCTATCATGGGACATCCCACTGGTCTCCAGAGAGGGGGGTGGGATGTCCCACAATAGCCTCCAAAGCTATCATGGGACATCCCACTGGCCTCCAGAGAGGAGGGTGGGATGTCCCACAGTAGTCTCTGAAGCTATCAAGGGACATCCCACTGACCTCTGGAAAGGGGGGTTGGATGTCCCACAGTAGCCTCCAAAGCTATCATGGAACATCCCACTGTCCCCTAGAATGGGGGTTGGGATGTTTCACAGTAGCATCAGAAGCTATCATGGGACATCCCACTTGCCTCCAGAGAAGGGGGTGGCATGTCCCATGGTAGCATCTGATGCTCTCATGGGACATCTCACTGACCTCCATAGAGGGGGTTGGGATGTCCCAAAGTAGCCTCCAAAGCTATCATGGGGGATCCCACTGGCTTCCAGAGAGGAGGATGGGATGTCCCATAGTAGCCTCCAAAGCTATCATGGGACATCCCACTGGCCTCCAGAGAGGGGGGTGGGATGTCCCACAGTAGCCTCTGAAGCTATCATGGGACATCCCACTGGTCTCCAGAGAGGGGGGTGGGATGTCCCACAGTAGCTTCTGAAGCTATCATGGGACATCCCATTGTCCTATGGAAAGGGGGCTGGGATGTCCCACAGTAGCTTCTGAAGCTATCATGGGACATCCCATTGTCCTATGGAAAGGGGGCTGGGATGTCCCACAGTAGCTTCTGAAGCTATCATGGGACATCCCACTGGTCTCCAGAGCAAGGGGTGGGATATCCCACAATAGCCTCCAAAGCTATCATGGGACATCCCACTGGCCTCCAGAGAGGAGGGTGGGATGTCCCACAGTAGTCTCTGAAGCTATCAAGGGACATCCCACTGACCTCTGGAAAGGGGGGTTGGATGTCCCCCAGTAGCCTCCAAAGCAATCATGGGACATCCCACTTGCCTCCAGAGAAGGGGGTGGCATGTCCCATGGTAGCATCTGATGCTCTCATGGGACATCTCACTGACCTCCATAGAGGGGGTTGGGATGTCCCAAAGTAGCCTCCAAAGCTATCATGGGGGATCCCACTGGCTTCCAGAGAGGAGGATGGGATGTCCCATCGTAGCCTCCAAAGCTATCATGGGACATCCCACTGGCCTCCAGAGAGGGGAGTGGGATGTCCCACAGTAGCCTCTGAAGCTATCATGGGACATCCCATTGTCCTATGGAAAAGGGGCTGGGATGTCCCACAGTAGCTTCTGAAGCTATCATGGGACATCCCACTGGCCTCCAGAGAGGGGGGTGGGATGTCCCACAGTAGCCTCTGAAGCTATCATGGGACATCCCATTGTCCTATGGAACGGGGGCTGGGATGTCCCACAGTAGCTTCTGAAGCTATCATGGGACATCCCACTGGTCTCCAGAGCAGGGGGTGGGATGTCCCACAATAGCCTCCAAAGCTATCATGGGACATCCCACTGTCTATAGAAAGGGGGCTGGGATGTCCCACAGTAGCCTCTGAAGCTATCATGGGACATCCCACTGGCCTCCAGAGAGGGGGGTGGGATGTCCCACAGTAGCCTCCAAAGCTATCATGGGACCTCCCACTGGCCTCCAAAAATGGGTGGTGGGATGTCCCATCATTGCCTCTTGGTTGTTCTACATAGATGACCTTGATGAACATGTGACTAAAGGTGGGATTGAACCAGCAGTCTCCTGGAGTTGACCTTGTGGTTTAATCACTGAGCTATATGGTTTGAGTACTAATGTCAGTTGCTTGGGGGTTAGATCAGAACTTTGGGAATAATTATCCATGAAGAGTAATACACAGAATGCACCATCTCCAACAGACTTCAGTGGTCTTTAGCAACACAAGTCCACCCTTCCTTTGAGAATCAACAATGTTCAGTCTTCTGCCCATCCTGGCTGGATTGGTATTTGAAGCACATGGTGGTCCACTGGAGGGCCTTACAGCCCAGGGTCATAATGGGACATTGGGCACCACAGCAATCAGATTACATAACCCCTTTGGACAGTGGGGTTCTCACATGCTTGTGCCCCACAATAGTGTCATGTATTGTGCTACAATCTATTCCTTGGCTTGGAAGGTCTTCCACTCATCCTCATTGAATGCATTTAGTATGATCTTATTAATGTGTACTCCTTCTATAAGCAATGGAACTTACTCATGGGACAGTGCTGAATCCATTAAAATTTATCACAATGATGCAAGGCTCACTTCCAGAAGTATTGTATGATTCTGGAGATGACACCTCACAATCACACTGATTTCCCACTTCAAATTTGTGCATAATAAGTGTACCAAATGGTTTTGGAAAGTCAGTGGCTGCCACATACATAGGCCCCTACTTTGCCAGGTATTCTCATCATCCTGGATAATTGTGACTGCTTTGGTTTCTTGGTCAGAAGTGGGATTTCAGTGTGAATATGAGCTGCACTTTTGCAGCTGAGGACCCCTGACACCTAAGGCAGCCATGGGACAGCCCAAAATATATTACCAAAGGGCTGGGATTATGGGACATCCCAGCTCCTGCACACTGCAAATAGCCCTGGGACATGGCCAGATGTCCCTGGGATGACCTGGTCTGAGTGGCTTTTAGCTTGGATGATTTGTAGAAAAACTTCAGCCTAAATGCTTATGAAAATTGGTTACCTGAAGTGGTGTATTTGCTCAATCCTGTATTTTCTGGGCTGTGTATTTGGTTGGTCATTCCTGTATTTCCTTGGCTGTGTATTTGGTTGGTCAATCCTTGTAGTTGCTAGGCTGTGTAACATGAATTGCCCCCATGCTGCTTGATTTTTTGAAGTTGTGTAACCCTAACCCTAACCCTAGCAAAGGACATGCACTGGGCAAAGTAGAAATCCCACCACCCTGGTGATTGAGTCAAAGGGTAAACCTGAGGGTTAGAAAAGTGTGAAATCTAAGGGATCCATACCACATGGGGTGGGGGTGAGGTTGTGTGTAAGTAGTAGGCAAATTGGTATGGCATAGGCCAAAGACTTGGGACCCAAGACCAAGGTAATCAATCCATTGGTCTAAGCTCATGTCCAATCCATTGGGTCTAACCTTTACCATACTGGACCATACCTGTCAGTCTTTGGATTACTGGCACTTGGGATCTTTGTGTTGGCTGTGCATACCTACATTGTAGCCTGCATTGCTTGTTGGTAGTACATACATATGTTGGTAACTCATGTGGTAGATACCTCAGTTTGAATATCAACTGTAATACCTCTATAGGTCTTCTTTATCAGCCTTCTGTCAGGACTTGTACAAGGACACTGCTACATAACATGTCAACTACAGAGCAGGTCCACTTTGTGTTCAGTACCATTTGATCAACTTCATAACATCTCAGCTGTAATGTCCCACCCTTGGTACTGCATTGGTACTTGTCAGTGAACATCAGCAGATCCCTAGAGCTTTATACCCCCCTTGGGTGAGAGGATCAGTTCTAACCTGATAAGAGACTTTAAAAGAAAACAAGCAGATAGACAACTAAGTGCAGAATGTTAGATTAGGATCAAACATGAAGAATGGAGACATGGAAAGAGACTGTCAAGATTGGTTGCTCCTAGGGACAAAGGGGGGGGGGGTTCCACAACACTTAGTGATGAATGCTGATGTGGAACTGGCTACTGGGGGTCACAACCAAAGGGTGCCTAGTGGTGAAGGGAGACCTGCTGAAAGGCCAAAAAGCAAGTAATGTAGAGGGGGCTTACTCTGTACATTGCCATGCTATCTTGCAATGCCCTCATACAAGTTTTGACAGAAAGCTGAAGGTACCAAAATTGAACCTCTTATTGGTGTGGGTATGTGCATCTCCCAGTGAGGTCAGCCAACTCCACTTGCAGGAGGTGGGTGCATCCTCCAAACAGGTTGGCTGACCCCACTTCCAGGCAGTGGGTCTACCCTCCAAACAGGTCAGCCTACCCCACTTCCAGGCAGTGGGTGCACCCTCCAAACAGGTCAGCCAAACCCACTTCCAGGAGGTGGGTGCATCCTCCAAACAGGTTGGCTGACCCCACTTCCAGGCAGTGGGTCTACCCTCCAAACAGGTCAGCCTACCCCACTTCCAGGCAGTGGGTGCACCCTCCAAACAGGTCAGCCAAACCCACTTCCAGGAGGTGGGTGCATCCTCCAAACAGGTTGGCTGACCCCACTTCCAGGCAGTGGGTGCACCCTCCAAACAGGTCAGCCAAACCCACTTCCAGGCAGTGGGTGCACCCTCCAAACAGGTCGGCTGAACCCACTTCCAGGCAGTGGGTCCATCCTCCAAACAGGTCGGCTGACCCCACTTCCACACACCGGCCTACCCACCTTTGGGCACCATCAGCTGACATTGGTTAGTCCCACTTTTAGGACAAAATGTACATGTCAGATGACCCACTTTCAGGCCTACAGGTGACTGAAGGGTCTGCAAGCAACACATTCGCAGTCACAGCATCCTGGCTGATGGGCCCAAACCGAAATGATTATGGTAGCAATCTGTACAGCATCATAGGGTGAACTGCACATAGCCTAGATGTCGGCCTTCAGCATAGGACAATTAGATGAGTAGATTTGTGTGCCAAGGCTGACTGTAAGGATTCAGTCCAACACTGTCAACTGTATGGTTAGATGTTGTTTTTCTCATGACAGATATATTGGTTTCTCATTTGTTTGTTTGATCCTACTTAACCTGTACTGATACTCTGACATATTTCGTGCCTAACCTCTACCCTATAAAATAGGCCTTGTAGCATACTGTACAGGGACTTCTTTCCTACCTTGAAATAAGACACTATTGTCTGGAAACCCGAGTAGAGCAAAGAATCCTTCTTGTTGTGCCACCGTTAAAAGTTCTACACTTCTTATCAGCATTACATATTTTTTTCCTGCAAAACAAGGTCTTACCTCAAATCCAATAATGAACACACCAAATACCTTCTCGACCATTCACAGAACTGATCCGCTGTGAAGACAAGAGTAAGTATCATATACTTGATAAAAAAAAGAAATGGTTAATACCTGCACAACTGCCTGCCGAGCTACAAAAGCTCAGGCATCATCTTTGCCTCCTAGCCTGTCAACGACTCAGCCTGGTGCTGACATCGCCGATAAGTCTCCACTCCCAAAACTGACTCCAATAGGAAGTCAATATTCCACCCCAATCAAAAGGCCTGTCACTGATAACATCTGGAGTTATAGTGACATGGTAAGGACTGGCTTGAGGGACCCAAGCGCGGCACCCAAAGGAGCTGCTGCTACCCTCCCTGGCTTGAGAGCGAACTCACCAAATTATCTCAGCTTGAGAGTTACCTTGCCACTTCAGGTAACCATTTTTCATAAGCATTTAGGCTGAATAGTTTCTCCAAACCACCCAGCCTAATAGCCTCCCAGACCAAGGTCTGCCCAGGGACATCTGGTCATGTCCCAGGGCTATACAGATTTTTAGGCCCTGGGACAGATGGGATTTCCCACATAGCCATCCATTCAAATGCAATTATTTGGGATGTCCCAAGACTGCCTTGGGTGGCAGGGGTCCCTACTCCTGAAACTGCAGCTTATATTAGCATTGAAATAGCTGCAGAAATCCTAGCCCCCTTGCTCCTCTGACAGGTTTAATCCACAAAGTATCCTTCAACCTATACATCCCCTCCCATCCCACCATGCATAGTAGTATACAATAGTACTTTTCATGTACATCTTTGCAATGTTGATTCTGCTGTATTGGGACATCTCACTAGTTGCCAGGGGGATGACCCACCTGGGCCTCCACATTTGCCATGAAAATTGCAATAATAAATTCAAACAATCTGTGTCTATACCTCAAGCAATTTGTACTGTATGAAGGAAGAAGAAGTAAATGGTTTTTGAACACTTGTGTGATGAGCCAATATCTCAAAGTCCCCCACATAGAACATGGTGTTGGTCACCTTTGCAACACCATCTGCAGAGGGCAGAATGTCCCAGATGAAGCTCTGAGGTTGTCATGGGGCATTGTGCTGGTCTGCAAAGGTAACTTAGGAGGATGTGCCATCATAGCCCCCTGAGGCTGGGATGGGACATCCCACTGACTTTCATAAGGGGACTTGGGATGTCCCACAGCAGCCTCTGAGGCTACTTTGGGATGTCCCACCCTCCCCTTTGCCAACCAGTGGGATGTCCCACAACAGCCTCTAAGGCTACATTGGGACATCCCACTGTTCCCTCTGGCAAGCAGAGGGATGTCCCACAACAGCCTCTAAGGCTATGTTGGGATGTCCCACCCTCCCCTTTGGCAAGCAGTGGGATGTCCCACAACAACCTCCAAGCCTACATTGGGACATCCCACCCTCCCTACTGCCAACCAGTGGGATGTCCCATAACAGCCTCTAAGCCTACATTGGGACATCCCACCCTTCCCTTTGCCAACCAGTGGGATGTCCCACAACAGCCTCTAAGCCTATGTTGGGACATCCCACCCTTCCCTTTTCCAACCAGTGGGATGTCCCACAACAGCCTCTAAGCCTACATTGGGACATCCCACCCTCCCCTCTGGCAAGCAGAGGGATGTCCCAAAACAACCTCTAAGGTGTTGAAGTAGTAATCTGCACTAATCCTACAAGCACCATAGAGAATCCAATGCAAGGTAGTTCCATGGTCAGAGCAGCTGCTTGACACTGAGAGGGCCCTGGCTCAATACTAGCTCTGGTCACATTTTCATTGGGTTAGGAGCTGCAGCTGGAACCCATGCATGCTCAGTACAATGGGTCATGCAGCATCCTTAGTAAGTCCAGATCGTGTGAGTTACATGGACACAAGGTGACTGATAGTAGGCCTCCTGGAAACACAGCAGTAAATCCTGATCCATCACATGACACAAGGTCAAAAGGCAATCAG
Source organism: Pisolithus tinctorius (assembly GCA_024663395.1). Classification (NCBI taxonomy): domain Eukaryota; kingdom Fungi; phylum Basidiomycota; class Agaricomycetes; order Boletales; family Pisolithaceae; genus Pisolithus; species Pisolithus tinctorius. Next base: position 482,510 of record JANFAH010000022.1, on the reverse strand, counting down.
ACCATTTGCATGGCCCTAGGGGGTGTGCACTGTTTTTGCACTCCAAAAGTGGCCAGATGAAGGGACCACATTGGAGATGGTGCATTCTGTGCATTAACTTCATGGAGATTTGTTCCCACAGTGCTAGTCTAAGCCCCCAAGCTACTGACACTAGTACCCAGACCATATGGCTCAGTGGTTGCAGCACCTGGTAAACACCTGGGAGGTCACTGGTTCAATCTTGGGACTGGTCACATTTTCCTCATAAGGCTACTTTGGGACATCCCTCCCCCCCCTCTGGCAAGCAGTGGGATGTCCCACAACAGCCTCTAAAGCTACATTGGGACATCCCTCCCCCCCTCTGGCAAGCAGTGGGATGTCCTGTGACAGCCTCTAAAGCTACATTGGGACATCCCTCCCCCCCCTCTGGCAAGTAGTGGGATGTCCCATGACAGCCTCTAAGGCTACATTGGGACATCCCTCCCCCCCTCTGGCAAAGCAGTGGGATGTCCCACAACAGCCTCTAAGGCTACATTGGGACATCCCACCCCCCTGTCTGGCAAGATGTCCCACAACACCCTCCACATAACACAAGGCCAAAATGCTATCAGACCATTTGCATGACCATAGGAGGCATGCATGGAGAACCTCCAAGCAAGTGGGTGGAATCTCCATGCAAGTGTGGAAAATCACCAAGTGGGTTGGGAGAATCTCCAAGCAGGTATAGGAAATCTCCATCTAACTGTAGAGAAGTGACATTTAGCATAAACAATTGTGTTTTTCCAAGTATTTTGGGTTTTTCTCACGCAAAATTCCACTTTCTGATAAGATAAGCATATGGTCATGATTGTACAATCAGGGGCTACAACTTTTATTATGATGACATCACTCCATTTACACTTCCTGGGGTGGTAATGCAGTACCAGTACTGGCTATAGTAGTCATTAGTGTTGTGTAGTGTTGGCTATGCTACACTTTGGTAGTGCACATTTTTGACTACCATTGACTACAAAAAGTGTAGCATTGAGTGGTAGTGGTCAAGTCACATGACAAAGAATCACATGATGCAAGGTCATGTGTGGCGATCACGTGACCTATTATGTAATGGTCATGTGCCCCAGTGTGGTCCAAATGTGGCGCTGCCCTGATCACGTGATGAACAGTCACTGCCCACGGTCCCATGACCTGAGATCACATGACACAGAGTCATGGAGCAGGATGTTGATCAGTCATGTGATCAGTCACCTCGGGTGGCCAGAGAGGTGGGTCACGTGTAGGCACGAACCCCGTGTCACGTGACATCACGTGACTGAAGTTACCTCATGTTCAACATTGTGAACCTGGCATGTGACTAAACCGCCCCTGAATGCATGCTGTTCCAGATTGTGGCTGTGCTACAACATCAATCATGTTATTACTCATTCGTTCCTCGATGGAATGGTCTGTATTTCGGTAGGTGAACCGGTGTACATAGCATCTACATAATGTCCAAAGATGAACCAATCAAAATCTCTGGATTCTGGGATATACAAGAATTGAAAAAAGCCAGAAAACATCACACCATGCATCCCTCACTGGGTGCATGCCATATTTAATACCTCAACTGGATTCCCCATGTCTACATCCATCTATTTGGAAGATTTCAGGGCAGTCCATTGGGAATTGAGTGAACAGGAAGCCAATTACACATCCCAGATGCGTGGGAAAACCCCAAAAAGCGCAAATAAAATAGTGGAGATTGCCAAAACATATCAAAAACATTTCATTGCTCACTCCCCAGTGGGACTATGACCACCAGAATTGAGGTGTGGCATGGTGGGGCATGCTCCATGAGATTGGCACCATGTGCCTTGCAGTTGCACCCCCTCAAAGTGACAGAAATGTGACATGATCCAATGGTACACTTTGTAATGCTCATCACAAAGCTATAAATCACTACTAGATGTGGTGTTCAGATGTGCCCATTTGCATTTAAGGCACATGGTGCCAGTTTCATGGGGCCTGCTCCACCATGCCACACCTCAATTCTGGTGGTCATAGTCCCACTGGGGAGTGAGCAATGAAATGTTTTTGATATGTTTTGGCAATCTCCACTATTTTATTTGCGCTTTTTGGGGTTTTCCCACGCATCTGGGATGTGTAATTGGCTTCCTGTTCACTCAATTCCCAATGGACTGCCCTGAAATCTTCCAAATAGATGGATGTAGACATGGGGAATCCAGTTGAGGTATTAAATATGGCATGCACCCAGTGAGGGATGCATGGTGTGATGTTTTCTGGCTTTTTTCAATTCTTGTATATCCCAGAATCCAGAGATTTTGATTGGTTCATCTTTGGACATTATGTAGATGCTATGTACACCGGTTCACCTACCGAAATACAGACCATTCCATCGAGGAACGAATGAGTAATAACATGATTGATGTTGTAGCACAGCCACAATCTGGAACAGCATGCATTCAGGGGCGGTTTAGTCACATGCCAGGTTCACAATGTTGAACATGAGGTAACTTCAGTCACGTGATGTCACGTGACACGGGGTTCGTGCCTACACGTGACCCACCTCTCTGGCCACCCGAGGTGACTGATCACATGACTGATCAACATCCTGCTCCATGACTCTGTGTCATGTGATCTCAGGTCATGGGACCGTGGGCAGTGACTGTTCATCACGTGATCAGGGCAGCGCCACATTTGGACCACACTGGGGCACATGACCATTACATAATAGGTCACGTGATCGCCACACATGACCTTGCATCATGTGATTCTTTGTCATGTGACTTGACCACTACCACTCAATGCTACACTTTTTGTAGTCAATGGTAGTCAAAAATGTGCACTACCAAAGTGTAGCATAGCCAACACTACACAACACTAATGACTACTATAGCCAGTACTGGTACTGCATTACCACCCCAGGAAGTGTAAATGGAGTGATGTCATCATAATAAAAGTTGTAGCCCCTGATTGTACAATCATGACCATATGCTTATCTTATCAGAAAGTGGAATTTTGCGTGAGAAAAACCCAAAATACTTGGAAAAACACAATTGTTTATGCTAAATGTCACTTCTCTACAGTTAGATGGAGATTTCCTATACCTGCTTGGAGATTCTCCCAACCCACTTGGTGATTTTCCACACTTGCATGGAGATTCCACCCACTTGCTTGGAGGTTCTCCATGCATGCCTCCTATGGTCATGCAAATGGTCTGATAGCATTTTGGCCTTGTGTTATGTGGAGGGTGTTGTGGGACATCTTGCCAGACAGGGGGGTGGGATGTCCCAATGTAGCCTTAGAGGCTGTTGTGGGACATCCCACTGCTTTGCCAGAGGGGGGGAGGGATGTCCCAATGTAGCCTTAGAGGCTGTCATGGGACATCCCACTACTTGCCAGAGGGGGGGGAGGGATGTCCCAATGTAGCTTTAGAGGCTGTCACAGGACATCCCACTGCTTGCCAGAGGGGGGGAGGGATGTCCCAATGTAGCTTTAGAGGCTGTTGTGGGACATCCCACTGCTTGCCAGAGGGGGGGGAGGGATGTCCCAAAGTAGCCTTATGAGGAAAATGTGACCAGTCCCAAGATTGAACCAGTGACCTCCCAGGTGTTTACCAGGTGCTGCAACCACTGAGCCATATGGTCTGGGTACTAGTGTCAGTAGCTTGGGGGCTTAGACTAGCACTGTGGGAACAAATCTCCATGAAGTTAATGCACAGAATGCACCATCTCCAATGTGGTCCCTTCATCTGGCCACTTTTGGAGTGCAAAAACAGTGCACACCCCCTAGGGCCATGCAAATGGTCTGATTGCCTTTTGACCTTGTGTCATGTGATGGATCAGGATTTACTGCTGTGTTTCCAGGAGGCCTACTATCAGTCACCTTGTGTCCATGTAACTCACACGATCTGGACTTACTAAGGATGCTGCATGACCCATTGTACTGAGCATGCATGGGTTCCAGCTGCAGCTCCTAACCCAATGAAAATGTGACCAGAGCTAGTATTGAGCCAGGGCCCTCTCAGTGTCAAGCAGCTGCTCTGACCATGGAACTACCTTGCATTGGATTCTCTATGGTGCTTGTAGGATTAGTGCAGATTACTACTTCAACACCTTAGAGGTTGTTTTGGGACATCCCTCTGCTTGCCAGAGGGGAGGGTGGGATGTCCCAATGTAGGCTTAGAGGCTGTTGTGGGACATCCCACTGGTTGGAAAAGGGAAGGGTGGGATGTCCCAACATAGGCTTAGAGGCTGTTGTGGGACATCCCACTGGTTGGCAAAGGGAAGGGTGGGATGTCCCAATGTAGGCTTAGAGGCTGTTATGGGACATCCCACTGGTTGGCAGTAGGGAGGGTGGGATGTCCCAATGTAGGCTTGGAGGTTGTTGTGGGACATCCCACTGCTTGCCAAAGGGGAGGGTGGGACATCCCAACATAGCCTTAGAGGCTGTTGTGGGACATCCCTCTGCTTGCCAGAGGGAACAGTGGGATGTCCCAATGTAGCCTTAGAGGCTGTTGTGGGACATCCCACTGGTTGGCAAAGGGGAGGGTGGGACATCCCAAAGTAGCCTCAGAGGCTGCTGTGGGACATCCCAAGTCCCCTTATGAAAGTCAGTGGGATGTCCCATCCCAGCCTCAGGGGGCTATGATGGCACATCCTCCTAAGTTACCTTTGCAGACCAGCACAATGCCCCATGACAACCTCAGAGCTTCATCTGGGACATTCTGCCCTCTGCAGATGGTGTTGCAAAGGTGACCAACACCATGTTCTATGTGGGGGACTTTGAGATATTGGCTCATCACACAAGTGTTCAAAAACCATTTACTTCTTCTTCCTTCATACAGTACAAATTGCTTGAGGTATAGACACAGATTGTTTGAATTTATTATTGCAATTTTCATGGCAAATGTGGAGGCCCAGGTGGGTCATCCCCCTGGCAACTAGTGAGATGTCCCAATACAGCAGAATCAACATTGCAAAGATGTACATGAAAAGTACTATTGTATACTACTATGCATGGTGGGATGGGAGGGGATGTATAGGTTGAAGGATACTTTGTGGATTAAACCTGTCAGAGGAGCAAGGGGGCTAGGATTTCTGCAGCTATTTCAATGCTAATATAAGCTGCAGTTTCAGGAGTAGGGACCCCTGCCACCCAAGGCAGTCTTGGGACATCCCAAATAATTGCATTTGAATGGATGGCTATGTGGGAAATCCCATCTGTCCCAGGGCCTAAAAATCTGTATAGCCCTGGGACATGACCAGATGTCCCTGGGCAGACCTTGGTCTGGGAGGCTATTAGGCTGGGTGGTTTGGAGAAACTATTCAGCCTAAATGCTTATGAAAAATGGTTACCTGAAGTGACCTTGCCAGAGAATCCTGGCTCAAGGGTTGCCTCACTGATGAATCCTGGTGACATTGAAGTCCCAGAAGCTGTAAAGGCTTGTGCCATTAGAGTCTGGGTACCGACTCATGAAGAAAACAAGAACCTACCCGATAAGGTCTGGTGTGACTCCATCTTCCCTATGAGCGAAATAGATGTTGAGTATGGTGATTGGACGGAAGTGAAGTGCAAGAGGTCACGCAAGCGACGCACTCATAGCACACTGAGATCTGATCAAAGAGATGTAATCCGAAAAGCCAAAAGATGACTAACCCCAGATGAGTGGGAGAGAATCCGAAGGAGGTTGCTATCGACAACAAGGGATAACCCCGATTCTACTACATCCAAAGGCGAAGCGTCCACTACCCAGAGAGATCTCAAAGGGAAAGGACCTGACCCTAGAAATTGGGGGAACTTAAATTTCAGTGATGGTGAAATAGATACAAATGCACAACATGTGGCCCTTGCATTGTGGAACACCTTGAACAAACTAGTGAGTGAGAGTAACCCCAACCTGACGGGACCAGTGGGAAGAGATAACCTGGAGGATGCTGCATTGGCCAACGAAGATGTCCCTCAGAAAAAGGCTAGTGGGGGCGACAATCATGTTGAACGGCTCCCTAAGAAAGAAAAATCAAAGAGAAGGGTGAACACTAAGAAACCCGCACATTCGAAGGTTCCTCCCAATCCTGTAAAGGAAATGGTGGATAAAGTTGTCTGCCAGGACCATAAGAGGCGTGAATGCCAAAAGACACCTAGGGCTATGGAACCTGTAAAACAGATAAACCCTAAAAGCTATATTGGGCTTGCTTTTAAGCATCTTGAAAAGGGTGAGAGATGCACCAGTAAAACCCAAAAGAAATGAAAATCAACATGTCGACATGAGTCGGCAGATAGTAACGAGTCCAGCTCTAGCTCGAGCAATGGCTCCGAGAGTAGCTCCCTGGAGGATGACTCGAGTTCAGATCCATCCACCTCTTCGAGTTCAAGACACAGTACCTCAAGCAATAACGGATCGGCTTCGGAATTGGATGATACATCGAGCACCTCTGGCAGCTCATCGAGCTCCAGCGAATCCTTGTCAAGTTCTGGCAGGTCACAAGGGCATCGGCAACAGGGAAGATCCAAGTGGCGGAAAAGCTGTAGTCACCGAGCACATAAGTCAAAAAGGAGATCTAGATCTTGCCAGAAGACCACTTTGAAACCCATCCCACCTAACAAGTATGATGGGTCTGATAACCCTCACGCATTTCATTGCTTCATCACAGAGGGAACAGCATATGTCGAGGATGGGTGCGTTGAGACAAAGAAGCGCACATTCATACTGTTGCATTACCTAATGGGGGAAAGCACATGAGTTCTATGTGCATGAAGTATCCGGGGACCCTTACAAGTGGAGGCTTTCCGATTTCTTCACTGAGTTATTTAACTACTGTTTCCCCATCGATTTCCAAATGCGTCAGCGAGAAAAACTTCAATCTTGCTATCAGAACTCGAAGACTGTTAAAAACTATCTTTATGAGCTAAATGAGATCTGGAACATGATCAGAGAAATGAATGAATGCACCAAAGTACACAAGTTCTGGTCAGGACTCTGCAGAGAACTGCAGCATGACCTATGGAAAGAAAAACTGAATCCTGAAATCTCCACACTAAAGAAGGTCATAGCTGCAGAGACAGCAAAGTAAAAAACGTACCATCAAAAGCGCAGCTGTATCGACCAGCGAAATGGAGACCCCATACCTGTAAAAGGAGATATAAAGGCGACAGGAACACGAAGGATTCAGCACCTGCAGATTCCTCTAAAGTCGGAGGACAATGCACAAAGTGCCCGGATAGGCGTAAGCACGATAGCCCGAAGCTAAGCAAGGAGGAACAAGAGCACCATAAAACAGAAGGCCTCTGCTTTATCTGCCACAAATCTGGACACTTCTCGAGGAACTGTCCTGATTGCCATACCGTATCCACTTCCAGCAAGCCTCCAGGCATTGCAAGTTTCGGAGTGGATGTTGACTTTGGGGATGTTGAATGCCAATGTCAATTGGCCATGTCTACTGATCATGACCCTGAGATCTCTGTAAATTTCATTCAAACTCGAGGCCCTAGGGTCCAAGGTGAAGAAGACCTACCTGATGATGACCTCCCCACTCTTGAGAGCATCTTGGATGATGATGATGATGAAGAAAGACTTAGTGATATTGTTACTACTGATGAAGATGACTTACCCACCGGAATGCAAATATACACATATGATTGTAGACCATTCTGAGGATATCAATCATTGGGAACCTGGCTCGGACACCCCCTGGAAGAACGCACGATGGATTGATTGGCTGGGATTTGCTACCCAGGCAATGATCTGGACTTGCTGAGCACCTTTATGGATTCCTGATTCCTTGTATATGACTTGGGCACCGGACAACATATGATTGCGGAAAGCGAGAGAGATGTATTAGGACTAGGAGACAAGATCAGAATTGACACTCACCTCCTACTCAACCCTGCATTCTGACTTGATAGTTGGTACTGGTTTAGGAAAGGGGAGCACACGGGCATCCCAAAGGCTGAGTTACAGAACCACGAAAGGTCCAGAACCTGGAGATCTCATCTGATGGGCTGGCCCTTTGAAGATTGAATCGAGGCTAGACTCAGAGAATATAGTCACCAGGTCCTGGAAAGCAGAAATGCGGATCGATTCATGTGTGTCAGGAAGGATGATACAATGTTTGAGGTGCTTGATTACCATATGGCTCTGCGCTTTGAACTCCCAATCGACAGGGTGACCACACCTTATTTTGATGTTGTCCATTGGCATGCTAAGAAGCTCTTCTGCACGTGTGTGGAGCTGACAAGCCTTGATCCTTTCGGGGGCGATGATGTAGGGATCCGGTCCCTGACCAGAGATGAGGACCTTGAAGAGGCAAATAATGAGCACCATGACCACAGAGAGGATGTACTTTGTAGTGTGATCCACCTGAATGGTACTGCTGTTCGTAATGACGACTGGACGACCCTCCAATGAAATGCTTCAATAGCTAAGGACTTCACATGAAAAATACCAAAGCCCTTAGTGGTGGTGGTGCACATCAATGGCCACCCAGCACGAGCTTTGATTGACACCGGATCACTGGCTGACTTTATGTCAGTAATGCTGGCTGAGCAATTAAAAGTAAAACAGATTCCACTTGAAAAACCACTTACCATACAATTGGCGGTGCAAGGGTTGTGCTTGAAGGTAAACTTTGGGACAAAAGTACACCTACAGTACCAAGGCATTGATTGCGAGCAACATTTCGATGTGATGAACTTACAAAACTATGACCTTATCCTTGGAACCCCATTCCTATATCAGCACAAGGTAATGGTAGGGCTACATTCAGCAAGGGTAGTGATTGGTAGTATGACTCCGACGGAAATGAAGGGCGAGCAGGTATTGACCCTAGAGTCATGTGCTACTGAAGTATATCATGAGAGCATCAAAGAAGTGAGAAAATACTTACAGAGACTGGCAAAGCCACTATGCTCCCCAGTTGGTGCTACGGCTTTGCCCCCCTTCAGAGCGATTAACCATGAGATCCCACTCCTAGACAAGAAGAAGATTTACCCATGGCAGCTGTCTAGGTGCCCAGAAGTGTTAAGACCCTTGTGGTCTGAAAAGAAGAATGCATACCTGAGAATGGGCCATTGGGAACTCACAGCAGCGCGAAATATGTGCCCCATGTTGTTGATCCCGAAGGCAGGAACTCCTCCTTGTCTTCACATGGTAGTTGACCTGTGGGAACGAAATAAGAATACTTGAAAGCTGTCGTCCCCGATGCCTGATATGGATGGGATCCTTCGACGTGTAGCCAAGAAACCATATTGCTCGATTATCGATGGTGCAGACGCATATGAACAGATCCAGGTCATCCCAGAGCACGTTGAATGGATGGCAGTGACTACCCCTGATGGAAACATGGTTAGCCTCGTTGTACAACAAGGTGACTGTAATGCACCTGCTACATACCAAGCTTTGATGAACCATATATTTGGCAAGCACATTGGTACCTTCATGGACGTATATCTGGACGATATAATAATCTACTCAAACATGCTAGAGGAGCATGTACGCCATGTCAAAACTGTCCTCGAAACCCTCACACAAGAAAACTGTACCTTAGCAAAAAGAAATTAAAGTTCCTCTGTGATGAGGTGAAGATACTTGGGCATGTTGTCACTAACAATGGGATAAAGATGGACCTGGAAAAGGTCGACTGAATACTGAACTAGAAAGTCCCTACAAACTGCACACTGTGCAAAGGATTCATAGGGTCAGTAGGATACCTTGCTGTTACACTCGACCGAAGTCAAGACATAGGGAGAGCTCAAACGCAGTCTAAGGTTTCTACTGAGCAACGGCTGCAGTAACCTCTGTAAACGACAGAGGATTTGGGGCAATGCCAGTAAGAGTGGTCTGGTTAGGGACACTGAGGGCAAAGTTCTGAAGAATGCTGCATATGATTGAGCAGCTCAAGTCTGGGTTTCCAGGACTTGAGCCGGCAGTCTAAATACTACAAGAAAGAGGACCATGAGGCATCCGCATGTAACGAGATAACTACACCATTGGTTGAACAACAGCGACACATGTCCTAAGCATGTTACGAGACAGTAATGCTAGTGGTGGAAGTAGAGAGCCATTGGATCAGGGAGAAGATGGCTCTAAAAGGAAAGTATGTCCAACAGATCAAACGCAAGGTAAACGTACAGTGAAAGAGAAAAGTTAGGGGTGAAATGTAACACTCGCTGATGATATCTACAAAGTACATGTACCCTTGGGGGTACTCACCGAAGCGAGTGCTGAGACTTGTCCATTTCGATGGACATACACAGAACAGTGCACCTTCGAGACAGTAAAGCAATACATCACCATGTGTGCACAACATTGTCACATGCCATTGAATTACAGCCTGGATCGAGAACCCATCTGGGTGATGACTGACACTTGTGGCAACGGTATTTGGGGCATGATCACACAGGGGAAGGATTGGAAGACAGCAAAGCTTGCCACATTCTATTCTGCAAAGATGTCATCAGCTCAGAGAAACTACCCTGTGCACGAACAAGAGCTCCTTGTGGGAGTTGAAACGATGCTAAGGCATTGCAATATCCTACAGGGTGCCCACATCATGTGGGTAACTGACCACAAAAGCTTGATGCACCTACTGGACCAAAAGGATCTGTCAGGATGGCAAGCACGTTGGTTAGAGAAGCTGGCTGAGTTCAATTTCGAAATCAAATACATACCAGGGGTTGAAAATGTGCTTCCTGATGCACTATCTAGAATGTATGAGTTCGATGCACCTGGCATGATCAGAGCACCGAGTAAATACTTACACCACAACCTGGATGTTGGAGGGTCAGTACAACAGGGGAAAGAGCAGCAGATTATCAGTGCACCTGTGTATGTAGGGATCAAGGTGTTGGCAATGATGACCAGATCCCATGATCAGAGAATGGGCAAACGAATGGACGCTACCCCGTGACCCACACCTTCAAATATGTCAGGTATATGCAACCCACCAGTACATCGAGTGAAATTGATTGTAAAACTGCCAAAAGCGTCACCAGCACAAGAGGTGACAGATTTCTCTATACAAAGTATACTCAGTTGCGTGTGAGTAGCGACAATGTCTGTATATTCACCTATACGAAGTATACTAGGCACGAGGATAAGTAAAGTAAAGAAGAGGGTTAAGTGTGCATGCTCACCTCAGTCACATGCAAGTAGCGACAATGTCTGAGGTGATGAATCTACTGTGCGAGACTAAGTACTGTGGGTATTACAATACTGAAACCTGTGGATGTTGAATCCACAATTTACATGACAAGGGTGGTCTGTTTGAGACACACTACATTCTTTGTAAGTAATGAGAAATGTGCACATAAGTGTGAGACACAATGAATACAATAGGCGCAAGGGCATGAAAGTTAATTTGCGCAGTTAATAGTAATGTAAAGTGTGAAAGACTTAAAACAGAAAGTAATTCTCATGTCTCAGAGTGGACACGTTCAGAAAGGACTACATACGACTTGCCAAATCTAACACTCCCCCTCAAGTTGGACATAGACCGAGCTCGATGGCAAAGTGTTTCACTTTGGGCAATGGCAAGGCTTTCGTCAAGGTATCGGCAATCATATCAGCAGTCAGGCAATAGATCAAATGGATCTTGCCATTCTCGACGACCCAGCAGATAAAATGAAAATGTATGTCGATATGTTTGGTGCGTGCATGGTACTGATGGTCTTTCGTGAGTGCAATAGCAGATTGATTATCGGAGAACAACATGGTCGGCTCGACGAGTGGCCCAAATAGCTCTCTGATGAGCGACCAAAGCCATAAGGCTTCCTTGGCCATGTGGGTAGCTGCCACATACTCACTCTCAGTCGTTGACAGCAAGACGATTTCCTGTCATTTAGAAGACCATGATACCACTCCGCCATTGATTAGGAATGCGTACCCAGAGACCACTCTATGGTCCTCAGCCATGCTACTGTCTGCATCTGCATATCCAACGAGTGCATTAGGTGCTCCGCCATACGTTAACCTCAAGCCTTTGGTTCCTAGAAGGTAACAATAAATTCTTCTAACTGCTTCCCAGTGGGGAATTCCAGGGTTTCTGGAGAAACGAGAGATGGTGGTCACAGCATACAAGATATCAGGACGAGTGCCGAGTGAGGTGTACATCAGCGAACCAACAGCTTTGCAATATGGTATGTGTTTCATCGCAGCATATTCAGCGCCTGTGGAGGGTGACTGACCAGAGTGCAGCTTTGTGCTAGGTTCCATGGGTTTTGATACAGGTTTTAACTCATCAAAGCTGAAGCATTGGACGATCGATTTGATGTAGGGACGCTGGCTCAGTGAGATAGTGCATTTGTCTCTGTTTCTAGTGACCTCTATTCCAAGCAGCCAATGGAGCTCACCAAGGTCAGTGATCTCGACGTACTTTCTGATGTCATTTTTGAACTCATCAATCTCGCTTGAAAGTGTGGCAGCGATAGTGCAGTCGTCGACATGTATGATGATGATTATGAGCTCACTGGTGCTGCGACATCAGAAGTACATGGCTTGGTCAACAGAACACTGGGTGAACCCGAGCTCATCTACTAATATCTCGACTAGCCTCTGGTACCAGTGATGACCACTTTGCTTTAGGCTGTACAAAGTTTTGCGAAGGCGGCAGACCTTGCATGGGTGATCAGCAGATTTGAAGCCAGGAGGCTGGTGCATGTAAATGACTTCATTGTCAGTGAGTGTGCCATTTAGGTACGCTCCTTTGATGTCTATCTGATGGAGTTGTAGATCAGAGCAAGCAGCCATTGCAAGCACAACATGGATGGATGCAAGCATTGCTACTGGTGTGAACGTATCAAAGTAATCGACACCTTTGACCTGCGAGTACCCCTGGGCGACAAGTCTGGCCTTGTGCCACACAACATTTCCTGTGGCATCCTTCTTGGCCTGGAACACCCATTTTGAACCTATGACGTTTGCACCAGGTGGTAAGTCAACGAGTTCCCAAGTTCCTGCATCTCGTAATGTCACTAACTCCTCTCTTATTCCATTTTCCCATTGTGGTCAATCGGGATGGTGACGAGCTTCAGCTAGCGAGCTGGGCTCGAGAGCTTCTGTTTTGGCAGTAATCTTGTCCATAGCCATAGCAAGGTCAATATGACATAGGTTGTCATCCAAGTCTTCAATGATAGATGCGAGTAGGGCTGTGGCAGTCTCTTGCTCCCCCTCGAGCCTGACAGGGTTTGAACATTCCTCGACAATGGTAGGTAACTGAACTCCTTTAGGTACTTCAGGTGTACCACGATGGTTGGTACTACCTTTTCCAGCGAGAATCTCTGTGAGGCGCTGGCTGGGTTTTCGGATTCGTTTCACGACAGGTGGATCAGCTGGAAGCAGTGGAGGCACAGGTTGAGCTGGAGCGACTGGTGGAGGTGATGGAGCTGTGGCAGTCTCTGCAATGGGCACTGTAGATGTTAGCATCGTGTTTGGTAAGTATGCATCTTCTTCCTCCCCCTCACAAGGTAACAGCTCAGCCAAGGAGGGGTCCCAGTACATGTTTCTTTCAACAGTGACTGACTTCTTTTCAGGCCAGTATACACAACATCCGTTGGGGCTGTTATCATCTATTCCAACCCATCAGCCTTCAGTGACATGTCCTCCTAGCTTGCTTCCACCCTCAATTTGTACCCAGATGTTTGAGCCCCATGCACGGGCTCGACTAAGGTCAGGTTTCTTCCCAGTCGCAGCTTCGAGAGGCCTTCCTCCATCAAGTGCTTTAGTGGGGGTTCTGTTCTTCAACCAGACAGCATGACATACTGCCTCGCCCCAAAGGGTGCAAGGTAATCCACTCTCATGTAGCATGGCACGTACTTTCTCCAGCAATGTGCAGTTAAGGCACTCAGCGATGCCGTTGTGCTGTGGAGTATCATGTATGGTGAGTTTTTGCTTTGTACCTGCGGCTTTTAGGTGCATCATAAATTCTTTGCCTAGATATTCGCTGCCTCGGTTGGAATGGAGAGTCTTCATGCGAGCATTATGCTGGGTGTGACACCAGGCCTCGAAATCTTTGTAGGCTGTGAAGGCTTCACTCTTCTGGCAAAGAAGATGAATATAGGTGAGTCATGTCTTATCATCAGTGAAGGAAATGTAGTAATGCCGTCCACCGAGAGTTTCTACAGGTGCAGGTCCCCAGATGTTGCTATGTACTTCTTCAGCAAACTCGCAAGCTCATTCTCCAACGTGTTCCTTTGCAACAGGCTTCCTGGTTGCCTTCGCATATACGCAGGCTTCACAGAAGGTTGGCTTGTCTTTTGACAAGTCGAACTTCAAACCTGATACAAGTCCCTTCTCAGCTAGGCGATGAGCAACAGATGGAGAAATGTGTCCCATCCTATGGTGAAGTTCCATCACAGTTATTGTTTTGGCTGCTATGTTTGCACTGTCATGATTGTCGTTGTGGACAACGTGATAGAGCCCAGCTTTAGACTTAGGGATGTGACCAACAACATCGTCAGCAGGGTTCCTGATGGTACAGGTGCCTTCAGCGAAGGTGACAGAGTAGCCTAGCTGGTCAAGGCGGCCGACAGACATGAGGGTGTATCCAACCTTGGGTGAGTATAGCACTTTGGTGAGTCGCAGTTTTGTTACATTGTACCCGTTCAGCACCTCTATGACTAACTCCCCCATAGCTGTAGCATCGAAGAGTTGTTTGTTGGCAGCCGAGAATGACTTGGGTGGTATCGTCACCAACGTCTTGAACTTCTCCTTGTAAGGGGAGATGTGTTGAGTGGATCCAGAATCATAGAGTTCAATGACAGGCGCACTGATGGGGCTGTCATTTACGAGGTTCACAAACTCTGGGGAGGTGTTAGTGGGCTCGATGTGATTTGAAGCATTGCTGTGGGGTGAGTGCTCGTCATCTGCATCCCCCATCTTGCTGAACCAGTCATCATCATTATTGATGAAGCAGTGTTGATCGTCGTCATCATCATCTGATGACATGCTTAACAATTCAGGGAGTGGGACTTCATCATCAAGTTCCTCCAGGGCATGCACTGAAAAGGTGCCCTCTTCTTCAGAATCAAACATTATGGCATGCACAGATCCCTTTGTAATGGCAGGTGGAGTTTCCTTCTTTTTATCAGGGTCAGGACATTGAGCTTTGTAGTGGTCCCTCGAGCCACAGTTCCAGCAGGGTCCTCGCAAGCGAGCATACCCTCTCGAACTTCCTCCTCGTCCACCGTTTTTACCACTTCCTCATCCCTGACTGGAGTAGTTCCCAGGGGTCAAAGCCAAGGCCTCATCACCATCACAAGCCTTCTGTTTCACTCATGAGTTACAAGTCTCTTTATGTCCTTGCCATTCTGACTCTTCAATAATCAGGGAGATGAGGATATTGGGATCAATAGTTTGTGTTGGGCTGTACAAGTGGGCGGTCGCTAGCTGTCCAGACGCAAAGCTAGTGAGGTACTTAGGCAGCGATTGGATGATGGTCGAATGGTAATCCTTTTCTTCGATCTGTATGCTGATGGCAGCTAACTTGTCTCTCTTCATATGCAGATTGTCCAAGAACTGGCGGACATCACCGTCAACAGGGCACTGCAAGTTCAAAAACTTGGTGCGAAGGTCCGTCTGTGCATAAGTACCCTTTTCCATGTACTCGCGAACAATCTCATTCCACATAGCCATGATGCTATTAAGGCTATGCACCCAAAGGGCAATGGAATTGGAGGTCCGTTGGGTAAGTAAATGTTTCGCCATATTTTCGCTTTTCTGCCACTTTGCAACCTCATCAGGGTCTGGGGGGACTATAGTTACAAAACTGTCCTCATCTGTAGAAGTCATGTCACTGGGGCAGGAGGAGGTACCATCAAAATGGGACCATAGCTCCTTAGCTTTGACAGTGGTCTGGAAGTGAAGGGAGAAGATTGCCCAGTTCATGCCTTTGATATCAAGCTTCGGGATGTTGCCTGGGAGTGTATCAGTGGTGACAGGGATAGCAGTGGTCATCGTGGGGAGGGATGAGGGTCGATTTGGCAGCGAGGATATCGAAACGATGGTGAGATGTCGTACAGGCTATTGGAGCTCAGGGCTCATAACCTGACAGATTTATCTATATGAAGTATACTCAGTTGTGCACAAGTAGCGACAACGTCTGTATATTCACCTATACAAAGTATACTAGGCACGAGGATAAGTAAAGTAAAGAAGAGGGTTAAGTGTGCATGCTCACCTCAGTCGTGTGCGAGTAGTGACAATGTCTGAGGTGACGAATCTA
This sequence comes from Pisolithus tinctorius, assembly GCA_024663395.1. Classification (NCBI taxonomy): domain Eukaryota; kingdom Fungi; phylum Basidiomycota; class Agaricomycetes; order Boletales; family Pisolithaceae; genus Pisolithus; species Pisolithus tinctorius. The sequence continues at coordinate 466,317 of JANFAH010000022.1, read as the reverse complement.
CTGTGTGAGACTAAGTACTGTGGGTATTACAATACTGAAACCTGCAGATGTTGAATCCGCAATTTACATGACAAGGGCAGTCTGTTTGAGATGCACTACATTCTTTGTAAGTAATGAGAAACATGCACATAAGTGTGAGTGTCAAGTATGGGGACTGTCCGGGTTGAGACCGGACCGGAGACCGAAGCAGGCGCGAGGCCGAGGGGTCGGAGTCAGGGGTAAAGGTGAAGGTACCGATGGGTGGACTGGTTGGACTTAGCGACTGAAGGTACAGCGCTATTCCCTTGCGTGGGTCTCAGTCCGAGTCCGAGGCCGAGGTGGGGTTATCAGGAGATACTTAGTTGATTTCAGACTGCAGACTACAGGCTGAGTATCTACGAGTTTATATACCAGAGTATCTATAGTACGGAGACCGGTAATGCCGGTCTCGCAAAGATTGCTAAGCAGATTGGTAAGACGAGGATTACTAACGTATGACTAAGGTAACGGAGACCGGGACAGGTGGACCGGGGACAGGACTTAACCGAAATGACAGACACTGCAAAGCAGTGTCTACCGCGCTAGACCAACTGGAGATGCGGGACAGGCGAGGCCGAGGCCGGACTGAGTGAGTGCGAGGCCGAGTCTGGCCAGGGTCGAGGCACGACTATGACAGTATCCCCCTCTTAGGGGTCGAACCCATGAGACCCCTGCGAGAGTGGTAGGCTGAGTCCGAAAGTTGGCTGAGTTCGAAAAATTGATACTTGTGGCTCGCTAAGCCCTTTGCGTCTTTCTTTCTCATCCTATTCATCATGTCCGAATCGAGGCTGATCAGCATGACTGGCAACAACGAAGAAGGCCCGGCCCTCGTCGACTGGACCCAGGTATCGGACGATGCCATCCAGTACGACACCAACGACGAGGAGGAGACAATGAGGGCGAAGGCCAAGGAGAGGAAGAGACGAAAGGCAGCTGAACAAGCCCGGCGGGAAGAGCAGGCGCGACTGGAGGCTGAGAGAGTGGAGAGGGAGCGGATTGAGGCTGAGAGGGCTGAGAGGGAGAAGGCCGAGGCCGAGAAGGCAGCGCGGGAGGCCGAGGAGAGGAGAGCGCATGAAGAGGAGGAGAGGTGGGAGGCCGAGCGCAAGCGCAGGGCCGAGGCCAGTAAGAGTGATGAGGCCGGCGCTGGGGGCGCTAGTGGTGAGCCCGGGGGTGAGGTGAAGAGGGTAGTGATGGACCCCAGGTGAGTATTTTCCTACCACCTGCGCTTTTTTCATTTAACAACCTCTAGCTGTACCCGTTGTACTCGGGCGCAGGTCGTCTGCGAGTTCCTCGTAGACGGCAACAAGAAAAGGGTTGCCTGCATGCGCTGCAACCAATCCAAAGGCAAGTGCCGGTGGCCGGGAGACGGGAAGGATGCTGAGGCCGGTCCCAAGGCCGCTACCAAGGCTGACAAGGGGAAGAAACGGAAGGCCGACGAGGAGTCGCCTGAGCCCGGGCCCAGCCAGAAGAAACGGGCGAAGTCGAAACCGATCGAGGTGCTGGAGATCGATGAGCCCGAAGCCAGAGGGAGCGGGCTGAGGGAGGCCGGCGCTGAAAGGTACTCGGGTTTGGAAAACAAGCTCGAGCGACTGATCGAGGCTGCAGGGCTGATTGCCAACAACCTGGCCAGCCTCTTCGAACTTCACGAGACCGCGGTCAAAAACTCAGGCCGGATTGCCGACGCACTCGAGGCCATGCTCGATGAGTCGTATGGCTTCAGTATGGCAGTCTCTCCCTCGGACTCAGGCTCGTCTGAGCTCGACTCCGAGGAGATGCGTGAAGAAGCAGAGTGGTTAAAGGCCCACGGCGAGGATGAAGAGGAGTCCGAGGGGGAGGACGAGAGTATGGCCGAGGCCGAGTAGGCTCGTAGCGTAGTGTTTTTGTTGTTTCCTCCGTGAATGTCATGTGTCCGGTTCCGGTCTTGTATAGTAAGTGAGAACAAGCAAGAAAAAGAAAACACAGTAAGTAAAGGATCAAAGGAAAACTAGATACCGATAGAAAAACAGAAACGGAAACGGAACAGCGAGGCCAGTCAAAGCCGGACCTTCACTGGAAGGGGCCGGGCTTGGTGGGGTAGCGGGAGTGGAACTCTTGTACGAGTTCCGAAGCATTGTCTAGCTCTGTCGCTAGTACCCATGTAGTTTCTTCATCGGTCCCTTCGTAGCCGGTCCACCGGACCAAGTACTGCAGCCAACACCGGCGACGCCAGTCGACCTTGGAGTTGAGGATTTCAGCCACTTCGAACTCTAGGTCACCATCGACTTCGACCGGTGGGGGTGGTGGTTGAGTCCGGTTCGGGATGGTATTAGGGATGGCCGGCTCGAGTTGGGATATGTGGAAGACCAGGTGCACCGTGCGCATTGAGTCCGGCAGGCGCAGTGTGAAAGAGTGGGTACCGGCCTGAGCTATGACTGGATACGGTCCAAGGTTCTTCTCCGAGAGCTTCTTGGAAGGCCGAGTAGACCGGAAGTATTTGGCTTTGACATATACTTGGTCACCAACTTTGAAGTCCAGAGCCGGCATGTGTTTGGCATCGGCCGGTCCTTGATAACACTGTTGTGCGAGGGTCATTTCCTCGTGTAAGAACTGGTGCAGTGATTCCAGGTCGACTGCATAATCGCGAGCCCGGGCAGAGGTAAGATCACGCTCCGGGTACACCGAGATATTAGGATGGTAGCCCTTGTTAGCAAAGAAGGGTGAAACACCGGTAGTAGTGCTAGGGGCATTGTTGTAGGCGAACTCGGCCAGAGGTAGTAAGTCGGCCCAATTGTCCTGCTGGTAGTTGCAGTACACTCGGAGGTATTGCTCGAGAGTCTGGTTAGTCCGCTTGGTCTGGCCATCACCTTTGGGGTGGTAGCCCGAGGTGAAATGTAAGCGCATATCTAGGGCCTTACCGAGTGACTGGAAGAAGTGGGAGACAAACTCCGAGCCTCGGTCTGAGGTTACATGGGCCGGTACTCCGTGCTTCGAAAAGACATGGAGTAGGAATAGTTTGGCGAGTTCTGGGGCTGTGATAGTGTCATGGGTGGGGATGAATATGGCCTGCTTTGAAAGCCGATCAACTACTGCAAGGATGGCCATGAAGCCGGTTGAGGCCGGAAGTTGCTCGATGAAATCCATAGAGATAGAATTCCATGGCTTCTCCGGCACCGGGAGTTGCTTGAGAAGGCTGTAAGGCCGATGGCGGGGAACCCTAGCCCGAGTGCAGGCCGTGCAAGACCGGACATAGTCCTTGACGAAGGTCCTGAGGCCGGGCCAGGTATACTCATGCCGTATGAGTTCTAAAGTGCAGTTCTGGCCGAAGTGGCCGGACAGAGGGTGGTCATGCTTGAGGCGCAAGACCCTAAGGCGGAGGTCATTTGAGTCCGGCACATAGATCCTTCCATCAAGCCGAAGGAAGCCGGTGTCATCTACTGACCACCAGGGATCTGACGTGTCGGAGAGACGGGTTTGTGAGACCGGGTCGTCCGGCAGTGCGGTCAGGATATCATTATGAAGTTTCCCTATATCCATCAGTGCGACTGCTCGTAAGACTGGGTATTCGAGGTAAGTTGCGCGAAGGGAGACCGCTAGCTGCTCCTGGGTGAAAACCGGTCTCAGGTTTTGCGGGTTCACTCGGGCGTAGCCGCTATCCCCCTCTTTGGGGTAGACGTCCCATCGTCTAGTTAGGGTGTCGGGCTTAGCCCCGAGCTTACCGGGCCTGAACCTGATGATCATATTAAACTGAGAAAGGAATTCTGACCAGCAAGCTTGGCGGCAGGTGAGTACTTTAGAGGTGGAGAAGTACTCGAGGTTCTTGTGGTCGGTAACAACGTCGACCGGCGAGGCCGAGCCCTCAAGGTAGTGGTGCCAGGTTCGGAATGCTTCAAAGATTGCAAGCAGTTCCTTATCATGGGTGTCATAATTCAATTCCGGGGCCGTCAGAGTCCAGGAGTAGAATGCGACCGGATGAATCTGGCCATCGCCGCAAGTAATAGACAGAATGCCGGCGATAGTGTAGTCCGATGCGTCGGTCTCGACGGTGATAGGGACCCCGGGGATGAAATGAGTTAAGACCGGCGCAGTAGTGAAGGCGGCCTTGAGGTTATTGAATGACCGGCGGCACTCCTCAGAGAAGTTCCAAGGAGCCCCCTTGCAGGTAAGCCGAGTCAGTGGTACGACGATGTCCGAGTAATTAAAAATGAACTGGCGGTAGAAGTTTGCGAAGCCAAGGAAAGACTGAATGTCTTTGACCTTGCGAGGCTCAGGCCAACCGCAGATGGTCTGGACTTCTTCCTTCGACATCGTGAGGCCGGCAGGGGAGAGGTGGAATCCGAGGTATTCGACTGAGTCCGAGTGGAACTCACATTTCTCCGGCTTCGCATAAAGGCCGTGAAGCCGAAGCCGGCAGAGGACCTCTCGGACATGCTGCTTGTGAGACTCCTTATCTCCAGAGTAGATTAAGATGTCATCTAAGTAGACAACTACGCAGACATCCAACATATCCGCGAAGATAGTATTCACGAAGCGTTGGAAGGCGGCCGGGGCATTGGTAAGGCCGAAGGGCATTACTAACCACTCATAGGATCCATACCAAGTCCGGAATGCGGTCTTCCATTCATCGCCTGGAGCAATCCGGACGAGATGATAGGCATGCCGAAGATCAATCTTAGTATAGATCTTGGCTTGGCTTGGTGAATCCAAGAGGTCGGAGATGAGCGGTAGTGAGTATCGGTCCTTCTTAGTGATTTTGTTCAGGCCACGGAAATCTACACAAAGCCGGAGGGAGCCGTCCTTCTTTTTGACAAAGAGGACCGGTGCAGCATAGGGGGAGGAGGTAGGCCGAATGAATCCAGTGGTGAGGTTTTCGTCGATGAAAGTCCGGAGAGCTTGGAGCTCAACCGGGGACAGCGAATAGATTGTGCCGAGAGGTGGGGTTGTTCCTTCTTCGAGCTCTATCTTCAGATCATACTCCCGGTGTGGTGGGAGTGCCGAGGCCTTGGCCTTGCTGAATACATCAGCAAAGTCGTGGTACTCTTCCGGTACGTTGGGTAAGGCCGGAGGAGGGGAAGCCGAGGCCGATCGGGCTTGAGCCAAGTCCGAGGGACGGAGCTGAAGTTGGAACTGGACGGACCCTTCTAGTTTGCAGGCGTGCACAAAAGCGGCTGCATTGATTAGGGAAACGAGAGGGGCCTTCAGAGGGGTGTGAGCCGGGGAGTCGGAGACCGGTACAGATGGCGCAAGGCTGGGTTGGTCACTAGGACCAGAGTCAGGAAGGCCGGTGGAAACCGGGCTTACAGGGGGTGTCGACGGGGTTGGCATTCCTTGTGCAGGAGTCCGGAATGTTAGACTGCCCAATACCCAATCAATCAACGGATTGTAGCAGGTGAGCCAGTCATGTCCGAGGACTATTCTACACTCAGAATCCAACGGGGCTAGATACAGGGTTACTGGGGTGACATCGCCGGACGCGAAGCGGATGTTGACATCTACTGCTTGGGTTATAGTGAAGGTGGACGTTCCATCGAAAAGCCGGAGTCGGATTGGTGAGACCGAGTAAGGGGTAAACGAGTGTTGATTAACAAACTGATTATCTATAAAACAATGGGTGGAACCGGAGTCCACTAAAGTACGAAGCCGAGGTATTTCTGGGTTTTCTATAGTGACATACGGGGTCAAAGAGTTCGGACTGGAAAGAGCAGATGCGTTGAGATGAGCCTCCAAGTTTGCACAACCGGAGTCAACGCAGCTCCCAGATTGTGCGGAGTCCTGGGAGCTGCTACCTATTGTTTTGTCTCGGGGGTAGTACCCGAGCCCGAGGCCGGTGCGGCCTCAGTAGTGGCCACAGCGTGAGCTTTGGCCTTTCCGGCTTTCTTGGGGCATTTGTCAGCAAAGTGACTGGACCCTCTGCAGAACATGCAGAGGTTTCCGTCTAGGCGACGCTTGTGTTCTTCGGGGGTGAGCTTTCCATCTTTGCTGAGTTTGCTAGGCTCGGGCTTGGACGAACTGCTGTTACTATTGTTGCCCGGCTTCGATGAAGCCTGCTTGGGGGGAGAACCGGAGTTGTTGTTGCTGCCGGTCTTGGATTTATCTTGACCGGTCTTGGGCTGGTTGTTGTTGCCGGAGCCTCCGGACTTGTTGTTGTTGGAGTTGGACGAGCCTTGGTGCTTACTCGCCCGCTGGACTTCTTCCTTGCGTTCCCAATAGCGCGCATCTATCTCTTGGGCGAGGTGGCGGAGCTCGTGAAGTGTCCGGGGTTTGCCAACCCAGCAGACCTCATCTTTGATTTGGTCTGGAAGGCCGGAGTAGAAATGATGGCGCAGCGCACCGTCACCGTAGCCTCGGACTTGCGAGGCAAGCCGATTGAAGTCAACTATGTATTTGTTGATGCGCTGACTGTCCTTCATATGTAAATGGTCGAGTTGGCTTTCGGTGTCAGCAACCGGGTCGTGAGGGCCGAAGGTGGTTTGTAACTCTAGGACGAACTCCCACCAGGAGTCCATCCAGAGAGGCCGATCATCGGGGTCATCGAGCCCGAGTAAGTCCGGCTCAAACCATTCAAGGGCCATGCCCTTGAGGTAAGACTGCACGAAGATGACTTTGGCGCGGTTGGTCCTGAAAGCCTGGGGTCGGTCTTGGAAATTAAGTTCGCACTGGATGAAGAAAGCACGAAGTTTCTTTGGGTCGGTGCCATCAAAAGTGTCGGGCTCACGCAACTTGGTCCTACTTGAGGACTCAGGGGTGGTGCGGGCGTTATGAGCCAACAGTTTGATGGCTGATGCGAGGTTGTCTAAGACCGTGACAGCGGGCTCGGTGTCCGGATCTGCGAAGTCCGGATCATCTTCCGGATCATTATCTTCCTGATTATCATCACCGGGACCATTGTCTTCGGGGTCATCATCTTCTGGGTGATCATCATCGTCGTCGCCCGGCCCATCATCGCCGGGGTCACCCTCGGGGATGGGAGCAGTGGGACAACGTGGGGTGGGGGTGTTAGATGTGCGGGCTGAGAAGCCCCTGAAGGGACTAACGGGATCTGGGGAGCGCCTAGTGGTGCCCAGCGCAGCTAGAGCTGTTTCGCGGCGAGCCCCACTGGCTGAGGCGGAGTCAGGATTAGTGGCAGAGCGGCCATGGGGAGGTTGGAAACGAGTCTTGGTTGCCATGATGTACTAGACCCACACAAGTGGCGAGTCTGAAATACTATCAAGTACGGGGACTGTCCGGGTTGAGACTGGACCGGAGACCGAAGCAGGCACAAGGCCGAGGGGTCGGAGTCAGGGGTAAAGGCGAAGGTACCGATGGGTGGACTGGTTGGACTTAGCGACTGAAGGTACAGCGCTATTCCCTTGTGTGGGTCTCAGTCTGAGTCCAAGGCCGAGGCGGGGTTATCAGGAGATACTTAGTTGATTTCAGACTGCAGACTACAGGCTGAGTATCTACGAGTTTATATACCAGAGTATCTATAGTACGGAGACCGGTAATGCCGGTCTCGCAAAGATTGCTAAGCAGATTGGTAAGACGAGGATTACTAACGTATGACTAAGGTAACGGAGACCGGGACAGGTGGACCGGGGGCAGGACTTAACCGAAATGACAGACACTGCAAAGCAGTGTCTACCGCGCTAGACCAACTGGAGATGCGGGACAGGCGAGGCCGAGGCCGGACTGAGTGAGTGCGAGGCCAAGTCCGGCCGGGGTCGAGGCACGACTATGACAGTGAGACACAATGAATACAATAGGTGCAAGGGTGCGAAAGTTAATTTGCATGGTTAATAGTAATGTATAGTGTGAAAGACTTAAAATGGAAAGTAATTCTCATGTCTCAGAGCAGACGCGTTCAGAAAGGACTACATATGACTTGCCAAATCTAACAAGAGGATGGTAGGGAGGGCCCCACCTTAACAGGGGACCCAGACCTACACATCGAAGGGAATGGTGGGAATGGGGACAGTGGAACCTCTAAGGACTCACCTGCCTGACCTGTTGCAGCGAAAATAACCACACGATGGCGACGATCTCCCACACCCCCAGCAGAAACTGGCCGTCCCGAGACAGGCATGGAGTTTGCTAGACAGATGAAGGATCGATTTGTTCTTCTGGGACCAGGCAAACAAATGAAGGGGGGAAAGGACAGAGAACATCCCCCTATTACAGATACACACGATGCATGCATTGCAAACATGTTACAGGACATGTGCTCACTGCTGAGTACGGAACAACCTGCATCACACATGAGTGACACTTTGGCTAGTACAGGGATCAAGGCCCCATTGGTCGTATATCCGGGCAATGAAGGTGTGCTCACAGTGGCATGGCATAAGTATGATAGAGACCCTTTCTTTAAGCAAATCATGGACAAGCCACAGGCATTCAAGAATTTTGAAGTCACGACAGATGGCTATATTTGCCTGAAACTCACAGATCATACTGTTCTCTGTGTCCTAGACATAGAGGTGGACAGCAGACAAATTAGAGAGACTGTCATAGACCATGCTCATTCGCTACTAGCCCATCTAGGTACTAAGAAAACAGTATCGTACATATGCAAATTCCTGTGGTGGGATTCTATGGTGAAAGATGTCACTGCATTTTGTACATCTTGTCAAACCTGCCAACGAAGCAAGCCCCCTACTCACAAACCATTTGGACTCCTGAACCCACTGCCCATACCTTCGAGACCTTGGGAAGCGATCAGGGTTGGTTTTGTGGGACCTCTTCCCGAATCCAAGGACCGTAACGGAGAATATGACTCCATAACTGTGATCATAGACTTATTAATGTCCATGGTACACATAGTGCTGAGTAGAACCACCTACACCACTTGCAAAGTGGCGGAGTTAATGTTTGCCAAGGTATACAAGCACCACAGCTTACCTCGGGCAATAGTTAGTGACCGATGTCACACACCAAAGGTGTTGTGGACATGGTTACAGCTGACTCTGCCTAACTCGTTGACAAGTTGCGTGCAATGCCCATGCATGCAGATGAAGACTAAACACCTCATGCGTAGAAAGACTGCTGGACATGAGCAGTCATCCTTCACACAAGAACGAGTTGTCAGTGCTAAAGAGAAAAGAGGAAGCGAGTTAAGCGCACATTAAAGGTTCTTAGCACCCGTGTATGGCATTCTGGTTTTCGTCGTATCTCCACTGTTTCCAAAGATATCAACTCGGTTCGCATGCTCGCTTAAAGTGCTCAGCCCCACGATTCTTCCTTCCAAATTTGGAGAGGATCCTCGCACCCTATGCGTTTCTACAGCACTCCATCCATCAGACACTCATTTTGCTAAGTCCATCAATCATGGCCACCTCTTCATTGCTCATCTTGCTTGTCTCATTTGCCAGAGACAATGGCTATGTATATCTGCCAGGCATTCCCACCAGCTTCCGTCCTGAAGCCCCCTGGTTCATCCCATTGTTGTCAGCCCCGTCCCATCCCATGCAGCTTGGTCAGCATGTTCTCCTTGTCAGTATGACTTCCAGAAGGACGTTCTTTGGTTGCCTCAGGTCTGTCACTCGGTTAGAAAGGTCTTATGTGGTCGTTTCAGTCTCCCCTCTTGATGAAGCATATGGATCGTTCCTCCCTGCTCCCTGCACCGTCTTTATTCCAATCTTGTCCATCATTCTTCCCGCATTGCGACAGCTGCAGTATAATCTACTGTCCTCCAGCCTCCCTGATCGCATTCATGACGAGTATGACATGCATCTTGCCTTCCTACTGCAAGATCCAGCAGAAGACGTCCCCCCTTCTCCTCCTCCTCCATCAGAGCCCCATTCATGAAGTCTTTGTTAACTTCGCTGAGAGGATGGAAGGGTGGGAGACACAATCGCCTATGCCCCCATTGCCCCACAGACCCCCAATGCCCTAGCCCCCTTTGACGCCTGACTCATGCCCTTCAATTCTGGAATTAATACTTCCTTGTGTGGAAACACTGTCCATCTGTCATGCCATCTTTGGATCTAGAGATGTCTCCGCCGAGATCTGACTTGCATCGCCACCCCCTAATGTGATATCAGTGCGCTTACTCAGTTTCTGACTCCATTTGACTCATTCTGTGATATTTTGACTATCCTTGACTCATCCATTGCCAATACTTACCAATCCTCTTTGCTTGCTTACTTTTCATTTCTCGCTTACTCATCATGATTACTCAGTCCTTACTCATTACTTATCAAGTGTTTGTGCCTTGTTTGTCACAAGCTGTGCTCCCCCCACAGTATATAAACCCCCATGTACTTAGCTACCGACAATCAATCAAGAAGTCACTCAGAAGTCAGCTCAGCTCAACATATCTCGTTGTTGACAGTTGAGGCTCATTTGGAAGAGTCTATCTGTCTTCATTTGTATCATTGGTAGTTGAGGCTCCATCAAGGGTCTATCTACCTTCATTCATTCATCTGAAGTATCATCTGTGCTCTGTCAGCACACCTGCTTAGTCATCCATTCACTCCTGTGTAACTCGTCATCGACTTGCGCCAGGAGCGTATTCTATCAAAAGTCCATTACCCCCAAGTACTTTTGGCTGAACACCTTCACTCTGTTCAGCATCCCCTTCCCAATCATCGTCCATTTGTCTTCTCCTGCGTAACTTGTCGACGACTTGTGCCAGGAGCACCTCCACTTGAAGTCTTCCCCACTTTAGGTTTCTCTGCCCTCCAGGTTCCGCAGAGGTAAACCACCACTTGCACATATTTGTCTTTTGTGTTGGATTTGTTTGGTTTATACCAGCTTTCCACACTTCAACTCACACCGAGACATCCTATTCATGAGCATTTTCTGGAAGCATCTTAATGACCTAATTGGGATAAGGCAAAAGATGTCCAGTGTGTACCACCCAGAGACAGACAGTGCCACTGAACGTGCCAACCGAACTATTGCTCAAATGTTGAGATGTTGTATTGGTCCAAACCAGAAGGACTGGGTATCTTGAATACCTGCCATCGAATTTGCTATGAACAACGTGACATCGGAGTCAACAGGATACACACCTTTCTTTCTGAACACTGGAAGGATGCCTCAATGAATGATATGGGATGCTCCTACAAAAGACGAGTATCCAAGTGTAAGAGCATTTGCAAATAAAATGAAACTCACCTTATTGGACGCTCATGATGCCATCCTGAAAGCGCGCATTAAGCAAATGACAGGCACTAATAAAAAGTGCTGCACTTGCCCTTTTGTCAAAGGCGATCTCATGTACATCTCTATGAAGAATATTAGCCTGTCAAAGGGAACATCAAGGAAGCTCGTACTGAAGTTCATAGGTCCCTACCGCATCTTGGAGGACTTCAGAAACAACTCCTTCCACATTGAGCTACCAGATTCTCTGAAACGGAGAGGTATACACGATGTCTTTCATTCATTGCTGCTAAGGGTGCATATACCTAACAATGACTGTAAGTTCCCTGGCCAAATGGATGACCAAATTCCTGAGTTTGGGGGAACAAACTGCAAATGGGCTGTCGATCGGATAATTAGACACTGCAGCAGTTTTTCGGATGCGATGTTCAAAGTCCAGTGGACAGCTGGGGACCGAATGTGGTTACCATATGATGAGATCGCACACTTAAAGGCTCTTACCGATTATTTTGAGGCCATTGGGGTTGATGGGATTGAGAAATTGAGGAACACAGGCAACAGGGGCTCATTGGATGATGACCCCCAGGTGTTCTTGGGACACTTGGCACTGCAGGTCTGCAGGGCCCATTTAAGCTGCTGTGGGGAGAGGGATCTCCCTACACTAAGAATGTATGTATAGTGTCAATAGGAGGTCTACTAAGTGGCTATAGGGTTTCTGGCAAATGTGACACAAATGCAACCCCTCTCGAGTGGCTTCAACACCCTCTGCACTCTAGGTCACCCAGTGCTACATCCTCCTCTGTCGACTTACTTCCCCCATAGTCGCATCACCTTCCGACACTCTCCCTAGTCATTGCGATGAAGTCTGACACTTGTGACAGGTGTCCAGTTGCCTATACTCACTCACTGGCACTCTTCAGGTCCACACTATGGGCTATGTGAGCACTTTGCTGTCGCTCTCATTCTCTTCTTGTTCGCTTCTATTTGGATCACTTTCGCTTCACTTACATTTAGTCTCTCTTTTGATTACCGATGCTATTCTGGCCTCATGGCCCTTGTTATGTCAATCTCACCTAATTCCCATCATTTGTTGTCGATCTTTTCACCTTTGACATCGCTTACTTCGTAGTTACATACTTGGCATGTAGCTACACATATACCTGTCTTCATCGAGAGGAAAAAAAAAAACTTTGAAGCCCCCAAGTTAGAGACAGAGAGAGGAAGCAGAGTAATGACGTCAACACGACCCCTTCACCTTTCCTTGCCTAGCACTGAGCTGTAAGCACAGTTGCGACCGCTTTCCAGGCTAGCCTGAGGCCTGTGCACTCTCTAATCCATTGCGCTTTTCGTTTACAAGTCGAGCAACTCATGCGACTCAGTCACATTCATCCCTATCACCCTCCTACTGCTAGAGCAACTCCCCTTGGGTCAAACTCACCCCTTCAGATCACCTATCTCTAGGCTGGAGCCCACACCCTCATACTAGGTAGCAGATACCTGCTCCCCACACCACCCATGTCCCAACTGTAAAACTCGACCCACATACCAGAGCTTCCCTTTGGCTAGACCATCTCGACCTCGGAACCACCAAGCTAACACCCATCCTCGCACAAACCATCCATCTCGCCCTACTACTTGCCACCATTGTTCTCCTGCTCGTCCACCCAAGACCCCATGCCACTACCAGAACTGCTCTCATCAGGCCTATCCTTGCACTGACCATCATACCCCCTCATGTGTATTCCATAATCCTAGGCATAATAACCACAGGCATGACAGTCACAGTCAAAAGGTCAGGCACAGACAAGCTAGACCTACCGCTGATAGGTGTACCCCTCGCCCTCGCCAAGGTAACCATAAATCAGCCCATTGCCAGAGTAGTTGACGACAATGGTCGCATACTCCCCCCCTGATTATTCGACATTCTAGGCAGTGGACCCTAAGCACAGGCACCCTAGCTACACTGCAGCACACACTATCTGCAGTGGTCAGTGAACTCCAGAGTCTAGCTATCAACCACTTACCTGACGCACGATTGCCCTATACAGCCAGCATGTCAGATGCTGCTGAGAATAACCTAATCGAGAGGATTAACCCAGATTTCTTCGCTATCTGGGATACTATGGGCTCAGGAAACCCTGAAGGGCGAGTGCTTGTCCACTGCGAACAAGTCTGTTCCTACTTCCAATATGATAAAGCTCTGCGGTGGAAGGATGGAGATCCACTTGACGTACCTGCTGGAAACCTCCAGTTCCAGGATGCCTATAATGGCAACGCTACTACGAGGTCATGGTTTGTGTACTACGAGCCAGGGGACAACACTCATACAGTCATCACATGTCTGGCCCCTACTAAGAAAGAGGTCCTGGGAGTGGATGCAGACCTGCGAAGTAAGGAAGAGAGGGAGGGGGGACAAATACTCAACGGTGCAGAAACAGAGACACTTAATAGTATGCTCTGGGATGCGGCGGAATGACTCAAGTGCCAACATGAGCACTTCCAGCAAGGCTATCAGGATCACCATGGCCATCAGGAGGATGATCGCCATGCCAAGGGCCCACTGGGTGGATGTCCCAGTTCATCACCTGTGGAAGCTCGTTGCACTGGAAAGTCAAACTTGAGTAAGTGCAGGGAGGCAACTAGGGTGGGTAGCTTCCACAGGAATAATAAGACGCCTACCCGTTCGCACTCGCCTGCCCCCATCGCTAGCTCCTCTACTATCACCCTGGATGTGATCTCCCACTATGGCATCTTCCCTGACCACACTGGCATGCCTGATCACAATCCCTCTAATGTCGCTGTCAGCTCGGTAGGTGTGGACGTCTCCATCAAAGGTCTTGAGGAGGAGTACAGAGAAGAGTACAATGGTGTAGCAGATGCCGAAGGCGAGGATGACACAATGGAACAAGGCGGAGACACGGAAAATGCCGGAGGTGTTGCTGAGTAAGCACACTTCATGAAGGAAGGGTACTTTGTACCCTGGAGGGGGGAATGTAAGGATTTGGTCCGACGCTGTCAACTGTATGGTTAGATGTTGTTTTTCTCATGACAGATATATTGGTTTCTCATTTGTTTGTTTGATCCTACTTAACCTGTACTGCTACTCTGACATATTTCATGCCTAACCTCTACCCTATAAAATAGGCCTTGTAGTGTACTGTACAGGGACTTCTTTCCTACCTCGAAATAAGACACTATTGTCTGGAAACCCGAGTAGAGCAAAGAATCCTTCTTGTTGTGCCACCGTTAAAAGTTCTACACTTCTTATCGACATTACACTGACCTTACAACTTGCTATGGATTCAAAATCCTGTGAACTGTGGCTCTTGGTTTCAAAAAAGTGGAAGCATGGTGAAGCTGGAGACGACGCAAAGGCCTCCTTTGTGCTGTCCACCCAGCCCCAATTGCAACTGGGCCCTGTTCTTGGTGCATTCCCTGGCCTTGTTGATGATGAGCCTGATCAACTCCTGAGCACCATCTCAACCCAGCTAATTTCCCCTCCATCAAACCCTCAAAATCAACCACATTCAGTTGCTACCAGACCAGGGGCAATGCGAAAGCTGTAGGAGACTCAGACGATGCTGAGTTCATTGATTTGCCCACTCTCATTGCTGGAGAAACCGACTCCATTGACTTCCACTCGGCCAACCAGGCTGCAGGATGTCGGTGCGCCCTACTCTCAGCTACTATTCTATACCACCTTTCTGACACCCCTTACCTGCCTTCTCACAGATACTTGGTCAGCGTGCACGACAAGAAAACTGGCAAAACCACTATCCGTCCGGCACCTCTCCACATCCTTACATGCGATGTTAAGGCTCTTAAAGGCCAGGAACCTATAGCTGTCTCAGTGCTCCAGCGGCTGGAAGCTTGTGCTGCACTGGGTGAGTCATTTGGTACCAAAAAGGCCAAACTGGCCATCAAGGCACAGGAGCAGAATAAGGTCGATGTCTCTGCCATGAAAACTGTGGTAGATCATCTACAGGAGAGTATACAAAAGAGCACTCAAGCTCTGCCGTCCAAAGGTTCGCTTTTCCGTCCTTTCTATATTGCTTCAACCTACTTACGGCAGGTCATCAGAGGAGGCTCAGGCATGGCTGATAGCACGCATTTGGTTCCTCCTTATAACATGGAAGCTACTGTCCCTAGCGAAGTTTATCCCCACAATATAATCTATGGAAAGCCAGACAGTCACGCTCAGAAAGGCGGTGGGCGAGGCACCCATAAATACTAGACTTGGTAATTGACCCCCTTGGGACCCAAGACACCGCTGTAGGAAAAGTCCAAGTAGCTGTATAACACGAGCTAGATGGCTTAGATAACAACAATAAAAAATGAAGGGAACGAATTGTTCGTCCCAAGGGATTCTGGACTGTCGGGACTAGAAGGAGAGACCCAGCGCTTTGTAGCGGTAGTGTTTTGTGACGTGTGCGGCGTGGTCTGCAGAGTAGTACTGGCGATGCGAGTGGTATACGTAGTTCGTGCGCGGCGGAATGTGAGATGTGCGGTGTAGACAAAGTGGAAAAGAAACTCGTGGTGACCTTCCAAGTGCCAAAAGGTATCATTCTGTACCTAAGTACAGGGCTTTATAGTCTGGACAAACCCGGAACCTAAGTAAGACAGGGTACAGTAAAGGAAAGCCGCGCGACAGCGCGTGCAAACAAGACTGGCCAAACAGAGGCTGAGGGTATACTACAAGCATTAAAGGAATAGAGCCCGTGATAAGAAAAAGAGTCCAAGGAAAAACAATGACCGGAGCACAGCGGCCGCGGGTATAGCATTGCATGAGAGGGAGCGAGGGCGTGGGAAGGTAGTGTGTGAACAATGGTGAACACGAGAGGGGAGCGGACGTAACAGTAGTCATGGAACGGTTAATGATAGGGGCTTACGCACCCAGGGAATGCGGATTCCTCACACCTGTGGGGGACTTAGATGCTGACCATCCCCGGTCAGCCATGTGGTGCAGAGGACATAAATAGCTTGCCGTGTGGTGATGGCAATGGTGTGGTGCCAAGGGTTCGAGAACACCAGATGATTCCGCATAGAAGCGAAGCAAGCGTGGAGCCGAGGAATGTGAGGAGACCATTGAATACCGCATATAGGCGTCCGGACCGATGACATAAGCACCTCATGGCTGCTAAGTATATAATTGTTAGTGCATGGCTCAAACCTTCGCATCGATTTGATTCTTTCCCCCTCATCAATCACCCTTTCTATCGCTCTAGTCATGTCTGCTAACCGTGCCCCTCACCTTTCCCAACTCGTTCACGCGCCTACTCCGGATCCCGCGGAGGCTGAAAAGGCCTCCTTAAGAGAGCAGCTTGCAGCTGCGTCGGCAGGGCTCGTGGCTGAGGCAAAGTGCATGCCTGACGACTGGGAGGACATGCGGGAGGAGAAGACGACATGGTTGAGGCGCTGGGAAGAGAAGACAGTAGGTGGTGTGTATGGTGACCTGGCCACGCAACGCTGACGAGCCCGCAACAGGCGGTACTGATGCCTCTGGTCGAGCGAGGGAAGGCTCTCGGGGTGTCCATATGGGTTGACACAGAGGATGCTCCCGCGCTGGCGGAGGCTGACGATTGGTACGAGCGGTGGACCGCAGAGGAGGCCGAAGCACGCATGAAGGCAGAGCAAGACGTCCAGATGGGTGAGGAGACTGCGGCGGAGGTTGGTAATGAAGGCGCAGGGCTGCAAATGTCCCATGTGGAGGTCCCTCAACCGGCTCGCAAGGTAAGTGAGTCTAAGCGGTTCGCAACATCGTGGAAACCATGCAGATTTCCAGCGTTTGCGACAGACCATTGCGGAGAGCGAGAACGAGGCAGGACCGAGGGTCATGATCCCGCCCAGGTCGGTTCTGCACAAGGTGCCATGTGTGAGGTGCTCGGTGAAGAACGTGGTGTGTTTCAGTCTGGAGGGTTGAACATGCGATGGCTGCATGCGTATGAAGCAGGGGTGCGAGAAGTCGATGAAGGCCATGGGAAAGCGGGCGCAGGCCGGTGCATCGATTGGTAAGTGACGAGTGCATTTCAACGCGACTGAGACTAATCCGCTGCAGCGCGATCCTCGAAGGCTCCTAAGGCCGGTCCATCCAAGCGGGCTCACGACGACAACATTGTGGAGGTGGTCGAGAGCAGAACCTGTGGGAAGGGCAAGACCTCTGGGCGCAGCGCGGTGAGCAACAAGACCGCGACAGACCTCTTGCAGGCTCTCGCAATGGTAAGGGCTGAGGCGGTGGCCACACATGCAGCCAACCTTCGGTTGCAGGTGCGCATCGAGCAGCTTGCAGAGGTGCTGGCAGAGCATGGGATCGAGTAGGCCATTGTGTAGTATGTATGTTTGTGTCCGCATCACCTGTCGTACTGGGATCGTTCCGCGCCTTATGTGTGGGAAAACACATTGTTCTGGCCCATTCTGTGTGGTTGTGAAGCAGGGTACCACGAAAGATTTCTGTCTGCTCAGCATGGAACTGGCCCTGAATCGGCCGCAGTATGGTAGAGTGTGTGGGGTACTGCCCGACTTGTCTTCTTCGTGCGACTTTTGACTTCTCTCAACAGTAAGTCCTCGTGAAGTGATCTTGATGGTAGGATGTGATGGACTCTTGAAGAGGAAGTGAAGGGACTGTTTATTGGGTAGCTGGGACAGTCTTTGTGTATCAAATGTAAGGAGACGGAAGGAGATTTGAAAGAAAAGTAGATCAAGGGGCGCACGCTGACTGCGCGATCGAAGGGGAAATGCGCAGGGTGGTTGCGAGGATCCGTGGTATAGGGCAGCCGAGGACGGCATCAGCGAGACTAGTAAGAGCGATAGGAGAGACGTTGTTTTGGCTAAATACTTATTCGGTGTTTTATTATTTTTCTGGATGGTTTTGGACTTTTTGTAAGCAGTTTGTATGTTTTTCGAGTGAGGACTAGCTATCAGTAGAATCACTGGACGAAACCCAGGGTGGAATAGAGGTCTCCGGACGAAACCCGGGGTAAGACAGATAAAAGGAAATGAACTATGTCTGATATCGGGTGGATCAAGTGGTATGCTGGTCACCCCTGCGGGGGACTTTGAACGCTGACTGTCCCCAGTCAGCATGGGAGAAGGAACGAGCATAGTAGGAGAAGCCGCGGGGAGGCAGGCAAGGCCGTGGAAGGAGGTATGGGTATCGTGGGAGAAGAGGGTATGGGGGAACAGCACGATGGACAAACTGTGGATACTGGAAAGGACGGATAGTCAGCTGTCCATGGAAAAAGCCTCCACATCATCATCAGTGGGGTCATCCTCAGCCTCGTCAAGGAGGTGGTCTAGTTCTTCATCATCTAGCCTGGTAACGTGAGTCACAGTTGCGCGGGTTTGAGACCGCGGGTGGTAGGGAAGTAAGTGGAATGCAGCGAAGTGGAGCTTGGAGATGGAGCCATCCAACTCGGCCAGTAGGTATGAGCCCCCAGTGGTCCAACGAAGGACAACCATGGGACCGATGTACCGCGGCTTTGTCTTCCGGTTCAGCTCTTTCTCTACGCGGGAGTTGCGAACGAGCACAAGGGTGCTGGGAGCGAAGTTATGGTCTTTAATGCGATGCTGAAAGGCGGTTTCGAACTGTTGGATAGACTGGAAGCGTGCGCGGAGGACATTGCCGTGGACCTGATCTAAATCATCCTGATGCTTCTGTAGCTGGCGCGCATGCCAAGCAATCAGTTCTGTGGTAGTCAGTGGTGTTGCATCATCGCAGGATAGGGGTAAGAGGAAGGTAGCCTCAGCGAGATCAAATGGAAACAGCGGCTCGACACCATGCACCATGAAGTAAGGGGATAAACCTGTAGACTTCAGAATGGTGACCCGCTCGGCCCAGAAGACGGAGTGCGCAACAGTGTGCCAGCAGTGATCATCGTTCTCGCAGCTCTTCATGATAGCCTCGCGAACATCATAGTGGCGGCGCTCTACAATGCCATTAGCCTGAGAGTTGTAAGGAGAGATACGGATGTGACAGATATGATATTGTGTGGCTAGGGCATCTAAGGCTTGGATGAACGCGGGACCATTGTCAGTGACAATCTTGGTGAGCGGGCCCCAGCGGCATAGGATATCCTTGAAGATGAAGGACGCAAGCGTGGTACTATTTTCTGTGTGCAACATGTGCCATTCAGGGTAAGAGGTGAGTGCGCAACGAGCCTGTACTATGTAGCGGTAGCCGCCGGCTTTGGGCATCAGCATCGTGTCAATGTGAGCTTTATGAAACAGGCCCCCTATCATGGGTACAGTGGGGGGGATATGAAGCTTCTGCGTCTGGCGGATCTGGCATTCATGACAAGTGCGGACATACCACTTCACATCCTCGACAAGCAGAGGCCACCAAAAGCAGAGGAGAAGGCGTGTGCGGACCGTGAAGACACCTTTGTGCCCAAGGTCGTCATGCGCTTCCTTGATGAGATGGTACCGCTTGGATGCATCGACAACTAACTGGTGACGTCCGTGCGGTTCCCGACACCATAAGTTGCCATCTAGGAGGAAGAAGCGGCTGGCCGAATTAAAGAAGGATGAGTACTGCGCATCAGTAAGGTCAGGAGGACGCTCGTGGGTCGCGAGGAATGCGCGGATCATTTCCATCTTTGCTTTGCGTGCCCGAGCTTTCACAGACCGCGGAATGGCAGGGTCATCTGGGGTATCTGAAGGGTTATTAGCATCAGCAGTCGCAGAGAATGCGAGATAGAAGGATGTAGGCGGCAGGAGGCTTGCCCGATGGTAAGTGGGTGGCGGTAGGGAATGCTGGTCTTGACTGGAAAGTGACATAGGAGGCGGGCGGTCATTGACAACCTGTGTAGAGAAGGAATAAAAATGGTCTAGCCAATCCTCGTGGTCGTCATCCTTGGGCGGGTCGAGCTCCGACCGCAGACGGTGGGACAAGCCATCAGGGCCGGCATGCCTATCCGCAGGAACGTGGACGAGTTTGAATGAGAAGAGGAGCATGCCAGCGATCCAGCGATTGATCGTCGTGTTAGGCTGTAGATCTGGGTTATTTATCATGCCCTTAATATACTTTGCATCTACCTCCACAGTGAAGTTAGTGAGACCGAAGATGTATATGCATACCGTGCGCAACGCGCAGAAGAGACCGTACAACTCAAGCTTGGCCTGGGAGTAGCAGCTTTCCACTTCGTTGAGGGTGATGGATCTGAAGCGACTTGGGTACCATCTGCCATCTTCGCCAAGCTGGTAGAGGATGTAGCCAACTGCGATGACTGATGTGTCGACTGCCAAAATTACTTCACGACCGCACTCGTAGTCAATTCTTCGGAGTGTGGGGGACTTCACAATTTCGTCCTTGAGTCGTTGCATGGCAGCGCATTGCAGTTCTTCCCATGTGAATGGTATGTCTTTCCGCGTGAGTGCGACTAGCGGCCGCGCGATCTTGGCGAAGTCTTTGATGAAGATGTGTAGCACACCGCAGACACCGAGGAAACCGCAAACCTATGTCAGGTTGCAGCACTCAGGCCAGTCGCGGATCTTCTGCACTTTGCTTTCTTCAGGAATGCGACCTTCAAAGGTGCACTTGTGGCCAATGATCACAGCAGACGGAGCGGCTAGCACGAACTTCTTTGCTGAGATGGTGGCTCCGACGTTCTGCAAATGCTGAAGGATACGGTTAACGACTATACAGTGATTCCAGATAAATTTCCGAATCCCAGGATTCTCCAGGATAGTCTCATAGGAGCTGTCTGCACGCTGATAGCGGGTGGTCTCAGATTTCACAGGGATGTCATCTATGAAGGGCAGGGTATGATGCGGGATCTCATCCTGGAGAACAAATGCAGTATCTCCCTGGTATACCTGTACCGCATTCGCATGACCCTGCGGCAGAGTAGTAAGCCGATGTGGTCCGAGGGGGGTACCGAAGGTGGTGAGGTCACGGGAATCCACATGAAGTGCGCGCTGGTCATACCCGGAGTAGAGGTCCATCATTGCATACACTGCATATCCAGCAAAGGATTCTGCGAGGTGTTCTACAAAGGGCGGAACAGACGCATCGTGGATGGTCACTGCATTCAGGGGCTGTAAGTCATGCACAAGGCGAAGAGACTTTCCATCTTTCTTTACTACGCAGAACCAGCGGGAGCGGTAAGCCGCTGTAGAAGGTTCATACATGCCGGACTTGATGTGATCTTTAATCATGTCTATGACTTGGGCATGGATCGCGTTCGGGATAGGGATATTGTGTTGGACCCAAGGCGTGTGCGGAATCGTAGGAATCTTTACTGGCGGAAAATAGCGTTCGTCTAGGTGTCTGCGCTCTGTAATGTCCCAAGCAAATGCGAGCTCATGGACCGAAACGAGCCAAGTTACGAGTTTAAGTTCTTCTGGCCAAAGCCAATCTGCAGGATCGAGGTCGAGTTCCATGGCCCATTCAGCGGTGAAGCAGATGCCCAGGGCGAAGTCTGGTGGATGGGCTGGAAGTGGTTGGAGACCAGCGAGCGGGTCGTCAGGCAGGCTGTGCACGATGCGGTATTCTTCTGCCATCGGGGCAGGTACCGTCCGAACCTTCTTGGCAACTGGCTTGTAAACGAGGGTGCGAACCGCGGGATCTAGTCGATAAACGCTGCCGAATGCAGCTATAGCAGAGGGGTTTAGTATTGTCTGAGTGGAAGAGAGGAAAGTGAAAGCAGGCGAGGGTATTCCGGTGGGTATGTTCCACGGTATGGGTGCCGCGGGCGAAGAGAAGTTCGTCGAAGTGAAGGCTAGGGATGAGCCAGTAGGACTGAGGAACGGATAACAGCGGCTAAACAGGAAACAGGACGTCTTAGTAGGCTCTCCCCGACCGTTTGGTGGATCATCGATATTCAAAAACCCCACTCGACTATACTTTGGTGGCTATGGCAGTGCTTGCTGCACTTGCAGCGCGGACAGCCCTCACGCCACGGGCGCGTGGGCAAAGTGTACTCACGGCCGTCGTTCGGATCACGGAGAGTGATCCGCTGTCTGCCGTCGGGATAATCGTTTGTTACCACACTCATGAGGCAAATGAACGGATGTCCGAGGAGCATGTCAAAGTTGGCATGTTCAATTACTTGAACCTGTAGCATGACTGGCCCAGCACCGAAGTCGAGTTTCAGGTTCTCTAGTACGCCTACAGTAGTGTCTTTAGACATGTTAGCAGATGTCATAGTCATGAGATGATCACAGCGCAATGGAAGCCCGATCTTTTCCCAAACACGCCTGGGCATGGCGACGATTTCCAAACCGGAATCTAGTACGCAGTTGATTGTGACGTCGGTCCTGGGGACCTTGGCTTTGATGCAGCGGAGTGGCAGAGTGTGGTGAGCTACGATGGAGCTGTCGTCACTGCAGATAACGCGGTCTCCGTATTCGTGTGTGGTTCTTTGAGGATCGCAGCCGGTCAATTCATTCACTTGTACTCCTTCTTCATCGTCGCTACGAACTACCTCAATCTCGTTTGTGGTGATGCGTTTTGCCATGGTGATGTCTCTGAACTGTTTGCGAAACTCTGGGGCTACTGCAAATAATTCTTTGACTGGCATGGCAACGCTGGTTTCGAGTACGCGCTCCACGATACGCTTGGGCGCAGCTTCATCTTCGAGAGGGAACAAGTAATGGTACTGGTTTTGATTGCGAGCTGCTGGGTACGGTGTCTGTGACGGAACAATTGCCATGGGAACAGGGTCCTTGTGTGTGGGCGTTGGAGCTGGATTAGTCGGAGGAACATATGGTTTTGTAGCGGTAGATGTTGGTGCAGGCGTGGAGGGCTCGGATGCCTGGCGAGCGGCACGCAAACTTTGAACACCAGGGGAAATGATTTCCTCTTCAACAGTGGCTGCGCGCGGGTCGACTCGTGGAGGGTCGGCAGGATGTGCCGCGGGTCAAGCTGTGATTTCAACTCCGTCGAAGCGGACTTTCTTTCTGCGGGGAATGACTTCTCCCTTGTTACCTTTATCCGCTTGGTAGGTAGCCCAAGCTTGAGCGACATATGCTTGGAAGTCAGGGTCGGCTAAGTCTGCGACAGGTTCATCGGCAGCTTGGATGGTGTTTAAGAAGGCAGAAGGCTGGATCTCCAACTGCACATCAATTTCGGGATGAGCAATGCAGAAGAGGTTGGCAGTGCCTTGTGCGGCTGCATTGCATGGAGCAGGAGTCACGGCGCGCGCGCTGGCCTGGTCTCTGTCAGCCATGATGCGGTCAACAGCCTCTCTTAGTGAGTTACGCTCAGGGAAGCGTGGAATTTGGCTTCCATCTGCAAGATAGAGACGGTTGGCTGTACCTCTCGTGATCTTACCTGCGCGGATATAAACTTCAACGAGCGCGCACATCCTTGTCCAGTGGTTGGGGTCTGCACAGAAACCGCAGCCAGGTCTGCATTGCTGTGGCGGAGGCTGTGTCTGGAAGTTGTATTCCTGTTTAACGACAGTACCAGGAGGTGGCACTTGCGGCATGTAAGCCGACGAGGGAGGTGCAGCTGGCGAGGCCGCGGTACCCATTGTCAGTACCGCGCTACGAAGAGCAGATCCTGTCAGAAGGAACTTGGCGGCTTTGACGACTTCTGCGAGTGGGTACGGATCGTCAGGGTGGAGGTCGGTGCGGACTATGGAGAGTCAATGACAAATATGGTCTGCGATGGCCCTCGGGAAGCCATTCAGGAACATGGAATCCCGTTCCGTCTCTGCAAGCTTTTTAGTTTTAATGAGCAGGGCAGAAATCTTAGCGAATTTCCGCTGGTATTCTCCGAGGTCATCCTGGTTCCGCATAGGCTTGGACTGATATTCTTCGACGAGGTACTGCAAGTCTGCACAGCAGTAGTGGTCGTCACCCTCGCAGCCAGGGTACAAACCCTTAACAGCTACTATGAAGGCATCCCAGTCGTCGGCCGCAGGAGCGGCCTCCGGGAGCGTTTGCCAGACCTCAGCTTCTTCGAGGTCAGCGTAGCGGATTGCGGCTCTGATCTTGCCACGGTCATCAAGAGCAGCAAGAGTACCGAGGAAGTCGATGTCTTTGAGGTAGCATGGAAGCTGCGCGGGAGAATCTCCGCTAAATTTAGGTGAGTTTTGTGTTCCACGGAGCGGCATCTGCAACTGAGGATTAGCCATAGGTGGGTTAACCTGTGGTGGCAGTGCCGGATTGGTAACGGGTGGAATGGGTATTGGTTGCGGGTGCGAAGCGGTTGGTATAGTGCACGAGTGAGCAGGCAGAAGTGTTGGCAGGTTACTAATTGGCTGATGGGTGGTCTGCGACCGAGTGAGTGGTCACGGCAGTGTGGCAGATGGAGCTGGGAGTCTGGGTATAGATTCGGAGGCGTCAAAGAGACGGGAAAAAGAGGGCGTCGGTGATGATGAATCAGATGATGTGACGGGTGTTAAAGGTGATGGCAGGGTTTCGGGCCTTCAGGGAGTCGAGTGGATAAAGCCACCGGGAAAATCAGGGGCAGTGAGATCTAGGTGATCCGACGCAATGGATATCTGATCTGCCGAGATATCAGGAGGGGTGATCGCGGGTAGTACCCATGGAATGTCAGCGGGTAATTGCGTGTGATCCAGTGTTACGGGTGAAACAGGGCGGAAAATGTCAGAGTCTTCTGACAGGTTGAGATTGCGAAAGTGCAGGCGTAAATTTTCTAGTTCAGTGCATTCGGCGGTGCGCCTGAGCGACCTTCTGGAAGTGACAGCAGAATCCCTCGTGGTGGGCTCCAGTTGTAGGAAAAGTCCAAGTAGCTGTATAACATGAGCTAGATGGCTTAGATAACAACAATAAAAAATGAAGGGAACGAATTGTTCGTCCCAAGGGATTCTGGACTGTCGGGACTAGAAGGAGAGACCCAGCGCTTTGTAGCGGTAGTGTTTTGTGACTGTGCGCGGCATGGTCCGCGGAGTAGTACTGGCGATGCAAGCAGTACAAGCGGTATACGTAGTTCGTGCACGGTGGAATGCGAGATGTGCGGTGTAGACAAAGTGGAAAAGAAACTCGTGGTGACCTTCCGAGTGCCAAAAGGTATCATTCTGTACCTAAGTACAGGGCTTTATAGTCTGGACAAACCTGGAACCTAAGTAAGACAGGGTACAGTAAAGGAAAGCCACGCGACAGTGTGTGCAAACAAGACTGGCCGAACAGAGGCCGAGGGTATACTACAAGCATTAAAGGAATAGAGCCCATGATAAGAAAAAGAGTCCGAGGAAAAACAACGACCAGAGCACAGCGGCCGCGGGTATAGCATTGCGCGAGAGGGAGCGAGGGCGTGGGAAGGTAGCGCATGAACAATGGTGAACGCGAGAGGGGAGCAGACGTAGCAGTAGTCACAGAACGGTTAATGATAGGGGCTTACGCACCCAGGGAATGCGGATTCCTCACAATGGGCCCATCTTTATGTTTCAACAGGGTACATCTTACTGGGGCTGGGCCTGCCCATATGCTGTGATAATATAAATAATACTACTGAAGGGCCCATCCACATGTTGTGATGCTATACATGAGATTACTGATGGGCCCGTCTTTATGTTTCATCCGAGGTACATCTTACTGTGGATGGGCCCGCCTATATGTTGTGACAATATAAATTATACTACTGAAGGGCCTGTCCATATGTTGTGATGCTATACATGAGATTACTGATGGGCCCGTCTTCATGTTTTGTCAGAGGTACATCTTACTGTGGACAGGCCCATCCATATGTTGTGACTCTATTCAATGATACTAGTGACAGGCCTGTCTTTATGTTTTGACAGGGTACATCTTACTGGGGCCAGGCCTGCCCATATGTTGTGACAATATAAATAATACTACTGAAGGGCCCGTCTTTATGTTTCATCAGAGGTACATCTTACTGTGGACAGGCCTGTCCATATGTTGCAACAATATAAATAATACTACTGAAGGGCCCACCCTTATGTTGTGACTCTATTAAATGATATTAATGACGGGCCCATCTTTATGTTTTGACAGGGTACATCTTACTGGGGCCAGGCCCACCCATATGTTGTGACAATATAAATAATACTACTGAAGGGCCCGTCTTTATGTTTCATCAGAGGTACATCCTACTGTGGACAGGCCCATCCATATGTTGCAACAATATAAATAATACTACTGAAGGGCCCACCCTTATGTTGTGACTCTATTAAATGATATTAATGACAGGCCCATCTTTATGTTTCAACAGCGGTACATCTTGCTATTGACAGGCCTGTCCATATGTTGTGACAGGGGTATGACTTATGATGAACGGGCCCGTTTATATGTTGCAACACCATAAATGATATTCCTCCCAGGCCTGTCCTTATGTTGTGACCCTCTCCATGTTATGATAGGCAGGCCCACCTTGATGTTGTGACAGGGGTGTAACCTACCAGGACGGGCCCACCCATGTCTCATAGCAGCTCAGTATTCTTAATTGGTCACGGGCCCATCTAAATGTTTCAACATCCTTACCCACCATGGGCCCTCCCATATGTTGTGGTAATGCACTTACAGGCCCATACATATGTTGCTCACACTTTAGTCCCTCAGGCCTGTCCATGTGTACTGGCTAATCTATTTAGGTGGGCCCATCTCGGGGTCTATATAAGTGTTGGTGTTTTGGCGCACAGGCTGCCCATGTGTTGTGACTAAGTGTGACTACACTATGTGTTGATGGAGTGCTTTACATGTGGTGACACAATCTCCTCCTCCCTGTATTTCACCATAGAAATTTTTTTCTGGGTCTTTTTGTGCTGGTACTGTAATGTAACATGGTATAGTAGTTACACTTAGTGAATTGGTGCATAATTGGACCACCCATCAGGTGGCTGAGAAGCACTGAATTGCTAGAAAGGATTTCAGGGGTTACAGACAAAAAAGTGTTCGCAATTTTGCTACATTTGATATGGGCATTTGAGAAGGACATCCCCTTGTAGTGGCCCTCTGTACCTATATAATATCACAAGCTCATTGAATGGGGTGGAGCTCCTGAGGTGTTGTGCCATGGTCTTCCCCTGCCGGTATTTAGGGGCTCCATCAATTTCCAGGCAGTATATTTCTATTCCGACTATCTAGGGATCTATTGAATACTTATTCACAGCCAAAAAATAAATACCAAGTCCACACTAGAAGGGGAGAGAGCAGGGGAAGGAAAACAATCACCCAGAGAGCGTGGGAAAATGCGCAAAAAGTTGCGGAGACTTTTAAAACATATCAAAAAGATGGAATGGTACATCACACACAGTGTCTGGTACTCAATGGATGGAGTACCGTGTTCCCCTTGGTCATGGGACATGCCTTCATGTAATATAATACCTGCATTACCCAGAGAACCCAAAAACATGCGAAAAATGATACATGTGGACTTCTGATCCAGTAAATACATTTCACTACTCAGGATAAGAGACTGGTACCAAGTCTCAAGTTCTGAGGGTGTGACACACTGAAGTAAGTGTAATATAATTCTAGGAGGAGAAATCAGATGTTAAAATCCCAGTACTACCATCCATTGAGCACCAGACACTGTGTGTGATGTACCATTCCATCTTTTTGATATGTTTTAAAAGTCTCCGCAACTTTTTGCGCATTTTCCCACGCTCTCTGGGTGATTGTTTTCCTTCCCCTGCTCTCTCCCCTTCTAGTGTGGACTTGGTATTTATTTTTTGGCTGTGAATAAGTATTCAATAGATCCCTAGATAGTCGGAATAGAAATATACTGCCTGGAAATTGATGGAGCCCCTAAATACCGGCAGGGGAAGACCATGGCACAACACCTCAGGAGCTCCACCCCATTCAATGAGCTTGTGATATTATATAGGTACAGAGGGCCACTACAAGGGGATGTCCTTCTCAAATGCCCATATCAAATGTAGCAAAATTGCGAACACTTTTTTGTCTGTAACCCCTGAAATCCTTTCTAGCAATTCAGTGCTTCTCAGCCACCTGATGGGTGGTCCAATTATGCACCAATTCACTAAGTGTAACTACTATACCATGTTACATTACAGTACCAGCACAAAAAGACCCAGAAAAAAATTTCTATGGTGAAATACAGGGAGGAGGAGATTGTGTCACCACATGTAAAGCACTCCATCAAAGGCTATGAACTTTGGATATGTTGTAGGCATACATATTACCTTGAAGGAGACATGAAAACCAAGTAGATATGTTCAATATATCAAAAAAGCGTCCGCTTTTTGGCTTTTTACCCCTATCTCATTTCCAAGCTATTCAGGGCCACTAATATACTCAACTAAGCGTTCAGTTATGCTCTAATATACTTATACTTCATGTTAATGATCATATATGATGCATGCCAGCAGAAGATAGAGCCCAGTAGGGCAAGGGAGCTGACCCAGGGGACTACAGGGCAGTAGGGTGGGAAATTTCAATATATACCAAATGCGGACGTGGGTTGGGAGTAGTGGCGGGCCAGCAGCATTTTTAACTTGTCAGTGGCTATGGAATTATCTACGGCAGGCGGGCAAGGGCGGGCAGCGCTCCACGAGAGGTGTGGCTATACAATTACATAATGTGAAGCTTCAGTCTCGGCTTTCGACAAGCAGCTGCAATTGAAGTTCCAGAGTGCGCTTGACAGCTGCCGAGATACTGAAGGTTCATTTTCACAGTACTGCCTGGCAATTGATATGATCATCGATTCCCTGAATAGCAGCGATTCCGAGCACATTTTGCACTGATGCTCTCCCAGATTAGTGGAAGGCGAGTACCTGTGGTATTTGATACATTACGTAGTACTACGGTAACTAGGATGTCATTACTTGGACTCGACCTTGGCAGAGTCTGCATAAATACCTATAAACACCCATGCGTATTTTTTCTGGGGCTGTCCCGGGTCCCAAGGTGGCCGACTACCAAATGCAGTAGGTGTATGGCATATCCCCTACCATGTACCTGAGCGTGACCGTCTGGCTTTCCATAATAATCCCTGAGACAGAATGGAAAACGCTATCCGAAGCTCCGTTCTTGGTTGTTGGACAAAACCAACGAATACCGCTCCTTCCGTTTCAAAGATCCAAATGGATCAATCAGCATTTGCATTCAATTTGCGACTCTTCATCTCCCAGCCAAACCAACATGTACGTCTTCTGCGTGTTCAAAGGTCGCCCGCTGACTTTCTGTCCAGCAAGATTCTTCAGTACATCGCGTATATGATGCTGTTCCGGCAATTGGCCATCCAAAGCAACCTTGGAAAAGTTTCTCTGTAAGAGAAGTTAACCTCTATGCCGTCCGTTGTTGCAGACGGTCTGTTGTCTCGATTCACGGAGAGTGCAAGGACGTCTTCCAAGTCAGTGCTTCCAGCCCTTCCTACGTACTGGAGAAGCCGACACATTATGGTTGAATAGGTCACAATTCACGTCTCAGAAAGAGACGCTGCTGCTAACACACATGTTCGCACTGTACCTGCGTGTTGATGAATACGCAACCCATACTGAAATAATAACCAAAGATCTGAGTCAGTCTACGCAGTCGTAAGTGAGATGTAACTTGCACCAGCTTTCCCTAATCTTGCTTCTTGGATAGCATTAATATGCTCTTCAAGTCAATGGGTATGTTCTTATGGGCTTTTCCAGCGGACATTACATATTGATGTGTTGTAGGATGCCAGTTCACTAAGCCCACTGTTGCGGACCTGAAAAGGCTTGGTCTTCCCGACAGTGCTGCAGAGACGAAACGCGCATTGCTCAAAGTTCCGCTGGAGTTTCCAAAGCCGCGGGGTAAACGTCGACGTGGATAGGAACGACGATAGGAAATCGAACACGCGTTTTGGTTCTCGTGCATTACTTCAGTGTCCTCACTACCTTCGATTCCCTTCATATAAACAGAGGGTTTCTGAACGCAGACTGGATGTCAAATGTACAGGTAAATGGTACATAAACATATACAATTTATTCCGGAGCCTTCAACCATGCCTCCCATCTTTAATCCTTCGATACCCGAATAACAACCTCTTCGACATGATTTTGCGATCCTAAGTGTACGCGTCTATCGTCTGTTAGAAAGAGAAAGCTTTCAACGACCAGATGGGGGTTACGAGCTGCTAACAAGCGATTCATATCCTCAAATCTTCACGTAGCGTGAGTGGATGTCAATGCAACAGCACAAACCCAAGTTACTGCATAACGGAACCCACAAGAACACCGCGGTGATAGCAATTTAGAGGGCAGTATTTACCGGAATCTCTTGTTTATCCTTGAGCGTGTCAGTGCCCGTTGTTCCACCCACACTCGCAAACGCACCCTGGATAAGAAGCCCATATGTGAACATATCCAGAGTCCTTAACAGACCTACTAGACTTCTGAAGTGTATTTGATCCACTCACTCCGATGACGTGGTCCCCCTGCCCCCCGTCTACAAAGCAGGAACCCTTGATTATCTGCCAATCTTGAGAAAATCCACGTTAGACACACGATCTCCTCATCACAGCTGGGGGTCTTCTTGTAGCTGATTAGATGCTGCACGCCCAATTCCCTCCCTATCTCCAACTTCTCGTCCAAGGTGGATGTCACGATTACACTTGCATCGGACGCAAGAGCTATCTGAGCAGCAATGCTGTGTTACAACCAACCGTCATCGCAGTCCTAACCGTAAAAAGTTTGAAATGGCGCACGTCGACACACCACAAATTCCGAAGGGCAAGAACATAGTCTCCGCCTTTCATGCCTTCGGGGGTCAGCCCCGCACACCTGTTACATGTTATTCAACCTAATCGCGTTGTTAGAGACGGTGTGGGACTTACGGTAGGGTCGAAGCCTCTTCATATGACAAGAGGTCGGGAATACGGATAATAGACTGGCTAGAGATTCAGCGACGACGCATGGCCTGGGGGCGCATAAGCAGGAACATTGATGCATTTCCTCAGGACGCCATCAGTGTCCCCACCGAGGTCACTGGCCTTGATTTCCTGCTTCAGATCTCCACAAACGTGCTCCAGTACGAAGTTACAGCAGACACAGTCTCCGACCTTCCACCGTTCGACATCCACTCCAACTGCTACGACCTCACCTTCGCGGCCGGAGCACAGAACCAAATCGTTCACCACGCTGGAACTTCGCGCACCTCCAAATGAAGAACGGCGAATCGTGCAAGATGGCATACGTACCCTCCATATCTGCGATGATGATCCATAAGTTGATCACGGCACTACGCGAAGAGAAGTTGAGTAGCATGTCGACATGCGAAAGTGAGTTACTTGCCTGGAGGGATACAGCGTGGATCTCGGTTGTAACTTCACTTGGCCCCTCGCGAAGGCGATGTGGAAGCTGCCACAAGTCTTAAGTTCGGAGGTTTGTCACGCTGTCGAAGTAGTACATGTCCTTCGTATACCATCAAAGCTCCTCGCAAGAGAACTCACTGGAGGTCGATATCCATGAGTCGTCTGAGCTAAGTTTACTGGCACGGTCACCGTCTTCCGTTTCCTGCCTCGCACTGATCACATATTTATACGGCTCGTTGCGTATGGTAAAAGACATATATGCACGTTGACACTATTCAGCATGTAGACGAGGGTCCGCCGTTCGCGCCTGTAAGAGGTTTACTGGACGTCAATGGTAATTACACCTAACAATTGCTGTCTTACGAGGTCATTTCGAGAGTGGGGGAGGCTATAAGACATGAAATATTTCGTTGACCTGAGATACTCTCGAGATGCCTCATGATGCTTCGACTAGTCCTCCCATAAGAGTGGACGTGCCCCGGAGAGGGGGAAATTTGGTGGCCCGGATATGAAGGTGCGAGTTCTTGCTGCCTCGGGTGGCAATCACCTAGGCACGATGGAGCAGGTCGTCCGAGTGCGTCACTGCTGGCACGTGTCAGCTGTGTATGGAAAGCCGGAGCATCATGCTCCCCCGGATTTCGGACTTCGGCGAATTGCATTCCGCATTTGGGAGTTTGGCGTTTGAGGACCTCGAGTACCGCGAATTACATATTCGACTTCGATAGATTACACTTCGGACTTGGGAGTTTTGCGTTTTGGACTTCGGAGTTTTGCGTTTCGGACTTTGGAGTTTTGCGTTTCGGACTTTGGAATTTTGCGTTTCGGACTTCGGAGTTTTGCGTTTCGTACTTGGGAGTTTTGCAGATCGTACTTGGGAGTTTCGCACATCGTTCTAAGTAGCTCCATGTACTGTCCTTCGCATTTCGTACGGACTATGTATTGTGAAGAACAACTAAGAACAACGATCGCAATATTGCTTATCTACCAGTCAGCGTCGGAGTCATCCTGCCCCTCGTCATCTGAAAAAGCCATTAAAACAACAGCTGGCCCCTCATTGACATCATCCAAAACAGGGTCATCATCGTCCAGTTCATTGAGTTGCTGCACATGCTCGTTGCCTGAGACAGCTACATTAGTACCACATATACAGTTGACAACATGACTTACCAAGACCTAATCCACCCTGCACACCGCCCATGTAATAATCACCATCTTCATTGAAGAGAAGTGCCCGGCCTTCACAAAGCGGAAATGAATCATCATCATAATCTTTGGCTGCAGGACAAATGCTATGTAAGTCGAGCACGGCAAGTGCATCTGCATGTTGCCAGATCAAGCCACACAGTTCACAGTATATGGCCCACATGTTCTGACGAGTAACCGATGGACGGCCCATATCCACATAGAAGCTCTCTATGTGGACGCCGAATGCAGGAGGGACCAAGTCAAAGACCGGATGAGTTGGTGTGATATAGAGCTTCTGGACATGTTCGATGGCTACCAGGTCTACTTTTACCTATCATTCATGGTGAACATACAATATTGAATAGTTGAATACAAAGAAGATGAAGTTTGACGCTCACCTTGAAATCTATTGTGCCATAGTTACCTGCAGACTCGTAAATAAGATTTGGAACGCCATGCAGCATAACCTTGAGATTAGTCCATGAGTCTATGAAAAATATACATGACTGACAGTTGCTCGCCTTGTTATGGTCACGACGTTTTGCTGTATTATTTACACGGTCCTTGTAGGCCAGCAGTTCTCCTTGAAGCCATGGGATGAATAGCCAACGAAAGACGAGCCTAGTCCAACGCTGTCAGCTGAACACTGCACAGCGAAATATATAGATACCGTTTGAGCGTGTTATCAATGTCGTACCACCCCTCTTTTACACCCTGTTCTAATATCGCCTTGAATCCAGGGGTAAACCGACGCCGAAGCTGTGACCACATGATTTCAGGTGTAATATTTTTCTTGTGTCGCATCCATCTGTGTTGAAGTGTACCGATGAGCTTTGCATCATGCCACTGTTGAAGCATGGACTGAGCATTTGCAATGCCAAAATTTTCGGTTGCCAGGATCGCTTTGAGTTACTAACGGAATATCTATGAGGATTGCGGAAATTAGTACTCAGTGCCAGAAAGAAGATAACTTACGGCCAAGTTCTTTGACAACATCTAGGAAATATGTTAAGATCAGCTGCGGGTTACGGTTTGAGTGCCAGACATGGATCCATAATATTTTCCCAGAAAACGGTTCAACGGCAGTATGTAGCACAAGTCCGAAGCGAAGCCACTTGTCGTGTTGGTCCACAGCCCAAATATCATTAACTCCGGCAGCCCAGAAACGACGATGTCTCAGGCAGCGAGTCTTGCGCTGCCGAATGAGTTCAGGTTCATATGTAAGAAAGTAATCGTGAATGACGCTTCTGTTCATTTTCTCAGATATCAGGTGTATGAAGGGTCGGACTAGTGAGAATGATCATTCCTACCTTGCAATGGACATCTGCTTTTCGTGAAAAAGTAGGCTGATCATCTCACGTGTTCCAGCGTTTGGATAGGTCTGTCGTAGTTCCACCATAGCCTCCCGGATAGATTCTGGCGAGTGGTCTTGCTGATGTGTGCCATACAAGCCAAGACTCACGCAGATTGCTCTCAGCTTCGTTAGCCTAAGATGTATTTTGTCAGCGTTAAAACATGCTTAAGATCAAATAAATCCACTGACCCGATCCCATACTGGTTAGTGCCGATATGCTTGTGCACCTCCTGCAAAATTTCCTTGTCTGTATGGCGAGCTTTCCACATGCGGTGGATGTGTGGTTCAATCTGCTCGAGAGGTGCTGTGCAAGCAGCTGTGTCAGTCAAAACGGAGCTGGTGAGCTGGATATGTACGCAGAGGTTTCCACTGATTTGGCATTCCAGTCGAGCATGCGGTGACCGAAATCTTGGAGGAGGAGAGGAAGACAATCGTTCTAATACTTCTGACACAGTCCTGCTTAATAGCGCTCCGAGGCTTCATTGCAACGTGTATTCACTTGACAAACGTAATATCAAAACATAATGCACAAATGTGATCACATGTTCGGATGTTCGGATAATCTTGTGGCCATCTCTTTCCCTCGATCTCACTCTTCCTCTAAGTCATTTGCCCATGTTGCAGTCGCAGGGCGGTGATTTATGCATTCCTCAGACTCGATTGCCAACATTGCGGTTTCAGGGTGAGTCACTCGCACATTCCTCCGACTCGATTTCCAGCATTGCGGTTGCAGGGTGGTCAGATGTGCGGCGGTCGGTTGTGCATTCCTCCGACTCGATTGCCAACCTTGCAGTTGCAGGTCGGTCAGTTGCGCATTCCTTCAACTCGATTTCCAACATTGCGGTCACACGACGGTCAGTTGTACGTTCTTCCAACTCGATTTCCATATGGTAGCGCGAGCAGAGCGGTAAGTGGTGTTCTTACTTGCTACCATCGGCTCACCTTGATTTCTATTTTCACGTTAGCAGGAGGTTGCCAAACGATTCCTCAAACCCAAACTTGAAACATTTCAATCTCCCCCCAGGCCGATTACAGCAGCAGGTTAGTTGATGACGCCACAATGGCAAGTTACCTACCTTACCCCATCTGTTGCAGCGTTGACGATGATTCTACAGGCCCACATTGCCCATGGAGATGACGGTCATGTCTGTGGGGTACCCCCTAGTGTGCTGATGCCATGATCCATCACCTGGTACTGCTTGTCGTTCACATATTTAAGTTGAGGCGAGTGCACCGTATCTTCTTACATTGAGTACATACTTTACTCCACGATGTCTTCTCCCAACCCTGTATTTCTCTCACAATTCACCAAAGATGCTATTGCCCGTGAAGATTGCGTTTGTGAACGTCCGGCATGTGGTGCCATTATACCCAAAGGAGCACCTAGGCACTACATTGCAACCATCAACATCAGCAAACCTGGTAGGTTTGTATGTCAACCTTGTTGTGATAGGTACAAGGCCAAACCGGGTGGCAACATATGTTCGCAATGGTAATGAACGATCATGCTCATAGGTGGTACGTTCGTACTGATAAGATTATTGCTGCAGCACGCCCGAGTGTGCTGACCAGTGTCCCAGACCCGCAAGTGATATGGCGCTCCGTGTCTGATGCGCAACGCAGCTGTATGTGATAATATTTTTCGTGTGTCAATCACTTGCTAACGCACTTGTCTTTCAGGCTCTGATCCTCCTCCTGTCATAGCCGTTGCTCACTCACGGACCAACACAGGAATTGCAAACCCACAAGCCTCCCCCGACGCTGCATCAAGTACGCTTACCACACTGGAGGGATTAGTAGCATCGATTATCCAGAAACAAGGCTTCGAATCTTGGGTGCCTGGACATCGCGGTGGTCCTGATATTCGCGTACCATCGGCATGGCAAGTGCCTCGTGACGTGGCTCGGATCCATCCGGGAGAGTGCAACATTTCGAGCCAAGTACAACAGCAACAGCACGCCCTCTACCACGCACAACAAGAACGTTGGATGAACCAAGCGTATTGGTCTCCTCCCTCTGAAACGATAACCTTAGAGATTTCAGCCTTGCACGAGGGTGGTCCTCGAAAAGGTCGTATGTGTGCTACTCTGTCAGGGTAAGTTTCATTCAATGTGATGTATAGGTAGAACGGTCTGTCTAACTCTAACTGTACCTATCATAATAGAGCATTTGCAAAGGAATGAAAGATATCGATGCACGTGCAACTGCACCTGAACTTGCTTCCATCGCCTTGGCAAAGGTCACCGGCAAAATCATGGCCATTTTGCCTGGAGTTTTTGTGGAGGCCAAAGGAATTTGTAGTCCGTGATTCTTCCTGGGTAGACCTTGCGAGTTTCCCCGAACCCATGCAACCATACTTCTACAATGAATGTCTTCATGTGGCCTCTTGAAAGAATTCTAAGACAATGGTCTTCAAACCGAAGCAATTTTCTCTTTTCGTTGTCATTCCTGAGGCTCAGTGGAGGGAGTATGAAAACTATGCCGACAAACTCGCAGAAGATGCCATGAGTACTATGGACGCTGAGCCCAACACTGGATCTCTCTGCCGACCCAACAAACGCTCAGTTCCGGCACCCATTCCTGCGCCTTCCAGCTCGTTCAACACTAGTTTAGCTGCACGTCCATTGTCGCACAGCCTGACTCATGCGTCAGAATGAGGTATGCAGATCAGTTAATTATGTTTAACCTGTCACTAATGACTGTCATGGACAGCGAACTTCTTCATCCATGAAGGACTTATTTCTTGCTACAGCATCTGACTTCTCAGGACATAGTGTCGCCGATGCGATCGATGTTGATGCGCCAGCAACATCTCTGAAGCGCACACGTTCGCGGTCGGTCAGCATGTCCAGCACAACTACACACTCGCCTCCTGGTAAGAGGACATTTGCCACTGTGGCATCACCCACCACTCCCAGTCGTCATCGGGTTAAGGAAGCCCTCCAAGTCAGTGGTTCCGCTAATGTAGATATCGGACTTGGTAAGCATTCAACAACTTTCTTGTGACATGTGTCTAAGACGCAATGCAGTGATGAAGACAAAATTAGATAGCATCATCTTCTACCCAATTCCAACTCTCCGCCTCGAAGAATCCTCGATGACACCAACAAGCGTGCCTTTTCGCTCAATCATGCAAAGTCATTCAGTGGCCAGCTCCACTTTGATACATCCTCACGTTCTCTCCTTGGGGTTGGGGGCTTCAAAACCGCTCATCACGCATACCTTCTCCTCAATCCCGTGGCGCCATCTGGCCTAGGCTCCCTTCCAAGGCACCCGGTAGTACTGAAGCAGCCCTTACCATGGAGGCGACAGCGCCAATAAGCAATACAAACGCTATGTGCTTGCTCAAGAACTTCCTTTGCTCTTTCGGGAAGTGAACATACTCTACTGGGCTAAATCCCTCCTGCAGATGACTTATGAGTACATCAATCTTGCTATTCGTGATGCAGCAGATATATCCATACCTGCGTGGATCGCTAACATTCCTCACTTGCGTTTTGTGGAAGCTGGACTCACACTCATTTATTCGACTACGTCAAAGGGGCCATCCACCAGCGCCAGCTCTGTGGTCGCAGCATACCTTCTTGAAGAGAAGATCGAATGTGGAGATAGCAAGTTCACGAAGTTCATCCACAATGTTCAATATTCTTCGCTCCTCGAACCTGACCACGACGCATTTCATATTGCAGAGTTTCTTGTTTTCACGCAACACATCCAATACATGAAACGGACAGTCTAGCTTATATATCTGACTATCAAGGTAAGTCTTTCAAGCTGCCCGCCACAAAGACTGACTAACATGATGAATGACAGGGAGCACTACTCTGTTAATGGACCCCCAGATTCTTACTCATCCGTAAGTTTACCTCCGTAGCCATCGCAAGTTTCTAATCCAATCGCATTCTTTCAGATCTGTCGGTGGGGCACAGACATCTTTAGCGAAGGTAATGTGGAGATTGGGGTGGAACTATTTGAGCAGGAGCACATCTGCAACCAGTACTGTACATGGCCTGGATTTGCGCTGAAACCATTCAAAGGATCGGAGTAGTACAATTGCTATTCTCACTAGTACATATGCAAAGGACAGAGTCGTCGAATTGCCATTCTACATCATCCCTGTCACTATTCTCTCTAGTACATACGCAAAGGACTGAGTCGTCGAATTGCTATTCTACATCATCACTGCTGTAAAGTACATGTGGGGCCTGGTTAATAAAGACCGCAGACATGTAGCTACCAACCCAACTGTGTATGCTGCAATGTCTCAGCGGTGGGTAGTCTTTGGTGGAAAGAGCCCGGCATTTACCAGTCATGGTGAGTTCGACCATGTTCCCAACTCTCGCACTTAAGCGCATGTCATCATCAACAGCCTGTATATCCCATGTGGAAGGTCATCGCCACCGCTACCTCTTGCCATTGAGTGTATATCCA
This sequence comes from Pisolithus tinctorius, assembly GCA_024663395.1. NCBI lineage: Eukaryota > Fungi > Basidiomycota > Agaricomycetes > Boletales > Pisolithaceae > Pisolithus > Pisolithus tinctorius. The sequence continues at coordinate 428,101 of JANFAH010000022.1, read as the reverse complement.
CGGATGAGGCTGAACTCGTCATGCAAACATTGAAGACCGTCTTGGGACCCCTCCTACCTGAAACAACCACGCAAGAATTGCTCGATGTCCTCAGTACCTCGCTAGTGATTCGGAACCTTCTCAAAACACTCAACAAATGATTTCTATGCGGTTGTTGTTGGAAATCCTACTGGGATCACATAGCACTGAGTAAGCACCGTCTCTCCTATGAAACATCCCTGACTCATTCACTCAATCCCACACTAGAGAAGCAGCTGTGTGTGCAGGGAGTTCATTTCATTGGCAAAATGGCAATGGACCGACACCCTTTGCGAAGGCAATGATGTGGATGGTGGCAAAGGGCGTTGAGGATCAAATACCACCACTGATAACTAAATTGAGTGTCGTAGCTGATTCGAGCGGTAAGTGTCAATCCCCCCCCGACACTTGCGTGCTGACCATGAAGCCCTGAAGATGGTGATGCCGATGAATTAGTGAATATGTTCAATGACGCCCTTCGTGTGGAAACTTCAGGGCCCAGTGCTCGTGCGAGCACGGCAAGTCACTCAGCAACAGCAAATCCTCTCTTTTGGCCCTGTACCAACCCGGCCTGCGCCTGCGCCTTGCCAAGCGTGTGGACGAACCAATGGATATAAGTGAGGATTGTTTTTTATTGATACCCACAACGCTCATGTTAACCTCAGCTCAAGGATCTGGACGATGCGCAGGCCCAATTATATACACCCACGTACAGACGCTGAGTAGGGATCACCAAAAGCCGCTACTACTTCGCTGGAAACACGGTCATCGAAATTTATTCTGAGAAGCTCGGTGCTCATTGCGTCACAATATCTTCCGCTCATGGCTATACACGTGAGGCCATTGACGCTTATTATGCGGGCATATGATGGCGCATTAACTGACCATGTATTTGCTCTTCGCCTTTCACAAGATGGCCTTGCTATGTCAGAAGGTTTGTAGTTGTGGCATTTGATTCAGTTACATCTTTTGTGATTCTCGCTTGGCCATTGCTTGCACACGCAATATAGACAATATTCTTAGTTGTTCTTCACAATACATGCTTGGTACGAAATGCGAAGGACAGTGCACAGAACTACCTAGAACGATGTACGAAACTCCCAAGTACGATCTGCAAAACTCCCAAGTACAAACACAAAACTCCAAAGTCCGAAACGCAAAACTCCAAAGTCCGAAACGCAAAACTCCCAGTCCAAAGTGTAATCTAATTGAAGTCGAATATGTAATTCGCGTACTCGAGGTCCTCAAACGCCAAAACTCCCAAATGCGGAATGCAATTTCGCCGAAGTCCGAAATCCGGGGGAGCATGATGCTCCGGCTTTCCATAGCTGTGCGAGTTGGTCCTCACGGCCAGTCCTGCACATCCACAGCCCTTCAAGCTACTCTGTCCTCCATCACCAAATTGCAGAAAAACGAGATACAAATATATGCAATATATTCAATGTAGACACCAACGACGCTGTAGATAAAGAGCAGTTCATGTAGTAATATCTACGAAAACGCTCTTTTACAGAGGAATGCTTGTCGACGCTGTCGTCGAATAGAGTTTCGATGTCAGTTTTCATTGACACGCTCGTTATCGCTGTTCACTCTCCATGATATAGCAGACGACAACAACATATATCGTGATCATCGCATTGCAACACCATCATACCACACACGATGCCAATACCTGTAGCTATCTGAATGTACATCGCTAGTTGGCGATCGACGGTTCCATCTTGAGAAATCCACGGAATACTAATATACAAAGCCGGTGTGGGACTTGGAGAGTAAAACGGCCGGGAAGTGCGCGATTGAGAGAAGCAGAACGAGACAGCGACGAGTGGATGAATAAAACACGCGATAGCGGCTGCCTCAAATAGGTAACCACCGAACGACAGAACTTAACGAGATTAGGCACGCACGAGTTACTTTTTCTTGGAAGCCTGCAAGCTTGATCTCCTTGTCATCGTTTCCTGGTTGGCACCTTACTCTGATCCTTAGTCTTCTTGGAGCGTCCGCCACGTCCCTCCTTTGTCGTCTTAGAAGGCTTACTCGCGGCGGCCTTCCTACCCCGCCGCGAATCACAGTCTGTTAATGGACTGCTCTGTTCGCCAGTGGAAAATGTTACGCTGCGCTTGCGTTTGAGTTGCAGCATCCGATCAGTGAGATTGTTCACCTGCTTCGCAGGTGAAGGATCCAGATTTGCTCGTGATTGCCTTCGGGCATGGCGTTCCGGTTCTGAAGCAGAAGGCTGTGGTGAGTGCACTAAGGACAGCCGACTAAATGACGAACCTATATTTTTGGGAGACTGGACTGGAGACGGAGGACTTCCTGGCAACGCCCTGCGGCCATTTGTGTTATTTTCTGAAGCGGATTTTGGTGAGCGAAAGGAGGACAGCTGACTAAATGACGAACCTGTATTTTCGGGTGACTGGACGGGAGACGGGGGACTTCCTGGCGACAGCCTGCGGCCATTTGTGTGACGTTCTGAAGCCGGGGGCTGTGGGGTATTTGGGAAGGACACCTGAGTAGGCGAACGATTTTCGGAAGGGCGAGTCCCAGAAGACGGGCCAGACGAACTGGCAAGACGTGCAGCAATTTGTCGCCTCATGATGGCAAGGTCGTCATCGTCGTCATCGATATTGACATCATCACCTGCGGTGCCATGAGCATCGTTAAACAATACTCTATACCTTTGTGTCAGTATGCACTCCACAAGAGCCCCTTACGTACTTGTTGTAATGAGAGAACAGGTCTTCAACCCAAGCCTCGTCTTCATTGTTGATGATAAAGTCAATAATTCGATAATAAAACTCGGAGAAAGAGAATTGCCCATCGAATTCGACGAATTTGTCTTGCGAGCAGATGCTGAAACGTGCCTGTGGAAGAGGGTAGCACATATCATTCTAACGTCATATCACTTACATGTACTGCGGCATATGCGATGTGGTAAGCTTCTACGTGGGTCATGTGGTGGATCTTCGCGTTGCTGGCATGTGTGTTGCGCACTTTGCTACCAGGCAAAGCAGAAGACGGCGAAGTAAAGATGTGTTTGAGGACCTGATTCTTAAATTAGTAGTTGATACACACGCAGTAGTATACACTTACTCGTTCAACGAAATATCCGCGGAGGAATCCTTCATCGCTCTTCTCAGGATTATAGTCCTTACCTGGGATGTCGCTGGAGTAAAGAAATGCGCCACTTTTGCGGCGGCACTTTTGGGCGGTACAAGGATGTACCGTTCTGAAGCTGCTTCCTCACGCTATGGAACAGCGAATCAGCTGATTGATAACGTCAAGTGGAATGGTACATACCCAGTCGCATCTGCTAGCAAAGCCTGCAGGCTCCTCACCGGACAGAGGAGCCGAGTGAGCTCTGCATGGTTGAACCCAAGCCTGTCTTTTGAACCCTTCGCGTTGACAGGTGGATCGACGAGTTTCTTGTCCGGATGGGGAGCTGCATAAGCTGCAATCATAGGCTTGAGATGACTGGCGTCGTCAGATCGCGTCCGGCTGATCACTTGTTGCATCTGAAAGAAAGTCACTTGTTAGCCGCGTGATGCACTAGACTCGAGTAACCGTTGACTTACCTCACGCATGAGAAGCGCGGTTTTAGCCACTCTTCTTCTTCTTAATGAGATCCATGAAGTACGGCGCCTGCTCCTTCAGGTAGTCATATATGCGCTTTGTATCGTTTGCGTTTCTCAGGGTTGCTGTGATCATAAGAACATCGCATATATGCTGTTAAATGTTGTACTTATGCTTTTCTAAGGATCTTATTGCGGGCCTTTCTAGCACTTTCATCATCGGGGTCATCGGTACCGCTCGCTGTATCGTCTGCTTCGAGGGCACGGGAGACTTGAATGACTTCGTTCAGGTTACAGTACATATCAAACGCGCGGGGAATCCATCTTGCTGCATGGAGACACTGATCTCGCGGGGTAGAAACAGCGCAATCCCGCGATTTCTTCGACTTTGTCCTATCCACAGTCACATCAGCTGGAGAGCACTGCATCATCAGGGTTGGAACTTACTTTGACTTATTAATCTTCCCATTATGGTGGTGTCTTGAGGATGTTTGAGCACTATCAGATTGATCGCTGTCAGATTCAGAACTATCAGAAGTAGGGTCAGGCTTGCGCGGACGTCGCATAGACATTGAGGTAGGACAGAAGGAGCAAGTCAGCAAATGCCGAACTCACTTGGTCCCCTTCGTACACTGATCTTCATGACTAATGTCACCGTCAACTCATTTCTTTTGAAGTTTCTGGGATGCATCATTGAATGCTCCTCGAGTAGTTCAAACTTGGTACGTTTTTGTTCATGTCACCCATCTAAGTCGACTGACGGCGGTTCACAGTAATTTGTACTAGAAATATAACTATTTGCCAATGTCTCTGGCATTCATTTTAATCCGTTCGAGTTGCCCGAAATCCAACTCCCTCCTTCTGAAAATTCTGATGTATAGCTGCTTTGGATGTGACGCTTTCTTCAAGACTCAGAAGCAGCTCTCGGCACACACACCCCAGTGTCCCGAGTTCCGTGAGGTATCGCACCAAATATTCCATCTTGAACGCACGAGACGTCCAAAAAGAACTCGTCAAGCTGATGCTGAACCCTGCTTACTGGCTCCCCCCGACGACATACCAGCGGGAGACTCGGATGACTATGATGCGCTAGCTACTAATATCGATGTAAGTTATTGTCCATATATCTGCAACTATGACAACTGTCATATGCGCAGTTTACGATGGAGGTTGCCCCGGGGGCGGACCAACCAGAGCCGGTTCTGTCCCGTCGGTCTGGTCGGCATATTCGCATGCCCGCTCGCTTCGTTGACTTCCTTCCTGGAAGTTCAACCCACCTCGCGCACATGCCTCTCTCAGCCGCTCAGCTACGTTCTTTGAGGCCTGACTCACCAGTTCCGTCTTTGCCCGAGTCCACCCGGTCCGATACACCTGCTACACTGCGTCTCGAGCCGTTTCACAACTGACCCCAGACACATTTGGACTATACCGTGTCTATGCCAACCGGCCAAACTCATATACCTGATGAGTCACTTGGGAGTGTTTGCGATGCTCCAGGCCTGGACGGCCCATTTCCACCTACTTGCACCACTGACCCAGCGTCTATGGGAGTTCCAGGTTTTGAAGGTGGCTGCACACATGCGGCCACATTTGCTCCTTTCACCAACCTCACATGCGGTATTTTGATGGCTTGGCAGTATTCGGGAACTAACCAGAAGTCCGCTGCAGAACTCGACCGGTTGGCCCAGTTCCTGGCTCACCCCCTCTGCAATCCAAGGGAGCTCACCGGTTTCCACCACTCGCGTGAGGCCAAACTACTTGATAAGTTCCTTGGCACGAACAACCCATTTAAGGAAGAATATGATGGTGTCGATCTGCTGTCATGGTTCGCCTACCAAATGAAAAGTCGAAGTGGCCATCTGAGTCGGCTGCCCCCAAAATGATTATCGATGGAGTCTGGCATCGGGACCTCATTGACATCATCACAAGCGCCTTTCAAAGCGAACAGTTCAAGACATTCCACACCACGCCATTCAGACAGTGCTGGCAGGTTAGTGATGATCGTGTAATTGACATACTTTCAGAAGCCTACTCCTCACCGGAAATGCTTCATGCACACGAAGACGTCAATAAACTGCCTTGTGAACTGGACGGAGACCTAGAACGTGTTGTCGCATGCCTGATGCTTTGGTCAGACTCAACACACCTTACCAACTTCGGAGACGCGTCAATGTGGCCGTTTTATATGTATTTTGGGAACCAGTCGAAGTACCTAAGAGGGAAGCCGACAGCCATGGCATGTCACCATGTCGCTTACATTCCGAAGGTATGGTAGCTCCTGTAGCTGGTACGTCGCATTTGTGCTTATCCCTCACAGCTTCCGGACAACTTTCAAGATATCTATAGGGGACATTACGGTCAAGCGTCCTCCAGGGAGATTCTCACTCATTGCAAGCGTGATTTATTCCACGCCATTTGGGACTTAATCCTCGACACACGGTTCATGGATGCTTACCAAAGTGGTATAGTCATACGGTGTGCTGATGGGATCACACGGCAGATATATCCCCGCTTTTTTCTCTTATTCAGCCGATTACCCAGAAAAGTCAGTTTGCTGTTGGTCGCTGGGGTGCCATACTAATGCCGTCCTAAGGGTCTTGGTGGCGGGAATCAAATTTCTCGGTAAATGTGCCTGTCCGCGATGTCTTGTAGCGAAAAAGTCATTTTCAAAGATGGGCATGGCACGCGATATGCGACACCGTGTCAGGCATGTTCGGATGGACAGTATTGAACGGCAGGGGCGCATCAGTCGGGCATGCAAGCTCATATTCCAGAAAGGTGCAGCCGTCAATGGAAAGCGAGTGGGATATCAACTGGGCGAGCACTCCTATGTTCCGACGACGGTCAGTGTTCAGTGTAAACTACATATAGAAGACTGCTGAATGGAATCTATTTAAGAATGCGTTCTCTGAACGCCTGCTACAATTCATGGTTAACTTTTTCCTCCTTCTGGTCGTGGACCAGCTCCATGAATTCGAGCTTGGTGTATGGAAGGCAATTTTCACACACCTACTACGTATTCTCTTTGCAGCAGGAGGTGACGGTATACAAGAACTCAATAAAAGGTAAGTACTTGTCTCATAATGATTTGACCAATCCCAATCTCCACTTGCATGTTCGTTACTAAATACATTCACCAGATTTCGAAACATCCCTACTTTTGGTCGCGGAACGATTCGGAAGTTTGCCCGCAATGTGTCAGCCATGAAGAGACTCGCAGCACGAGACTTTGAGGACTTATTACAGGTTCGTGCGAGCCAGAGACAAACATCGTCTACCTATTTGACTTTGCCTGGATTAGTGCGCTATGCCTCCCTTCGAAAATTTGCTGCCGGAGCCTCACAACAGTCGCGTACTCAACCTACTATTCGACCTTGCTACTTGGCATGCATATGCAAAACTTCGGCTCCATACATCCGACACACTAGACTTGTTTGACTCTGCAACGGTCTCTCTAGGTCAGACGGTCCGTACTTTCATGAAGACGACGTGTGAGTACTACAACACACGTGAACTACCACAAGAGACAGCTGTCCGCGGCCGCCGTACCGCAGCAATGGCAGTAAAGACCGGTACATCGAGCTCAGCTGGGTCATCTGGACCCAAATGCAAATCCCTCAATCTGCAAACGTACAAGTTCCACGCCCTAGGTGACTATCCAAACACGATCCGACAACGTGGTACAACAGATAATTATACAACGCAACCAGTAGGATTGTTTTCGCACAATTGTAAAACACTTACAGATGAATTTCATAGGGCGAATTTGAACACAGGCGGTTGAAGCGGCGGTACCCACGAACTTCGAAGAACCATGCTACAACAATGGCATCCATGAGCAAACACGAGGCTCGAGAACGAGTTATTGACCGAATAGTCAAGTCTCTTGATAAATTGGCATGCGACGACACTGAAGGAAGTGAAAGTGGTGGTGAAAACCGCCCAAGGCAGAAACGTGAGAGGTCTTCACCTTCTCAACATTATCACATTGCAGCGTCATCACGAATTCCTGTGGACATCCCTGGTTGGCTGAGTTCGTTGGCAGGTGACAGAGCCACTGAGGTATGTCATCTGGTGTGCATGGCTGCGTGCGACCAACTAACTCTTCGCAGGACTTTGTTGACCGCCTCAAAGACCATCTCCTTGAACGCATTCTTGGAGTGGACTACACTGGTGACCCACCGAGCTTTTCCGACGCCGACCGCGACAATCTTATCATCTCACATAATATGATGTACGAGCATCAGACGTTGCGTGTCAACTATACGACCTACGACCTCCGCCGAGAACAAGACACCATTAATCCACGTACTCGTGCTGACATCATGCTCTTGTCACATGAGACAGATGATTGTCGTCACCCATATTGGTACGCACGCGTCATTAAAATTTTCCACGTCAATGTACGGTACTATGACAACAATGCCTCATCTGATGGGATAAAGCGGATGAATGTGCTCTTTATGCGGTGGTTCAGCCGCGATAACGGCAGACCAGGAGGATCAGGGTTTGCTGCATGCCGACTGTATCGGGTAGGATTCATTTCTGACGATGACCCGGATGCGTTTGGGTTTTTGGACCCAGATGTAGTCATTCGTGGCGTCCATCTGATTCCAGCTTTCTCGCTCGGACGGACATCTGAATATTTAGGACCATTGTTCGTGCGGCCTGATGAGGACCTCCATGAGGACTGGCGATATTTTGATGTTAACATGTAAGTGAGGAAATAAATCGGCATGGATGTGTACTTAAAGCTCAGATAGGTTTGTTGATCGAGATATGTTCATGCGGTTTCGAGGCGGCAGCATCGGGCATAAGGTATCCAGGGAGTGGGATTCCTTCTTACAATCGGACTGTCAAACCGCTGGTGAGGAGGTCAGTGGCACGCGCGAAGAAGCTGATACAGCGCAAGGAGCCGAGGAGGACAACGAGATGAGTGGAGAAGAGGAAGATGATGATACAGACCTGGATGAGGATGAGGGAAGCTCCAGCGAGCCTGACGACGACAAATCGGACGATAGTGACGGTGAAATGGTGGCAGGCCTCGATGATAACAAGAACTTGTATGCCCAGGAGGGATATGGGATGCTTTAGTCACTCGTCATTTTCATTCAAAGTCAATGATTTCGTCTTCTTAGATGCCTCTCAGCTTGAATGTGTACACATATATTCACGTTAAATCATCATATATTCGACATCATTTCTCAACAGATGCAATTATAGTTACCTTTGTAATTTGCATTACCGGAATTTGCCGATCTGCTTCCGAGTGGCAGTGGCCGTTTTGCTTCCGACACGGGGCCTTACTACAACAGGGTAATAATGGCAGGCGAAATCAGGGCAATGACCGTCAACATGCTTCAAGATGTTGTCTACCTTGAAATCAATGGCGCCCTTTCATCCTGGAACACGCATTACTTCAATGTCAACATCACCACCCCTGGCAGGAAACGAGTCGTGTTTCGTCTGAAAGACGTCTGCAGTAGGTAACACAAGCTATCCTTTTACATTTAAATGTTTATTCTAATTGTTCCCCTATCCCAGGAAGCCTTGTCATGATGTTGCTATACAAACAGACAGCAGGGAGACAAAGGAGCAGGCCACGCAAGCCAGTGATCCCTCCCTCACCCAAGCCGACGACGATACTACACTCACAGTAAAGTGTGAGCCTACATTACAAGACGTGGAGAATGTAAAGTTTAGGTGCGCCGTAGGGTATTCTTTGTGGTTTCTCTACTGATGTCTGCTCACAGCCCATGCTCTGCCACTCCCTGCCAGGTATTCAAGCAGCGCTCGCCCTCCGAATATTTTGTCACTCCCCTTGTACCTCCCGTCGTTGTCAACGAGCTTGCTATGGCGCGCAAGAAGCTTAAACGTCGCCGGAGCTCCTCTTAGATTTTCAATTTCCCTCTCAGTATGGATTACTGTAAAGTGTAACTATGTTTTACTACCGAGCATGTCGTAGGAGTGCGTTCTAATGAAGTGATTGGCAAGGCCCGGAACAATGAACTTGTGGTGATATATATATTCATCGATATGTACAGGCATGTGTGGTAGACGCAATATATAGTAACCAGCGCGCGCTGGATGTTGATGTAGATCGATAAATGCTATGTCGTTGCCTCAGCAATCGACAGGACGCGCGGGGGTGCACGGTATCACGAGACCGACTCGCGGCGCGTCAGCGGCACAGCCACTCGAAAATATATTCCTTATCGGGCAATAGCGGAGTTTGACAATTTTGGTGATGTCGTTGACACTCACTCTCCAATCCAATCGAACTCGCAAACCTCATACGAATTGCCCATTTCTCAATGGATAGCGAGCAGTCAAAGAAACGTCCCTTCAGCCCTGCGGATCCATCCACCCCTGATCCACCCTCGGTAGGGCGCTCTTTCATTTCTGTCGGTGGTATCTGTCGACTTACTCATTTCTTTGCAATGTCCGGTAAGCAGTCAAAGAAACCTTGCACTACCGATACGAACCAACCCAACTTCGACCCTTCTTCGGTACGTAGATTACTCCATTCTCCTGATCGTATATGTCAATTGGCTAAAAATCAGTCACAGGGACCATCTCAAATTACTGCTGGGCACATACCCTCTCACACTCGAGCGTCTGGCAGCGTCTCTCAAGGTCCAATGTCGGCATTCTCTCATCCGTCCAAGCCAAGTTACGCAGCTTCCGCCACCAGAGAGAGCGCCGACACACGTATTGGTCGGGTGACTTGCGAACAAAGAGAACAAAGGCAATTTCAGGCTGCTGCAACCCATGAGGTATGTAATCTACTTCCTTTTAATATTCCAAAGATTTTGAATGAGCTGGCTGGACAAACTCAGAGGTCAGCCATTGAGCCAACTTTCAGGATGGGTTCCGCATCGAATACCGATGAAGACGCTATTCATTTTCCCTGTGTTGCAAGTGCGACGTTCGCTGAGACTCAAAGTCCTCCCGATACGTATCTAAAACCGTTCAAAGATTTCAATCAAGTCGTTACCACCATTACTAAGGTAGGCGCTCATGTCTCTACATACATCTTTTGACTGCACGTCGGCACCAGATTCATCCCTATGCCCGGATCACGCTGGGGATGTTAGTAGCCGTTTCTCAGGTACGTTATCATTCTTGGATGCATTCCTCATCTTACGAAGTCGTACGTAGATGTTCGTAGTTCAAGAGATCCGAGACGAGCGGCTGTCCTGCCTGCTGAATACGATCAGAAAGGTTTACGAATTTCTCGCGAAAGAAACTACCCCCAAGGATATGTCTGGCATGCGGGAAACCTTCGCGAAGATCGCACTGATGACCAGTGGTGCGGTGCAGTTCGTCAAGAATTACTCCGCGACAGAGGACTTCTGTACGTCTATCACACTTGCTCACCACCCAAGCCTAATGAAATGTGGCATCAGGGAAGAGATCGGGGAAAGGCGTAGAATATGAGAAGCAGGACGTTTCCATTGCGTACACTGAGGCGCTAGACGACCTGATGGAACAATACCGGCGCCGCGAAGATCGGGGCGTCCGGGTTGATGCGTTTCGCGCACTTGAAGACCTGGACTTGGCTGGTTTGGCCCGTGCCAGAGGTGCAGGTCCCAATTGGACCAAGAGATGCCTTGACGGGACTAGAACTGAGGTCCTTATGGAGATTATCGACTGGATCTATGACACCGATGAAAATGTTCCGCGCATTCTCTGGCTCCGTGGGCGGGCTGGCAAAGGGAAATCTGCTATTGCGCATACGATCGCTCTGTGGTTTAAGAACGTTGGGGGGGTCGGGTCTTGTTTTTGTTTTTCCCGTGACTGGCAGGCAGAGCACCTTGAAGAAAAGATATTCAGGACAATCGCTTGCGATTTGGCAGAACGTGATCCCGCATTCCGGCGAGCCTTAGTGGGTGCACTTGCGACAGATGAATCTCTGAAGACCACCTCTGACGCCGCGCTGCAGTGGCAGAAGCTCATTTTGGAACCTTTGTGTGAGGTCTCTGGTCATATGGTTGGGAATGTGGTCATCGTTGTCGACGCATTGGACGAAAGCGGTCCAGAACGATCACGGAAGCGCCTGTTGTCGGTGCTTGCGTCTGCGCAGGCTGCTGACCTACCTCGCAATGTTCGCATCCTCGTAACATCCCGTCCATTTCCTGATATCGAGCATGAATTCAGTGCCGCTCGTCATGTGAGGGCAGCCTCGTTGGATGACATCCCTGCGATGTCAGAAGAACGTGACATTCGTCTGTATATTATGAGAAGACTGGGCCCTCTTCGGGATATCGGAGCCACAGAAGTCAATGGGATTGCTCAGAAGGCGGAAGGTCTATTTGAATGGGCGCGTCTGGCCTGCGAGTTCGTGAACCCAGGTCGTACGGTAAAAAAGGGATCAGCAAAGGAACGCTTCAACAATATCATGCTTTTACGTTCAGGAGGGGAACTATTGGACGCCATGTACCGAGCAATTCTTGAAGACACTATCCACGGGGATCAGTCCGCGCTCACACGATTCTGTGCTGTCATGCAGCAGATCATTTCGACGCTTGAGCCTCTGCATATGGATGCACTAAGCAAGATACGCCGTCACTTTCCTGCCGAGGAGGATCATTATGACATAACTGCTATTCTTGAATCCATGGCACCGCTATTGAGTGGTGTTACAGACAGGTCTTCTCCTGTCCGACCACTGCATGCATCGTTCTACGACTTCCTCATTGACCCTGCCCGGAGTCAGACATACTTTGTTGGTGAACCCAATATGTACAACCTTGCCTTTGCCTCATTGCGGATTCTTTCGAATGACCTGCGTTTCAATATGTGTGGACTTGAAAGTTCATACTTCAGCAACTCTGAGGTTGGTGATTTGGAAGAGAGAATCAACAAAAACATTTTATCCCATCTATCTTACTCATGCAGGTTCTGGGCCCATCATCTGCAGAGGACAGCTTTTGACTTTGCACTTGCAAAATTGGTGGAGGGTATCCTTGGAAGTGAAAAGCTACTCTTCTGGTTAGAGGCTCTAAGCCTCCTTGGTGTGTTGGGAAATGCTACAGATGCTCTTAGGTGTACTGTAATGTGGCTGCTTGTGAGTATTTGGTTTTCGCATCTGATATCAACTAATGTTAAGTCAAAGACACAAAGTGGTTTTGATGAGACCATAGCATTGGCACAAGATGGGATAAAGTTCATTCACAACTTCAGCAGTGCAATCTCACACAGTACTCCACACCTTTACATCTCTGCACTGCCATTTACCCCTTTGAACACACTGTTAGCAAAAATGCTCATGCCAAAATTCTCAAACCTTGTTCGAGTTGCTCATGGAGGACTTGAAGATTGGCCAGCTGTCCAGCTTTGCTTACAGGGGCACAATGCTGGAGTTGACTCTGTTGCATTCTCCTCTGATGGGAAGAGGATTGTCTCAGGCTCAAGGGACAACACTATGAGGGTCTGGGATGCTGAGAGAGGTGTGCAAATTGGCAGCCCTCTTGAGGGGCATACAGAGTCAGTCAACTCAGTTGCATTCTCCCCTGATGGGAAGAGGATTGTCTCAGGCTCAGATGACAACACTGTGAGGATCTGGGATGCTGAGAGAGGTGTCCAAATTGGCAGCCCTCTTGAGGGGCATACAGACTCAGTCAACTCAGTTGCATTCTCCCCTGATGGGAAGAGGATTGTCTCAGGCTCTTGGGACAAGACTGTGAGGGTATGGGATGCTGAGAGAGGTGTGCAAATTGGCAGCCCTCTTGAGGGGCATACAGAGGGATTCATCTCAGTTGCATTCTCCCCTGATGGGAAGAGGATTGTCTCAGGCTCTTGGGACAAGACTGTGAGGGTATGGGATGCTGAGAGAGGTGTCCAAATTGGCAGCCCTCTTGAGGGGCATACAGAGGGAGTCATCTCAGTTGCATTCTCCCCTGATGGGAAGAGGATTGTCTCAGGTTCAGGGGACAAGACTGTGAGGGTCTGGGATGCTGAGAGAGGTGTGCAAATTGGCAGCCCTCTTGAGGGGCATACAAAGGGTGTCAACTCAGTTGCATTCTCCCCTGATGGGAAGAGGATTGTATCAGGCTCTTGGGACAATGCTGTGACAGTCTGGGATGCTGAGACATGTGTGCAAATTGGCAGCCCTCTTGAGGGGCATACAGAGTCAGTCAACTCAGTTGCATTCTCCCCTGATGGGAAGAGGATTGTCTCAGGCTCAAGCAACAAGACTGTGAGGGTCTGGGATGCTGAGAGAGGCATGCAAATTGGCAGCCCTCTTGAGGGGCATACAGACTCAGTCAACTCAGTTGCATTCTCCCCTGATGGGAAGAGGATTGTCTCAGGCTCAAGCAACAAGACTGTGAGGGTCTGGGATGCTGAGAGAGGCATGCAAATTGGCAGCCCTCTTGAGGGACCTATTTGGTTAGTAACCTCAGTTGCATTCTCCCCTGATGGGAAGAGGATTGTCTCAGGCTCAAGGGACAAGACTGTGAGGGTCTGGGATGCTGAGAGAGGTGTCCAAATTGGCAGCCCTCTTGAGGGGCATACTTGGTCAGTCAACTCAGTTGCATTCTCCCCTGATGGGAAGAGGATTGTCTCAGGCTCAGGGGACAACACTGTGAGGGTCTGGGATGCTGAGAGAGGTGTGCAAATTGGCAGCCCTCTTGAGGGGCATACAGAGCAAGTCTACTCAGTTGCATTCTCCCCTGATGGGAAGAGGATTGTCTCAGGCTCTTGGGACTTCACTGTGAGGGTATGGGATGCTGAGAGAGGTGTCCAAATTGGCAGCCCTCTTGAGGGGCATACTTTGTCAGTCAACTCAGTTGCATTCTCCTCTGATGGGAAGAGGATTGTCTCAGGCTCTTGGGACAAGACTGTGAGGGTCTGGGATGCTGAGAGAGGTGTGCAAATTGGCAGCCCTCTTGAGGGGCATACATGGTCAGTCAACTCAGTTGCATTCTCCCCTGATGGGAAGAGCATTGTCTCAGGCTCAGAGGATAAGACTGTGAGGGTCTGGTATGCTGAGAGATGTGTGCAAATTGGCTGTCCTCTGGAGGGACATGGAGTGGCGGCATGCCTTGTTTGTTTGTCATCAAATCCTTCACATGCAATTCATGACACTGCACAACTTCTTGATGGACTTCAATATGAGGATGTACTTATGAGGAATGAACCAGTCAAGTTGCACAGTGATGGCTGGGTCAGAGGCCCAAGGGGTAGACTGTTACTTTGGATACCCCCAACTTTCTGGGGGTGGTGGTACTCAATGTGGACCAGGGTAGTCATTCCCAGGGGCTCTCGCATAGAGCTGGACTTGAGTCACACAGTTCATGGCCATAGATGGCATGAATGTTTCAAGCTACCTGCCTAGTGTTTACATTGCAGCACATGAGTTTGTATTTCATAGCATCTAAACAATAGTGGTAATACTTGTGATTAGAAAGGATTGACCAATGTCACATCATGATTGCCAAGTCAACAGGTTCAGATTTAGATGGAAATTATTTTGATGATGGAAATAGCATCCCCACTAGTTAGTTTCACCATATGGCAGTCAATGTTGAAGATACATCAGGAAATTAACACTTTACTATTTTTGACCTTTTTTTGACTTTTTTTGACTTTTTTGTGACTATCATGACTATTTGTGACTTTTTGGGAAGGAACCTACTATCTGTACTTTTTTTTTGACCATATACAGCATTTTGAAGAATGAAAAGAGAACAGAATCTATTGAGACAACTAAGTGATGATATATCTAAGCCAAGAACACTAGAAAATGTCTGAAAATTCAGAGATATTGAGCCATTGGTGTGATGCACACTGTCTGAGAGAAAAATCACAATATCTCTTTGGAACCTCCATCAATTTGAATGTATGTGGTATCTACTAAAAGCCATGAATTAGGTGATTTGAACAAGACCAAAATCAGCAAGAACAGTCCAGCCATGCCTGCAGGACATGGGTAATGATAGTAGATTCCTTCCCAAAAAGTCACATTGGTCACAAAAAGTCAAAAATAGTAAAGTGTTATTTTCCTGATGTAGGAAAACATGTAGTAGAATGTCCAGAGCTTAAATTCTAAATTATAATTTCAAAAATTCTGAGAGGGACAAAGTTCAAAGTTTTCTTCATTGTCTGTAGTGCACTGGTGATAACTTGAGGCTTGCATAATTTTGCAGTCAGGTACAACCTGTCAGACCTGAATTTGCATGCTATCCCTAGCCTAGGTACACAAAACTCCATGGTTTACAAAAGGTATTATAGATCAATTTACAGAAGACAAGATTTCAGAACAATGTACACACCATCAGGACAGGGAATGACTGAATCATGGCCACGACTAGTCAGTGACGGGTTTAAACAGGTTTAAACCATTTATTCGCTTCCTGATGATTGGAGGCAAGGTATAAGAAAACCAACGAACATAGGGTAAGTAAGTTACACTTGGCTCAGTGGTTCGTAACCTTTCTGGCTCGAACTGGTTGTCGTCCTCAAACCAAGCTTTCCGAGAAGCCCTTTACTTCTACTTCTGCCGTCCTGGTCATGCTCAAATTTGCCCCGTTCGGCATCTCTCTTCCTTTTCCCCACCTCAAATCCTTCCGGAGGTACATCGTATACTTGTCTGTAATCCACCCCCACTTCCTTTCCCATCGTCCAGAAGTCTCGACAATTGCGAACCAAGCCAAGGTCGAACGGATTCCGGGCACGAGCAGAAGAAGACCCGAGGGCTAGTCCGTGAGCAGCACGACCGCGGGTAAAACGATCGAGTCCAACAAGGTTGAGGAGAAATGCTCCACAAGTTCCAGGAGCTAAAAGCGCTTTAAATAACCCCACATGATGGTGTCGATGTTTGGCTTCCCCCTCGCCTTCACTCTCTTCGTCTCCTCGGTCGTTGTTCACCGCGTGGTGATGACGGTGACCCATTTGAATGCCAGTGGCTCCGCTGCCAGCCGCAAGACCACCGCGACCACCCATGGATCCATAGCGACCAAGGTTGGACACTTCGAGAGTTGTAAGCTGGCGAGCAACTTGCCAGAATTGTGTGACCAAAAGAACTGAAGTCCAGGTCAACTGCAAAATGGACCACAGCGACACCGAGAGAAGGAAGGAATCAATCGCTGCAGGTACACAGAAAATAGGAGAGCAATCAGCCGCAATATTGTCCGGAGCGGTGGCAGACGCATAGACTGTATGAGAGGGAGTAAGCAGGGCGGCGAGATTTCGTTGGTTTGGTGGACTTACACTCATGGGTCAAATAGTCGAAAAGGATAATGCCCGTGACTAACGTAGTGACGAACATAAGGAATTGTTGGTGATTGTTAGAGCCGACTGAAAGTAAATGTGAGAAATTGAGTGTTTGAAGTCATAGTAGGTACACACCACAATTCCATATCCAGGGACAATGGCTGTGGACGGTATGTAAAATGGTAAAAACAGCTACAACTCCAGAAACTTACTGATCACTTCTAGCCACACACCGATCGCACATACGGCAATGCTTTGAGCGAAGAGGTTTCTTCGTCTGGAGGAAATAACTAAGGAATCCTGAAGTGGCGGCAGCAACACCTACGACGTACCATGCATTGTATGCAGAATGTTTGACCATTAAGTCGCCCTTCTGAAGCAAGGTCCTCAACGATCTGCGACAATACCAAGCTCACGATATAATCATAGGTTTAAGAAACGGATCAACTTACAGCCTTGAGCTCTCCGTCATTGACTGGACAAGGACATGTGCCAGGATCGAGCATAATTGCTCAGAAGAAATTATACACACAAAGTCCCATATTCAGTGCGAATGCCAGATGAATGAACGGGTGGTTTGGAGGCTCTGATCGAATAAATAAGTCGCACACCGTAGCACTTAACAGTAAGTAAGCTTACGTGTAACTAATCTTGTGACCCAAGCATAGCCAACCCATGTCATCGAACCGGCGATGATACCCGCGAAATATGGACTTTAATTAACAGTTTCCACGTACGAATCTTTGTTCAAGAGTACACGGATCATGATCTGCTCGGAAAAACATTAAACCGTATCTCGTAGCAAAGAAATAACTCACATGATGAAGAGCGAAAAATTCTGCCATAGCCAGTACCATTCCAGTATACCACGGCAATATTGACAAGGTGGTAAATATGATATAGAGGAATAGTGCAGGCAAGACAAAAATTGCAACACGAGTATTTCTCTAGGGCCAGCGTCAGAGGAGACATTGCACTAATAAACAGGACCTACCTCATTCAAAGGCTTTGCCTTCTTGACACCGAATTCATTTATACCGCCCTCCTCCATGGAACGCTTCCAGGCACCGAAGCTTTTCAGTTCAACAGCCATATCTCTAGGAGTGCGACCCTCGGCGTCTTTTGCATGGATATCGACTCCTACCTCTACAAGTCGGCGAAGAATAGCTCTGTTCCCCCTAACTACAGCCCAGTGTAGCAGCGATAGGCCGACATCGTCCTTAAGATTCAGGTTTGCGCCGTGCTTCAGCAGTAAGTCGACGGACAATGCATCACCCTGGTAAGCGGCCCACATCAAAGGCGTGTGTCCCCGCATATTACGACGTTAACGAGTCGTTGAATAAGGTATAGCAGCAGCATGACGTAGGATGAATGGGTAACAAGGTGGAGAGCATTGTACCCTTGGGTGTCAGTGAAATTTGGATCTGCGTTATGGGATATCAGGAGATGGATCACATAGAGGTACCCGTTTCGTGCAGCCCACTGCAAAGGGGTAGCTTGTAAATCGCCCCCAACCGCATCTACTTCTGCACCTTGCTCTATGAGGTGACGACAAGTAGCTAGCTGCGCGTAATGGAGAGGCGTACTTTGGGAATGTGTGTAAATGACGATGGTGTAAATGAACGGCGAACACCTACAGGTTTTGACTGTCTCTATCATTGATGGTTGCTTTTCCGGATTTGACCAGTTCTCGGATGGTAGCAAGGTCACCTCGCTGCGCTGCCGCAATAATCTCGGTCTGAAAACACCATGAATTCTCGATGTGGAAAGGTCGCTCCGCACCGCTACTGGCTGGGTCGGGCGGGTAAATGAGAGGTCCGTTGCTGATGCTTGTTCGGTGTCTACCTTTGCCGTGGGTTTTCCCTTCTGGCCTTACCCTTATTCTTTATCGTCGTGCATTGTTGTCTGCGTGGTGGCGGCTTCGGCACTGGTTGATAGCTGTCCGCCAATAACAAGCCTTTGTTGGGTTAGGGTTAGCACGTCGTCTGCACCTTCCATGTTGACCGTCGATCACTGAGGTCGGTCTCCTGTGCTTGCAAGCAGGGTGTCAAGTTTACCGAGTACATGCGTTTCTGCAGAAGCGGCTGTACGACGGCCTGCAGCACCTTACACCTCAACTCTGGGATCCCAGTATAAGTGGCCTCCCGCCACACATCTGAGGCTATTCCACTTGATGCCCATTCTGCTCACATGCTTCTAGTCCGCGATCAACCTCCTATCTCTACCGTCCTCAACTGTCGACTCATCGTCCTATGGCGATGTAATCGCGTATGTTCTCGCGGACCTCATCTCACCCCTACCTTCGGACGGGGCATGCCAAACACCTGGAGTAGCCTATATGCCTCTCGAGAAAAATCAGTCTGGCACTCATCACAGTGATCATCCTCAGCTGCATTTGCGTGGCACTGATGGGTGTAATGAGGGTAAGCAATTTCATGTGGTAGCAATGTTCCATTCCGTTAACGGGCCTTCCTCCGTCTCTTTAGGTGTTCCGAATAACCTCCTGTAGCATGTCAGCCTCATTGATGCTACTTGTCCTCGCTCAGCTAATTGCATGTTCTTTCAATGGATCAATGAAAGTTTCTTAATCCATCTTGTCATCACAAGGGCATATACCTCCTTTCGACAGTGGTTCAACTGCGCACCCCGTTTCCTCCATCGGCGGACGCCGACACCTCCACAAGCGCATCTCCTAATGTCGCTGAAACCAATCTCCTTTCTCTTCGACTGGTCTTTCCTCACAGGCGCAGAGGGATGCACACCGGTTCGCTGGGCAGGGGCGTTCTTTAGTGAAAATGAAGTCTTCCGGCTTGAGAGCGGTAGCTGAGGAATGGCTCTGACTCCGAGACCGAGATTTGGACATTGTGGCAGAAGGGAAAAAAGTGAGCAAGCAATACGCTCACAGTCGCAGCGCCCTGGCTGATGGGCCCAAACTGAAATGACTATGGTAGCAATCTGTACAGCGCCGTAGAGCGAGCTGCACCGAGCCTAGATGACGGCCTTTAGCATGGAATAATTAGGTAAGTAGATTGATGGTGGGGGCTAATCCTACAACTTGCTGTGGATCCAAAATCCTCTGAACTGTCGCTCTCAGTTTCAAAAAAGTGTAAGTGCAGCGAGGCTAGAGACGACGCAAAGGCCTCCCTTGTGCTGTCCACTCAGCCTAAATCGCAACTGGGCCCTGTTCTCGGTGCGTTCCCTGACCTTGTTGATGATAAGCCTGATCAACTCCTGACCACCGTCTCAACCCAGCTAATTTCCCCTCCGTCAAACCCTCAAAATCAACCACATTCAGTTGCTACCAGACCACGGACGATAAAAAAGCTGTAGGAAACTCGGACGATGCCGAGTTCGTTGATTTGCCCACTCTCCTTGCTGGGGAAACCGACTCCGTCGCCTTCCACTCGGCCAACCAGGCTACAGGATGTCGGTGCGCTCTACTCTAAGCTACTATTCTATACGACCTTTCTGACACCCCTTACCTGCCTTCTTACAGGTACTTGGTTGGCGTGCACGACAAGAAAACTGGCAAAACCACTATCCGTCCGGCACCTCTCCACATCCTTACACGTGACGTTAAGGCTCTTAAAGGCCAAGAACCTATAGCTGTCTCAGTGCTCCAGCGGCTGGAAGCTCGTGCTGCACTGGGTGAGTCGTTTGGTACCAAAAAGGCCAAACTGGCCATCAAGGCACAGGAGCGGAATAAGGTCGATGTCTCTGCCATGGAAACTGTGGTAGATCATCTACAGGAGAGTATACAAAAGAGCACTCAAGCTCTGCCGTCGAAAGGTTCACTCTTCCGTTCTCTCTATATCGCTTCAACCTACTTACGGGGGTCATCAGAGGAGGCTCAGGCCACGGCTGATAGCACGCGTTTGGTTCCCCCTTATAACGCGGAAGCTACTGTCCCTAGCGAAGTTTATCCCCTTCACAATATAATACCTGAGACAGAATGGAAAACGCTATCCGAAGCTCCGTTCTTGGTTGTTGGACAAAACCAACGAATACCGCTCCTTCCGTTTCAAAGATCCAAATGGATCAATCAGCATTTGCATTCAATTTGCGACTCTTCATCTCCCAGCAAAACCAACATGTACGTCTTCTGCGTGTTCAAAGGTTGCCCACTAACTTTCTGTCCAGCAAGATTCTTCAGTACATCGCGTATATGATGCTGTTCCGGCAATTGGCCATCCAAAGCAACCTTGGAAAAGTTTCTCTGCAGGACAAGTTAACCTCTATGCCGTCCGTTGTTGCAGACGGTCTGTTGTCTCGATTCACGGAGAGTGCAAGGACGTCTTCCAAGTCAGTGCTTCCCGCCCTTCCTATGTACTGGAGAAGCCGACACATTATGGTTGAATAGGTCACAATTCACGTCTCAGAAAGAGACGCTGCTGCTAACACACATGTTCGCACTGTGCCTGCGTGTTGATGAATACGCAACGAATATTGAAATAATAGCCAAAGATCTGAGTCAGTCTACGCAGTCGTAAGTGAGATGTAACTTGCGCCAAGCATTCCCTAATCTTGCTTCTTGGATAGCATTAATACACTCTTCAAGTCAATGGGTATGTTCTTACGGTCTTCCCAGTGGACATTACATATTGATGTGTTGTAGGATGCCAGATCGCTAAGCCCACTGTTGCGGACCTGAAAAGGCTTGGTCTTCCCGACAGTGCTGCAGAGACGAAACGCGCATTACTCAAAGTTCCGCTGGAGTTTCCAAAGCCGCGGGGTAAACGTCGACGTGGATAGGAACGACGATAGGAAATCGAACACGCGTTTTGGTTCTCGTGCATTACTTTAGTGTCCTCACTACCTTCGATTTCCTTCATATAAACAGAGGGTTTCTGAACGGAGACTGGATGTCAAATGTACAGGTAAATGGTACATAAACATATACAAGTCATTCCGGAGCCTTCAACCATGCCTCCCACCTTTAATCCTTCGATACCCGAATAACAACCTCTTCGACATGATTTTGCGATCCTAAGTGTACGCGTCTATCGTCTGTTAGAAAGAGAAAGCTTTCAACGACCAGATGGGGGTTACGAGCTGCTAACAAGCGATTCATATCCTCAAATCTTCACGTAGCGTGAGTGGATGTCAATGCAACAGCACAAACCCAATTTACTGCATAACGGAACCCACAAGAACACCGTGGTGATAGCAATTTAGAGGACAGTATTTACCGGAATCTCTTGTTTATCCTTGAGCGTGTCAGTGCCCGTTGTTCCACCCACACTCGCAAACGCACCCCGGATAACAAACCCATATGTGAACATATCCAGAGTCCTTAACAGACCTACTAGACTTCTGAAGTGTATTTGATCCACTCACTCCGATGACGTGGTCCCCCTGCCCCCCGTCTGCAAAGCAGGAACCCTTGATTATCTGCCAATGTTGAGAAAATCCACGTTAGACACACGATCTCCTCATCCCAGTTGGGGGAGTAGCTGATTCGATGCTGCACGCCCAATTTCCTCGCTATCTGCAACTTCTCGTCCAAGGAGGATGTCACGATTACACTTGCACCCGACGCAAGAGCTATCTGAGCAGCAAAGCTGTGTTACAACCAACCGTCATCGGAGTCCTAACCGCAAAAAGTTTGAAATGGCGCACGTCGACACACCACAAATTCCGAAGGGCAAGAACATAGTCTCCGCCTTTCATGCCTTCAGGGGGTCAGCGCCGCACACCTGTTACACGTTATTTAACCTAATCGCGTTGTTAGAGACGGTGTGGGACTTACGGTAGGGTCGAAGCCTCTTCATATGACAAGAGGTTGGGAATACGGATAATAGACTGGTTAGAGATTCAGCGACGACGCATGGCCTGGGGGCACATAAGCAGGAACATTGATGTATTTCCCCAGGGGCAATCAGTGTCCCCACCTAGGGCACTGGCCTTGATTTCCTGCGTCAGATCTCCACAAACGTGCTCCAGTACGAAGTTAGAGCAGACACAGTCTCCGACCTTCCACCGTTTGACATCCACTCCAACTGCTACGACCTCACCTTCGCGGCCAGAGCACAGAACCAAATCGTTCGCCACGCTGGAATTTCGCGCACGTCCAAATGAAGAATGGCGGATAGTGCAAGATGGCATACGCACCCTCCATATCTGCGATGATGATCCATAAGTTGATCACGGCAATACGCGACGAGAAGTTCAGTAGCATGCGACATGCGAAAGTGAGCTATTTGCCTGGAGGAATACAGCGTGGATCTCGGTTGTAACTTCACTTGCTCGCGAAGGCGATGTGGAAGCTGGCACAAGCTTCCAGTTCGGAGGTTTGTCACTCTGTCGAAGTAGTACATGTCCTTCGTATACCACCAAAGCCCCTCGCAAGAGAACTCACTGGAGATCGATATCCATGAGTGGTCTGAGCTAGGTTGACTGGCACAGTCACCGTCTTCCGTTTCCTGCCTCGCACTGATCACATATTTATACGGCTTGTTGCGTATGGTAAAGGTCATAAATGCACGTTGACACTATTCAGCATGTAGATGAGGGTACGCCGATCGCGCCTGTAAGAGGTTTACTGGACGTCAATGGTAATTACACCTAACAATTGCTGTCTTACGAGGTCGTTTCGAGAGTGGGGGAGGCTATAAGATGTGAAATATTTGGTAAATCTGAATGATTCTCGAGATGGTTCAAGATGCTTCGACTAGTGCTCCCATAAGAATGGAGGTGCCCCGCCAGGGAGTGAAATTGATAGCCTGGAGCGGGTCGTCCAATTGCGTCGCTGCTGCCACGTGTCAGCTGTGCTAGCCTTGCCCTTTCCTCGTCGAGCTTGACACTCACTGTCGAAACGAACTCGCAAACTTCATACGAAACATACATTCTCAATGGGCAACTGTCAGTCAACGAGACGTCGTTTCAGGGCTGCGAATCCGTTCAGCTCGGTAGGGCATTCATTCATGTCTGTCGATGGCATCTGTCGAATTACTCATTTCATCGCAATGACCGGCAAGCAGTCAAAGAACCGCCGCACTAGCGTTACGAACCGATCCAACCTCGACCCTTCTCCGGTGTGTAGAATACTGCTTCCTTGCGACGGTATAGGTCAATTGGCCAAAAATTATTCACAGGGGCCGTCCCAGATTACTGCTGGGCACTTACCGTCTGACATTCAAGCGTCGGGCAGCGTCTCTCAAGGGCCAACGTCGTCGCTCTCTCATCCGTCCGAGCCAAGTTACGCAGCTTCCGCCACCGGAGAGAGCGCCGACACACATATTGGTCGGGTGACTTGCGAACAAAGAGAACAAGTGCAACCTCAGGCTGCTGCAACCCATGAAGTATGTAATCTACTCCCTTTTAATATTCCAAAGATTCTGAATGAGCTCGCTGAACAGACTCAGATGTCAGCCATTGAACCGGCTTTCAGGATGGGTTCCGCGTCGAATGCCGATGAAGACGCTATTCACCTTCCCGGTGTTACAAGTGCAACATTCTCTGAGACTCAAAGCCCTTCCGATACGCATCTAAAACCGTTCAAAGATTTCAATCAAGTCGTTACCACTATTACTAAGGTAGGCGCTCATTTCTCTACATAATCCGCTGACTGCACGCCAGCCCTAGATCCATCCCTACGCTCGAATGGCGCTGGGAATGTTAGCAGCGGTTTCTCAGGTACGTTCTCATTTTTGAATACATTCCCCATCTTACGTAGTCGCACGTAGATGTTCGTAGTTCAAGATATCCGGGACGAGCGGCTGTCCCGCCTGCTGGATACGATCGGAAAAGTTTACGAATTTCTCACGAAAGAAACTACCCCCAAGGACATGTCTGGCTTGCGGGAAACCTTCGCGAAGCTCGCGCTGATGACCAGTGGTGCGGTGCAGTTCGTCAAGAATTATTCCGCGACAGAGGACTTCTGTACGTCCATCACACTTGCTCACCGCCCAAGCTTAATGAAACTTGGCATCAGGGAAGAGATCGGGGAAAGACGTAGAATATGAGACGCAGGACGTTTCCATTGCGTACACTGAGGCGCTAGACGACCTGATGGAACAATACCGGCGCCGCGAAGATCGGGGCGTCGGGGTTGATGCGTTCCGCGTACTTGAAGACCTGGACTTGGCTAGTTTGGCCCGTGCCAGAGGTGCAGGTCCCAATTGGACCAAGAAATGCCTTGACGGGACTAGAACTGACATCCTTATGGAGATTATCGACTGGATCTATGACACCGAGGAAAATGTTCCGCGCATTCTCTGGCTCCATGGGCAGGCTGGCAAAGGGAAATCTGCTATTGCGCATACGATCGCTCTGTGGTTTGAGAATGTTGGAGGGGTCGGGTCCTGTTTTTGTTTTTCCCGTGACTGGCAGGCCGAGCATCCTGAAGAAAAGATGTTCAGGACAATCGCGTGCGATTTAGCAGAACGTGATCCTGCATTCCGGCGAGCCTTAGCGGGTGCACTTGCGACGTATGGTTCTCTGAAGACCACCTCTGATGTCGCGCTCCAGTGGCGGAAGCTTATTTTGGAACCGTTGTATAAGGTCTCTGGTCATGTGGTTGGGAATGTGGTCATCGTCGTCGACGCATTGGACGAAAGTGGTCCGGAACAATCGCGGAGGGAGCTGTTATCGGTGCTTGCGTCTGCGCAGGATGCTGGCCTACCTCGCAATGTTCGCATCCTCGTAACATCCCGTCCATTTCCTGATATCAAGCATGCACTCAGTGCCGCTCGGCATGTGAGGGCAGCCTCGTTGGACGACATCCCTGAGGCGTCAGAGGAAGGTGATATCCGTCTATATATTATGAAAAGGTTGGGACCTCTTCGGGATTTTGGACCCACCGAAGTCTATAGGATTGCCCAGAAGGCGGGAGGTCTATTTGAATGGGCGCGTCTGGCTTGCGAGTTCGTAAACCCGGGTCGTACGGTCAAGAACGGATCAGTCAAGGAACGCTTTGACAATATCATGCTTCTTCCGTCAGGTGGACTACTGGATGCCATGTACCAAGCGATTCTCAAAAATGCCATCCCTAATGACCAGACCGCGCTCACGCAATTCCGCTCTGTCATGCAGCAGATCATTTCGACGCTCGAACCTCTGCATATAGATGCACTGTGCAAGATGCGCAGTCACTTCCCTGCCAACGAGGACCGTCATGACATGGTTGCCATTCTTGAATCTATGTCCCTGCTATTGAGTGGCGTTACGGACCGGTCTTCTCCTGTCCGACCGCTACATGCGTCGTTCCATGACTTCCTCATTGACCCTGCACGGAGTCAGACGTACTTTGTTGGGGAACCCAAGATGTACAACCTAGCCTTCGCCTCATTGCGGATTCTTTCGGATGACCTGCGTTTCAATATATGTGGACTTGAAAGCTCATACATCAGTAACTCCGAGGTTGCTGATTTGGAAAAGAGAATTAACGAAAACATTCCACCCCATCTTTCTTACTCATGCAGGTTCTGGGCCCAACATTTGGAGAGGACAGCATTTGACTTGGCACTTGCGAAATTGGTGGAGGGGGTGGTTGGAAGTGAAAAGCTACTCTTCTGGCTTGAGGCTCTAAGCATTCTTGGTGTGTTGGGAAATGCTACAGATGCTCTTGGGTGCACAGTGATGTGGCTGTTTGTGAGTATTCAATTTTCACATCTGATATCAACTAATGTGAAGTCAAAGACACAAAGTGGTTTTGAAGAGACCATAACATTGGCACAAGATGGGATCAAGTTCATTCACAACTTTGGCAGTGCAATCTCTCACAGTGCTCCACACCTTTACATCTCTGCACTGCCATTTACCCCTTTGAATACCATGGTAGCAAAAATGCTCAAGCCAAAATTCTCATCCCTTGTTCGAGTTGCTCATGGAGGACTTGAAGATTGGCCAGCTGTCCAGCTTTACTTACAGGGGCACAATGCTCAAGTCCACTCTGTTGCATTCTCCTCTGATGGGAGGAAGATTGTCTCGGGCTCTTGGGACAAGACTGTGAGGGTCTGGGATGCTGAGAGAGGTGTCCAAATTGGCAGCCCTCTTGAGGGGCATACAGAGCAAGTCTTCTCAGTTGCATTCTCCCCTGATGGGAAGAGGATTGTCTCAGGCTCTTGGGACAAGACTGTGAGGGTCTGGGATGCTGAGAGAGGTGTCCAAATTGGCAGCCCTCTTGAGGGGCATACAGAGCAAGTCAACTCAGTTGCATTCTCCCCTGATGGGAAGAGGATTGTCTCAGGCTCTTGGGGCAAGACTGTGAGGGTCTGGGATGCTGAGAGAGGTGTCCAAATTGGCAGCCCTCTTGAGGGGCATACAGAGTCAGTCTACTCAGTTGCATTCTCCCCTGATGGGAAGAGGATTGTCTCAGGCTCTTGGGACAAGACTGTGAGGGTCTGGGATGCTGAGAGAGGTGTCCAAATTGGCAGCCCTCTTGAGGGGCATACATCGCCAGTCTTCTCAGTTGCATTCTCCCCTGATGGGAAGAGGATTGTCTCAGGCTCTTTGGACAACACTGTGAGGGTCTGGGATGCTGAGAGAGGTGTCCAAATTGGCAGCCCTCTTGAGGGGCATACAGAGCAAGTCTTCTCAGTTGCATTCTCCCCTGATGGGAAGAGGATTGTCTCAGGCTCTTGTGACAAGACTGTGAGGGTCTGGGATGCTGAGAGAGGTGTCCAAATTGGCAGCCCTCTTGAGGGGCATACACAGCCAGTCTTCTCAGTTGCATTCTCCCCTGATGGGAAGAGGATTGTCTCAGGCTCTTGGGACAAGACTGTGAGGGTCTGGGATGCTGAGAGAGGTGTCCAAATTGGCAGCCCTCTTGAGGGGCATACAAAGCAAGTCTTCTCAGTTGCATTCTCCCCTGATGGGAAGAGGATTGTCTCAGGCTCAAGGGACAAGACTGTGAGGGTCTGGGATGCTGAGAGAGGTGTCCAAATTGGCACCCCTCTTGAGGGGCATACAGGGCAAGTCAACTCAGTTGCATTCTCCCCTGATGGGAAGAGGATTGTCTCAGGCTCTTGGGACAAGACTGTGAGGGTCTGGGATGCTGAGAGAGGTGTCCAAATTGGCAGCCCTCTTGAGGGGCATACATCGCCAGTCTTCTCAGTTGCATTCTCCCCTGATGGGAAGAGGATTGTCTCAGGCTCTTGGGACGAGATTGTGAGGGTCTGGGATGCTGAGAGAGGTGTCCAAATTGGCGGCCCTCTTGAGGGGCATACAGAGCAAGTCAACTCAGTTGCATTCTCCCCTGATGGGAAGAGGATTGTCTCAGGCTCTTGGGACAAGACTGTGAGGGTCTGGGATGCTGAGAGAGGTGTCCAAATTGGCAGCCCTCTTGAGGGGCATACAGAGGAAGTCTTCTCAGTTGCATTCTCCCCTGATGGGAAGAGGATTGTCTCAGGCTCAAGGGACAAGACTGTGAGGGTCTGGGATGCTGAGAGAGGTGTCCAAATTGGCACCCCTCTTGAGGGGCATACAGAGGAAGTCAACTCAGTTGCATTCTCCCCTGATGGGAAGAGGATTGTCTCAGGCTCTTGGGACAAGACTGTGAGGGTCTGGGATGCTGAGAGAGGTGTCCAAATTGGCAGCCCTCTTGAGGGGCATACAGAGGAAGTCTTCTCAGTTGCATTCTCCCCTGATGGGAAGAGGATTGTCTCAGGCTCAAGGGACAAGACTGTGAGGGTCTGGGATGCTGAGAGAGGTGTCCAAAATGGCAGTCCTCTGGAGGGGCATAGAGTTGCAGCATGCCTTGTTTGTTTCTCATCAAACCCTTCACATGCAATTCATGACACTGCACAACTTCTTGATGGACTTCAATATGAGGATGTAGTTATGAGGAATGAACCAGTCAAGTTGCACAGTGATGGCTGGGTCAGAGGCCCAAAGGGTAGACTGTTACTTTGGATACCCCCATCCCTCTGGGGGCAGTGGTACTCAATGTGGACCAGGATAGTCATTCCTCAAGCTTCTCGCATAGAGCTGGACTTGAGTCAGACAGCTCATGGCAATAGATGGCATGAGTGTTTCAAGCTACCTGTGTAGTCTTTCCATTGCAGCACATGTGTTTGTGTCTATTTGCATGTAAATAATAGTGGTAATACCTGTGATTAGTAAGGATTGACCAATGTCATATCATGATTGCCAACTCAACAGATTCAGATTTAGATAAAAATTGTCTTGATGGTGGAAACAGCATCCCCTCTACTTAGTTTCACCACATGGCCAACAATATTTAAGACAGAAAAACTTGTAGTAGAAAATCCACAGCTTAAATTCTGAAATTATAATCACAAACATTCTGAGAGACAAAGTTCAAAGTCTTCTCCATTTGTCACAAATTTGTTCAGTACCATTATGATGCCAGCAACCTTGAATGGCATGTCATCACATTATAATGTACATTACAATACCATTGTGATGGAATCTAATAGAATAACTGTACCTTACCTATCATTTCAATAAGCCATGTGACATTGTGATAATCTTTGATAATCAGAAGGTATTGTAAGGATAGTCCTAATGACTCTGCATCTATTATATATGTAAGTGAAGTGGCATTCCAAGCTGATCATTATCCCTTCACCATCATGCACTGCCATCCTTGCCCTTCAAGGTGTGTATCACTTCAATCCATTGCATAACCCACTAACTTCCCACTATTACTCACTATTAACCTGACATAATTGACAGACTACTGCTACCATGGGGCCATCTTGAAGGGCCCACTTGAAGTACAAATATTCTGAAAAGACTCTAGCAGGTTGGATATGCAAATATTGCAACAAGACATTCAAGCCACATGGCTTCAAGAGGCATGAAGTGAGCTACAGGAAACAAACTGAAGCCAAGCAAGAATGCAAATGATATGGCCAAGTTTTGGAGCGGTTTGAAAAAGGTGAGCATTGTTCTACATCACCTGTCCTAAGTACCACTTCCCAATGGCTGTGCCTGAGTCAGCACAACACTACACAATGAAGAAAATGCATAATGCTCAGGGTCCACCTGCTGAAAATGCAGAACCCAACATGTTATGTTCCCCTTCCAGTTTCATTGCTGTTTCCAATGGCGATGAGGCTGGCCCATCTATATACTCATTTGATGATGAAAGTAAGGCTTCCCTTCCCCTTCTTCCACCAAATACACAACTGGCTTAGGAAATCCCATCGTCAATGCCCCACTGCATGAGTTTGTGGAACACAAATACCCTGCCAGTGCACATGAGAATGAACCTCTCAGAAGTCCAGGTGTGATCCTCAATTTAGTTTTTTCTATTTGATGATTACAAGTATGCCTCTTTAGCACTATTGGATGCTACAATGGGCACAAGATCATCAACTACTTCTCAATCCCAGCCATCATGCCCCCAGCTATCACAGCAAGTAATAGAATTCAAAACTGAGTTTCATCCACACAGCAGCTGGCCTCCACTTTGTCAAAGTTTTGATGAGTTCTGAGGGTGCTTGACAATGTTTGTTCCTCCAATGGATGACACTCCCTACTGACCATTCCATGGTGTTGGCAACTTTGAGTTTATGGAGATTGCCCTGGAAGCAAGTTGATGCTTTGTTAGATCTCATTGGCCATGTTGCAAAAGGGGCTGCTCAGGTGACTCTCAAGAATGATGTTGAGTTTTGCAAAGCCTGTGATGCTGCAGTGGCAGAGCTCACACCAGTACATTAGTACCATATTTAGTTTACTAACTTTGCTGTAACCACTCCATCATACTTACAGTTCTCCAAACATACAGTTGTCATGGCATATAAGAAGGAAGTGTGGACATATGAGGTACATACACAACCCATCTGGGAATGGGCACTTGACATTTTGGCTCTGCACTTCGTTTGGGATGCACAATGCTTGTTCAAGCATGATGGACATGGATTTGAACACTTCTATGATGAGCCCTGGATGGGAAACAGCTGGTGGGACATTCAAGTGTGTACTTGTCATCAACTTGTTAGGTAGCAGTAATTTGATGTAACTACTAGTCCTCCTTGCCAGAAGTTCCAAATGCTGTACCATTTGCCTTTATTATTTATGCCAACAAAACCAAATTATCATTGTTTGGCACTGCAAAGTGCTATCCTGTTGTGGTCCATTGTGCAAACCTCCTGATAGAGATACAGAATAGCCATGCAATTGGGGGAGGCTGCACTGTTGGATGGTTACCAGTCATATGTTGTCCCAGTGCCCTGAGGTTCATGCCTTTTATAAACAGATATTTCCTTTGCATGCAGGTCCCCAAGGACACTGAAGAAGAGGGCAAATTAGGATACACAACTCTCAAGTGCATTGTGTGGCATGAGTCATTTTCTAGACTTCTCAGTGACATTATGCAGCACTTGAAAACTGGGTATATCCATATGTTGCACCATGACCAAGTAACCCATTGGTTGTTTCCTGTCATATTGATATTGTCTGTGGATTATGAGGAACAGTAAGCTTTCATTTATCCTGGCCCTTGCTCAAGACTCAAACACAATGCAGGTGTATGATGTTGCTTATCTGTGGCTGCACTGGCAAATGCCCATGCCCAGTGTGTCTCATTCCATTAGAGGAGCTTCACAATATTTCCAAAACATATCTGCTTCATTCCATGAACAAGGCACAGTGTGCCATGCACATTTACAGACACAGACACACTGAGGGTGAAAAGGTGCTTAAGGCACTCAGGTTGCAGCCTGTCAATGTAAGTTTGTGATTCTTGTCCTTATTCTGGCATTGTACCTACATTAATTTAAATGACAGAATGTTTTCTGGCTCATCTGCAATTCTGACCTTTATGCAGGCTCCTACACAGCTGTTCCACTGTGAGTGTGAGGGAAATCTCCGAGGGCAATGGCCGAAATTCAAAGCCAGCATAACTTTAATTCCCTCACACTCACAGCAACGGCTGCCTGAAAACATTTGTAAACAGCATCAGCCACAGTGGCGCACCATGTGGAGTCCCAAAAAATATACACAAAACCCAAACTAGGGTTACATATTTGTGGTTAGGAATACTCCATATTCATAGGTATACATGTCACCTGTGACCAGTCTCTGCTAGTGTATACACATGCCGTTATCGCCGGATCCTAATCAGTCTGCCCTTCCTACTTTATCTAATATTGCGACACATACACAGGAGGTCTTTGGCATACAACCATGTCAATGGCAGCTTCAAGTGGCGGAGGCAATACTGAAAGGAGGACATGACGTCCTCTGTATCGCCAGGACTGGAATGGGGAAGACCCTGACCTTCTGGATGCCTCTTCTATTTCGGCCAGCTGGTATTCAGATTGTCGTCACTCCTCTGAACCTACTAGGGAAACAAAATGTGATGTCCCTGGTCAAGGCTGGCATACAGGCGATTTCAATTAGCTCCGAAACGGCCACACCTGCAAATTTTCAGGTAAGACATCTGTGCATACATGCCTTGATTCTTACCCAGCAGCGACCAGGCTATTGGCGCCTTCCAGTATAGAGTGGTCGTCATCAGTCCCGAGCAACTCATGCGGCCAGAGGGGGGTTTTGAGAAGTTGTTGAAGAATCCCCTATTTGTGTCGTGGATCATCAGTATTGTGATTGATGAAGCGCACTGCCTTACCGAGTGGGGGGAATTTCGCCCAGAATACTGAGAGCTTGGATGACTATGCTACGTGCTACCACGTAGTGTACCTCTGCTAGTTACGTCTGCAACAATCACAAGGGCTGCACTCTGTGATCTTACGCACCTTCTCCATATGTATCCTGGCAGGATGGTCACCATGCACTGGTCAAGTGACCGGCCTAATATCAAGATTGGTGTAAAAAAAATAAAATATGCACTGAACTCTTATGCTGACCTGATGTTCCTAATCCCACCAGGATTCAAAGCAAACGATCCTCCACCTCCAAAATTCCTTATCTTCTTCAACAATATATCGGACTCGATCAGTGCAGCATGCATCTTGCGACGTCAGTTACCTTGTGAACTAAGGGAGAAAATCTGCTGGTTTAATGCTGACATGTCAATGGCCTACAAGGAGGAAGAGCTTGGAAAGCTCATAAGTGGTGAGACATGGGGCCTTTGTACAACTACATCATTTGGAATGGTACGTACGACTTGAAAGTACCTTGATATGGGGTAAACCAATCTTCACAGGGTATGGATGTGCCAGATATCCTGCTGGTGATCCAATGGAGAGCAACCTGTAAAATAGCAGCACTCTGGCAGTGCTTTGGTTGAGCAGCTCGAGACAAGAGACTTACTGGAACAGCCCTACTTTTTGCGGAGAAAGAGTATTTTAATGATGAGAGGGTGGCAAAGGCGGCTAGGAAAGTGAAGTGTGAAGAAACACGCAAATGGATGGCAAAAGATGCTAACTTACCCAAGGCGTCATGTCCCTTGAAACAGGCGGCACTGTCTTCACACAATGGAGAAGCTCAGGAGAGCTCCAGCGGAATGGTGCAGTATGGCAGTGGGTTGGTGACGGTCAACGATGGCTTATCTGACAATAGTGGCGCTCAAGGTGGCGCTGGAAGTGCTCTGGAAGCGCTTTGTCTGTGTTCTGGCACTGGCTCTGGAAACATGTTCTGGCCACTACATTTTCAACTCCAACAAGCCGAATGGTGCGGCATCCCGTCGGACTCAAAATAAATTACAGTAGTTTTAGCAGTATATCAAATAATTAAATAGCTAAGTCTTGAAGAACAATGCCCCGCGAATCTCTCTGCAAAAATCTCCTCAGACAACTTGATGAAGCTAGCTTGGAAGTAGCAACGGCCAGGCTGGAAAATGCGCGTCGCGAAATTGATAGTAGCGATAGTAGCGATTCAACCGCAACATACGGGGATTCCGATTCATCTCAGAGCGTCCTCTTCGTTACTCCGCCGTCTCCGATCTCTCCGATCTCTCCGATCTCGATGGATTCCAACTCCAGCGTTTCTGATGATACAGACTCGACGGTTGAGAGGGATAGGCGGTGTGGACGGCTCCTGAATGCGATTGAGGCTCTGAAGGACGAAGTAGAGCGTGCGTGGGTTCTTGAAAAACCCACTGTACCATTGATGCGGTCATCGCAGCTCGGCCTGCTCGACCATTTTGCCGACCATCGCCCTCATCTGTTCCTTAGACGCCTTCGTGTATGGCCAGAAGTTTTCGATCGCATCCTTGATCAAATAAGTAGCCACCCAATATTTCATAGTAGCTCTGAAAATCGTCAGTTGCTGGTCACCATTCAACTCGCAACTTTCCTTTTCCGTGCGGGGCATTATGGGAATGCGGCATCGCCAGAGGACGTGGCCCAGTGGGCTGGGGTTAGTGTGGGATCAGTGATCAATTTCACCAATCGGGTCATGGTCGCAATACTGGATGAGCACGACACATTTGTCAATATTCCCCCTCACGACTCGGAGGATATGGAAAGAGCGCGTACCTTCACTGAATCGCAGACATGTCTGGCATGGAGAAACGGCGTCTTCGCTGCAGACGGCTCATCGATTCCGCTCTTTGAAAAGCCCCAAATATTTGGGGAGAGCTTCTATGACAGAAAATCCAGGTATTCACTCAATTGTCAGGTGTGTATTCCAATGCACGCAAAATGGAATACTTACCGCTCATAGCTTGTTATCATGCCGCACAACCTTCTCGTGGTTGACTATGGGCTTGGTCACCCTGGAAGCGTCCATGACGCATGGGCGTTTCAAGGTACTCGCATCGCATCACGACCGGGAGACCTTATCCCCGAAGATCACTGGACCTGGGCGGATAGCGCATATCCCACGGAGGAATGGTGCACTGTTCCTTTTAAAAAACCCAAGGGCGGGCGGCTATCTCGCGATCAGAATTTATATAACAAATATCTTTCTAAGGTGATACTTACCTCGTACTGGTATGCATGCTAATCGCGTTGAAAGGTCCGCGTCCGCGTTGAGCACGCATTTGCTGCCTTGAAGGGTCGATTTCAGAGTCTCCACGAGCTGCGCTTGAAAATCCGGAACGAGAGGGATGTTAAGGTCGCAGTTTACTGGGTAATGTGTTGCATCATCTTGCATAACATGGTGATCCGTTTTGAGGAGGAAATGGTTGGCATCGTCGAGCCCTCGAGTCGGTGGGCAATGGAGGAGGGGTTGGGCCAACAGCACGGTGACATGGTCGTGGTAGGAGAGCCTGTGGGAACACCGGGTCAGCGATTTCGAATGAGGCTGTTAGATGGGCTGTTCCAATATCTGGGGCGCGAACGTACCTAGTGTAAACGGACCAAAACAGTCGCCATATAAAGTTGAGGGAGCGTAGCTAGCGATGCTGTAGGAGTCAGCTAAGTCCCACCCATTGACGACGAGGGTGTGTAAGGGGTCTTCACAGGATCCAGGCGCTTTACGACTGACCTTGGAGAAGTCACTTACGATACCACACGCATTCTGCAAATGAAATGTACCCTACATTGCATCTTGATACAGTGTTGGGGTGAGTATGGGGGAGACGGAGAAGTAATACAGTACGGGGCGAGCGTGTACTTAACGATCATACGACGCACTGGGACTGAGAGACAAGTACAACAGAGAAGACGACGAGCCGAGCGGAGATGCGACAATGGATTTTAAAAAAAAACGGACGTGATCGCGAAGGGTGGCTGGCCTAAGCAGTGGGGTCGGAAGACGTTGAGCCGGAGCTGGCACCACTCTTCATGAGCTCTGCGAGTTGAATCTTGAGTCGAAGGGTTTCGGCCTCCCTCATGAAGGCGTTTTCTTCGGCATTCTTCAGCTCGATATCGAGCTTCCGGAGCTCCTGCTCCCTTTGATGCTTATCCTCCACGTCTTTCCACTGCATCCTGAGTTGCTCCTTCCTCAACTCGAGCTCCCGATCCTTCAGCATATACTGCATTTTCGCCATGTACCGCGCAGTCTTACCAGAAGACGAGGATGCTAGTATCGACTCGGCCTCTTGACTCATGTCGATGACCTGGCTTTGAAGCTGAGACTTGTTGCGAGCGACTGGGAGAGAACTTGCCTCCGTTGACGTTGTCTTGGATGATGAGGACCACGGGGTCCTCGCGACAGCCTTCCCCTTGCGGGAAGAGCTAGATGATGACGACGCAGAGGAAATGATGCTTCCGGTGGAAGTGGGGGGACGAAGGTATGGCAATTGGCGGAATGCAGAGCGATTATCCGAGAAAGGTGTGCGAGACTTGCGAGGGAGGGAAAATTGAGACCGCACCTCAGGAGTCAACGGCTGAGGATATGACTGCTGATTCATTAACAACGATCCATCAGTGATGTCCCAATAGAAACGCACCTGATCACCGTGAACCGACACCGAGTCCATGTTAACATCCTCTCCATCTCCAAAGCCGGGGTCCGTGCCTTCCAGATCAAAGATACTATCGGCAAATTCATCCCCCTCGTTCACGACTAGATCACCAACATGAGACATCCTCTCGTCGACTTCACCATCCTCCAGATCTTGATCGCCGCGCATTTCCTCGGTCCCAGTATTCGAAGGGGTACCTTCATCTGCCGGAGCGGTGGGTGACCCCACTCCCAAGTCTGAAGTCTTCTGCATACCGGATGATTTATTTTGGACAATGGCTAAAAAATCTTCAGCACGATTTTTGTCCGGCTCGGAATTAATCGGGTCAGAGTCGAAGGAGGGGTTGCCCTGCCAGATGGAATGCAGATCGTCGTACCAGGGTAAAGTGTTGAGAACAGCTTCTGTAATCATACACATCAGCGACTGTAATCCCACTAGATAGATTGATAACTTACAATGGAGATTTGCGTAGCTTGCGTGACCAGGCATAATGCCTTCCCCTGATTGTTTAAAGCGTGCACGGCACTTGCGATACGATCCCTTCAGCCTAAATGACCGTTAAAAAATCACAAATAAAATATGAAAAGACTGACGTAGTGATGCGGTTGCCTACGCTAACTTGGAACTTAGCAGGGCCCGCCATGTACATGTCCTTGTAGTAGGGATCATTCTTGAATACGACTTCGGCGATAATTGCTTGAACTTCTTTCTTGTTATGGCCCACTGGCCCCTCGTCAGGTGAAGGTGGTGAGATGGTTGTGATCTTATCACTAAAAAGGATTCTCCGGTTTGCGGGATGGGTGAGCAACCAGTTGACAAGTATATCGGTACGAGGAACGTCCCAGTTGATGTTCTTCGGCTGAAGACCTTCTGTAGTAGGTGCGTCACCAGTAGTGGTGACAGCCCGCTGGCTGGATGAAGCCGGGTTCTTGCCCTTGGTTCCGCCACGAGTAGATCTACCGCTCGATCCACGACCAGAGCCTGAATTCCCGGTGGGTCTGTCGGATCCTCCTCGATGGGCTTGTTCACTTGAAGACGCCATGGGCTGACCTGAGATTGCTTGCAGGCGAGCAGAGCGCCGAATGCGTGGTCGTAGAGGAGACATAACTTTTCAAACTCCGCAAGGCCAATGCCAGTTGCAGATGCCATTCCAGAACAATTCCAGAGCGCTTCCAGCGCCACCTTGAGCGCCACTAATGACTCGGAGGGCAAAGACAATAGAGGAACAATTGCAGATGGGCCAGGAACTGAAGGGATGGAAGCATTGCTTGAATCACTGGCAAGAGGAGAGGAACCTGTGGGTCAGTCCAGCAAATGGCAGAGGCGAAACCTGGACCTAGGTGTCGACCTACTTATCAATGCAGCTGATGAGCGATTGGGCGTAGGGTGTCGAAGGAAGGTTTTTGATGTGTGCTTCAATAATGCTGCCACAGGTGGGAAATTCTCCTCTGCTTCTGAGCCGCATCTCAATGCGTCCCCTCTAGAATCTGATCACCATGAGTGCAACAGTGCCGACACACAAGGCTGTACTCGCTGCAACATCATGGAGCCTGCAATTTGCTGTGATGTTCACAATCCCACAGACTTTTCATCATATGAAACTCACATTCCAAAGACACCTCGTGCAACTCAGCACTCTCGTCTTCCGAAGTACACAAAGGACAAGTATGACTACAAATTAGAAAGCACTCTCCTTGACTGGTGCGATGAGAAGACATCCGCTGTTTATGGGTGGGCATGCCTTAACGATGATGGCCCTGTAATCATGAGCGATGCTACCCTTGATCGCATTGTCAACTGCACACATCATCACAAGATCCAGACCTGTCAGGACCTCAGAAGGGAAACCGGGTGGATAGATAGTGATCTGTACAGCAACGAGGTCCTTGCACTCATTAAAAGTCATTCTGCCCCGTGCCCCTCCATCTTTGTCTCTACACCACTCAGGCAAGGAACAACCACTGGTGTCCCCACTTCTACAACCTCCCCATTACCCCAATTCCAACTGACTGCAATGTCATTCTCCTCCAGCTCATCCCTACCCACAACCTGGAAGCGCCAGAATAAGTGCAGTGCTTGTGGCCAAGAAGGACACAATGGTAAGTACAATGTTTTTGGAGGTAACTCTTGAGGCTCATCTATGCTAGTTCGTAACCATATCTGTCCGAACCATCCATCCCATGTCATTGCTGGTAATAAAGAGAATGTAAGTCAAATAAATAGGAATCAATTCAATTCAGTGTGCTTAGACATCGTCACAGCTCACTGCTCAACTAACTACAGTAGTTCCACCATAATGTCGTCTAATGCACTACCTTCAAATTCTTCAAATATGTCTCCTGCATCTCCTTCATTTTCCACCAATACTTCTCCCCGCATTGCATTTTCCATCATTTCTCGTCCTTTGTCGTATAGGTCTTCCACTTGATGGCGAGTTTTCCTGCCAAGACAAACTACATGTGGTGAATTTAATACTAGTCGTTCTTGGATCTTTGCGAAGGTTTTTCTCATGTCTGGTGCCGCATGGCTGGTTGTTAGGTGCATATGACTGAAATTTTGTTGTACTAATCCCTGGAGATTTCGATAGACCTGAACAAGTGGTGATTCAAGGATTATGCGTTCAACTGAACAGTTCGAGCCCTTCCCTCCATTCTTCACCTGCAAAACCCAACAGTAAGTCATACTTCATAACATGAGAAAATGCATACTTACCTTCGTGAACAGGTTGTTCAGCTTGACACACCAATCAACAGCCCTCCATTTCATTGGCCTGCCAGTTGGATTTACAAGAATGTGGTAGTGGATCGCATGCCTTAGGCCCAAGGGATAAACGAAATGTATGTTGTACAGAAAGTTTGTCATCTGTGTTGCATACTTATGCTTTCCGACTGCCTTTAGGATTGGGATCCAGCTTACAATGGAAGCCTCGACCCGACCGATGTCGCCGCTGTTCATTGCATATGATAATTCCTCGTACAGCAAAAAATACTTATTCAAAAGCAGCGCATTTTCAAATTGTGAGTCATGTTCCATGTCTTGTTTCCTACGCATACAACAGAACTGACCAGTTGCAACATATGTGCGAATGATCTCTTTAGCCAGTGCTTCGAGGTCCTCTAGTGTCGGCTTTGAGCGAGCAAAGTCTTTGAGGTTGTCAAATCCATTTTTTTGGCTAGCAAGTACACGCCAACAATCTAGACACCAACATATACTGGCATGGCTGACAAGCTGATGTATACAATGAAAGCCAGGCTTTGTCGTATATATTCCAGTTTCCTTTGGACATAGTTGTGCAACATCACGCATGAGGCTCATCTCATCGTCATGGGCTGCCGATGGGTAGATGAAGCAGCGCCACAAAGCATCAGCACAGGCCATCTTCAAATGGAAGAGTCCAGGTATGAAAATGACATGCTGAAGACGATTCCAGGATGTAGATTCAATTGACCGGCACAACTGGGCCATTTGGAGCCGTTCTCCAGTGCCAAGGTCACCATGCACAAGAACGACATACTCTGATATGTCTGGTGAGCTGTGGTACCATTCTCTTCTGACAGCACTGCAGGGTCTTCCACTCCGCCTTGCTTGAGCAAATCCATGATGGCTTGAATGTTCCCACTGACTGTTGAGTTATTGACATCCATGGCTTGGGCCACAAAGATTGGCGTCTTCAGAGTAGGTATTTGTTCCATAGATTCTGGAGTTTGGATCATTGATTTAAATTGATGGAAGTATTCGGGTCCATGGGTACATAGGTCATGCAAGAACAACCACAAATTGAACTGGTTGCAGTATGACAAGTTCGCATTTGATCCTGGCTGAACTGATTGTAGTCATCCCAGCAACTCCCACCATGCATGCTTTGGGGGAGTGTGCAGTCCATTGGCTTGTGGATTTAATGCTGACATGTTCCACAGATGCTTTGAACACTTCAAGTCATCGAGCATAACACCATGGACTAGTGGGAACAGCAACCCAGAGGTAAGATGCTTGAGCGAGTCACTTGATGTCTCTGCAGTTGGAATGTAATGTTTCAGGTCGATGTCAAAGTTATCATATGCATATGATGCGAGGAGGGACCGTCCAAGTTGTTGTAATGAATTCTGCGACTCCTGCAATAGAGATTGGATTGCCATATTTATCGTGTCAGTGAGACCGAAATTCCAAGGTGAGCGAGGGTGTCGATGACCTTGTAGGGTGTATGAGCTGACTGCAAGAACAGGCCAAGAAGACTCTGCAGCGTATTGGATTTCTGGTTGGTGCCATGCATGAGGACACTGCTAACTATCGTTTTTTTCTGATTTTCATTAACCTCTATCTAATTGCAAGCATAGAGGCATGCATGCACCATCAACTTTATTGCAGAGTGGTGATTAGCACGCCTTTCCTTGACTGATGGGTACTCCCCAGTAAGTTCATTGATCATCCCCTCGAGATCAATCTCATCCACTTCATCCCAGTAATTGCCGAATTCCCTCTCTGATTCCGATGTTTTGTTCATGACATGCTCATTTTGCCCACCCGGCTCTCCTGATCCCTTATCATCAAGCAATGTCCCAAGCAGACCCCACCATTTTGGTGCGCCTTCCCCCATCTTTTGTGCCATCTGTCAGAGGCTGAAGTCCTCCAATTGCTTTGTAGAAGCACTAGATGCTCCGAAGTGCCACCCATTGTCTTCAGATGCGAGAGAATGGAGCTCCTGCAGGTATGTATTTTCCACCATATGAAATGAGTGCAATGCAAACTGATCTTGACCTGCTGCATGATGCAGGAATGCATCGAAGACTTCGCCAGTGTGCTTGAGAAGATCAATAACCAAATAATGATTCTCATACTGTTGGCAGGTAAGCAGTGTCACGATAAGCCCAGTGACGCTGATCTGACACTGATTGAGGGCTTCGAATACAATGCGGAGAGGTAACATGTTGCATGACACGTGTTGTCTCGCCTTGCTACATAATCTCACAGGTGGCTTTTGTGCACAACGAGTTACTAGACCTAACCAATAATATGTTCGAGTACCGCATGGAGGTAAGATTGCCTCAGGCATCCTGCACTTACTGACTTACTGACCACGAATGTTAAGCAATGGCTTCAGGAGATTGTCCTGTTAGCTAATTAGTACAATAGTGTACCATAGCTTTATTTACAGGTGGGTGCGGTGGGCCTTGTCAGCTAAATACAGACAATATGCCTTGTGCAGCAGTCTGGAGTGATGGCACAGACTGGTCACAGGTGACATGTATACCTATGAATATGGAGTATTCCTAACCACAAATATGTAACCCTAGTTTGGGTTTTGTGTATATTTTTTGGGACTCCACACGGTGCACCACTGTGGCTGATGCTGTTTACAAATGTTTTTGGGCAGCCGTTGCTGTGAGTGTGAGGGAATTAAAGCTATGCTGGCTTTGAATTTCGGCCATTGCCCTCGGAGATTTCCCTCACACTCACAGCGGAACGGCTGTGTAGGAGCCTGACCTTTATGGTGCACTCAGCTTTGGCTGCCTACATTTTCTACATGGAGGTCTATGGGGAAAGCACATACTATGGGACATCTTGAGAATTCTGAATGTCCTTGGGCACAATGCTGAAACCAATGTCAAGAACTAGTGAGTCTTCCTTCTGATACTTTGTGCCATCACTTCCTGGGCTTTCTGTAGTGTTTCCAACTTCCCCCAATGGCAGCTCCTCTTTCACTTCAAGAATGTCATCAATGTAACATTTTCAGATGGAAACAAGATGTGTGATCTGGCAAAAGTAAGTCTGGTTTTGTTTGCATTCCATGTGCTTACTATTCTATGCTACAGGCAATGTTCTATGCATTGCTGAATGTTTTTACCAGGATGGCCACACCTGAAGGCTATTGTCTTCTCCACATCCTCACAAGTTATCTCCAGCTGGACAGTTTGATAGGTTTGGATGTGCATACTGAACAAACAATATAAATGATAGATGCAGAGTTGCTGAAATTCAACAATGAATTGAAGGTATGCTGACTTTCTTCCATTGGCTCTGGATTGCATGTTGGCCTACACTAACTTCATTCCTAGGTGTACATTGAATGTGTAAATAAATATGGGTTAGAAGGGCTGTGGGTGGACTGGGACTTTCCAAAAGTGTACCTTTGGAAACATGTAGTGTGTGATATTCAGATGAAGGGTGCCACCAGGAACTACAGCATGCGCCCAAATGAGAGTATGCATGGCCCTATCAAGGAGGCATATGAGTGTCGATCAAATGACAGGGACTTCACTGATCAGGTATCATTATTCATTTCACTTGTTCATTCAACATTGCAACTCTGTTTTATATTCTGCAGATCCTATGTGTGGACAAACATAAGCTTGCTGCCAAGCTGCTCAGAATGCATGTCAATAACTACAAAAACTGGACCCAAATGCAAGGCAAACCTGCAGGCACTGAGGGTGAATGCAACAACGATCAATCTGGATCATTCATGGCATTTGATCATGTCTATCTCAGTTCCTCTTCCAAACCATCTACCATACAGGACATCGAGGCCAGTCACAGTGTCTCTGACACTGCCTTTGTTGGTTTTCACAAGAAACTGTTGGGTTTTTGTAACCAGTGCCTCCCTCAATATGGCTATCAAGTTGATAAGTGGATCACTATCCCTGCTCACTTTGAGGCAAGTGACCTTCATATGAACTTCTTTAAACTAATGCCCAGCTTGTAGATAACAGAAAACAGATACCTCAAAGTGAACTATGAGTCATCTGTTGATTGGAAAGTTGTTACTGACCATCTGTTATGCAATCTGTCATTCTATGGGCAGCCTTGGTATGATTGTGCTCTCATTCAACTCATGGAGACAGAAACTGTGTTTGTCCACCTCATTTCTATCTTCACCTGCAATGTCCTGGGTGTTGGCTCTATTAGTCTCGCATTTGTACAGCTGCTGACAGCAAAAGCTGGTGGCACCCATCGAATTGACATCAATCTCTGGCTTATCTGCATCAAGGCTGCTCCTCACAATAACCCCATATTCATTCCCATCCAATCCATTCTTTATGGTGCAGTGGTAGCTCCTAACCCTTCACACCCCAGTGAGTTTTTTGTCATTGATCATATTGATGGAGATATGTTTCTTTGCATGAAATCTCAAAAATAGTTGCTGAACATGAGGATATTACAGACTCAATTCCACTTCCTATTCGCTCCGAGCCTTTACTGCATGTAAACACATACTTTATGATGTACTGATACAATGGCATTGTCATTGTGCAGGTATCTGATATAAAGCTAAGTGTTTCCCCACCCCATAGTGTTAATGGTTATCTCATAGGACATGTCAAATGTTCAAGTACCACTTGCACTAATTTACATGTGTATTCTATCCATGTGGCACACAATGAGTGTTTTTACAGCACACAACATATTGAAATGGTGCAGCGATCATGCTAGTGACTCACTCTTGCAGCTTGGTTTTAGTTCCAAAATCAGACAGTGGTGAGCATGATGCTTATAAAAGAGGTGAGATTCACATCTTGAAACCAGTGCCATGTCCCTCTCAACCTCCCTGTTCACAACATTCCAGTGCCTTTTATTGTCATTCTCTTCCATCTGCTGTGCAAACACATCCCCCATGCCCCAGCTGAACAATGATGATTTCTTCTTGAATGAGGAGATTAATATTGATAGAGAAGACAATGACTCTGACAATGATTCCTTGGAGACTGACAGCTCTGAAGCCAGTGACTTTGAACAGATGCAAAGGGTTTTACATGATCCAGGGCCAACTGCTGAAGTCCATGAGCTGCAAAAGGTGAGCATTGACTTGGTTCTTTCTTCACTCATGACTGATGCCGCTTCACTCCATTTCTTATTAGGCCCTTGTGATTGCTCAGAAAGCTTACACTGAGACATGTGTCAAGCTATGCAGTGTACAAAAGGAGCTCCATAGTCTGTCTTCAACTCTTTCCACTTGCAAGCACAATTGTATTCTGAACAAGACTTCAGAAAGCCTGAGTATTGATGCCAGTATCTCTAAGGAAGCAAAGAAGTATGCCCTTCTTCACAATTTCTGGGTCCCAGATGGCCTTTTTCCACCAATGCCAAAGCTGGATGTTGATCTGCACAGCCCAACTTGCTGGACATCACCCAAGGCCAAACTTGATGGTGCAGTAGCAGAACTCTACAGCATAGTCCCCAGCTCTCTCCATAAGCACATGGAGACCTATAAGCAGTTTGGATCTATCATAAG
This sequence comes from Pisolithus tinctorius, assembly GCA_024663395.1. NCBI lineage: Eukaryota > Fungi > Basidiomycota > Agaricomycetes > Boletales > Pisolithaceae > Pisolithus > Pisolithus tinctorius. The sequence goes on along the minus strand of JANFAH010000022.1, from coordinate 383,844 downwards.
TGCTTTCATGCTTTGACTAGCATTCAGCTCAGTTGATGATCTTAGTTTATGGGTGCTCTCAGTCAAGAATGGTCCAACATCCTGAGGGCTATTAAAGACTGTGCTGGCATTGTTTTTGCACCATATGGGCTTGACCCCACCTGCCTTTCCAGCCATCCTTTGGGAAGGAAGGAAGATCCCAAGTTTCAGGTTCTACTGAAGAAAGGTGGCATTGGCAAATACACATGTCTTGCTCCAATTCTTTTCAAAAAGCATGACAACATGGTTGCTAGTGAGTTTCTCATGAGTCTGGCTATCACCCTTGTATGTGCATTGTTATCTTGCATGTAATATGATGGCTGATCTCCACTTCAGATAATTTGTGCCCTCATCAATGGCAAAGCAAGTCTCACTGACCACAAAAGAGGATGGCCAAAAGCAAGGGGTCAGCATATAGGTATAAACAGTGCTACTAGTGGTTTGATATCTGGTGCAGCAACTTTGGTATTTATTTTATATATTCGCACAGAGGTACTCAGTGCTGATGACTACTACAGGCTTGTTTTCTAGTGTCTCCAGATTTAGAGCTCTCTTCCATCAGTGGGGAGACTCGCATTCCATACAGCTCTGACTATGACTTCTACATTGAAAAGCTTTCAAAGAAAAGCAATTGGGCTCTCCACATTTTTTATTATGAGAATCATGGGGTGTTTGGTAAAGACTCACAGTCAAAGAATGCATCATTAGTTCCTCCAGTTCCTCTGACTGCCCAGCCACATCCTTTGGAAGACAAGATGTTGTCCAAAATCAAGAATCCTACACCTCATGTCACAGCTCCCACCTCTCCCACTGTCAACACATTTGTTGATCCTGCATTCCTGAATCCTCCTTCTGCTTTGCTGCAGGGTTTTGACATGGCTACCCACTCATCCTCATCCACTTCTAGCTGTCATGGAAACACACTCTCTGTTTCTGCGGTTTCTCAGCTACAACTCAAGGTTGGTCAGTTAAGTTTAAGCGGCACCTGCACTACACCTGCACTGTCTTCAGCTTCAAGTCAACAAACTACAGCACCTACTTCTCACAGAAAGATCACCCCTGTACCTGCCCAATGATGAGAATCCTCACATGCTGCCAAGGATGAAACAATTGTTGACCTGCCTGAACCCTGAAGCACACCACATGTAATACTACCCATGCCAGAAAGGTCTCAAAGACCAAGCAATAATGTCAATGCTTATGATCTTTTCATAGCAGTTGCTCTGTTGTTCTTAGGTGCTATTTTGCTTGTTGTGCATGGTCTCCAGCATAGTATTACACTGCCATGTTACTTTAAAATAGTCTACAGTCATGTATTATACAGATTGTTGTGCATACAATTGATTCTGTGGTTGAGCATGGACATGTCACTAAGTGATAACATTGAATTACTTTAAGTGTGTTTAGCATGCCTTGTCAGCACCCATGTTCCTCCTCCCCTATCAAGATCTTCTACCAATGCAATGCCACCCAACACTTTTGCTGCACAAGGACTGTGTCTTACCCTTCACTTCATGCAACATGCACTGGTGTGGCACTACCATCCTCCCCTGGCCCAACATCGAGGTCCATATGGTTTCCCCCTCCCCTGTCAAATTTTTCTCAAGCTGCATCAGTGTCAAGGGTTTTTGTCTTCTGACACAGCTGTTTCCAGGTTCAGATGATTGGAAAACACCTCATACAGTGAGGGACAAAAGCGTTGCAATGTTTGTGAGGTGTGACTTGTTGCTGATGTAGCTTTGGCTATTCTGCACAGATAATGATGATACCTATACCATTGGAAAGGGGTGACTCTAAGCTTTCCAGAGCACTAAGGTTCAGTCCAAAAAAAGCAATACATGCCAAGATACACCCTATTCTTTCCAAAAAGTGCATTGCAACACTTTTGTCCCTGACTAGTGAAATTGTGAAAAGTGACCTTTTGATAGGATTGAGGGCATGGAGGATGGGAAAAAATGATTACATAATAGACCACATGATCTTCCAGATGATTTGTCAGCATGTAAACAATGACAAACATTGGACTTGTACCATTAATCCTCCCTCTTTTACCACAACTCATGAAATCATCTCTCCAGCTCACATGGTCATTTTCTCAAGGAATTCTTATCAAATACTGGTGGCCACCACAGTTCCATCAGTATAACATGCTCTCAGAACCATCAGTCCCTTAAAAAACCTGCTGTCAGTCATTTCCTGGACTGTTTCCCCCCCCATGCCTGATGTGTTCTGGGACTAATCAGTACTTGGAAGGCTGAAAATGTTATGGAGGTCAATCTGGCACTTCAGAACATGATGTACAAACCAGTCCCCTCTCAACCAATGCATTTCTGCCACAGGGACAGTGGTATGGAGGTTAGGGCAAGACAAAATCCTCTTTACCCCTGGGTGTCATCAGAAGGATATGCTACTGAACTGCCATGGAGAAGAATCCTGTGCTTCCATCTGGCCCTGAATATTGCCTTTGGTCACATATGACAAAATAATCCATCCCCAGTCATCTACAGTTCTGATCAGAGCAAGATCTAGTGAACCCTCTTATGGTGCTCAGAGCACAAGGAGGTTTTGTCTCACCCCAACTTCCATACCAGTGTTCCTGTGGCAGAAATGCATTGGTTGAGAGGGGACTGGTTTGTACATCATGTTCTGAAGTGCCAGATTGACCTCCATAACATTTTCCGCCTTCCAAGTACTGATTAGTCCCAGAACACATCAGGCATGGGGGGGGAAACAGTCCAGGAAATGACTGACAGCAGGTTTTTTAAGGGACTGATGGTTCTGAGAGCATGTTATACTGATGGAACTGTGGTGGCCACCAGTATTTGATAAGAATTCCTTGAGAAAATGACCATGTGAGCTGGAGAGATGATTTCATGAGTTGTGGTAAAAGAGGGAGGATTAATGGTACAAGTCCAATGTTTGTCATTGTTTACATGCTGACAAATCATCTGGAAGATCATGTGGTCTATTATGTAATCATTTTTTCCCATCCTCCATGCCCTCAATCCTATCAAAAGGTCACTTTTCACAATTTCACTAGTCAGGGACAAAAGTGTTGCAATGCACTTTTTGGAAAGAATAGGGTGTATCTTGGCATGTATTGCTTTTTTTGGACTGAACCTTAGTGCTCTGGAAAGCTTAGAGTCACCCCTTTCCAATGGTATAGGTATCATCATTATCTGTGCAGAATAGCCAAAGCTACATCAGCAACAAGTCACACCTCACAAACATTGCAACACTTTTGTCCCTCACTGTAAGTACTTGATGCACCATCTTCACTGCTAGAAATTGAAAACTCCCACTTACAAAATTGCCTCAGGCTTGCCTTTCATGTCTGATGTTGGACCATCAGACCTCCAAGACTCCTCGAGATTGATGAGCTCCATCCCATCAATATACAGTTGTCACCATATGATATTTGCCACACCTGTGCACAGAGTGACACCATGCCATATGTACCAGAACTCTCTGCTGCTGTATGCTGATGATCTCAAGGCTCCTTCCTCTCCACTTCCTCATACATGCTAGGTATGCTCACCACTGAACTTATGTTAAAAATGAAATATGCTTGTGTTGTGTCGATATTCAGTATCCAGATCTGACTTTATGACTCCCTGCCTTCGTGTTCCCCCTGTCTCTTTGTTTTTTGTTGTCACCTGGATCGTTGTGGGCATGGTTGTACTCTCCATGATCTCCTTTCCTTTCCTTACTTGCTTTCTGTACCCAGCTGACTCTCTGCGACTTTCTGCACTGCACATGATTCGTTCCATGGTCCCACTATACATGCTTTTGCCCAAGGGGGGACCCCCTCATCTTCCCACTCTCTGGTTTTCTGGCTACTGTATAATGCTGGTACTCAGTCTTCTCAGTCATGTACTTCCCCCTATCTTCCTACTCCAGCATTCATTTCATCTCTTTTGCCCTCCCCACTTACTATATCTGAGGACTGCCCATGATGTGCCTGCCCCATTCCCCATGATTGCAAACTCCACAATGTACTACAGAGATCATTGTGTAAGATTAAGGTGAAGTTCAACCAATCTCTTGTGAACCCTGGGGAGATGTATGGAACTCCTGCCACACAATCTATTGGTGAACCAGCTACTCAGATGACTCTTAAGACCTTCCACTATGCCAGTGTATCCCACCAATATCAAAACACCCTCACTTTCTGTGTACTTGGAGTGGGATATCACACAGGACAGGGTGTTGGTGAAGAACATGTAGCAAGAGCTTGCTTGTGCATTGCTTCAGACCATCACTGCTGCAGTTGAGACCTGGTATGACCCCCACCCTATGTCCACCATTATTGAAGAAGACTCCACTGCATGTTTGTTGAATCCTTCTTCACCATCCCAGACAAGGAAATTGAGTTGAAGCTCCACCTTCAGTCACCATGGCTCCTTTGATTGGTGCTTGCTAGAATGGTTGGTCAGAAACTAATTACTATGGCATATGTTGCCAGCCACATCACTGAGAGCTTTGAGATGCATCTCTTCACTACCTGGAGCATACCTGGTGTTCACTGAGTATTCTTGTTGGAGCATGACAAGATGTATGCCAATGATGAGGTGAGCATCAAGATGAGGAAGGAGTGGGCTTTGGAGACTGACAGTGTCAACTTGAAGGTGGTGATGTGTGTTCCAGGTGTCAGCTTTAGTCCCACATACTCAAACAACTGCATTGAGAGCTTTGCCACACTTAGGGTTGAAGCTGTGTGTGCAATGGTCATGAAGGAACTGTGAGGAGCCTTCAAATTTGATGGTTCATATGTCAATTACTGCCACCTGGCATTGCCCTGTGACCTCCTGACCTATTGCAGAATGCTCATGGCAATCACCCATCATGGTATTAACTATCCTGATACTGATGCCCTGATGCATTGCTTGTTTGAGGAAATGGTGGAGATTCTGATGGAAGCTGCTGCCATTGGTGAAAATAATGATTGTCACAGTATCATGAAAAAGGTTATGTTTGGCCAGCTTGTGCCCATGGGTACAGGTGCCTTCGATGTCACACCAGATATCAACATACTTAAAGATGCCATCATCAATCAGCATCTGCCAGTGCAAAATATTCTTACTGCTCACATGGACTGCAGTATGACACCAAGCCAAGTAGTGATGACACCATATGACACAAACTCCCACACATGGTCAGAGAGTAACTTCAAGGGCAAGTCAGCAGCCCTCTCACCCCTTGCCATCAATGGCAGAGAAGATCCTGCCAACTTTTCGTTCCTTGGATATGGGAAGAGTCCTTTGGGTGCAGGAGACATGTCACCCACTGGCCCCCCTGGGTATAGTCTGAGCTCTCCCAATGCATACTCGCCTACATTGCCTTATGTCCCTCAATCTCCATATGGTGGAATGACCTCACCATTTGGTACATTGGTACATGTGACATCCCCATTCTATGACAGAAGCCAAGGGGCTACATCACCAACATACTTCCTGACATCACCTGCTCTCAATCTCATGTCTCCCTGTTATTTGCCAACCAGTCTGCAGTACAGTCCACAACTGCCTTCCTTCAGTCCCACATCTCTGCAGTACTCACCAACTGGCCCATCCTTTGTCCCTGAGATGTAAGTCATGTTTATCTGTTAGTGAACAGGTCACTAACTTCATGCCAGATTCACCTAGTGCGACCTTTTATTTTTTTCCTACTCACTCTACTGATCATTCCTTTTCTCATTGCCTCCTTCCCCCAGCTTGTAAGTAATTTAACTCAGTCATATCTGTAGTTACACCACTCACAGCTCTGCAGCTCCTGCACAAATGTCACCCTTGTCTCCAAAATACTTACCTATGTCACCAGTGTCACCCTCCTCACCCAAATATTCCAACTTCTCCAAGTTATTTTCTGGCCTGTGAGTTATTGATGATGTTGACCTCAGTTCTGCCAGTATTGACTGCTGATTCTTTCACAGCTCCTGCCCAGTGTAAGTGTCTTCTGTATATTAGTGAGGTTGCAGTGGTTTATTCCTACCAGGTCCTGTTTCTCCTGCATATAGCCCAACATCTCCATAACAGTTGCCTTCAAGGCCTGCACAAAATGGTACAACTCACCACAGGCACTGATACAGTACATCCCCATCATGGGGGTTGGGATTTTTCTTGTTTGTGCCTATGTCTCTTGCTGGATGTCTCCCCAGGTGACTGGCACATTGTCACACACCAAAGGTGTTGTGGACATGGTTACAGCTGACTCTGCCTAACTCATTGACGAGTTGTGCACTCATGCCATGCATATGAAGACTAAAGCCCTCATGTGTAGAAAGACTGCTGGACATGAGCAGTCATCCTTCACACAAGAATGAGTCATCAGTGCTAAAGAAAAAAGAGGAAGCAAGTTAAGTGTGCATTAAAATTTTTAGCACCCATGTATGGCATTCCAGTTTTCATCATATCTCCACCATTTCCAAAGATATCGACTCCATTCTCACACTCACTTAAAGTGCTCAGCCACGCCATCCTGCCTTCCAAATTTGGAGAGGATCCTTGCACCCTACACATTTCTACAGCACTCCAACCATCAGATGCTCATTTTGCTAAGTCTGTCAGATATGGCTGCCTCTTCATCAATCATCTCACTTGTCTCATTTGCCAGAGACAATGGCTATGTATATCTGCCAGGTGTTCCCACCAGCTTCCATCCTGAAGCCCCCTGGTTCATTCCATCATTGTCAGCCCCATCCCATCCCATGCTGCTTGGTCAGCATGTTCTCCTCATCAGTATGACTTCCAGAAGGACATTCTTTGGTCACCTCAGGTCTGTCACTCAGTTACAAAGGTCTTATGTGGTCATTTCAGTCTCCCCACTTGATGAAGCATATGGATCCTTCCTTCCTGCTCCCTGCACCATCTTTATTCTGATCTCATCCATCATTCTCCCCACATTGTGACAGCTGCAGTATAATCTACTGTTCTCCAGCCTCCCTGATTGCATTCATGATGAGTATGACATAATGAAGGTATGAGTATCTCAGTGTATGAAGTAATCAATGTATTGGTACCTAACAAAGGTATGAGTATCTACACTATGTCAGTACCAAGTAAACAAATGTAAGTATAAGTATGCTCACCTTAGTGTATGAAGTAATCACTGAGGTGGAAAAGAGTGGTGCAGAAAATTTATAGTACCATAATTAGTAAGCATAGTGACATTGGAATTTAATTCTGAGGGTCAGGGAGAAATTCCAAGCCCTCTGGGTGAAACTCTGAGATGCTACCATAATTCTGGATTGCATTCTCGACACTCCCCCTCAATTGGAATGAAGTCTGAGTGCAGATGCGAAGTGTTTCACCCTGATGCTTGGTAAGGGTTTGGTAAGGGTAGTGGCAACCATGTCATCAGTAGGACAATAAATTAAATGATAGGAATGGTTTTCCACAGCAAAACAAATGAAATCGTATCATATATTGATGTGCTTGGTGCGAACATGGTAACTGCCATACTTGGTGAGTGTGATGGCAGATTGGCTGTTGGAATACAGTGGGATAGGATGTTTGAGTGGTCAGAAAACTTCCCCAATGAGTCATCAGAGCCACAGGCCCTCCTTGGCTGCATGAGTTGTTGCAGCATACTCTGCTTCAGCAGTCAAGAGTGTTACAAGTTCTTGTTTCTGCGAAGCCCAACTAACAGCTCCTCCATGCAGTAGATATGCATATCCACTGATAGCATGTTGATGCTCCTGCAAAGCTCCATCTGCATTGGTATAGCCCTCAAGGCCTCATTCTGTATTTATGAATGTCAAAGCAAGCACTTTTGTGCCTGCAATGTACCTGTAGATTCATTTTATGGCCTCCCAGTGAGTCATGTTGGGTGTGTTGTTGAACTGCACAACTGTGGAGACAGCAAATGCAATGTCAGGGCATGTTCCAACAGCAAGGTGCATGAGGGAGCCAACAGCAGCACAGTAGGGTATGTTTTTCATGCATGCAGCTTCTTCAGCTGGCTGTGGAATTTCTCCACAGGAGAGTTTTATGCCAGGGTCCATCAGAATTGCAGCTGGCTTGCAGTCAGTGAGGTTGTATTTCATTAGGATGGCCTTGATGTATGACTGCTGGGATAATGATATGGTGTGGGCTTCTCTATTCTGTGTGACCTTCATTCCAAGTAGCCAACTGATGGGCCCTAGGTGGGAGATTTTGAAACAAGTGCAGATTTCCTCTTTGAATGAGTGAATTAGTGGTGGGGAGCTGCCTGTTATGGTGCAGTCATCAATGTGGCTGGCAAGGATGAGAATTTCCAATCCTATGTGACTGTAGAACACTCCCCAGTCTGCATGTGCCCTGGTAAGCCCAAGATCTGCAAGGGTAGCACACAGCTTCTGGTACCATCGAAGTGCACCTTGTTTCGAGCTGTATAATGTGACATTTAACTTCCCAACTGGACAGGAAAAAATTTGCCCTACAGTGTAGCCCTCAGGAAGCTCCATGTAGATGTCTTCACCATCTCCAAGTTTGCCATTTAGAAATGCTGAGTGAAAATCAAAGGTGTCAATGTCCCAGTCATTGCATGTGGCAATTGCAAGTATGGTGTGAAGTGATGCAAGTCTTGCAACAGGAGCATAGGTTTCATTGTAGTTGATGCTGTCACACACCAAAGGTGTTGTGGACATGGTTACAGCTGACTCTGCCTAACTTGTCAACGAGTTGTGTGCCATGACATGCATATGAAGACTAAAGCCCTCATGTGTAGAAAGACTTCTGGACATGAGCAGTCATCCTTTGCACAAGAACAAGTCATCAGTGCTAAAGAGAAAAGAGGAAGTGAGTTAAGCATGCATTAAAGGTTTTTAGTGCCTGTGTATGGCATTCCAGTTTTTGTCATATCTCCACCATTTCCAAAGATATCAACTCTGTTCTCACACTCACCTAAAGTGCTCAGCCACACCATCCTGCCTTCCAAGTTTGGAGAGGATCCTCACACCCTACACATTTCTACAGCACTCCAACCATCAGATGCTCATTTTGCTAAGTCCATCAGATATGGCCACCTCTTCATTGATCATCTTGCTTGTCTCATTTGCCAGAGACAATGGCTACATATATCTGCCAGGTGTTCCCACCAGCTTCCATCCTGAAGCCCCCTGGTTTGTTCCCTCATTGTCAGCCCCATCCCATCCCATGCAGCTTGGTCAGTGTATTCTCCTTGTCAGTATGACTTCCAGAAGGACATTCTTTGGTTACCTCAGGTCTGTCACTTGCTTACAAAGGTCTTATGTGGTTGTTTCAGTCTCCCCACTTGATGAAGCATATGGATCATTCCTCCCTGCTCCCTGCACTGTCTTTGTTCCAATCTTGTCCATCATTCTCCCCACATTGTGACAGTTGCAGTATAATCTACTGTCCTCCAGCCTCCCTGATCACATTCATGATGAGTATGATGTGCATCTTGCCCTTTTACTGCAAGACCCAGCAGAAGATGTCCCCCCTTCTCCCTCTCCTCCATCAGAGCCCTGTTCATGAAGTATTTATTGACTTCACTGAGAGGATGAATGGGTGGGGGACACAATCACCTATGCTCCCATTACTCCACAGACCCCCAATGCCCTAGCCTTTTGACACCTGATTCATGCCATCCTTTTCTGGAATTAATACTTCCCCATCTGGAAACACTGTCTATCTGTTATCCAATCTGTTGGTCCAGTGATGTCTCCACCAAGATCTGAATTGCATCACCACCCCCTAATCTGATCCAGTGTGCTTACTCAGTTTCTGACTCCATTTGACTCATACTGTGATATTTTGACTGTCCTTGACTTGTTTATTTCCAATACTTACCAATTCTTCTATGCTTGCTTACTTTCTGTTTCTCACTTACTCATCTTGATTACTCAGTCCTTACTCATTACTTACCAAGTGTTTGTGCCTTGTTTTTCACAAGCTGTGCTCCCCCCACAGTATATAAACCCCATGTACTTAGCTACCCCCAAGTGAACCAGAAGCCATTCACTCAGCAGTCAGTCAGTGCTACTCAGCATAACTCACTGTCAACAGTTGAGGCTCCATGAAGGGGTCTATCTGTCATCATTTGTATACTTGGTAGTTGAGGCTCATTCAGAAGAGTCTATCTGCCATCCTTCATCACCTGCAGTCCACTCCATGCTTAGTCAGCAACCTTTTGCTTAGTCATTCCTCACTCCTGCATAACTCATCAATGATTTGCACCAGGAGCATGTTTTTATCAAAGTCCATCATTCTAGATGTCCTTTTGGCTGAGCACCTTCACTCTGTTCAGCATCCCCCATCCAGTCATCACTTGCTTGTCTACTCCTGCATAACTCATCAATGACTTGCATTAGGAGCACCTGCCATCAAGGTTTCCCCCTCTTAGGTTTTCTGCACTCCAGGTTCTGTGGAGGCAAACCACCACTCACACATCATTTGTCTTTGGTGTTGGATTTGTTTTGCACTGACATTGCGATGATTGATGCACAATGTGATTGCTGCTTCTTCCAGTCTGAGACCACAAGCAAGCCAACTACCCATGCTGCAGTGCACTCCACTCAGTGGGATATTGTTCAATAACTCCAGTTTGATGGCATGGACTGTTGGGGCTAATGAAAAGTTAAGAGTTGTTGCAAAAGGAGGAGCAGATGTGCCACTCACCCTTCTTCATTTGCACTTCAAAGATATCCATGGCAGAGGCATCAACCATTTGGTCTCTGAAGGCCACTTGCTCTTGGTAGCTCCATGTCTCACATTGTTTCACAGACACTGCTTCATTCAATGTCTTGAATGCCCTTTTTGCCATGTCTGCTGCCACCTTCATGGTTGTCAATTTCCATATCAGACTTTTGACTAAACATGAATGGTCAGGGAGCACAGTGCATGCATAGAAGCTCATACCTATGTGAATCATCTTCATGAAGTTGCAATCACTCATTTGAAAATCCAACAGCTCCTGGCAGTGTGGCAAACTCATACCCTGGGCAAAAGTGGATGCAATGTTCAGTAATGACCACAAGGTCTTGATGATTTTGCCATCTACCCATCCAGCACCCTGCATGAATAAGGGTGCATGGTGGGCATAGCATTCCTGTTTGTGACTGTGCACATGCCAGATTCCAATTCCTGGCATAATCTGCATTGAATTTGGGATGTCAATGAAGGTGCTATTTCCAACCTGTGTGCATAGATTGGTCATGTATGAGCAATTGATGTCATGGAAACATAGCACATGGTTGAGTCCTGCCATGTTGTAACTCAATGCATTCACCAATGAGTAATCCATGTTTAACTGCCTGAACTTCCATGAGTGGGAGGTGCATGATTGATATGATATCCTACCTTTTGCCCTTTTGGAAGTTGACAACAGAGTGCAAGCCATTGTGCCAATTCCCATAGAGTGAAGTCAGCCCCATTGGGCATTGGCCTGATTGATTGCCTTATGATTGTTGCATGCAGATTTCTAGCAAGAGCATGGGTAATTGAATGGCAACAGTGGTCTGACAATTGTACCTCTGTGACATGGGGCATGTCCTTCAAGTATGCCTGATACTCTGGATCTGTCACCATGTATCTGTGGCCATCCATCAACCACACCTGATCTGCTGGGCACCTGTTGTGCATATGTTCAGCTTTGAAGTTTCCATCCATCACCAACATGTGGGTATATCTCCAACTTCAGAAGGTTAACAATGGAGACAAGCCTAATCCCACCACTTACTGATCCAGATCTTCTGTCAGGTCGACATTGATCCCAGGCTGCAGACATGTCGCACAAAATAACCCCAGGTCACCTTGCTTAGGAGCCTTCTCACATCCCAGGAAGCCATTCCATTTCAACAGTTTCAGGAGTCACCATTGCTGTGCAACTCACAGCAACTCATGGTATCTGTCCTGGTGATATTACTGCCTCAGATGGCCTGGAATCGACCATTGTGGCCCAATGACTTACTGGAACTAGGTGAGGAAAGACACCCAAAGTCATCTGTTGCCATTTTGAGTAATAGTTCATCCTGGACATCCCACATTCCAGGTTGTCTCTCACAAAGTCATCCAAGACTGCAAACATACAGTGGCTCAAAAAAGTGTCCCAATGTTTGGTGATTTTTGAAAGAGTTGAGATTTACGAGAGAGCCAATAGGAATTAGTTCAAACTCCTGCAGGACAAAAGGTAGTACTAACCGTTGCCTTGACAGAAAGGGCTTGCTTATGTAATTTGGTTGACATGCCACCAAGATATAACCATTTTAAAATGACATGTCATTGGGACACTTTTTTGAGCATGATCTTGTCAGTCATTATTTAGTAAATAACATAAAGATTTGGCAACTTCTGAGGGATTTTTTGCTTCAACCCTGACTGATTATGTAATGTACATAATCCTGAGCCATAAAAATGGCTTGGGTCCCACTCAGCTAACCCTACTTCACCATGAAATGCATTTTTGCCTTTGCTAGAGCAAATATCCACCTTCTTTCTGAATCTGGCCTTTCTGCTCATCAAATCTCCTCCACAACTGGTCAGGGGAGCTCTACTGTGGCCAGGGTCATCAAAGAGTTCCAGCTAGATTAAGGAAAACCTCAAACTAGGACATCCTTACCAGCCTTCTTCTCCTGGCAGAGGAGAATATTCACCAGTATGACCTCTGGAAGAGCTGAAAATGCTGTCCAGGCTGCCCATATAATGTGTGTGGCTGTTCCCTCTCCTGTCACTTCCCAAACTGTTTGCAGTGTGCTCAATTCTGCATCCTTGAAGGCTGTAGTCAAGCAGGAGAATTATCCTGCAAACACTTCCCTACCATTTTCCACACAAATTTCCTTACATCTGGTCCAATACTATTGATCTTGGGCTCAACTGACCAGATGACCCTAGTGCAGTCATCCACAGTCCAGTTTTGGTGCTTAAGAGCAAAGGCAAGTCACTGTTGTGTATACTTGCAAGACAAGAGTGGCATCACCTGCTTGACAATCACCTTCAGGGATGCAGAATTGAGCACACTGCAGACAGTTTGGGAAGTGACAGGAGAGGGAACAGCCACACACATTATATGGGCAGCCTGGACAGCATTTTCAGCTCTTCCAGAGGTCATACTGGTGAATATTCTCCTCTGCCAGGAGAAGAAGGCTGGTAAGGATGTCCTAGTTTGAGGTTTTCCTTAATCTAGCTGGAACTCTTTGATGACCCTGGCCACAGTAGAGCTCCCCTGACCAGTTGTGGAGGAGATTTGATGAGCAGAAAGGCCAGATTCAGAAAGAAGGTGGATATTTGCTCTAGCAAAGGCAAAAATGCATTTCATGGTGAAGTAGGGTTAGCTGAGTGGGACCCAAGCCATTTTTATGGCTCAGGATTATGTACATTACATAATCAGTCAGGGTTGAAGCAAAAAATCCCTCAGAAGTTGCCAAATCTTTATGTTATTTACTAAATAATGACTGACAAGATCATGCTCAAAAAAGTGTCCCAATGACATGTCATTTTAAAATGGTTATATCTTGGTGGCATGTCAACCAAATTACATAAGCAAGCCCTTTCTGTCAAGGCAACGGTTAGTACTACCTTTTGTCCTGCAGGAGTTTGAACTAATTCCTATTGGCTCTCTCGTAAATCTCAACTCTTTCAAAAATCACCAAACATTGGGACACTTTTTTGAGCCACTGTATGTGTCTTCTTCACCGGTAATGATGTCCTGGGGGTTTGGAATTTCTTCCTCTGCAATTTCTGTAAGCCAGTCATCATCCTGCAGGTGAACCAGCCAAACTCTGTCAGGTTCCAAGTCAGTGCTGGTCTGTGCACTTGAGCTGGCTGATGTGCTGGCCACAGTGGCCACTTTTCCAGTGCCTTTCTCCTTCTTTTTCCCTTTTCCCTTGTTCTGGAACCACTTGGGTGCTTGCCCAGCTTTTCTGTCACCCTCTTCCAAGCATTGGTCTCTGCTGTGACCTTTCTTTCTGCAATTTTTGCAAGTGGACTTCTTTCCATCCTTCACTGAGTAAGCTGCATCTTCAGAATTTCCAGAGTTTCTGGAGTTGCCTCTCTTTGTCTGTGTTTGGTGCCTATCATATTCATCAGAAATTATTTTGATGATGAAGTCCAGAGATAGGTCCTTTTGCATGACTAGGGCCAAAGATGTCATAGCTGTGAGGTTGGAGTCATACAAAGCAGGAAGTGAGCTGAGAATGATAGCTGTGAAGTCATCGTCTGTGATAGATTGTCCAAGTGCAGCAAGTTGTTTGTGCAGTGCATGCATCTTGTCAAAGTGAGCATGGCCATCGCCTTTTTCTGCACAGTGGGATTCTTGGAGTTTTCTCCAAAGATTGATTGCAACAATGTGAGAGTGGTTTTGGAAAAGGTCAGTGAGGACACCCTACACACTCTTTGCAGTCTCTTCCTTCAGGACTCAAAGGAATAGGGATTCTGGGAGTGACACAGTGATCACTTGCTTGACATATCCATCATCCTTTGCCCATTGCTGGAGTTTTTCTGGATACTCACTAACAAGTTTTTGCTCTGTGGCTGTGGGCTTCCAGGAGGAGTCTTTCCCTGCTGAGGGGTCCTCTGGTTTCACATCCAAGCCAGTCAGGTGTCCAATCAGCCCTTTTGAACTGATGGCCCATTCAACCTGAGCCTTGTAGTATAGCCAGTTGCTTCCATCTGCATTTAGGGTTGGGACTTGTAAGGAATGATCGTCTTTTGCCATAGTGGGTAGTGTTGCTGTGTAATAACTCTTTCAGAATTAGAGCACAAGAGTGGGGCTCATAACCTAATGAAGGTATGAGTATCTCAGTGTATGAAGTAATCACTGTATTGGTACCTAACAAAGGTATGGGTATCTACACTATGTCAGTACAGAGTAAATGAATGTAAGTATAAGTATGCTCACCTCAGTGTATGAAGTAATCACTGAGGTGGAAAAGAACAGTGCAGAAAATTTATAGTACCATAATTAGTAGGTGTAGTGACATTGGAATTTAATTCCAAGGGTTGGGGAGAAATTCCACACCCTCTGGGCGAAACTCCAAGACACTACCATAATTCCAGATCACATTCTTGACATGACATGCATCTTGCCTTTTTACTGTAAGACCCAGCAGAGGACATCCCCCCTTCTCCCTCTCCTCCATCAGAGCCCCATTCATGAAGTATTTATTGACTTTGCTGAGAGGATGAATGGGTGGGAGACACAATCACCTATGCTCCCATTACCCTACAGACCCCCAACACCCTAGCCCTTTGACACCTGACTCATGCCATCCTTTTCTGGAATTAATACTTCCCCATCTGGAAACACCATCCATCTGTCATCCAATCTGTTGGTCCAGTGATGTCTCCACCAAGATCTGACTTGCATTGCCACCCCCTAATGTGATCCAGTGCACTTACCCAGTTTCTGACTTTGTTTGGCTCATACTGTGATGTTTTGACTGTCCTTGACTTGTTTATTTCCAATACTTACCAGTTCTTCTATGCTTGCTTACTTTCCATTTCTCACTTACTCATCATGATTACTCCATCCTTACTCATTACTTACCAAGCATTTGTGCCTTGTTTGTCACAAGCTGTGCTCCCCCCACAGTATATAAACCCCCATGTACTTAGCTACCCAACAAGCAATCCAGAAGTCACTCAGCAGTCAGTTCAGCTCTCTCAGGCATAACTTGTTGTCAACAGTTGAGGCTCATTCAGAAGAGTCTATCTGTCTTCATCATATCATTGGTAGTTGAGGCTCCATGAAGGGGTCTATCTGCCTTCATCAGTATCATCAGTGCTTAGTCAGCAACTTTTGCTTGGTCATTCATTTTCTCCTGCATAACTTGTCATTGACTTGTGCTAGGAGCACATCCTATTGAAGCTCATCACTCTACTCAGCATCCCTCTCCCTGTCAAGTCCAGGCCTACTCTGACCAACTCCAATGCTTAACAAGGTCTAGAGGAGGGTCCGGAGGCGAGTCCGACACAGAAGAACAGAACTCCAACTAGCAGAGTGTCAGCAGGAACGAAGACTGCTGAGACAAAGGTGGAGTGGAGTGAGGGCATCAGGTTTAGCTCGTGCACTACCCCCTTGCACGATCTCAGCCCTCGTATTTCAGAGGGAGAGTACAGATGGAGAGTCGGAGATAAATCTGACAGGCAGAAGGCGGAATCAGAGGGAGTAGGAACTAAGTCAATATTCGTACTGAAGAACAGCAGAGTACAGTACATGCTTTTATACTGTTATGGAGGTACAGTAATCGGAATCAGAACTGACATACAGAGACTCATAAATTTTCAAGTAAAATTTCCTGGACGACAAATGAAGGGTAGACGGAGGACATACAAATGGGTAACACAGAACATCCAGAAAAGGAAATAGTCCAGGCGCTGGACCATGTGGTGAGCACGCTGCGGAGTACCTGACTGCGAAGGTAGTCACATGCCCCTCAGAGAACAGACCGCTCAGTCCGGTAGGAGAGTAACACAAGTCTGACAGCAGTCGGAGCGGAGATGGTTCATAAACAGCAGATGTTGGGCAGAGTTGGTGCGGAGTGAGTGAACGACCGGCGGAGTAGGGTGCGGAGTGTATAGGGACTTATAATGAATGCACGGTCGTGACAGTGCCCCCCCCTTAGGGCCTGAACCCCTGAAGGCTGCATGTATGGGATGAGATCAACACGAGTTGATCATATGAAATTATTTTGATGCCTCGAGGATAATGGCTTTAGCCATGGCGGAGCTCCATCGGAGTCCGAAGTACTGCTTAAAAAACATGTGTTAGGGTAATGAACCTTTGTATCCCATCCCCCCATCATCATGTCCTCTCAGTGTCAGAACAAAACCCCCCAGCCCACTCCCGGTCACTCCCATGACTACTCCCAGGTCACCGACGACGACCTAGTCGTCCTTACAGATGATTCGACGGACACCGAGTGCGAGAAGGCAGCAGAGAAGGCATGTCGGCGAGAAGAGGCGGAGAAGAAGGAGCAAGAATGCGAGGCAGAGTGCAAGGCCAAACGAGAGGAGGCCAAGTGACGAAAGGCAGAAGAGGCGTGGCAGGAGGCAGAGCGGAGGCAGAGAGAGGAGGGAGGATGCGCGAGAGGCCAGAATGGCTGAGCTCGAGTGCACAGGCGGAGGATGGAAGAGGCCTCAGTCGGAGGTGGGGGAGGACAAGAACGAGGAAGCGGACGAAGGTGCAGAGGGGGATAATGAGGAAGAGGAAGAAGTCAGAGGAGAGAAGGAAGGCGGAGAAGAACAGGAGGGTGACGGAGGACAAGCGATGGAAGAGTAGAGTAGTGTTGTTTTCTTTTTTCTTTTTCTTTTTCTTTTTTTTTTTTTTTGTCTTTAGTCTGTATATTTTGTATTACTACAAGATAGACTTGTGATTTTGTTTGTGACTCTGAGAAGTGAAACAGATAAGCGGAGAAAATTCTAAAGTACTTAAGGTAGTTCGGTAAGAGGCGGAGTTGGCCCATGGAGGAGGTTTATGTGGGTGGAGTATTATGGCGGAGGTTGGTATGGGCCAGGTTTGTGCGGATAGCATTCATGGAAAGCAGAAACCATATTGGAAGCGTGATCTAGCTCAGTTGCAAGCAACCAAGAGGTCTCTTCGTCGGTGTTCTCGTAACCAGCCCAGCGGACTAGATACAAGAGTTGACAATGGCAGCGACGGCGGTCCACCTTAGAGTTGAGTATCTCTGATACTTCGTTCTCAAGGTCACCATCGACATCCATGGGCAGAGGTGGAGGTTGTTGTCAGTTTGGGAAAGGGTTAGCCACTGCAGCTTCCAGTTGTGAGACATGGAAGACCAGATGTACCGAGCGCATAGAGTCAGGGAGCTTAAGGGTGACAGAATGCATACCTGGCCTGGCCAGGACAGTCAACGGACCTAAGTACTTTTCAGAGAGTTTTTCTGAAGGACGAGTGGAGCAGAAGTACTTGGCTTTGACGTAGGCCTGTTCTCCAACCTTGAACTCAGGCGGAGGTATGCATTTCGCATCTGCTGGACCCTGGTAGCACTGTTGAGCGGTGGACATTTCGGAGCGGAGGAAGTCATGAAGGGCGGAGAGCTCAATGACATAGTCATGAGCCCTTGGGGAAGTGAAGTCTTGGTCAGGGACCACAGACAGGTTTGCATGGTATCCCTTGTTAGCGAAGAAAGGAGAAACTCCAGTAGTTGCACTTGGTGCGTTGTTGAAAGCAAACTCCGCTAGAGGTAACAGCTCAGCCCAGTTGTCTTGTTGGTAGTTGCAGTAGACACGAAGGTACTGTTCAAGGGTCTGGTTCGTTTGCTCAGTCTGGCCATCACCTTCTGGGTGGTAACCTGAAGTGAAGTGAAGGTGCATATCAAGGGCTTTTCCTAGAGAGTGGAAGAAGTGTGAGACGAACTCAGGACCTCTGTTGGAGGTGACATTAGCTGGCACTCCGTGCTTGGAGAAGACATGGGTTAGGAAGAGCTTAGCAAGTCCGGCGGAGGTGACGGAATTGTGGGTGGGGATGAACACCACTTGCTTTGAGAGGCGGTCTACCACCACGAGTATGGCGGAGTAGCCATCGGAGTTGGGGAGGTGTTTGATGAAGTCCATGGAGATGGAGTTCCAAGGTCTCTCTGGGACAGGGAGTTGCTTCAGTAGACCATAAGGGCGGTGGCACGGAGTTTTGCTCCGTCCACAGGCGGTGCAAGACCTGACATATTCTTTCACGTCGGAGCGGAGGTTGGGCCACACGTAGTCCCTGCGGACAAGTTCTAGGGTGCGGTTTTTCCCGAAATGGCCTGCTAGAGGATGATCATGCTTGAACTGAAGCACTCGAAGGCGGAGGTCATCAATGTCAGGGACAAAGATACGACTGTCAAGGCGGAGTAGACCGTCGGAGTCCAGGGACCACCGAGGCTTAGTCGGAGTTGGGAGATGGCTGGCAGAGACAGGGTCGGAGGGTAGGGCAGAGATGATGTCGGAGTGCAAGCACTCAACATCGAAGACCATGGTGGCGCGGAGTACAGGTGCCATGGGGGTAGTGGTACGGAGGGATGACGCGAGTTGCTCCTGTGTAAACATAGGGCGGAGATTGTGAGGATTTACCTGCGTGTAGTCCCTATCCCCCCCTTTTTGGTAGACGTCCCAACGTCGCGTAAGTGCGTCAGGTTTGGCTCCTAAGCGGCCAGGTCGGAAGCGGATGGAAAGATTAAACTGGGAAAGGTACTCCGACCAGCAGGCCTGTCAACGGGTGAGAACCTTAGAGGTGGAAAAGTACTCAAGGTTTTTGTGGTCCATCACCATGTTGACAGGTAAGGCGGAGCCTTCTAAGTAATGCTGCCAATGGTGGAAGGCCTCGAAGATAGCCAACAGCTCCTTGTCGTGGGTATCATAGTTGAGTTCTGGTGCGGTCATGGTGCGAGAGTAGAAAGCAACTGGGCAGAGTTCACCGTTGGAGCAGGTGATCGACAAAATGCCAGCAATGGCATAGTTGGAGGCATCAGTTTCAACTGTAAGCGGAGTGTCAGGAACCCAATGAGTGAGAATAGGAGCAGAGCTGAAGGCATCCTTCAGGCAGAGGAAAGCAGAGTGGCACTCCTCGGAAAAGTTCCAAGGAGCACCCTTTCATGTGAGGCGAGTGAGCGGAACGACGATGTCAGAGTAGTTATTAATGAATCATCTGTAGAAATTTGTGAAGCTGAGGAAAGACTGGATGTCTCACACCTTCCGTGGCTCAGGCCAGTCACGGACTGCCTGAACCTTCTCAGTGGACATGGTGAGACCAGAGGGGGAAAGAACATAACCGAGGTACTTGACGGAGTCAGAGTGAAACTCGCACTTCTCCAGCTTGGCATAAAGACCATGCTTTCGAAGGCGGTGGAGTACCTCTTTTACATGTTTGTGGTGCAACTCCATGTTCTGCGAATAAATTAAGATGTCATTGAGGTATACCACGATGCAGACATCGAGCATGTCCGCAAAGATGCTATTAACAAACTGCTGGAAGGCCGCAGGTGCATTAGTCAGACCGAATGGCATTACCCGCCACTCGTAAGAACCATAACGAGTGTGGAAAGCCATTTTCCATTCATCTCCGTCTGCGATGTGGACCAGATGATAGGCATGGCGGAGGTCGATCTTGGTATAGACTTTAGCGCGGCTTGGAGAGTTGAGTAGGTCGGAGATGAGCGGCAGCAGATAGCGGTCTTTTTTCATGATTTTGTTGAGTCCTCGATAGTCCACGCAGAGGCGGAGTGAACTGTCCTTCTTTTTCACAAAGAGGACAGGGGCACCATGAGCAGAGGTGGACTGTTTGATGAAACCATAGCCAAGATGCTCGTCAATAAAGGTGCGTAGAGCTTCAAGCTCTGGCAGAGAAAGAGAGTAGATTGTACCAATGGGCAGAGAAGCTCCTTCCTCGAGGTCGATCTTGAGATTGAACGAGCGGTGTGGTGGAAGTTCAGTGGCCTTGTCTTTACTAAAGACGTTGGCAAACTCGTGATACTCAGAAGGAACTGAGGAGAGGTCAGGAGGCGGAGATGAAGTGGAGGACGCACGAAGCTTCACATCATCAGCGGAGAGCTGTAAGCGGAACTGTCTAGAGCCAGGGAGAGCACAGGCTCTGACATACGCAGCAGCATTGATGAGTGAGACGAGCAGAGCGGAGCGCGGTGAGTCTGTCGGAGGTGCAGTCAGAGCTGCAAACAGAGCAGAGGGTGTCAGATATGGAGTGGAGGTCGCAGCGGAAGATGACGAAGGTGCCTGGGGTGTCGGCATTCCCTGTAGTGACGGTCCGAATGACACACTGCCCAGTACCCAGTCAATCGACAGATTGAAGCGGGTGAGCCAGTTGTGTCCTAACACCAGCGAACATGAAGAATCCAACGGAGTAACATAAAATGAAACGGAATTGACATTGCCGGTGTAGGAAAAGTCCAAGTAGCTGTATAACACGAGCTAGATGGCTTAGATAACAACAATAAGAAATGAAGGGAACGAATTGTTCGTCCCAAGGGATTCTGGACTGTCGGGACTAGAAGGGGAGACCCAGCGCTTTGTAGCGGTAGTGTTTCGTGGCGTGCGCGGCGTGGTCTGCGGAGTAGTACTGGCGATGTGAGCGGTGCGAGCAGTATACGTAGTTCGTGCGCGGCGGAATACGAGATGTGCGGTGTAGACAAAGTGGAAAAGAAACTCGTGGTGACCTTCCGAGTGCCAAAAGGTATCATTCTGTACCTAAGTACAGGGCTTTATAGTCCGGACAAACCCGGAACCTAAGTAAGACAGGGTACAGTAAAGGAAAGCCGCGCGACAGCGCGTACACAGAAGACAGGCCAAACTGAGGCCGAGGGTATACTACAAGCACTAAAGGAATAGAGACCGTGATAAGAGAAGGAGTCCGAGGAAAAACAACAACCGGAGCACAGCGGCCGTGGGTATAGCATTGCGCGAGAGGGAGCGAGGGCGCGGGAAGGTAGCGTGCGAACAATGGTGAATGCGAGAGGGGAGCGGACGTAACAGTAGTCACGGAACGGTTAATGATAGGGGCTTACGCGTCCAGGGAATGCGGATTCCTCACACCTGCGGGGGACTTAGATGCTGACCGTCCCCGGTCAGCCACGTGGCGCGGAGGACATAAATAGCTTGCCACGTGGTGATGGCAACAGTGTGGTGCCGAGGGTTCGAGAACACCAGATGATTCCGCTGTCACACACCAAAGGTGTTGTGGACATGGTTACAGCTGACTCTGCCTAACTCGTTGACGAGTTGTGCACAGTGCCCGTGCATGCAGATGAAGACTAAAGGCCTCATGCGTAGAAAGACTGTTGGACGTGAACAGTCATCCTTCGCACAAGAACGAGTCATCAGTGCTAAAGAGAAAAGAGGAAGCGAGTTAAGCGCGCATTAAAGGTTTTTAGCGCCCGTGTACGGCATTCCGGTTTTCGTCATATCTCCACCATTTCCAAAGATATCGACTCGGTTCACATACTCGCTTAAAGTGCTCAGCCCCACGATTCTTCCTTCCAAATTTGGAGAGGATCCTCGCACCCTACACGTTTCTACAGCACTCCATCCATCAGACGCTCATTTCGCTAAGTCCATCAATCATGGCCACCTCTTCGTCGATCGTCTCGCTTGTCTCATTTGCCAGAGACAGTGGCTACGTATATCTGCCAGGCATTCCCACCAGCTTCTGTCCTGAAGCCCCCTGGTTCATCCCGTCATTGTCAGCTCCGTCTCGTCCCATGCAGCTTGGTCAGCGTGTTCTCCTTGTCAGTACGACTTCCAGAAGGACGTTCTTTGGTCGCCTCAGGTCTGTCACTCGGTTAGAAAGGTCTTATGTGGTCGTTTCAGTCTCCCCAGTTGATGAAGCATATGGATCGTTCCTTCCTGCTCCCTGCACCGTCTTTATTCCAGTCTCGTCCATCATTCTTCCCACATTGCGACAGCTGCAGTATAATCTACTGTCCTCCAGCCTCCCTGATCGCATTCATGACGAGTATGACATGCATCTTGCCTTCCTACTGCAAGATCCAGCAGAAGACGTCCCCCCTTCTCCTCCTCCTCCGTCAGAGCCCCGTTCATGAAGTTTTTGTTAACTTCGCTGAGAGGATGGAAGGGTGGGAGACGCGATCGTGTATGCTCTCATTGCCCCACAGACCCCCAATGCCCTAGCCCCCTTTGACACCTGACTCATGCCCTTCAATTCTGGAATTAATACTTCCCTATCTGGAAACACCGTCCATCTGTCATGCCGTCTTTGGATCTAGAGATGTCTCCACCGAGATCTAACTTGCATCGCCACCCCCTAATGTGATATCAGTGCGCTTACTCAGTTTCTGATTCTATTTGACTCATTTTGTGATATTTTGACTATCCTTGACTCGTTCATTGCCAATACTTACCAATCTTCTTTGCTTGCTTACTTTTCATTTCTCGCTTACTCATCATGATTACTCAGTCCTTACTCATTACTTACCAAGTGTTTGTGCCTTGTTTGTCACAAGCTGTGCTCCCCCCTCAGTATATAAACCCCCATGTACTTAGCTACCCACAATCAATCAAGAATCAATCAAGAAGTCAGCTCAGCTCAGCATATCTTGTCGTCGACAGTTGAGGCTCATTCGGAAGAGTCTATCTGTCTTCATTCATATCATTGCACACCTGCTTAGTCATCCATTCACTCCTGCGTAACTCGTCATCGACTTGCGCCAGGAGCATATTCTATCAAAAGTCCATTACCCCCAAGTACTTTCGGCTGAACACCTTCACTCTGTTCAGCATCCCCTTCCCAATCATTGTCCATTCGTCTTCTCCTGCATAACTCGTCAACGACTTGCGCCAGGAGCACCTCCACTTGAAGTCTTCCCCACTTTAGGTTTCTCTGCCCTCCAGGTTCCGTGGAGGTAAACCACCACTCGCACATATTTGTCTTTTGTGTTGGTTTGGTTGGTTTATACTGCCTTTCCACACTTTGACTCACACCGCATTCGCATGACCTTGTGGCAGAGTAGTAAGCCGATGTGGTCTGAGGGGGGTACCGAAGGTGGTGAGGTCGCAGGAATCCACGTGAAGTGCGCGCTGGTCATACCCGGAGTAGAGGTCCATCATCGCATACACTGCATATCCAGCAAAGGATTCTGCGAGGTGTTCTACGAAGGGCAGAACGGACGCATCGCGGATGGTCACTGCATTCAGGGGCTGTAAGTCATGCACAAGGCGAAGAGACTTTCCGTCTTTCTTTACTACGCAGAACCAGTGGGAGCGGTAAGCCACTGTAGAAGGTTCATACATGCTGGACTTGATGCGATCTTTAATCATGTCTATGACTTGGGCATGGATCGCATTCGGGATAGGGATATTGCGTTGGACCCAAGGCGTGTGCGGAATCGTAGGAATCTTTACTGGCGGAAAATAGCGTTCGTCTAGGTGTCCGCGCTCTGTAATGTCCCAAGCGAATGCGAGCTCATGGACCGAAACGAGCCAAGTTACGAGTTTAAGTTCTTCTGGCCAAAGCCAATCCGCAGGATCGAGGTCGAGTTCCGTGGCCCGTTCGGCAGTGAAGCAGACGCCCGGGGCGAAGTCTGGAGGATGGGTTGGAAGTGGTTGGAGACCAGCGAGCGGGTCGTCAGGCAGGCTGCGCACGATGCGGTATTCTTCCGCCATCGGGGCAGGTACCGTCTGAACCTTCTTGGCAACCGGCTTGTAAACGAGGGTGCGAACCGCGGGATCTAGTTGATAAACGCTGCCGAATGCGGCTATAGCAGAGGGGTTTAGTATTGTCTGAGTGGAAGAGAGGAAAGCGAAAACAGGCGAGGGTATTCTGGTGGGTATGTTCCGCGGGCGAAGAGAAGTTCGTCGAAGTAAAGGCTAATGATGAGACTGTAGGACTGAGGAACGGATAACAGCGGCTAAATAGGAAACAGGACGTTTTAGTAGGCTCTCCCCGACCGTTTGGTGGATCATCGATATTCAAAAACCCCATTCGACTATACTTTGGTGGCTATGGCAGTGCTTGCCACACTTGCAGTGCGGACAGCCCTCGCGCCACGGGCGCGTGGGCAAAGTGTACTCGTGGCCGTCGTTCGGGTCTCGGAGAGTGATCTGCTGTCTGCTGTCGGGATAGTCGTTTGTTACCGCACTCATAAGGCAAATGAACGGACGTCCGAGGAGCATGTCGAAGTTGGCATGCTCAATTACTTGAACCTGGAGCATGACTGGCCCAGCGCCGAAGTCGAGTTTCAGGTTCTCTAGTACGCCTACAGTAGTGTCTTTAGACATGTTAGCAGACATCATAGTCATGAGATGATCGCAGCGCAATGGAAGCCTGATCTTTTCCCAAACACGCCTGGGCATGGTGACGATTTCTGAACCGGAATCTAGTACGCAGTTGATGGTGACGTCGGTCCCAGGGACCTTGGCTTCGAGGCAGCGGAGCGGCAGAGTGTGGTGAGCTACGATGGAGCCGTCGTCACCGCGGATAACGCGGTCTCTGTATTTGCGCGCGGTTCTTTGAGGATCACGGCCGGTCAGTTCATTCACTTGTACTCCTTCTTCATTGTCGCTACGAACTACCTCAATCTCGTTTGTGGTGACGCATTTCGCCATGGTGATGTCTCTGAACTGTTTGCGAAACTCCGGGGCAACTGCAAATAATTCTTTGACTGGCATGGCAACACTGGTTTCGAGTACGCGCTCCACGATACGCTTGGGCGCG
The DNA here is from genome assembly GCA_024663395.1 of Pisolithus tinctorius. Lineage (NCBI taxonomy): Eukaryota > Fungi > Basidiomycota > Agaricomycetes > Boletales > Pisolithaceae > Pisolithus > Pisolithus tinctorius. The sequence goes on along the minus strand of JANFAH010000022.1, from coordinate 358,710 downwards.
GCTTCGTCTTCGAGAGGGAACGAGTAACGGTACTGGTTTTGATTGCGAGCTGCTGGGTACGGTGTCTGCGATGGAACAATTGCCGCGGGAACGGGGTCCTTGCGCGCGGGCGTTGGAGCCGGATTAGTCGGAGGAACATATGGTTTCCTAGCAGTAGATGTTGGTGCAGGTGTGGAGGGCTCGGATGCCTGGCGAGCGGCACGCGAACTTTGAACACCAGGGGAAATGATTTCCTCTTCAACAGTGGCTGCGCGCGGGTCGACTCATGGAGGGTTGGCAGGACGTGCCGCGGGTCGAGCTGTGATTTCAACTCCGTCGAAGCGGGCTTTCTTTCTGCGGGAAATGACTGCTCCCTTGTTACCTTTATCCGCTTGGTAGGTAGCCCAAGCTTGAGCGACATATGCTTGGAAGTCAGGGTCAGCTAAGTCTGCAACAGGTTCATCAGCGTCTTGGACGGTGTTTAAGAAGGCAGAAGGCTGGATTTCCAGCTGCACGTCAATTTCGGGATGAGCAACGCAGAAGAGGTTAGCGGTGCCTTGCGCGGAGCGGCAGGAGTCATAGCACGCGCACTGGCCTGGTCTCTGTCAGCCATGACGTGGTCAACAGCCTCTCTCAGTGAGTTACATTCAGGGAAACGTGGAATTCGGCTCCCGTCCGCCAGATAGAGACGGTTGTCTGTACCTCTCGTGATCTTACCGGCACGGATATAAACTTCAACGAGTGCGCACATCCTTGTCCAGTGGTTGGGGTCTGCACAGAAACCGCAGCCGGGTCTGCGTTGCTGCGGCGGAGGCTGTGTCTGGAAGTTGTATTCCTGTTTAACAACAGTACCAGCAGGTGGCACTTGCGGCATGTAAGCCGACGAGGGAGGTGCAGCTGGTGAGGCCGCGGTACCCATTGTCGGTACCGCGCTACGAAGAGCAGATCCTGTCAGAAGGAACTTGGCGGCTTTGACAACTTCTGCGAGTGGGTATGGATCGTCAGGGTGGAGGTCGGTGCGGACTATAGAGAGTCGATGACAAATACGATCTGCGATGGCCCTCGGGAAGCCATTCAGGAACATGGAATCCCGTTCCGTCTCTGCAAGCTTTTTAGTTTTAATGAGCAGAGCAGAAATCTTAGCGAATTTCCGCTGGTATTCTCCGAGGTCATCCTGGTTCCACATAGGCTTGGACTGATATTCTTTGACGAGGTACTGCAAGTCTGCACGGCAGTAGCGGTCGTCACCCTCGCAGTCAGGGTACAAACCCTTAACAGCTACTACGAAGGCATCCCAGTCGTCGGCCGCGGGAGCAGCTTCCGGAAGCATTTGCCAGACCTCGGCTTCTCCGAGGTCAGCGTAGTGGATTGTGGCTTTGATCTTGCCACGGTCATCAAGAGCAGCGAGAGTACCGAGGAAGTCGATGTCTTCGAGGTAGCGTGGAAGCTGCGCGGGAGAATCTCCGCTAAATTTAGGTGAGTTTTGTGTCCCGCGGAGCGGCATCTGAAACTGAGGATTAGCCATTGGCGGGTTAGCCTGTGGTGGCGGTGCCGGATTGGTAACGGGTGGAACGGGTATTGGTTGCGGGTGCGAAGCGGTTGGTATAGTGCGCGAGCGAGCAGGCGGAAGTGTTGGCGGGTTACTAATTGGCTGATGGGTGGTCTGCGACCGAGTGAGTGGTCGCGGCAGTGTGGCGGATGGAGCTGGGAGTCTGGGTATAGATTCGGAGGCGTCAAAGAGACGGGAAAAAGAGGGCGTCGGTGATGATGAATCAGATGATGTGACGGGTGTTAAAGGTGATGGCGGGGTTTCGGGCCTTCGGGGAGTCGAGTGGATAAAGCCACCGGGAAAATCAGGGGCAGTGAGATCTAGGTGATCCGACGTGACGGATATCTGGTCTGCCGAGATATCAGGGGGGGTGATCGTGGGTAGTACCCATGGAATGTCAGCGGGTAATTGCGCGTGATCCGGTGTTACGGGTGAAACAGGGCGGAAAATGTCGGAGTCTTCTGACAGGTTGAGATTGCGAAAATGCAGGTGTAAATTTTCGAGTTCGGTGCGTTCGGCGGTGCGCCTGAGCGACCTTCTGGAAGCGACAGCAGAATCCCTCGCGGTGGGCTCCAGTTGTAGGAAAAGTCCAAGTAGCTGTATAACACGAGCTAGATGGCTTAGATAACAACAATAAGAAATGAAGGGAACGAATTGTTCGTCCCAAGGGATTCTGGACTGTCGGGACTAGAAGGGGAGACCCAGCGCTTTGTAGCGGTAGTGTTTCGTGGCATGCGCGGCGTGGTCTGCGGAGTAGTACTGGCGATGCGAGCGGTGCGAGCGGTATACGTAGTTTGTGCGCGGCAGAATACGAGATGTGCGGTGTAGACAAAGTGGAAAAGAAACTCGTGGTGACCTTCCAAGTGCCAAAAGGTATCATTCTGTACCTAAGTACAGGGCTTTATAGTCTGGACAAACCCGGAACCTAAGTAAGACAGGGTACAGTAAAGGAAAGCCGCGCAACAGCGTGTACACAGAAGACAGGCCAAACTGAGGCCGAGGGTATACTACAAGCACTAAAGGAATAGAGACCGTGATAAGAGAAGGAGTCCGAGGAAAAACAACAACCGGAGCACAGCGGCCGTGGGTATAGCATTGCGCGAGAGGGAGCGAGGGCGCGGGAAGGTAGCGTGCAAACAATGGTGAACGCGAGAGGGGAGCGGACATAACAGTAGTCACGGAACGGTTAATGATAGGGGCTTATGCGTCCAGGGAATGCGGATTCCTCACACCGGAAGGAAAGCGGAGGGAAAGATCTACTTCTTGGGTAATGACAGCATTTGTACTACCATCAAACAAGTGGAGCGGAATTGGCGGAGAGACGGAGGAAACAGGAATGGCACATTTTTTGATTACAGACGGGTCTACAAAGCAATGAGAAGAACCAGAATCGATCAACGCAGAAAAAGTATCAACAGAATAATCCGGAAGAGTTACAGACAGAAGTAAAGAATTGGGACTGGAAAGAGCAGATGCGTTGAGTCGGATGTCCGGTTGCGCACAGTTGGGATCAATGCTTCCTCCAGGCTGTGCAAGCTCCCTGGAGGAGTGGACTAATTTTTTGGCTCTGCCTTCTCCTCAGTTGAAGTAGGCAGAGTTCCAGCCATAGCTGCATGGCCTTTGGCTGCGTGAGAGGTGGACTTGGGACAGTCCTTGGCAGAGTGGCCAGCCTCACCACAGAAGAGGCAGAGGTTGTTCTTCATCCTATGCTGGCACTCAGTGGAGGTGAGTTTGCCACCTTTACCCAGAAGGTGGGCAATATCGGACTTAGACGCGTCAGACTTGGGTGGATCTTTCTGTTTGCCCCTGCCCTTGGTGTCAGACTTTGGAGTGGAGGACGAGGATGAGGACAATTTAGTTTTATTGTCGGAGTTGGAAGGCTGTGACTTGTCGGAGGCGGACTTGGTGGTGCATGAGATCTCTGCTTTGCGCTCCCAGTAGCATGCATCGATGGTCTGGGCGAGTTCGCGGAGTTGTGCGAGGGTAGAAGGCTTGCCAACGTGAGCAATCTCATCTTTGATGTGGCCTGGAAGTCCGCTATAGAAGTGGTGGCGGAGTGCACCGACACTGTAGTCCTTGACCTGTGAAGCCCAGCAGTTGAACTCCACAACATATTTGGTAATACGAGAACCGTCCTTCATGGTAAGGTTCTCGAGTTGTTGGACAGCATCTGCTATGGCATCATGCGGACCGAAATTAGCCATGAGCTCCTGTAAGAACTCATGATAGTCGTCCATCCAGAGTGGGTGGTCATAGTTGTCGGGGTTTAGCAGATCTGGCTCGAACCAAGCCAGGGCCATACCCTTAAGATAGGATTGAGCGAAGGTAACTTTAGCTCTGTCAGAGCGGAATGTGCGAGGGCAGTCTTGGAAGTTCAGCTCACATTGAACGAGGAACTCACGGAGCTTCTTGGGGTCGGAGCTGTTGAAGGTGTCAGGCTCGTGGACTTTGGTTTTCAGAGCGGAGTCCCCAGTGTGCAAGCTAGACTGCGCAAGTGCATGGACAGCTCTAGCAAGAGCTACAAGGGGATCCTCTGGCGGTTCTGCCGGGTCTTCAGGGACATCCCCATCACCACTGCCCCCACCATCGGGATCACCATCAGGATAGTCAGGGTTGGGGTCGGGTCCATCATCTTGGTTATGAGGAGACAGAGTATGGAAAGTTGTTGGGTGGAGGTTGGAGTGACCAGCTTGCAAAGCGCTTTCGCCCTCAGCACGAGAGCGGTGTCAAGTGGAGAATGATTGGAACTGTTTGACGACGGAAGGGAGTCGACACGGATTAGCTAGCGCAACAGCGAGGTTCTCAGCGACCTCTCTCTGGGATTGAGCTCGAGTTCTCATAACAGTGTAAGTTTTTTGGAAGACAGAAAAGGAGATCGTACAAGTGCCAGTACGAATATACTGTCAAGTCCAGGCCTACTCCGACCAACTCCAACGCTTAACAAGGTCTAGAGGAGGGTCTGGAGGCAAGTCTGACACAGAAGAACAGAACTCCGACTAGCAGAGTGTCGGCAGGAATGAAGACTGCCGAGACAAAGGCAGAGCGGAGTGAGGGCATCAGGTTTAGCTTGTGCGCTACCCCCTTGCATGATCTCAGCCCTCATATTTCAGAGGGAGAGTACAGACGGAGAGTCGGAGATAAATCTGACAGGCAGAAGGCGGAATCAGAGGGAGTAGGAACTAAGTCGATATTTGTACTGAAGAACAGCGGAGTACAGTACATGCTTTTATACTGTTACAGAGGTACAGTAATCAGAATCGGAACTGACATACAGAGACTCATAAATTTTCAAGTAAAATTTCCTGGACAACGAATGAAGGGTAGACGGAGGAAATAGTCCAGGCGCTGGACCATGCAGTGAGTGCGCTGCGGAGTACCTGACTGCGAAGGTAGTCACATGCCCCTCAGAGAACGGACCGCTTGGTCCAGTAGGAGAGTAACACAAGTCCGACAGCAGTCGGAGCGGAGATGGTTCGTAAACAGCAGACATTGGGTGGAGTTGGTGCAGAGTGAGTGAACGACCGGCGGAGTAGGGTGTGGAGTGTATAGGGACTTATAATGAACACACGGTTGTGACACTCCCAGTCATCATCCATCCATTCCCTCCTGCATAACTCATTGTCAACTTGCACTAGGAACACCTGCCATCAAAATTTCCCCCACTTTAGGTTTCTCTGCCCTCCAGGTTCTGCAGAGGTAAACCACCACTTGCTCATATTTGTCTTTGGTGTTGGTTTTGGTTGGTTTATACTGCCTTTCCACACTTTGACTCACAATGTATCTACTAGTATGTTTTCATAGTCATACACCCCATGTAGATTACCATACATCTTTATTATGCAAACTAGACAACAATAATGTTCATACTAAGATATTGAGCCAATTTGTCTGTCAATGTAAGGTATTGAAACCCAGCCAATGGGAATTATTATATAATCCAATGGACTGTAAATATATACACATGGCAACTTCCTTGCTTCCACACCCTTACCATGACCATTGTCATGGGTATCATCTGTATCACTGACTTGTCAGGCAGTTTCACCCATACCATTGCAGCAGTAAGTACCTGTCACCATCACACCATCAAGTTATTATTATTAACTGACCCTTGTTAAATGTTGACAGTTCCCTGCTGCCCCCAATGATGAAATGGAATCACCACTGACACTGATGATGACACCAACTTCCTTTCCCTTCAATCATCCCCAGTATTCCTATACCCAGCCATTGTGCACACTTGTCATGTTGCCAACCAACTGGTCTGGGATTGCTATTCATCTGACCTGCAGCAAGGTTTTGGCAGTGCAGGTATGTGGTCACTGCTGCTTTAAGTTATTGCAGCTCACTGACTCAATGCCAATCAAACATGTCAGATTCCTCAAGTCCTACATGCTATGAACTCCTTATTCCCTGATAGATACCCTGCACCTACTCAGAATCACCACATCATTGTTTCATCCTCTTATATTAGCCTCAAGTTTGGGTACTATGACCTATATCCATGTGGTTCAGTACACTGTAGTCAATGCCATGCACATTTGTGTTTTTTTTTATAAATGTTTTGGAATCATGATGAGAATGAAAGAATGAGAATGAGAAAAATGTTGTTACATTGACCCAAGTCAACATTGGTAGAGTGGAAGGTAGCATCATAATGATAAATATGAAATTATAATGAGTGTTGACATGTTGGCAGGTGCTGGTAGCCTGTCATAATCCCTTAGCATAGCTGCATACATTAAATAGCCTTTTAAGGGTGTTATAATGACAGTATGGCACGTTGATGGTGACAGAACTCATTGTAATGCCTTATGATGCTCTCTCCTTAAATAGCCTTTTAAGGGAAATATAATGACTACATCAGGCAGTGATGATGAAACCTGCCATCATTCTTATGTCATTATAACATCATCTTCATAAACTTTTCTGCCATTAGCATGCATTAGAAGGCAGGGTGGAAAAGCAGGACCTTAACTTACATCATAATGTCTTGTGATGTGTGTGAAAAAGTTGGGACATTGTCTGTCATGCACTGATGACTTGAGGTTTGCATATTTGTGCAGTCAGGTACAGAATATCAAACCTGAATTTGCATGCTTTACATAGTCTAGGTGCACAAACTCCATGGTTTACAAAAAGTATTATAGATCAATTTACATAAGACAGGAATTCAGGATAGTGTATACATTGGACATAAGGCATAAGAAAACCAGCAAACATAGGGAAAGTAAGTTACACTTGACTGAGTGGTTTGTAACCTCTCCAGCTCGAACTGGTTGTCATCCTCAAACCAAGTTTTGCAAGAAGGCTCTTACTTCTACTTCTGCCATCATGGTCATGCTCAAATTCGCCCCATTCAGCATCTCTCTTCCTTTTCCCCTCCTCAAATCCTTCAGGAGGTACATTGTATACTTGTCCATAATCCACCCCCACCTCCTTGCCCATTGTCCAGAAGTCTCAACAATTGTGGACCAAGCCAAGGTTGAATGGATTCCAGGCACAAGCAGAAGAAGACCCAAGGGTTAGACCATGAGCAGCATGACTGTGGGTAAAATGATTGAGTGCAACAAGGTTGAGGAGAAATGCTCCACAAGTTCCTGGAGCTGAAAGTGCTTTACATAACCCCACATGATGGTGTTGATATTTGGGTCCCCCCTTGCCTTCACTCTTTTCATCTCCTTGGTCATTGTTCACCATGTGGTGATGATGGTGACCCATTTGAATGCCAGTGGCTCCACTGCCAGCTGCAAGACCACTGTGACCACCCATGGATACATAGCAACCAAGGTTGGACACTTCAAGAGTTGTAAGCTGGTGAGCATCCTGCCAGAATTGTGTGAGCAAAAGAAATGAAGTCAAGGCCAATTGCAAAGTCAACCACAGCAACACCAAGAGAAGGAGGGAATCGATGGCTGCAGATACACAGAAAATAGGAGAGCAGTCAGCTGCGATATTGTCTGGAGTGGTGGCAGATGCATAGACTGTATGAGAGGTAGTGAGGACAGCAACCTTTTGCTGGTTCAATGGACTTACACTCATAGGTCAAATAGTCAAAAAGGATAATGCCTGTAACTAACATAGTGACAAACATAAGGAATTGTCAGTGATTGTTAGAGCCAACTGAAAGCAAATGTGAGAAATTGGATGTCGAAGTCTTAGCAAGTACACACCACAGTTTCATATCCATGGACAATGGCTGTGGATGGTATGTAAATTGGTAAGAATCACTGCAATTCCAGAAACTTACTGATCACTTCTAGCCACACACCAATCGCACATATGACAATGTTTTGAGCAGAGAGGTTTCTTTGCCTGGAGGAAATAACTAAGGAAACCTGAAGTGGTGGCAGCAACACCTACGACATACCATGCATTGTATACAGAACACTTGACCATTAAGTCGCCCTTCTGAAGCAAGGTCCTCAATGATCTGTGACAATACCAAGCTCATGTGCCAGGATCAAGCAAAATTGCTCAAAAGAAATTATACACACAAAGTCCCATATTCAGTGCGAATGCCAGATGAATGAACAGGTGGTTTGGAGGCTCTGATCAAATAAATAAGTTGCACACCTAACACTTAACAGTAAGTAAGCTTATGTGTAACTAATCTTGTGAGCCAAACATAGCCAACCCATGTCATCAAACCAGTGATGATACCCACGAAATATGGACTTCGGTTAACAGTTTCCACATATGAATCTTTGTTCAGGAGTACACAAGTAACAATCTGCTCAGAAAAACATTAAACCATATCTCATAGCAAAGAAATAACTCACATGATGAAGAGCAAAAAATTCCGCCATAGCTAGTACCATTCCAGTATACCACAGCAATATTGACAAGGTTGTAAATATGATGTAGAGGAATAGCACAGGTAAGACAAAAATTGCAATGCAAGTATTTCTCTAGGGCCAGTGTCAGAGGAGACTTTGCACTAATAAACAAGACCTACCTCACTCAAGGGCTTTGCCTTCTTGACACTGAATTCATTCATACCACCCTCCTCCATGGAACGCTTCCAGGTGCCAAAGCTTTTGAGTTCAACAGCCATGTCTCTAGGAGTGCAACCCTCGGCATCTTGTGCATGGATATTGGCTCATTCCTCTACAAGTCAGCGCAGAATAGCTCTGTTCCCCCTAACCACAGCCCAGCGTAGCAGTGATAGGCTGACATTGTCCTTAAGATTCAGGTTTGCACCTGCTTCAGCAGTAAGTCAATGGACAATGCATCACCCTGGTAAGCAGCCCACCTCAAAGGTGTGTGTCCCTGCATATCACAAGAATCAATGCAAACAGGTTGGTGAAGGTGGTATAGCAGTGGCATGATGGAAGATGAATGGGTAACAAGGTGGAGAGCCTTGTACCTTCGAGTGTCAGTGAAATTTGGATCTGCATTACAGGATATCAGGAGATGGATCATGTAGAGGTACCTGTTTCATGCAGCCCACTGCAAAGGGATAGCTTGGAAATTGCCCTCAACTGCATCTACTTCTGCACCTTGCTCTATGAGGTGACAACAAGTAGGTAGCTGTGCATAATGGAGAGGCATACTAGGGGAATGGGGAATGTGTGTAAATGACAATGGTGTAATTGAATATCAAACACTTACACATTTTGATTGTCTCTAACATTGACAGTTGCTTGTCAGGATTCAACCAGTTCTTGGATGGTAGCAAGGTCGCCTCCTGGGCTGCTGCAATAATCTTGGTCTGAAAATGTCATGAGTGTGCATGAACTCTCAATGCAGAAAGGTCACTCTGCACCACTACTGGCTGGGTCGGGCAGGTAAACGAGAGGTCCATTGCTGATGCTTGTTTGGTGTCTACCTTTGCCATGGGCTTGCCCTTCTGGCCTTACCCTTACTCATTGTCATTGTGCATTGTTGTCTGCATTGTGGCAACTTCAGCACTGGTTGATGACCATCTGCCAATAGCAGGCCTGGAAACATGTGACTAACCCTAATTTCTTTTCAGCTAACCCTATTGTTGGTCTTTGCACTGAGCTCACGAGCAGTGTGGTAGTCAAGAAGTCCACAGTTCAATTTTGCATTGATGCATCGACACACCATTCATTTGGCATTGTTTATCTTCCACTACCTATGTTCAACAATGCAGTATGCTGATTTACACAACATCTACAAGGTATATTGTGACCACATAAGTGATTACCTGACATTTATGATGGTGTGGTGAGCCTTGGAGCAAGAATGTGAATTAGTGTGTGTTATGTAAGCAGGTGTGACTAGTGTTGTCCTGACTACTTGTGTGCTGTCAGGCAAGTCTGAGGCCCATGAACACATCTGCTGGCTAGCATTGAGTAAATACAGTATCAACATCAACCATCCAGTTCTGTCTGAATGTATTAGGCTACTAGCTGTCCACAAATAGCAGTACATTACTACATCCTAGAGGGATCATGCCCTAACATAACTCTGCACAAAGTCTATGCCTTGTCACCATGGGTATTTACAATTGAGGGGAGTCCCATATTAACACAGATGTAGTCACACTGGTGCTGCTGCATGAAAATTTTGATTCTGTCTTTGCCATGATCACCAATTCCACTGTCACTTGAGGGGAATCAGTAACTTGACACTGTGATGCAGTTGGTTACCATATGATGTCACTGTGTGGGTCATCACATCAAATAAGACCATTCCATCATGCCCATTCACTGTCATTGGGGAACCTGACAAGGGGCAGCAAAGAAGGTCAGTTTTACTGGGTGTATTATTGGTATTAGATGTGTACCTTGAATATCTGCAAAGACCAATTTATGCTTGCTGTACTCATATGCAAAATGAGCAAAGGCTGAAAAAGTAATTCCAAGTTTGTCCATTGAAGATGGGTGCTCCAGTGTGCCACTAAACTTCATAACTGTTGTAGTCTGTCGAGGCTCGACAAGCCAAACAGCACCACCATAGTAATTCCCACAGTCCAATTCACCAGATGCAGCAGATGACATCTCATGTTCACAGAGCAGGAAACCTTCAGAAAACACTATCTCTGCCATTGGCACAGGTTATTAAGACATAGGGATGGTTAAGGCTGAGTAAACATACCTGAAAAGATGCTGACACCCTGTTGCTTTGCAAGTTCACAGAAATGGCCCAGAAACCACTTTCCCAAGTTAAGTCAGACTAGTTCAGCCTCAAGGTATTTCTTGTTGTCAGTAGTTGTCTCAGATTCACCAGTGCCAATGTCAAAGAAACATTTGGCAACAAAAAGATCTTTGTTGAGCATTAGCTGAAAGCTGTAAGCGAATGACTAAAAGTGTGATGTGCCTTAGTGACAAACCTTATAAACCTTCTTTGTCCAGCCTTTTGAAAACAAATCAGATCCCAGGAAACCCTTGATTGTTTTGAGACTGTCATCTGGCCACACAATTTCGACTTCACCTGTTTCAGGCACCATGGTACAAACTGCACATAGAAAGGTCACTGAGGTTGAAGGTCCTGATGTAGTACAAGACAGAGATGTTAATGATGGTGTGGGAATGAAGGTCAATGTGAGTCCAAGGTGACCTGTAGTAGTTGAGGTATATATTGCGATTAATATGAGTCAACAATTTGAAAATGAGACTTACCACATTGCACCTTTTTGTGTGGTCAATGAGTTACAGTTCTAAGGGTAGTATCCTCATCAGAGGAGTGATCCACAGCAGGGCGCTTTTGGGTGGACATAGTGTGGCTACCTGGCACTTCCCCACAAACATGTTCATGCTGGTCAATAAACTTTTGGTAATTAGAACTACAGACTTTGATTGCAAGCACAAAACTCACTGCTTCACAGTCAACATAGAGTTCCAAGAAGAGGGCTGGTCCTTTCACTTCCTTGGATTGGGCATCCCTTGGTTTGTAGAAATCTGCTGACTTGCCAAGCATGTATGCATTATACACATATCCAACAGTTTTAGTTTGATCACCTGGCTGGAAATTCTTGTTTCCAGGAAAATGAAACTGAACTTCACCCCTACCACACATGGTAAGTATGGAATCTGGGGCCAGTGACATGAAGCTCACTTACAATACCAACCCTAAACCCTCATCTTTTTCCCAGTTGACATTAAGGGCAGTGAGAGAATCCTTGAGGACCTCTGTGGTGCAAATGTCAGAGAGCCCAAGTGGCTAAATGGGCAGTAATAAACATTTAGTATATTTCTCACCAGTAAGGTAAACATCCTTTGCCCAAAGTTTCATCCACTTCCCATATGCATCACCAGCATTGCATCGCGTTGAGGCACCTTTGATTCAGACTTCAATAGCAATTTTGATCTTGTCACTGCCTGGTTGACCACCACCATTCCATGCATAATTGAGGCCAGCAGTTGTGTTCAGGGTGTTCGGAAGTCCAGATGTATTTGGTGATTTCTGCAAGCAGACACTAGCTGACACTGCCCATGCTTGCCTTGCAGTTTCAATGGCATCATGCATGACCTGACTTGTGCCAGTACTGCTATCACAGTTACCAACTAGCATTGCACTGATATCAGTCCAGTAATTACTCATTTATAATTGATCACACCTTGGTTGGCTGCAGGTGATGCAGTTTCACAAGTTCCACACATCTCTCCCTGTAAATTTTTCCATGCCATGCCACATCCTTTCCATTGTGGCATTGCCTGTAAGCAATAGTCAGTAGGTACTTCGCAAAGTCAGGAATCTATGTGTATCAACATACCTGCCATAACTTGATGTCTGCAGAGCCAGCTTGAAAAGAAGCTAATTTATGGCATTTTGCACAGATCCCAGGTCGAGTCTTGTGAGGAAAGATCTGCCCACAGCCATCACCATCACTAGCTTCACACCATGAAAGAATGGCCATTCTTAGCTTGTGAGGAAAGATCTGCCCACAGCCATCACCATCACTAGCTTCACACTGTGAAAGAATGGCCATTCTTAGGTTAAAGACTGAAAGGAATGCACTTGACAAAAGAGAGAATCAAACTGGGGAGTACCTGTAAGGACAGAATAGTGTTGTTGGACAACACTGAATTGTAGTGTGCCCAGCCCATTTTATATGACTTGGATTGTGCAGTACATGTGGCCTTCATATGCAGATGGATCAAAATTCTATGTACATCATGTCAAGCCTGCAGTTTCCATGTACATTATTTCCATGGCTGGTGATATCCTTTGTGTTGCTAAAATGGGAGTAGCATTTTGTTGCATGTGGAGTTGTGACCACAGAGATTCTGCTACATCTCAGACTCATATTAAGTTCTGATCTGTGAAATAGCTAATCAACATAAATACAGACATGTGTTCCTATAAGAGCTCATCAACCTGAAGTTCATTGACAAGGATTTCCTCCATTTGTTGTAAAATAGCCCAGCCTCCATGCAGCATGAAGTTGGGACATCCAATTTCTTCGTAGATCCTTTCAGCCAAATTACCAAACTCTTCACTTACCCAACACATTGACACATCTCTCGAAACTGGGATTTCATGCCTCAGTGCATCAATTATATCTTGGGTAACAGGGATCTTGCAGTCCTGTCCACCTTGTGATGCTGGGAGAGTGAATGCATGTCATGGAGAGGTACCTGAAGCATTGGATTTTCATTTCTGGTAGCGAATGCAGTGGTTATTCCAATACTCCACAAAAGAATCCAATTTTCCCTGCAAAATTTTTGGCCAGAGCCAGTAGAAGAGTTGCTTAATGGCAATGCCATCCATCAGGTAAAGAAAAATATGGGTAGTGAATGAAGCAACACACTTGTGAAGAGATTTATTTGGGTGATATACATGTAGTCCACTTTGTAGCAAAATTTTTACATTAATACCCTTCATATCAAGAAACTAGTGCCACAAGCCCTCAATGGGTGTATTATGGACACTCTTCAAGAACTGGAACAGCAGGTATTGGTTAGCATCAATGTTAGGTGCAAAAACCATGCTAGCATACATGAACAGGGTTTAGTATATTTATTAGCAGTGAACTAAGGAATTGTAATATACTGCAGTGCTGTCTGGTTGGCAAAAATGATACCTGTTTCTGAGCCTCTGTCAGTAACAAATGTCAGAGGTATTGCTTCCACATCAATATTGAGTATGAAACTGAAAGGGAAATGAGCATAACACTAACCCATGTACTTTGTGATGTAGTCGAGGGGCACATGGCCAATTGTTGCTGCAAGCTGATGGTTTGGAACTATGACAAGATGGAGAAGAAAACTACTCCATTGGTCCTTTATCCCATATATGTCAAGTCCTACACTGCCCATCTGCAAAGCCTGTGCATTCAACTTCACAAAACCATCTGCATGATGCTGGTGATTTGGCCCAATAGCTGATAAGGTTGATTGGCAAACTTGCTTGCCATGAGGAAACCATGCATTCAACCCATCTGGTGCATGGCAGGCAAGCACAGTGTGTACAAAATCACTAGATAAATAAATGCATAAGGAATGTTTGTATGACACATAAGGGTCACACTGAGGCAGGGGCATTCCTTCACTACTCAAAAGCGATGTGATCATTCAGACTCCATTTGCCTGGTTGACATCATTCACAACTTTATCCAGAACAGCTTGGGTTGCAATATCAGTTGGGGGTGGCTTTTGTGGACTTGGAACATTAAACTGCTTGTTTAATTCATGCAACCGGGACTTCCTGCCAAAAGTATGGTAGTGTCAGCTTAATAGCATAGACAGAATCAAATCCTTGGCCTAACTTGACAGTAAGTTGGAACTCAGAGTTCAGTCTTGCCAAACATTCCTGCACCATGAGTCGTTCCTTGGCATACTGATGGAGTGCCTCACAAAGGACATCATCAGGAGGATCTGTGTTGCAGCAACATCAGCTAGTCAGCCAGTGATATACTAATGGGACAAACACTGCTTGACTCCATATCCATTGACACCCATTTGATTGTGTGTGATCCAAGTCCAGTATTGAGCATGCACTGAACTTTGCAGAGTTGGCACAGCGCAGCGCAAGGCCTTGCAGCAGTGTTCTTGCTTACATAATATACATGCATCATCCAGCCTCCAAGTCATACCCACAACCTGAACCTACACTCTTGCCTACTAATCTCTTATGAGGTCATGATATACCTTGCATCATGTCAATCAGCATACTGTATTCTGAGCTGTGTAGTACATAGGTGGTGAAAGATAACAATAAACAACACCAAATGAATGGTGTGTTGATGTGTCAATGCAAAATTGAACCCCAGTGAAAACTGGTTATCATGCTGTGTGACCCTAGCTAATGAGATATGAAATCAATATGAAAAATATGACATGGTCAATAATGTTTATGAGACTTGCCTTTTATGGACTGTGCTATGTAGCAATGTGTGATGCAATATGTAGCATTGACTGCATCCTCAGCACAGTGCAGCACAGGTCTCTTGCATGTAGCTACATGGTACACTATGCAGTGCAGGTGTGCTGTCCTCTCTACAACTCCTCCTCAACACCCATGGCTTTGAATACAGGTGAACTTGGATCAACAGTGCAGTACATGTGCAACTGCACCAAGTACAACTTTGGTTGCCCTCATGCAGTCTCCAAGGCAACTTTCTACTGTCATATCAATGAGGCAGACACTGAAGAAGAGAAAGCACGTTTATGATCTACCAAAACCTATGAGGGGCTTGACTTCACCAGGCAATCCACTTCCACTGCAGCTCACCATGTAGCCATTCTCCAGGCCATGGCAAAAAGGCATCTTGAGATGGTTGAAGATGCCCATGGGTGTGTTGGGCATCGGAAGCATGCTCGCAGTGCTGACATGGTGAGTTTTCTGAGTTATTTTCATGTAGCAGCACTAACTTCGAAGCCTACCATAGGGTGTACCCCCACCCACACTGGCATTCCTTGAGGAAGACTTCAATCATCCAGCCAACAAGGTATGTCATCAATTCATCCATGCTGATGCTCTGATGTTCTGACAATGATTTTTTCTATAGGACATGCCTCTGAGTCTAACTGGTCCTCCTCTCAATGCACCAGCTAATCATCCAGCTGATGAGGTATGTCATCGATTCATCCATGCTGATGCTCTGATGTTCTGACAATGATTTTTTCTATAGGACATGCCTCCAAGTCTACCTGGTCCTTCTCTCAATGCACCAGCCAACAAGGTAAGTACTCCGTGGATATTCACATTTGCATTTGCAGATCCAAATGTCTCCATAGGATATGCCTCTGCACTTCCTAGATCTCCCTGAGGATGACTTTGATCCCCCACCTGACGAGGTAAGTTACAGTGCCAGTGGTTTTTTCACCCACTAATCTGACTCATTCCAATAGAATCTGCCATTGCACACACCCTATGTGCCAGATGCAATCCTCCACCTGCCCAATGACCAGGTTAGTCACTATATACTTACAGTATTATCTGGACTGCTGACTTTGATCCATGTCATAGTGAACCCCAGAATCTGATCTTCCCAGCAATCCACCAACCAATGTGGTTTGACCATCAGACAACATTGATTCCCTGTGTACCATCAACATACAGCATCAGTGTCAGGCTCATCCTGTTGTCAATATAGAGGCACTTGTGGCAACTGCCATATTCCTGTCCATGCAAGAGACCATGAACTTCATTGCCAAGCTCAAGAACATGTCTCTGAATGATTTGGACTCCAAGCTCAACAAGGATGCTATCAAATGGTTACACAACCCCCCGAGCCAGCCAATATCTATTGAGAACCCCAGCACACATTTTTCCATATCTGCCTACCTAGCTCTTGAGAGCATGTCTCAAAATGCATACAATCATGTCTGCCAAGCAACTTGCAGTAGTTTTGCCAGTTCCCTGGGTGCTGATGACATTCTATCCTTCTATAATGTCAAAAAACTCATTGCATCCTACATGGGGGTCATTTCTATTGAACATGACATGTGTTGTAACACCTGTATTGCATATACCAGCCCATTCTCCCAACTCAAAGTTTGTCCTACATGTGAAGTTTCTCACTGGAAGGAGGAATAGTTGCAGGGCAATCATGGACAATCCAAAGTCGCTGCTCAGACATTCACCACAATTCCAATTGGGCCTCAGCTGCAGGCTCTCTACCAGCACAAAGACAGCACTATCAACATGGATTATTTGCATAGATGTACACAAGAGATCCTTTGGCAGTTACAGCAGACAGGGAGTATCCCCATCATCAACAATGTTGTGATGGGGTGGGATTACCTCGGTGCCATTCTCAATGGCAACATCAAGCCAAATGATATCATTCTCATGGTTTCAATCAATGGAGTGCAGTTGTATGATAGCAAGGAGTCAGACTGTTGGATTTATATTTGGATCATCAACTTACCCCCAGACAAATGATACTGCAAGCTTCACATTCACCCTGGAGGCTTTATCCCTGGACTGAATAAACCCAAACATCTCGACTCCTTTCTCTTCCCAGGTCTGCACCACCTTTCCACTCTTCAGGCCAAAGGGCTCCCCATTTGGAATACCTGCACAGATTCACATTACCTGTCTGATTTATATCTTTTATTCACCACTGCAGATGGCCCCAGTCTCATCTATTGGAATGGCATGGTGGGACATAGTGGAAAGAATGGCTGTCACATGCATTGTGGTATTGTTAGCAGGCATAAGACACAAGGGAAACACTACTACCTGGCCCTCCTCTGACCTCACAATCATTGCATCAGAGGGAGTGACCACCCTGACATTGACATCTTCAATCTTCCATTTGGTGGATGTACTGATTATCTCACTAACCTCAAAACCATTGTCGCCATTTGCAATCAGACTCAGTGGGACAAAAAGAAGACTGAGACAGGCCTAACCAACCCCCCCCCTCCTTCTTGGACTCCATCCAAATTGATGTCTCAGCATCCCTCTTTGCATAACTACTGATATCATGCATCTCACCAGTAATATCAGTGACCTCCTCCTCTCTCTTTGGCATGGTATGATCGATCATGCTGATAGTGATGACCCAGAGTGCTGGCTGTGGGCAGTCCTTGCTGATAAAGAAGTATGGCATGCTCATGGAGAGGCCATTGTGCATGCTGGTTTTCATCTCCCCAGCTCTTATGATTGCAAGCCCTGCAACATCGCCAAGAAGACAAATACCCAGTACAAGACCTGGGAATTCCAGTTATACACGTTCACCCTCATGCCCATCCTCCTCTATTCTGTCTTACCCAGCCCTTTCTGGGAAAATTACTGCAAGCTTGTCCACAGCTTTCAAATCATGTGCCAAAGCACATTGACAAAGGATGAACTTCTTGATGCTCATGCCCTTCTCTGCAGCTGGGAGCACAAATTCAAGCTCACTTACTACAGCCTCCTCAAGTCTCATATCCACTTCATTTGCCCTTGTGTCCATCAAGTCATTCATCTGGTCTCCAAGGCAATACACAAGGGTCCTCCAAGCTGCTATGCCCAATGGACTATGGAATGCATGATCAGAAGTCTTGGCAAGCAAATTCGACAGCCATTGAAACCTTTTGCCAACTTAGCTCATGAGGGTGTCTGGCATTGTCAGGTAAATTCCCTCTTATCTGCAATGCCTGAGCTTGGTGACTCTGGCAATGGACTCCCTTCTGGTGCTGAGAGTCTAGATGACAGTACATTTTGCTTTGCAAACATGTGAAGAACTCCATAATCCCCTGGGGCAACAAAGCCACTGTGATTTCTCACTTTCTCAGCCCTGGCCATGTCCTCCTGTGCATCAAGAAATGGGCCTGGCTGCATCTACCAAACAGGCAGATCACATGGTCAGCTTGGAGAGAGAAACTCTGTCCACCAGAACAACTTTGCATGTCACAAAATGTTAAGGTCAGTTCATTCATGTTAGGAACTCTATCATAAGGCTATAAGCATTTGTAGTTTCTTAGTGACAGGGAGACCCAATGTGGAGAGGTACAATATTTCACTAGGTTGGCCAATGTCAGAGATGGGGGTAGCTGGGAATATATCAACATTGCCATCATCCACAATTATTCAACACCTGATGAAGATCTACTTCAACTCTACTCAACTCATTATCAGTAATTCATGTCAAACAGATCACCAGTGTTGTCACAATGATTCCTCAGTGCATGGTATTGCCATCAGGCATTGAACAAGATGTATATTGTTTGATGGAATGACCTGGGTTTGACATGTCTACATGGGGCATACAGTACAGTGTTTATGGCAATGGGGATGATGATGAAGGTGGAGAAGATGTCAAGTAGGAGAATATGCTGTAGTACAACAAAGTTGAAATCAATGCATTTTGAGTTGTTTTCTGCATGAGTTAATGACAATTGAATTGCTTGACATAGGCATGAAAGTACAAGTAATTGCAGGAGGTATCAAAACATTCAAACTAGTCTATGACATTTTTCTTCTCTCTCGAGCCTATCCTCATATTTTTCCATTGCTTCCCTCCTATGTGTGATTTCAATGGGAAGAATCAAGGGATTGAACAAGTGAAGATAGTATTTCCAAGGCCAGGGGAGTAGTTCCTCCTTGATGCCTTGTGGATTTCTACCATGCCAAGTGAGAAGCATGCAAGGGAATGGAGTTACACTAGCAGTCTGCCTGGCACCGATCATTGGATTTCACAGAATTAGTAGGTAGATGCACTTACAGGCTGTTTTCACAATTGGTTAGATCCTCCGACTCACCAGATTCTTCAAGCTTTGAATCACCAAGCACCTGGCTAGCATCCTCCACCTTGACTGGATCCGTGTATTTGAGTGTGATGTTCTTGACCTGCACAGGTTGTGTGTATGGTTCCTTGACTTGAGGGCAGCTGTGCTTGTGGAATTCAGGGTGTTTGACATGCAAGACAATTCTCTAACACATTCAATGAGGTTAGTGAAGTCAAAAAAGGCCATCGTGAAAAACTTACCTTAGTACCGGCTGAAGGTATGTTCAAGGAAAATGGATACATGTCCCAATCTGCGATGAGGCCTTCAAGGTCAATGAGGATGACATTATCAACCATGGCAATGGTGGGAGCAGGAGCAAAAGCTAAATTAGTTGGTGTCAGCAGCATTTGTTCTCGGTTGCAGTTAATAAGGTAAGGTCATAGTCAAGAGCCTAGAGCCTAACTAGCAAAGGGATGGGAATTTTACCTTAGCCAAATTTCTGCCTCCTCTGCCACCTTCCCACCATTAAGTTATCATGTACCCACTCACCATGAGCAAGTCTTGCTTCAATTTCAGCAGTAGCTCTTCGTTATCATCTCCAACATCAAGCTCTTTACTCTCTCCAGCTGCTGATCATGTTGAAGACCTGCCAATCTTGTCCCCTTTGCAGAACACCAGTCTGGGTCTCCTATCTGGCACACAGCAATCCTTCACATTGTACCTGCCCCAGAACTCAATGAATCAAGTAAATGTAAGTAGAATGGGTAGTTTTGGAGGGGTTAACATTGTCTAGGGCGCATATATGCAGGACTCCCAAGTCATTTACCTGCAGGACCACTGCAAGACACTCGAGCAGCATTTGGTCAAAGTAACATCCAAACATGACACAGTTAGGCAAGTCTTTTTATTTTCTGTATGAATGTGGATTGTTTACTGATTTTCCTATAGAAATCTCTTTGACCAGCTCACAAACATGCTCAAATCCATGTCATGCAGTCCTGGGCTCCTCAATGCCAGCATGCCCTTACCAGCCCTTACTGTGACTGACAAGAAAGCTCCAACATGCAAGTCACACCCTAATGTGCAGTTCTGGACCAAGAAGGACTTTGATGACTGGCTCAAGTCTGCTGAGGCTGAGGGTAGCAATTGTGGCATATATGTGTACCTCGAAGACACAAATGGCAATGTCCCTTCATTGGAAACACTGGCAAATATGTGGAAGGCTTTACATGGAGCATGGCAAGAGCTCAGCCAGCGCAACACAACCCTGGAAACCTGGGGCAAAGCCAGTATGAGTGCTTGACAGTTCCTATGCTTGATCATGGAGACAGCATTCCCACTCTTCAAGTTTGCTGAAAATGGATGGAAGCTAGAGTATATTTGTACAAGGGGATACCCTGCATGGAGTAAGCACTACTTGGATGACAATGGAAAGCTGAAGAGAGCAACATGCAATGCTATGAAAGAAGAAGCCCTCGATGATGCCAACAAAGACCTCCAAGACCACAAACCCAGCAAGAAACAGTGAAGTCAAACAGAATTGGAAGCACCACACAACAAGAAAGCAAAAGGTGAGCACATTGTATTGCATACTTTACTGATTTGTTGAGCCATGGCAGTGGACAACATGGTGGTGGCTGAGACTCCTGAGGTTGCTACTCTTGGGAATTGACAACCTGTGACAACCCCTGCAGAAATTCCAGTGACACAATCGAACCCACCAGAGCTTTTCATGGCCCCAGACAACAAGGAAAATATACCAGTTGTCAATCATGCAGATGTCACTCAGCCTCTGGTATCATACAATCCAATGTAAGTTTCTATTTGACTATCTAAGCCTTCACTACTCGTATCACTTGGGAAGGAGCTTACTTGCTGTGGCTGCCACAAAAGTCAAGACTTCACCTGTGCCACCCATTCCAGACCCTCCCATCAAGCGCAGGTCAGTACCACCATGTGTCTCTCAAGCAGAGGATGCTTTCAAGAAAAAGTTTTGGCCCTCAGGTACCAAGAACGGATGGTAAGCACAAATGTAGTATAGATTTACTTGATAACATAGTAGTTAGCAACCTCTGCATCTTGCGATGGCTAAAGTGTGTCAACCCAAATGGCAAAAAGAGGAGTTCCATTTCTACTATGACAAGACATTGACTGCAACTCAATGCAAGGTACATCTCATTTGGTTTGTTCATGTATGGCTCACAAGATGGCAAAAACCAGGAGTATGACAAGGAAGCCAAACAGCTCATAAGTGACAGGCCAGCAAGAAACCACACTAATGCATTATCAGGTCCAAGACAACACCTGGGTTAAGGCCATTATCGAGAATGGTAACCTTCACTAGATAGCTCAAACAGAAGTCCACCTGCAATATTTTTTCATGCTGTCTGCTCACATTGTCCACTCACATTGTCCACTTGCATCGTACTCACATCACACTGCAGGATTTTCTGTTGTTTGCATTGCCTGCACCATCTGCATCATCGTTGTGTATTTATTACCCCCCAGGAAAAATTCCTGTACTATGTAGAGTGCTACCATGTAATAAATTGTCATTTTGAAGCATATGAACACAGTGTGTGTAGCTAATAAATGAATGTGCATATATATGAGCAGATATATGACTTTGTAATACAAGGGCATATGTCATCACACACGAGAATATGGCATAAACATGGTAAGGGGAGACCAGGATATGCCCTGATATGCGCCCTTGTGACAATGCACAAAAAACTCCTCTAGGGTGCTATGGAGTTGTGCCCCTGCATATTGTATTAGTCTCATTTTACTATGGAATTCCAACCTGGTATGACTACATCTTACTTCCCTCATTTGGTCATATCCCATCAGCTAGGGTCACATGGCATGATAACCAGTTTTCACTGGGATTGAACCGTGGACTTCTCAACTACCACACGAGCAGGGTGTCACCTTGTTTACAAGGTCACTGCACCTGGAAATTTGTCACTCATTTTTCGACATCTGCGGACAATACCCAGGATCACTGTTACAAAGTCCGATTCAAATCGCAGTGCCAAAGATTTGTTGGCAACTATCTATGTACGATTGTAACGATTTCAAATGCAAGGGTGGTTAAGTTACTGACAGGGATCAAAGGATGGTGGCAATGATTTGAAGGCATGTATCTAGGTACTATTGCTGGCTTAAACCGTTCCATGTTCACAGCTTCTAACTCCATGCACAATGGTTGGGGGACGTGACACGAACGATGCACGCTATTTGCTGAGTCGGCAGTGTCAGCTCTTGGATAGCAGTTGCAGATGCCCAATAATTGCACCCTGACCTGGTTTGCCTCAGGTGTTATCTATGCCACTTTGGCTCCTTCCCAATCCAACATTGTCTTGCATTCAAGAGTAATCTATGCCACTTTGGCTCTTTCCCAATCCAACATCATTTTGCAATTGAGGCCTATGAGCCTTTGGTCTTCCAACCACAGATATTCACTCAGATGTTGAGTGAATATCTTCTCATCGAAATCATGCAGCAGTTGAATTGTATCCCTGCCCTGGCTGCAGGACAAGGCCATGTATGTGTTGAAGGGTGTGAGCCCCCCTGATGGTGGGGTCCCTATGTCGATGATGCAGTGTTCGATGGTCTGCACCTGTGATCAATAATCAGTGAACACATAGGCAGGTGTGATAGGTAACTGCTCTCTAGTCACTGTCATTTTGACCCCATTTGGCATGACAATTGTAAATGATCTAGTGAGAGGTGTGATTGGAAGGACACCCAATGGTAAGCTGTCCAGTGCTTCAGCTTTTGTACAGCTCATGCAGAGAAGAATATAACAAGGGGGATACTCCAACTGGACGGACTGCATTCCCAGGTTGGCGGCCTGCTCTCTGTCATCGAGTACAATTTCTTCAATGTGCCCATGCATGCCATTTGCCATATCCAACCCTGTCGAAACATTAAATGTTACCATGACCTCCATGCCAATGGTGAGGTGAACCTCATCAGAAAGGCCGCTGCGCTCTTGCTGTGAACACCCTCAGGAGCCTTTGGGCTTCGCAGCGACAGCAAACTGTTCCTCCAGCATTAATTGATGGCCATCCACTGAGTCCACTGCCAGGCATGTAAACAGCGTCACTCCCTGTGAGTGTGTCTGTGATTTGACCATCATCATATTCCACTTGATGTGTACAGCATGTTGAGGTGTCACCAAAAGGGCATTGCTCCAAGGTGGTTGGGTGAAGTCGGCTGGAGCGCATTGGTCATTTGTGAGTACCAGGCTGCGAAGCATGGTGATGTGTCTCTCTTTGCAATTACCATGCCGCATGTGCTGAAGGAGCTCCATCCAGTCAGGATCTGTGACCCTGACTTGTGTTTTCAGTCACATGATGACATCAAACTGTTCATATAATTTGCACCCTAGGATTTCAAGTTCTGTATCCTTTTCTGCATTCGACTGCCAATACAATGGTGCTGAAGGCTTGCTTGTGACTGGAGGGAATTGATGAAAGTCACCAACCAGTATAATGTTCAGGCCTCCAAATGGTTCGTTGGCCGCCGCACATTCATCTGCTTGGGCGTGACCAATGATCTCAGAAAGCGATGCAAAAAATGTACCAGAAATCATCAAGACCTCATCTGTGATTAGATACTGTTTACCTCACCAAAATGTTTCCAGTTTTTTCCACATTTTCACCAACTGCTTTCTACCATGTACAGGTATCATTGCAATGTAATGGAGAGTTTGTCCATCAATAGTTGATGCTGCGATTCCAGTATATGCCGCTTTCACTAGCAAGTGCTGCACACCATGACACTGAAAATTCTGCATGATTGTCTGAATTGTCTTCAATTTCCCAACCCTGGCTTCACCGGGAATGATCATATGCAATTGTGGTGGATTGAGTCCTGACAGATGTTGTTGTAAATGCCAATCAACAATGTCATACACTTGCCATTGATCATCCAACAGCTCAGCAACTGGTATGGAGTTGAGGACATTGATATTCCCTGTCAACCCGGTGAGTAAGGTGGCATCTCCATGGTCACTTTCAATGAGGGCTCTGCTGAGATTGCTAATGCTGCTCTCGATGTTCATTGTAGGGTCGATGGTCTGCAGTGTTTGCACGCCTGGCATGGCTGTCAATGCCATTGCCATAGTATGCGTCGACCTCAACCATGTTAGAAGTTGTGAGTGGTCATCCCCCTGTGCTATATGATAGCTGCTCGTATTGCATACAGCTTGCACTCCTGACAGTGTGAAGAAACCGTGCCGCAGACCTACAGAAATCGCCTCATCAGCATGCCTTTCTTCATTTTGTGAGATTTGATTGCATTTGAACTCCATAAGGTTGGCATGTGTTAAAGGAATTAGTGAGTCTTCCATTGGCTCATCGGCATCGTCATCTAACAGAACGTCCTTTCTAGGCTCTCGTGTATTGTGACTCACTGATGTTGATGCCTCCATAGGTGTTGTCTCACATGCCGACCTTGATTCATAATAGAACTCGATGCCTGACAAAATGTGCCTATGGGTGGGGTGCATCTCTGCCATAAAGGACTGAAACTCTTGAGTCCATGTTCGAGTATTTCCCTTAAGATCTTCTGCCTGTTGCCACAGTTTCAGAAGTGTGAGCATAGACATGCAGTAGAAATCATTCCCAGTGTCTGTTCATGGGAACCACAGACTGGAACTCACCACGGTAGGGGTGAGCACACTCAGGACGAATCACGACAACAACAGAACGTGGACAGGCGTGTGGATTAGACAAGCGTATACGCTGATACAAGATGATCGTGGGGGAAAGAGGGAAAGAAGAGATGTCCTGAGCATACATGCAGCACCGGTATATATATACCCCCAGAGTCCAAACAGCCCCACACAGCAAGGAGGATCCGCATGCCCAGACGAGGGCGTGATAGGAGATGTGATAGTGTGAAGCGATAGCGTGAGCGTGAGCGATGCGTGAGTGTGACAAGTGGTAAGCATACGCTTACACCCTCCCAACCCATAAAAAAGAGCAACGGGGGGTGAGCTGTACGTGAGTCATTCTTCGTCAACATCTTCTTCGTCCAAACCCGACCTTCAATCCCGTTCCTCAACCCAAACTTCTTCGTCCAAACCCGACCTCCAACTCCGTTCCTCAACCTAACCCTTTACGGTGGGTGCTCTCTTTCCCAAACATCCAACGCCTCGCAATCCTCTAAGTCCTTCTTCATCAACCACTCATCGTCTTCTGGTCCAAACCCCAACCACCGCACCAAGTACTTCTTCGACCTTCCAGCCCGTTTCTCATCCAATATCCGCTCAATCAAATTCTCCAGCTGGCCGTCTGCCGTGACCACAGGGCCCGGGCGAGGCAGCTCACGTGAGGGGAAAAGCGCCGTGTCATTGGGCACGAAGGCGCATAGTTGACTAACGTGGAATGTGGTGCATGCATTTGACGCACGAGGCACGTCCAAGACGTAGGTGGATGTATCTGGGGAAGCCGACAGGATGGTATATGGACCATCATACCGTGGCATAAACTTGGCTATGCGATTGGTGCCATTAGTAATGTACTCATGACGACGATGTTTAGTAGATAACCAAACCTTGTCCCCGATTGCAAACCTTGGATTGGGGACGCGGTGACAATTAGCCGCATGAGCCTGTGCCGCTTTAGCTGCGAGAAGATTGTCGCGTGCTTCAAGGACATCCATATCAAGGCGAGCCAGGAAACTGGCTGCATTGCTGTGTTCGGTCTCGCCAGCCTCCGGAGCAGAAACGGGGGGCAGAAGACGAGGGGAACGTCCGAGGTGAAGTTGGAAAGGTGAAAACCCTGTGCTGTTATTAAGTGTGTTCATGATGTGAAAACGCACCCGGGGCAGGGCCCTGACCCAGCCTTTCTGACTACGTTCGATGTGGAATCAGATACACTGGTTGACAGTCTTATTGGTGCGCTCGCTTGCCCCGTCTGTCTGAGGATGGTAAGACGATGACATCTTAAGCTTAATGCCCGTTAGTTTATGGAGCGATCTCCAAAAGCGAGACATAAAAAGCTTATCACGATCTGACACTATCTCCAAGGGGAGACCGTTCTCGCAATACCAGTGATCGAAGAACAGGGAGGCGAACTCCGAGGCAGTGATGGAACTCCGACAGGGCACAAGACGTATATCCGCACCGAGACGATCTGTCATCGTGACGATCATGTTGAAGCCATGGTCTTCAGGCAAGGGACCAATGAAGTTGACTGCGACCAAGTCGCCCCGAGCGTCCGGGACAGGCAAGGGGTGTAGTGGACCCGCTGGTGCTGTGGTAGGTGACTTGTTACGTGCGCAGTGGGTGCAGGCAGGGATATATGCAGATGCGAGGTCGCGACGCATGTTGGGCCAGTAGAAGGAGTTGCATAGAGCCACGTAGGTCTTATCTGTGCCAAAGTGGCCCAATGCGTCATGGGCGAGGTGGAAGAAATGTTCACGAAGGGAGTGTACCCTAGGAATCACCAGACGACCTGTGAGGTACAACAGACCGTTACGTTCCTGCAAGCCAGGAAGCGAACCGAGGAGCGAGAAGAGATGCTGACAGAAGGGATCTTCTGTGTACCCCTTCAATATTTCCACTGTCAACGACCTGTCTACCTCAACGGTTGACACCGCAGCGACGGGGGGAGTGTCATCAGAATGACGAGACAACGCATCAGCGCCAACATTACGCTCGCCTGGAATATAACGAATAGTCAAGTCAAACTGCGACATGTACTCTTGCCAGCGAGCCTGATGCCGAGAGAGGTCGCACTGTAAGGCAAAGCTCTGAAGGGTACAATGATCCGTATATACCAACACCGGGGCACCAAGTAGTTCGACCCTCCACTTATTCAAGGCGTGGATGATGGCGAGGAGTTCCTTCTCGTGTACGGGGTAGTTAAGTTCAGCACCACGAAGTGGTGTAGAATCGAACGCAACTGGCCGAGCAGTCTCCCAGGTGGGGCCCCAAGAAAGGATCGCTCCAGTACGGAAGTCAGAGGCGTCGCATGTAAGAAATATATGATTGTCGCCCGGATTATCATGGTCGATGGTTGTCAGACAATGAGGACTAATCACGAGGTCCTTTATGGCCTGAAATGCCCACTGATGATCATCAGTCCACACTGGGAACTTGAGCTCGGCAGCCTTGGTTGTCAACGTATTTAGGACACGAGTATGTTCTGCGAGATTGGGAAGATGATCAGCGACGTAGCGGACTAGGCCAAGGAAAGCACGCATATCAGTAACCGATCGGGGAACCGGCCAGTCGAGAATCCTCACGATCTTGGAGGAGTCTGGCTCGATCCCTTGAGCGGAGATGCGGTGACCGAGGAAAAGTACGTCAGTGCAGAACAGCTGAGTCTTCTTAAGAGAGCAAAACAACTTAGCCTCGCGGAGAGCCTGGAGGACCGCATGAACATTGCGTTCATGTTCCTCGAGCGTCTGCGACCAGATGATAATATCATCGAGATAGACGTGGCAAATGCGACCGATTAGGTGACGTAGAGCGGCCAACATGCGACGTTGATGAACCACCGGGGCATTCCTTACGCCCATGGGCATGACGGTCCACTCATAAAGGCCCCAGGGTGTGTGTACCGCCAACCATTTGATGTCGTCCAGGTGAACCTTGGTCTGGAAGAACGCGTTAGTCATGTCCAGCTTTGCAAAGTACCTGCCCTTAGCGCAATCACGAAGGATCTCATCGATGCGGGGTAGTGGGTGATTATCCGGCACAGTGTTCAGGTTAAGCTGCCGGAAATCGTTTACCCAGCGGGGTAACGCCGTAGGATCTGCCTTCGGAATGATGAAGGCCGGTGAGGAGTGTGTACTATTAGAAGGCCGTAACCGCCCTGCATCGAGATGCTGTTGTAACAATGTTTTCCATGCCTCGCGGTACTTTTTTGGGCAGTCATATGACCGAAGTTGGATGACCTTGTTGGCATCCTTGGGCTGCACGCGGAAAAGGACATCATCAGGCAGGGCGTCCGTGGGTGGGATGTCAACAGGGAACCAGTCAGTGAACTCATGTTTGAGTCGCGCGTCACGCTTCGTCAGCTCTTCTGCAGCAGCGAGGACCTCAATGCGGTGCTGTACTGCGCCAATGATATCTACCCCACAGACCGGAGTGGCTGCCACCTCAACAAGTTCGCGATACCTGGGCAAGACACCACGTAGCTCTTCAACAACTGCATTCTTAAGCTGTTTAACAGCCTGAACAGTAGGTGTTACCGGCTGAGGGGGGGTGGGGATAGAAACCGGGGGAGGATTCATTAAATCATAACCAGTATCTTTATCAACACATGTACAGAGGGCGTGATCAATAACGAGCCGATTATGTGAAAGAAAGGGGAGCCCCAACAAGAGGGGGGTACACAGGCGGGGCGCAATGATTGCATGAACAGAATGCGAACAAAAACATGCGTCAGGAGAAAGGCAAGACAGGACAACGTAACTCTGCAAGGACATGACCTCCCTGTCACCAGAAGAAAGCGCTACCGAAACGTCAAGAGACTTGTGTAACTGGCGACGCCGGAGGCCCAGCTTTGCGACAAGACTTTCATCAATCAGAACTAGATGCGAACCGCTGTCAATCAGTGCTCTTACAGGCAGGGGGAAGGTCAAACTAGGTCCTTCAAGAAGACAGGACCATCTAAGATGGGGAACTGAAAGAGGCGCGACGTACTCTTCACCTGAATCAGTTCCATCCCCAAGGGCGGCAGAAGGCATGATGACAGTGATGGTATCCACGTCGTCATCAACTTCAGTGATGCGAGCACGCTTCGCTGCTGGCTCCTCTTCGATGACCACGGCAACCGGCTTGGCACGTTTCTTACGAGCAGCCTCAACATCCGCAGCAGTCAACGCCCTGTAGTTCTTAGCATCAGGGAAGTCGTTTGGACAATTGTGCGTGGTGTGGTTTTGGAAGAGACGTCGACACTTGAAACACCCAGAGTTATCGCAGAGGAGTTGACGTTCCTCAACGGTGAGAGCGGGGGGACGAGTACAAGCACGGCCGTCTGGTACCTTTGAGCTCGATGCGGTAGTGTTGGCTGAACGGCTAGGCTGAAAGGGCTTCTTACGAAGGGCCGCATCGATTTTTGCGGCATCATGGATACGTTTCTCGTCAAGGAGACGAACCAAATCAAGCCAAGCACGAAACTGCTTCTCTCGACGAGTACCAGTCAA
This sequence comes from Pisolithus tinctorius, assembly GCA_024663395.1. Classification (NCBI taxonomy): domain Eukaryota; kingdom Fungi; phylum Basidiomycota; class Agaricomycetes; order Boletales; family Pisolithaceae; genus Pisolithus; species Pisolithus tinctorius. The sequence continues at coordinate 329,439 of JANFAH010000022.1, read as the reverse complement.
ACGATATTCTGCGGTGAGGTCTGGGTGCATGTGTGACTCTAAGTGGAAACGGAGATGGTCTTCAGTAAGATGGAACTCGCTCCCTCGCAATAGGACGTTCAGGCTTTCTACCTCGACAGCCCACAGATGGAAAGCCTTATTCCCCTGCGTCGACGACAACATCTTCTGCTGGATAGCTTCTGCCCAATCGCTGGGGAGCCAATACGTACGAACCTCGTCCATAAATTCAGAGAAGGATAGAGCGGTCAGTCGACTTCCGTTGTTACTAATCCAGTCTTGCACACGAGGATCTAGAAGATGGCCTGCGACCTTAGCGACCTGGACATCCTCAGCTACACTCTTCAGCCGGAAGTAATTTTCGCAGCCCAACTCCCAGCTCCGCAACCCTTCCAGGGTGATATTGCCCGCCGTCAGGAAGGGAGGATTTTGACCAGGCACAGTATTCTCACACCGCGCTGTCTGAGACTGGGTCGAAGACATTACGATAACAGGGAAGGCTGTCGTGGAGCTATCTGAGGACGAGGAACTATCGGTGGAAGCGGGAGACACTGGACGTGTGTATGAAGGGGTATGGGGAGATGACGCTGGGGACGGGGGAGCGTGTGCGAGAGAGGCAGACGGGGATGGTGTGGCGTTAGGTAGAGCCACAGGTGGTGGTGTGGATGGCAGCGGGAGGGAGGCGGCACGAGACTGCGACAGCGAGGACGGAGACGAGGACAACGGAGACAACAATGACGTCGCCGGCGGAGGGCAGTTCCCTCAACTATGGGTAGTCAAGGGCACAGGAACGGAGGGGACACGACGAGACGGCAGCTTGACACCTTTATCAGGCGTCGACACGCGCTATGGCACGTTCAAAAAAAGTGGAACTCACCACGGTAGGGGTGAGCACACTCAGGACGAATCACGACAACAACAGAACGTGGACAGGCGTGTGGATTAGACAAGCGTATATGCTGATACAAGATGATCGTGGGGGAAAGAGGGAAAGAAGAGATGTCCCGAGCATACATGCAGCACCGGTATATATATACCCCCAGAGTCCAAACAGCCCCACACAGCAAGGAGGATCCGCATGCCCAGACGAGGGCGCGATAGGAGACGTGATAGTGTGAAGCGATAGCGTGAGCATGAGCGATGCGTGAGTGTGACAAGTGGTAAGCATATGCTTACACAGACCTGCAATTTGAGGTAGGGTGTTGTGACCCATTGCATGAAAAACACAATGGTGGCTGTCAACTCTTGGATGTCTGTGCATGTAATGCGATCGCACATGAATGGGGTGGCCCTGTTTGGCTGTTGATGCCTCGATCTCTTCATGAGTGGGTTGTGCCATATAGGCCTCTTCCCATGTATCAATCACAAAAGCCAGGAGACCACATGTTTCCATTTCTGGTCCTCAAAAGACATAATCCTGGAGCTGTGAACAAGTATAAACATCTCCTTGTTCATTGGCATGACGCGTGACCATCTTGCTGTCATCCTTAATACATTCATCAAAATCATCGGTGATCTGAATACACAGCATAGTTACCTCTCTGTCTGTGCAACCCTTGGTGAGTTGAATGTCCTCACCACTGCAGTCATTCTCGCCATCCTCTGCACTCCCTGTTGCACTTCTGTTCAGATCCAGATGAACAAGCTGCCACTCGATCTGTGATTGCCTTGTACTGACCTGACACCTGTTGTTGTGGAAAGCCCAGGAAACATCTGTCTAATGGCTGTGAACAAGGCACTTGTGTACAGTGGCGCATAGTTGTGGGACTTGAACATATTGCCATACCCCATGATATAAGCAACCACTTGTGGTCCAGACAATTCTGCTTCACGATTGATAACATTGATGCAGCAGTAGAGTAGCAGTCGGTTTCGCTCGTGAATGTCCTCATACCATGGATCATTCTTGTGGTATGCCAAGGCCGATGCCATTAACACAGACAGGTTGTGTGACTTCTTCTGTTTCTTCATGGCATAGGCAGTAACATAAAAGGTGACATCTTTGGTATCTTTGCCATTTGTGTTAATCTTGATGTCGTTGTTGCATCGCAAATTCGTCAGTATCAAGGGACAGTAGTTATTGATATACCCAAAGGTTCTCTTCAGCTTCCAGTTTCCCCTTTCATCAACATAAACATCTTCACTGAGGGGCCATGGTGCACAACACTTACATAGAAGCTGGTTATTTTGAATGTGAAGACAGGTTGCTTGAGAGCATGTGTGAAGCTGTTGGGATCGGAGCAGCTGGCACTCAAGCAAATGGGTTTGGTGAGCCCAATTGTCCTGACCTGGATCTGGTGGCCGCAAATATGCTACTTGGGAGTTTTGTGGCATCATCTTCAAATCTTGCTCTGTAACATCGTCTAGATGGGCACATATGTTGATGCAAATGTACCCTCGAATTTTCTCACAGAAACTATGTGTTTGCAGCAACCATTGCATTTTGGTCGCATCCAGAGTACCAGCCAACCACAGCAACATATGGACATGTAGGGTTCCTCTCCCCTGCGCCTCTACCACTCTGAAATAACCAGACAGTCACCCAAGGATACCCATGTCACTAGAACATTGTGAGCCCTGCTTGGTGATTCCCAGCAACATCTCCAACGTGGTCTCAACCAAGAAATTGAAAAACTTCACAGCTGCATATAGATTGCTTGCAATATTAATTGCACGCTGATGGCTGTCAGGTCCTCCAAGAGCATCAAATTTGTCAAGATCAGTAGTCTTTCTGGCCAACACTTGAGCGATTGGATTGTGCATATCTGTGGGGTTGATCGTCATCCATATCGTAGGTCCTCCCAGGAAAAGGCATGAGCCCCATATCATACTGTGATACTGAGCGCAAGTGTTGTCAGACCCTTCGACCTTACTGTTGGCTGCGACAATGTGTTTGTGCAATGCTCATACCTGTGGATTGCTAATCATGGTTTTTCTTGCTTCTTCTTCCTCAGCCTTTCTCAACTCCTTGATGGTCAAACAAGACAATGCTAGGGCATCACATTTGAAATCCTTCCTCCACATTTGCAAATGAGCCGAGCGCATTGCATCCCACTTTTGGATCATGGCAAAAATCACAAAAGGAAATGCGTGATGGACAACAAAGTGGCGGTCGTAATATTGCATGGCCCACCTTGCATGTTCGTGAAGGCTGACATTCACTGCACGGTTGGCCTCTATACCACTGCGTCCATAGGGGAACAGACATGGAAAAGTGGCAGCAAGCAGATTGGGCATCCCACTTTCCATGGCATCCTTGCCAAAATCACCTATGGGCTTCAGACTGTGCTGTACCACATAACCACCTTCCTGTGTCGCATCCATGAGGTTGGCAAGCACATAGCTCATGAGTTCCAAGGAGGAAACCCGGCTGAGATCACTGTCGGTGATGCCAAGTGTGTGCAGAGGTACGACATCAGCTGCTATTTTGTTTTCTTTCAGTTGCTGCTGAGATGTATAGACAGTGCGTGGTAAATCTAACCTTTGTCATTTATTAGATCCTCACTATCACTGCAGGCCAGCTCGCCATCAGTGACCACCACTTCTTCATCATGGTCATCCTTGTCATTCACCTCTGGGCATGTCACCAATGGTAGGCATTCTTCCCACATTGAATGATGAACTTACAAATGTCATCCAGTATGGCATCCTGTACATATCCATCCCTTTCTTGCAAAGCAACAGCAGGATCATCTTCACGTCAAATGAGTGCCTCTATTTCCTCTGGTATTTCATCATCAGGTAGGGTCATCAACCACTGTTCCGAAATGGTGATATCATGGTAAAGGGGATTGTTGTCCTTTAGCCATTGTAATGCTTCATGAATGGCCTCCTGGCACATGTGAAAAGTGCACGACAACCAATTCTTCAGCAAGGTTTGGGTTCCTATGAATGTGATTGCCAATACACTACTAAGTGTTGCCACATGCTGTGGCATCATACTTCCTTCCAGCATGCTCGCAATCGCAGTCATATTGACTTCGTACAAGGTCACATTACCTGCCATGGCTCGCTGAAGGTGAGCAGGGTTGTATTCACATGAACCGTCTTTCAGGTATAACTTGAACACATAGCAGTGTGGATAATGCTGGGCAACCAAAGGTGTTTCTGCGAACGTCAATCTGCGAAGTGCCAGCAGTGCATCTCCCAGCCACATATTGTTATTCAATGCAAGCCTCAACCCATCCCCTCCCTGAGTTGTCCACATGATGCTTTAACAGTAACAGGCCCTGCCATAAGTCATGTGCGGGATGGACAACTTCAGGCTTAAGTTGGACTTGAATGTTCAGTATATTTTCTATAACTTCCTCTGTACCTGTGAAAAGTGGTGAGTGATGACAGGTGTTATGCTCGACCGAAGTCAAGATGTAGGGAGAGCTCGAATCGCAGACTAAGGTTTCTACTGAGCAACGGCTACAGTAACCTCTGTAAATGACAGAGGATTTGAGGCAATGCCGGTAAGAGTGGTCCTTGTGAGGGACACTGAGGGCGAAGTTCTGAGAATGCTGTGTATAATTGAGCAGCTCAAGTCTGGGTTTCCAGGACTTGAGCCGGCGACCTAAATACTACAAGAGGAGGACCATGAGGCATCCTCATGTACCAGAGGTAACTACACCATTGGTTGAACAATGACAACACATGTCCTGAGCATGTAACGAGCCAGTAATGCCAATGGTGGAAACAGAGAGCCGTCGGATCAGAGAGAAGATGGCTCTAAAAGGAAACTAAGTCCAATGGATCAAAAGTAAAGTAAATGTACAACAAAAGAGGAAAAGTTAGGGGTGAAACATAACATTACCCCCTCTCTAAGTGTTAAAGTCCCCGACTTCAACTACTCTCCGTAAGGTTCTCCAGTCATGTTGCTGATGGCGGAGTCGTCAAAGTCAAAGTCGTTATCCTCGCTCCCGACGAGGGTACAATCGTCTACCAGGGCGGGGGTAGCTATTCTGTCCTGTAAAGGACGATGAGGGCATATAGAAGGACACTGGGCTTGAGTATGCCCAGGATGAGTAGCGTGGCAAAGGGGACATTCATACAGTCCACAGTTGATGCAGATGTGGCCAAGGCGGCGGCAGACGTAACACACTTGACGATAGCGTGGATCAGACGGAGTAAGAGGTCTATCAAACTCTGTCATGGCATTCAGCACAGGGGTCGGTGGCAACTGTGCAAGGGTTTCGACGATATTTAACGTGTAGTCGAGTTCAGCATGGGAGACACCGAAGGCGGTCTCAGGATCCACTTCAGACGGAGAGTCGTGAGACTCGCAGGGTTGAGGGCTAGGGCCTGACAAACAGCAGGCATGGGGTCTGTTGGCTCTTCGGAGAGAGCAGGATGAGTGGGAGGATGACGACAGCAACGACACTGGAGGGGAGGTCGACACGGAGGAAACCGGAGGGGAAGTTGCGGTAGAGGGTCTTCGAGACCCAGGAGGGGGTGGTGCAACCAACATTGGGTATTGACGAACGTTATAAATGAGGTCTGCACCTCCAAGAATGTCAAAGAGTTTAAGAAGCAGGGGAACCTGCTGGAGGGCAATCTCTCCCAAGATGGTGTGAGCGGGAGACAGGAGAGGGTTCTGGGTATGGACATATCTGGAGAGTTCCTCAAGCTGAAGGGCTTGGATGGTGGCGTGGTAGACGAGGTCGAGAGGGGAGTTCTCGTCTAGTTCATGATAGACGGTGCCAATAACAGCGGGGTTGGTGATGAAGAGTCTGTAGGAGGCAATCATTTGATCACAGGCCGGTTGTCGCTGACGACGAGCGAATGGAGTGTGGTGACGGGAGGGTTCACAAGGGTAGGTGTAACGGTGAGGGGGCATTTCGAAAATGATGTTTCTGATAGTATGAGTGGGGCGTCGAGCAGGTTGTTTCTGAGGGGGAAAGTCCTTTGGGAAGCATTTCTTATAGGCAGAGAGGGTATCATCCACGTGTTCAAGGTGCGACTCCTTTTGCCACGAGTTTTCGGAAGAAGGGTATCCCTTCCATTTGATTAAGAAGGCATGTCCGCGGCTGGACCTCTTATGGCCGACTATTGCCTCAATTTCATACTCTTCTTCTTCATTGACTAGATCAGGTGGTGGAGCCGGGAAGTTTGGCCCGTGAATGTCATTTTCACGATAGGGTGACAAGAGGGAAGCATGGAAGATGTTATGGATCTTCCATCGTGCAGGGATCATGAGGCAATACGTAATCGGAGATAGGATGTCGGAGATTGTGAAGGGTCCTTCTCATTTGGGTGCGAGCTTCCTATTCTCATAGGAGCATTTCAAATTTCATGCTTCTAGCCAAACCTTATCACCTTTCTGGAATGGGGTGAAGGGTCATGATGAGTGGTCTTTCATAGTTTTTCTGGCTAAATCATGGGCCGCAAGGGCTTCTTCTCTAGCTTTTCGGAGTTCCTTGAGTCTAGACTCGGCAGCAGGAAGGTGGGTTTCCGTGATCAGGGACGGAAGGGGTTTCGGTTCATATCCGTACATGAGGTAGAATGGGGATTGACGAGTGACGGAGTGTGGGCGGTGGTTGTGCGCAAATTTGGCCATTGGTAGGTTGTTCTCCCATGAGGTGGGGTCGTTTTGGCAAAAGATACGGAGATAGGTCTCCACTTCTTGGTTTATGTGTTCTGTTTCTCCATCGGTCTGTGGGTGATATGCCATTGACAGGGCAAGGGAGTATCCCAAAAGGGAAGTGAGTTCTTTTGCAAAGGCCGAAGCGAACTGAGGGCCTCGATCAGATATAATTTTGTCATACAACCCGAAACGGGAGTAGACTTTCTTGAAAAATATCGCTGCGATGTCAGCAGCGGAGGCGGCTTTCTTTGTGGGTGATAAAATCACCCCCTTTGTAAGCCCATGGTCTACCACGACCAAAAGGGAATCATAGCCATTTGAAACAGGCAGGTCAGTAACCAGATCACAAGAGATCTGTTGGAAAGGGCGGGTTGAGGTGGAGGGGATAGGTGTAAGGGGTGGTGTTGTCGGGTGCATGTTAACCTTGTTTTGCTGGCATATAGTGCAGCCTTCGACGTATTTGCGGACAAAAGATGCGAGTCCAGGCCACCAGTACTCGGAGGAGACGAGCTGTCGGGTTTTTAGGATACTGGGGTGTCCAGCAGAGGGGTGGTCATGTTGGTTGGACACAACGATCCTATGGAGGGTGAGGTTGTCGGGGATGTACACCCTATTTCTGTAGAGTAGAACCCTGCTTTCAAACTTCCAGTCGGAGAGGTGTGATTTGAATGGAAGCAGCATATCAATGTTTTCTATGGCACAAAGTGCCGTTTGGACGACCAGATCTTTCTCGGAAGAGGATGCGACCTTTTTGGTAAGGTTGGCGTCGATAAGATTGACGAATAGGGTCTGGGGGAGGAGTGTAACTCCTTTATTGTCTTCGTCATCATCGGGGACATGGTCAGGGTGGCAGGAGAGTGCATCAGGTGCTGCCAGGTCTTTTCCTGGGATGTGTTCTAGTTGCAGATCAAAGTCTGTGAGGTCAAGGAGCCATTGAGCTTGGCGACGGTTCAAGTTTTGTGGTGCTTTGAAATATGTCAGGTTTTTATGATCGGTGAAGACCTTAACCAGGAACAGGGATCCATGGAGATAATGTCTCCAAGATTTCAATGCTCGAATAACCCCAAGCAGTTCTCTGTCATATATGTCATAGTTTCTTTCTGCAGGGTTAAATGATTGGGACAGAAAAGCACAGGGTTGCCACTGTCCGTTCGAATCTTCTTGAAGGAGGATTCCTCCTGTTGCATACTTGGACACATCTGTAGTAATCGCAAATGGCCGAGAGGTGTCGGGCATTCGAAGGGTTGGTTGTGCCATGAAGATTCTTTTTAGGAGCTCAAAAGCGTCCTGACACTTCTTTGACCAGTTCCAGTCAACCGTTTTCTTGGTGAGGTCAATGAGTGGTCATGCGATGTCCGAGTAATAAGGGATGAATCTTCTGTAAAAGTTTGCAAACCCTAGGAAGGACCGCACATCTTTGACCTTCTTTGGGGTGGGCCATTTGGCAATGCCTTGGACCTTGACGGGGTCCATGGCAATGGTGTTTTCTTTGATAATCATACCAAGATATTTCACCTCGGTAAGATCGAAATGACATTTTTCCAACTTCAGAGGGAGAGAAAGCTCCCTCATTCTTTCGAGGACACGTCAGGTTCTTTGTTTGTGTTCTTTGGGGTCATTTGAGAAGATGAGGAGGTCATCTATGTAGACAACCAACCATCCTTCGGCAATCATGTCTTGGAAGGAGTCATTCATGAAACGCTGGAAGGTGGTGGGGGAGTTGCATAGCCCAAAGAACATGATGGTTGGTTCAAAGAGACCTTTGTGTGTAATGAAAGCGGCTTTCCACTGGTCTCCTTCTTTAATTCGAACATTGTTGTAGCCGGATCTGACATCCATCTTCGTGAAGATAGAGGCTCCTTTCAGTTTGTCCACGAGGTCTGAGATAAGGGGAAGGGGATATGCATCCTTCACAGTATTTTTGTTCAGGTACCTGTAGTCCTGGCAGGGATGCAGGGAACCATCTTTCTTCCCAACAAAGAAGAAGGGGGTGGCTTGGGGGGACTTCGAGGGATGGATCTTTCCTTCTCAAAGGTTTTCTTCAATAAACTTATCTGTGGACTCTCGTTCAGAGGGAGAGAGCAGGTATGCTTTAGCCACTTTGGGGACAAAGTCCTCTACAAGGTTTATGGCGTGGTCATATGGTTGTGATGGAGGTAAAACTCCATTGGAGGGTTTTTCAAAAACTGAGGCAAAGTTTTTGTAGTCCTTGGGAAGGACAGCCTTTGGTTTCTTCTTATGTTCTTCTTGGGCTAGCTCAGTAGCTGTGGTGATTTTTCGAAGAAGACTATTATTGGGGTTGGTCTTCTTGGCTTCTTTGACGAGTTTCCCAACCGACATCATGAAGTGCACTCAGATGGTTTCGTCTTCTGGTTCTTCATAGTCCATGAATTTGTTTATCCCTTTCTTTTCGGCAGGGGACACAAGGTTCCACTGGAAGCATTTCTCAATTTCTTTGCTGAAAACATTTTAAAAAAAGATTGAAAAATGAGACTCTTTAATTTGGGATGTTTTTGTGACAAATATTGTAAAAACATATAAGATTTGTATTGTCTACCATGCCTCACAAAATGTTATCAGAAAAACTTAAATTGTTGCATATAAAATAATTATGGATGTTCAGCAGAATGATTTTGAGTACAATATGTGTGATACATTGTAAATAGTTCTCCAATATATCTCACTTTTTTTTTGATTTAACAATCTGCTTTTTTGTGAGCAGAAAGTTTAAAAAGTAGGAAGTATTTACTTAGCCCAAATATTGTATTGCAATGATGAATTGTGTGCTAAAGCTCATCTGAAAAACATTCTGCCTTTTTTATGCACAAACATGTAATATGCAGTGAAATATTTTTCAAGAAAAAATCAAATCAGAAATAAAGTCTTTCCACATGAAAAACATAGATCAAAACATCAAAAATGATTTCTGGATGAAATATTGAATATATTATTACAAGAGCAATTGGTACAGTATAAATAAGAAAGTAAGTGATAAGATATACCTTAGTGATGACAAGATTGACTGAGGCTCTGTAAGTAAGGGAAAAGATTTAATTGAAAAAAGAAAAATAGTAAACAAATTTAAATGTGAATTTGATGATTCTCTGAGTCCCATTGCTTTCAAGGCTTTGCCTGCCTCTCAACCTACTTGCCCATGATCTCCTGGCTCAAGCATCCTGGTGTATGGATGCCTGTACTTGATGCCTATTGTAATTGTAGTACTGAATTTATTTTCATGCATTATAACTGAAAGAGAGCATGAATGCCTGTATTGAGTTGAGGCAACATATATTGATGCTTGTGGTTACATTGTTCTAAGATATTGAATCAGTCCCTTTGAGAGGCACAAAGGAGTCTTTGAACACAGGTCATTCAATGCACACAGTATGTAGTATTAAGTAGTGGACTACTGTATAGTTGTAGATCTTGTGACTGCCATTGCTTTCAAGTGCATTGCCACTTCAAGCCAAGCTGATCAGACTACCATCTGAGTGTCATCTGAGTATCTGGCAAAATGAGTGGCCAATTTTGAAATGGGGGTGCATGGATATAGTGGCCTGTGGGTGGTGATGGAACTAATTTTGCAGTGTTTGTAATTACAATTGTGGCTCCCCCTCATCCTCATCCTGCTGCTCCTGCCAGTGGTTGTCCCATGCATGGTCTGAGCCTCCCTATACCAAGTGCACATGCTTCCCCTACAGCTCTTCTTTAAATACAGCTTAGTACCAATTTAAGTGCCTTGAGGTCAAAACCTATGTGTCAGGACCACTCACTCTGACAAACTCTGACACTGCCAGAGGGCTAGAATCAAAGTGCAGAGGAAGTCTGACAAAGCCAAGAGGCAGAAGTGGAGTGAAGGCATTGGGTTCAGCTTGTGTGCTGCTCAAGTCTTGTAGGCAGCCAAAGGTGGGTTTCAAGGCTGCAAGAAAATTACAGTTTGGTGTCAAATCTGGTCAGCCTAAAGTGGATATGAAGTGCACAGCACCCCAAGATGAGCAGCAGCACAAGAACCTATGTGATGACTCAGAAGAAGAGAACATGTCTTTGTATGACACTGCAGATCACAGCACAGTGCATGATATAGCAGATGATGATGTCATGGAGGAACCAACTTACTCTGCTCAATCAAGATTCCCCTTCCTCTGGTGCAATGTACAAAAAGGATTCAAAGTCAGATGCAAGATGCTTGGGATTAATCCAGTCATCACTGGCACATCCCATTTCTATCACATGTCCATGCCCCCCCCCAATGGCACTGAAGAGCAGGAAGTGGCATCCACTACCAGTAGGACCACTGTTCAGTCATGGTCTTGTGTCATGTGTGATTTGCATGGTACATTCAACAACCACACAGTGCTTCACAAGCATCTCAGCTGGGACCACCCAGAAATTAATGTGAAGTGGAACACAGTGAGTGTTGATGCTTGGGTCACATGCTCCATCTCAAGCACTCCTAGGACTACAGTGAGTTGTTGCTCTTGAAGCATCCCTTGTACAAGCTCAGCCTTCAGATTTCAGAGTGGAGGTTGGAAGAGTGTTAGAATGGTGAGAGGGGAGAGGGGAGATTCAGAGGGATGGAAGGCAGAGGCCAGAGGACTGGATGCATTGCATGATTATATCAGCATAATTTGTGAGCTCTACAACAACACTCAACTACCATTATCAGTACCAACCCACCACCACCACCACCACCACCACCACATGATGACAATGACAGCCTGGAACATGTAATAATATACTCAATATTTCATCCAGAAGTAATTTTTGATGTTTTGATCTATGATTTTCATGTGGAAAGACTTTATATCTGATTTGATTTTTTGTTGAAAAATATTTCACTGCATATTACATGTTTGTGCATAAAAAAGGCAGAATGTTTTTCAGATGAGCTTTAGCACACAATTCATTATTGCAGTACAATATTTGGGCTAAGTAAATACTTCCTACCTTTTAAACTTTCTGCTCACAAAAAAGCAGATTGTTAAATCAAAAAAAAGTGAGATATATTGGAGAACTATTTACAATGTATCACACATATTGTACTCAAAATCATTCTGCTGAACATCCATAATTATTTTATATGCAACAATTTAAGTTTTTCTGATAATATTTTGTGAGGCATGGTAGACAATACAAATCCTATATGTTTTTACAATATTTGTCACAAAAACATCCCAAATTAAAGAGTCTCATTTTTCAATCTTTTTTTAAAATGTTTTTAGCAAAGAAATTGAGAAATGCTTCCAGTGTTCACAGTTGGTTCTTCGACGGCAACGGAAAAGATGTTGTGTCTCAACTCCTTTGATCTATCGGTTCTCTCGTTGATAGACAACATGCCCATTCTCCAGTCTACAACTGGGTTGTTTTCTTGAAGCCAGGGGAGACCCAGAATGATGTTTTCCATTCCACAATTGATGACATGGAAAAAGGCCTGGTGGACGAGTCCTTCAACCTTAAAGTAGAGAGTGGCGGAAAACAGTATTCTTCCTTTTGAGTTTTGGGTTCCATTGGCGTTTTTGGCGAGGATGGGTTCAGCAAGGTGTTGAGTGGGGATTCGGTGCTTTCACACAAAACCCCAATCAATACAAGAGATTTCCGCTCCAGAGTCAACTAGAGCAGTAGTGTTGACGAATTTCAGGGTAGTTTCTGATGCATAAAGGGAGACAGGGATTTGCATAGTACGTTCTGGTGTAGACGTTACAAGTACAGGCACAACAGAAACTAAACTGTCCTTAGTTTGGGGAACATCTGGCGTCAACGCAGAGTTCCCATTTAAAAATCCTTTCCAAGAGCTCTAGCGATGTTTACCAGAGCGATGGATGGACCAGCGACTTTTTCATCATCATCGCTTTCTTCTACTTCCACAATTTTGCAGATCTTTTTGACCTTTTTCTGGGGAGTCTTTCCCTTGTCAGGACATTCCCAAGAGAGGTGTCCTTTGTTTCCGCAGCCGAAACATCTTCCTTCTTTGATGTGACGGTCTCGTTCTTCTTTGGAGAGTCTCACTCCATCCACGTCCATAGCATTTGGATCTTTTTCTTCGGCAAAACTGTTCCTCGGGTGGAAAGTTTTCTTTTCTTTTCTTCCAGAGAATTCATTGACCTTTCTCCATTTGGCGTCAAACTTTTGTGCATATTCATACCACCCAGTTATCTTAGTGGGGGTGGTTTCCATCATGTGTATTCTGTTCACAATGAACAGTTTGAGTCCTTGGGAGAAGAACTCGATCAGGGCGACATCCTCTGTAATGGTGGAGTCGGCAGCGGCAGTTCAGAAATCAGTGATATATTGTTCAACTGATTCTTTCTGTTTCATGTTTCTCAATTTGGCAATTGCGGATCCAGCGGTATCAGGAGAGGTGAAAGAATTTTTGAAGTCCTTCACAAAATTGGCGAAGGTGCCGAAACTCGGGGGGTTCTTTTCCAGAGACGTTTTCTGGAAGGTGGCAGCCCATGAGCGGGCAACACCTTTCTTCATATACGACAGGGCATAGACTACCCTTTTCATGTCGGTGTCGTACAGTTCCTCGTTGACCAAGAGGTAGGTTTGTACAGAGTACAGCCAGCTCATGGCATTCTTCTGGTCTCCATCAAAATCAGATGGAGCACCAATCTTCAGTTCAGTAGCTTTGGTGGCATTGCCAACCAGTGCTTTCGATGATGAGCCAGACATCGTAATCTGTGGTGGGGGCGGGGGTGTAGGGAAGAGTGGTGGGGGACTCAGTTGGATGGGGGTACCAAGCGACGTGAGTGACTGGGAGAAAAGGTTCGAGAGAATTCCAGAGGTGAAACCTCTATCTGGCTGTTCAGGTTCGTTGGAAGAGTTGTCTGTGACAGTGCTTTCCTGGTCCTCGTCAGATGACGATTCTTCACAAGTGGGTCGCAATGGCACCCAGCGTCGGTTGTTTCGGGGGTTCATGGTGGTGCACTAAACAGTGACCATTTCAGCCAAAGGCTGTTAGACTTGAGCTTTTGTTACGCTCGACCGAAGTCAAGACATAGGGAGAGCTCGAATCGCAGACTAAGGTTTCTACTGAGCAATGGCTACAGTAACCTCTGTAAACGACAGAGGATTTGAGGCAATGCCAGTAAGAGTGGTCCGTGTGAGGGACACTGAGGGTGAAGTTCTGAGAATGCTGCATATAATTGAGCAGCTCAAGTCTGGGTTTCCAGGACTTGAGCCAGTGTGAGTCAAAGTGTGGAATGCTGGTGAAAACCAAACAAATCCAACACCAAAAGACAAATAAAAGCGAGTGGTGGTTTGCCTCCGCGGAACCTGGAGTGCAGAGAAACCTAAAGTGGGGGGAGTTTCAATGGCAGGTGCTCCTAGCGCAAGTCGACGACGAGTTACGCAGGAGAAGACAAGCAAGTGATGATTGGATGGGGGATGCTGAACAGAGCAAAGGTGTTCAGCTGAAAGGACTTGGGATGATGGACTTTAATAAGATGTGCTCCTGGCGCAAGTCGATGACGAGTTACGCAGGAGTGGAGGGATGACAAAGACTGCTGACTAAGAGGAAGCTTCAGATGAATAATGGAGGCAGGTAGACTCTTCCAAATGAGCCTCAACTACCAAGTATACAAATGATGACAGATAGACCCCTTCGTGGAGCCTCAACTGTCGACGATGAGATAGGCACTGGACTGACTGCTGGACTGCTTCTGAATTGATTCTGATTAGCTAAGTACATGGGGGTTTATATACTATGGGGGGAGCACAGCTTGTGACAAACAAGGCACAAACACTTGGTAAGTAATGAGTAAGGACTGAGTAATCATGATGAGTAAGCGAGAAATGAAAAGTAAGCAAGCAAGGAGGATTGGTAAGTATTGGCAATGAACGAGTCAAGGATAGTCAAAATATCACAAAATGAGTCAAATAGAATCAGAAACTGAGTAAGCGCACTGATATCACATTAGGGGGTGGCGATGCAAGTTAGATCTCGGCGGAGACATCTCTAGATCCAAAGACGGCATGACAGATGGACGGTGTTTCCAGATAGGGAAGTATTAATTCCAGAATTGAAGGGCATGAGTCAGGCGTCAAAGGGGGCTAGGGCATTGGGGGTCTGTGGGGCAATGAGAGCATACGCGATCGCGTCTCCCACCCTTCCATCCTCTCAGCGAAGTTAACAAAAACTTCATGAACGGGGCTCTGACGGAGGAGGAGGAGAAGGGGGGACGTCTTCTGCTGGATCTTGCAGTAGGAAGGCAAGATGCATGTCATACTCGTCATGAATGCGATCAGGGAGGCTGGAGGACAGTAGATTATACTGCAGCTGTCGCAATGTGGGAAGAATGATGGACGAGACTGGAATAAAGACGGTGCAGGGAGCAGGAAGGAACGATCCATATGCTTCATCAACTGGGGAGACTGAAATGACCACATAAGACCTTTCTAACCAAGTGACAGACCTGAGGCGACCAAAGAACGTCCTTCTGGAAGTCATACTGACAAGGAGAACACGCTGACCAAGCTGCATGGGACAGGACAGGGCTGACAATGACGGGATGAACCAGGGGGCTTCAGGACGGAAGCTGGTGGGAACGCCTGGCAGATATACATAGCCATTGTCTCTGGCAAATGAGACAAGCGAGATGACTGACGAAGAGGCAGCCATGACTGATGGACTTTGCGAAATGAGCGTCTGATGGATGGAGTGCTGTAGAAACACGTAGGGTGCGAGGATCCTCTCCAAACTTGGAAGGAAGAATCGTGGGGCTGAGCACTTTAAGCGAGTATGTGAACCGAGTCGATATCTTTGGAAATGGTGGAGATATGACGAAAACCGGAATGCCGTACACGGGCGCTAAAAACCTTTAATGCGCGCTTAACTCGCTTCCTCTTTTCTCTTTAGCACTGATGACTCGTTCTTGTGCGAAGGATGACTGTTCACGTCCAACAGTCTTTCTACGCATGAGGCCTTTAGTCTTCATCTGCATGCACGGGCACTGTGCACAACTCGTCAACGAGTTAGGCAGAGTCAGCTGTAACCATGTCCACAACACCTTTGGTGTGTGACATCCACCGGCAAGAAGAAATGCAATCGTCCCTGATTGCGACCAATGCAGGGAACCCAGGGAAAACAAAAAGAAAAATGAAGGAAGGAATGACAGGCAATCAGTATCGTAGGAAATGAAAAAGAAAATCATGAATAGTCATCCGAGTCGTAGTCGTTATTGTTATTGGTGTCTTTGTTTTCATCGTTCTGTTTCATCTTCTTCATCATTGTCGTTGTCGTTGTGGTTGTCGTTACTGCTGTTATTTTCTTCTTCTTCATCTCTTTCTTCTTCCATAACACCGGGTAAGGGAGTGTGGCGAGAATAATAGGGAATGAGTCGAAATGCCGCGACACCTCGAGCAGAAATGGTGCCATCGAGTTCTTTAAGGACGTAGGAGCCTCCCTTGGTGCGACGAACAACCTCATAGGGACCAAGGTAGCGTGGCTTTGACTTGCGATCCAGTTCCTTCTCTATCTGCGTGTTGCGAACCAATACCAAATCTCCTGGCTCATAAGCTGACTTCATCAACCGTAAAGCATACCTCTTCTCAAACTGACCCTTGGAGCGTAAACGAGACTTCTGCAATGTAGTGAAAGCGGCATTGATATCTTCTTCTCTCCTTTCCAACTGACGAATGCGAAGTGTGAGAAGCTCTTGAGATGACATTCCAGAGTAGAATCCTTCAACGAGATAGGTAGACTCGAAGAGATCAAAAGGCAGGACGGGATCAAGACCATGTAGCAGGAAGTAGGGGCTGAACCCAGTGGAGCGACGAGTAGTGACCTTGTCTGCAAAGAACGCGTGATGGACCTTGGACGGCCAAAGCGAAAGATCTCCTTCACAAGCCTTGATGATAGCTTCTCTGATAACAAAGTGACCACGTTCTACAACTCCATTTGCCTTGGAATTATATGGGGAGATACGAATCTGGGGAATGGAGTAGTGCTTCATGAGTTTCTCAAAGGCGCCCTTGACCTCACTGCCATTATCAGTGACAACCTGGGCAATAACACCATAACGACAGAAGACTTCTTCCCAGAAGAATTTAGCAAGACTGTCTGCATTGGCATGACGAAGAGCACGACCTTCTGCAGTGAGGGAAAGATCATCTCGAGCTGCGACAAGATAGCGATAACCACGTGCTTTGGGCATGAGCATGACGTCGACGTAGACCTTCATAAAGATTCTGGGGGAAGCGGAAATGGTGATGGGAACCTCTGCTTTACGAGTGCTTCGGATCTGGCATTCATGGCAAGAGCGGACATGATGGGTGACATCTTGATACATCTGAGGCCAGTAAAAGTGCTGTCTGACCATATGAAAGACTCCAAAGACTCCACGATGACCGAGTTCTTCATGAGCATGGCTGAGGATCTGGACACGGAGATGGGGATCAAAGATGACCTTGGCTGGAGGATGGGGACCTCGACGTTTAAAGAGCTGGTCTCCATGAAGGAAGAACTGAAGGGACCTGCGAATGAAGCGCTTGCGAGCAGTATTGGAAGGGAACGGGGGAAGTTCTGTAGTACGAAGGAAGTGCAGGACTCGACGTAAGAGGACATCTTGAGATGTATCATTGGAAAGGAACGATGGGAGGGTAACGGCATATGTGGATTCGTGCGCAAGTCGTCGACGAGTTGCGCAAACTGAAGATGGATGGGCATCTGTAAAAAGAATATTCTCCAACCACTCATCAGCTTCTTCTGCATCAGCTTCGCCTTCTTCATACTCCTCTTCTGTAGGTTGACATCTGGAAAGGGCATCTGGGGCTCGGTGACGAACAGCAGGGACATGAATGAGCTTAAAATCAAAGAGAAGTATACCCTCGATCCAGCGATTGATAGTAGCGTTAGGTTGAAGATCTGGATCATTGAGCATACCTTTGATGTACTTCGCATCAACCTCTACCCATAGATGACGAACGCCATAGAGATATAGACGGTAGTGACGAAGCGCTCTGAAAAGACCATAGAGCTCGAGCTTAGGCTGACTGTAGCGGGATTCACGCTCATTGATGGGGAGTGAGCCATAGTGAGCAGGACGTTTGCGACCTTCTTCATCATACTGAGAGAGAACGAATCCAATGGCGACATTACTGGTGTCAACGGAAAGAACGACCGGCAGGTCAGATGAGTAGTCAATGGGGCAAAGGGCAGGAGCAGACGAGACAGCGAGCCTCAAGGCATCAAACGCATCCTGCTGGGGCTGACCCCAAACGAACGGAGCACTCTTGCGATAAAGGTCAACGAGTGGGTGAGCCAACTGCGAGTAGTTCGCAATCCAGATACGAACAGTACCACAGAGACCTAGGAATGAGCGAACATCTTTGGGCGTAGCGAGCGTTGGCCAGTTGACGACCTTCCTCACCTTGTGGTCGTCAGGAGAGCGACCATGAGGATGGCATGCTTGACCAAGAATGATAACACGAGGCTGGCAGATCTGAGATTTCAAGCCAGAAAACGTTCCGCCGGCATGAGCAAACCGATGCATGACTCTATGCACGTCTACAGCATGTTCCCAAATGAAGCGACGTATGCCGGGATTCTCAGGTAACGTTTCGGCATTGCCATCGGCATCTTCATAACAGGTTGCAGGGCCTTTGACCGGCAGATCGTCGATGAAAACGTTGGCAACGTGAGGGATTTTGTCCTGTAGAATGAAAGCTGTACAATTCTGAAACTCCGACGGCGAGTTGGTGTAGCCTTGAGGCATGGCAGTATGGCGCAGTAAGCCAAGAGGCGTCATGAAGGATGTCAGATCTCGGCTATCGGGGTGGAGCTGGCGTGCATCAAATCCTGAAAATAGATCAAAGACCGTGTAGCATTGACGACCGGCAAACGGCTCCACAAAGTCGTCCAATATTGGTGGAACACCAGCGTCTCGAATGGTAACCTTATTCAGAGGCTGTAGATCATGAACGATACGGATCCTGCCATTCTTTTTCATAACGCAGAACCATTTGGAGCGATAGGATGACTGGGCCGGCTCATAGAGACCAGCGGCAATCTTCTCCCGAAGAAGCTGTATGACACGTTCTCGTATGCCAGGGGGAATTGGAATGTTACGAAACTCCCATGGTTCATGCGGCAGGACAGGAATGATGTAAGGCGAAAAGTAGTCTGAACGAAAGTTGCCTCTCTCCGATTCATCGAACGCCAAGGCACGCTCATTAAGCTTCATGACATGCGAAAAAAGTTTTTCCTCTTCTGGCCAGAGAAAGCCATCAGCGTTAATCTTCATGGAGGTAAGGCGCTCTTGAGTAAGCCTCCTTGTGGGAATGAACACAGGAGGGTGACATGTGAGAGGTGTGAGTGATGCAAGGGGGTCTTCTGGAAACTGGCGATGGACTCGAGCGTCTTCTGGATAGACTCCAGGCACTGGCTTGACCTTACGATCAACGCGCTTGTACGCTCCATATACCGGCTGATCTGTTTCATCGGCTGAGTCTTCTGTATCCATAGCAAGGCCTTTTCTAAAATGTAACAAATCAAGAAAGTCAGATAGGGAATAGTAAAAACGAAGCTGTTTTTTGGTTTTCTGAACAGGAAGGGGATCTGGTGCTTTTGAAGGATTAGATAATGAAGAAGAGAAGACATCAAGATAAAAAGAGCTCTGGAAACTTGAAACTGAAGGAGGCATAGTAAGTGATGTTACAGGAGTATCTGAGCAAAGAAACGATATCTGTGGGTTTAGGAGTTTAACGACTTCTCGGTCAAAGTGAGCAGACGAAGAACAAGAGAAACTATAAGTACAAGAGGGGACATACGAATCAATCTTCAAAGAGCTGGAGAAATAAATGATGAGATATGGGAGAAAGTGGAGGAACACATCCGAAAAGATCACTGGACCTGTCTTGAGTTGAACCTGAGGAAGTGGAAGCAGGAAAGTGGTCTGGGTATGAAACTGCTTCGAAAGGGGGAGGATGAGCTGAGGCTGAAGCAAAACCGACCGCACTGGCAAGGATATGAAGACTGGAGTTTGGGAATGCACCTGTGTCCTCTTCATCCACATCACCTGAACGGTCCTCTGCAGCTTCTTGCAAGTGAGCAATCCATCCAGTAGGGGTACGACACATGACAACATTGCTATAAGGCTCTGGCATGGCAACTGACTCTTCACCAATGGCAGCATTAGACATGGCTTGGGGAGCTGAGGGTAGCAATGGCATAGGAAGAGTTGGACTAGAGGAATGCTGATGCCTGCATAAGTCGTCGCCGAGTTGTGCAGACTGAAGCAAGGACGGGCTAGGCAGATAGAAGCGAGAGCCAACACTAGTGTTGAACATATCAGAGTCAAGTGGCGAAAGTGTGGTGGGTATATCTGGGGATAGACTGGACAAGTGGTGGGACACGCACAACTCGTCAACGAGTTGCATGGACTGAGAGTCATGACCTATATCTGAGGATGAACCAGGCAACTGCACATGGCTGCACAAGTCGTCGTCGAGTTGCGCAGACTGATGATGGGTGGATGGACTGGGTGCATATGGATCCCTGCACAACTCGTCGTCGAGTTGTGCGGACCGAGAGTCATGGCAAGCATCATGGGAAGTAGGGACAACTGAACCACAGTAGGAAGTATTGAAGATGGAGAACGTAGCTTCAGAGTCTGGAGTGACAGTGTCTCTACAGAACAGAAGTGAAGCCTGGTGGGAACCATCAGCGGGCTCCTCTTGAATGATAACTGGATCTGGGGACGGGGGAGAGGGAGTCTGAGGTGGAGCAGTAATGCCATTAGAAAGTACATGTGAAGCAGGTAGACTCGAGTTAGATGGCAGGTCTGGAGGTGGAGATGCATTGCTCTGAGTGGGAGATGCCTGTGGGAGTAGACGAGGATAGAACCTGACATAGGCAGAACCTTCAAGCTCATGGTAATGCTCAAGCGGGGCAGGGACCTGTCGGACTAAGCGAACATCAAGCATAAGGAAGTCTTGGAAGTAGACTCCTGATTCATCAGTACCTCTTTCTCCAGCAAGTGCATGGTTTGAGTCAAGATAAAGGGAGGACAGATGGGGAGTGCAATGAGCAAGGCTAGTAAGAAGTGAGACAAGTGACTGGCGCTCTTCTCTTCTGATCTGGTGATGAATCTGGGCAAGGGTAGGATTATCCTCCAATCCACTCGCATCAGTGGACTGTAACTCCTGGGTAAGCTGACCAACAAACTCCGAAGGAAAGGGACTGGTAGGAGGTGGGAATGCTTGGACAGGAATGGGATGGAACACAGGAAAGGCTGAGGCAACATCAAACCCATCTGGGGGTGATTCAGGATACAGCAGAGTAGAATCAAGTGACTGAGGGGGTGACTGCGAAGTTGATGGGGGTGGAGCGAAGATGATGGGTGAAACATGATGAGGGGTACCAACTGCTACATCTCTCATAGGTTCATCGGCTTCTTGCTGAGGATGGACAGGCTCTAGAGTCGCCATAAGAGTATCTGCAACAGATCCAAGCTGGCCTTCAGTAACACACATCTCCAGGGGGCGATCTGAATCAGCTCCAAAGACAACATAAGTTCCAGACTCTCTTTCAACAATGCTAACCGAGTTCCCAAGAGCCCAAGGACGACCAAGGAGGAGATCAAAGCCTGCATTAGTGTCTGGGGCGACGAATAGATTGGTCCAAGTCCTGGCAGCACCACAGAAGAGAGGGACATCCTGTACCAGACCTTTCAGAGTAGAGATACCTCCTTTTGCATCTCGCATATTGATGGTCTGTGACATATCGATGGGCATGCGAATGACTGACTGGGCTATACCAGCACGAACAACATTGAGGGTAGATCCAGAGTCAATGACACCTGTTACACGACGCCCATTGCAAGTCAGATTGATAGTGATGAGGGGGCTAGAAGTCAATGCCAAGTAGGAGGATGCAGGAGGAGTTCCTTCAACAGCAGTGACCGACTTGACAGGCTGAGCCAGGGGCTGTCTCTTGAACCGCATAAGCTCCTGAAGGTGCTGAGAAACATCCCTAGATGATCCAATGACCTCCCCAACAGATACAGTCAAGGGAGTAGAAAGAATGCGCTCTACAATGGCTTTAGAGTTGGCAGACTGCGAAAGCGATGAAGACAGGGAAGTGGTAGGAGGGGGCTTGGATTTCTTAGACCTGTCTGCAGAATCAGTGGCTTGACCAGATGGCTTTGGGACAGTGGCATCTTCCATGATAGCATCATCTCTAGTTCCATCAAAGACAGTGGGATGAACATCAACCGGCACAAAGGCAGGGGCAAGTGGTGCTTTCTGTGGAGCAGGGATGGATGCAGAGGATGAAGGCTTTGGTTCTTGAGTCTCCTTCTCCTTGCCATGCGAACGAGGCGGGACAAGGACACTGTCAAAGACAGCCTTTCTCTTTTCTTTGGTAACCTTGTTAGAGCGATCCACAGCAGCAACAAGGGGTTCTTCTTCCAACTCATAAATCTCGGCACTAGACTCTTCTTCGGCCTCTTCATGGATAACAAAGCGGACTGCATTGGCAGGCTGAGCAGCAGCTTTAGTGCGTTCATAGGCTTGCAGGATAGTCTCTTCTCCATTGCGATAGATGCGCTGTCCATTAGGGTAGATGACTCGATGGTTTTCATCACGTGCCAAGGAACCCTTCTGAATGAGATCATTAATGGCCTGGCAACTCTCAACACCATGGCCTTCAACACCACAGCCATAACAAGTGATGGTCCTCCTAGCAGGACGGGTCTGGGATGAGGAAGTAGCAGCAGGGGCAGTGGATGCAGGAGTAGATGCGGGAGCAGGACGAAGGGAAGGAGCACGAAGCACCTTTGCAGCATCAGGATCCATCTTGATAGCACGATAATAGAGGAGGGAGTAGTCTGGGTCATTGAGTGACATGCGAGAGAGAGACTTGATTAGGGTCTCAACCTCATCTTGTTTGCGAGCAGTAGGACCTTCTTTCTCCAAACTTTCAAGGTTTCTTCTGGCTTCATGGGAAGGGAGCAGAGGGCGAACACTGTCATCTCTTCCATCTGAGCGATGAGAAGCATTAGGCTGGGCCTGAGGAGCAGGGGCAGCACGAGGGCCAAGGAAGTCAAGGTCATCTGCATCAAAGCGATCACGGCGAAGGACCTCTTCAGCTGACTGGCATACATCATCATAGGGGAATGGCCTGCTAATGTCAAGGTTGGGATCCTTTGTCCTGAGACGAGTTTCAACCAAGCCACGAAAGACTGGGGACAAACCAGCCCAAAAGTAGCGATTATATTCATCAACCGATATCCTTCCTTTGTTCTTCAACCAACCTCCAATGCGAATGAAGCCACGGTTGTAAGCCCTAAAGTCTTGAAGTGTCATGATGGGCTGCATCCTAGACTCCAAAGCAAAGCTCTTGAGATGCCTTTCAAAGAACCTTTCATCTGATAGATCAGCATCAAAGTACTTGAGGAGATCAGCCTTCAAGTTAGCCCAATCAGGAGTGTAGTAGTGAGCCATTCCTTCAATGATCTCCCTAACATGAGCATTGCAGTACTGGAGGATTGATTCAACCATTTCCTGGTCAGAAGTGACATTGTGGTAGGCACAGAGGCGTTCATAGTGGTCCAAGAAGGAGCGAACATGGGTATGGTCTCCTTGGAATAATTCAGGGGCAGACTTCATGCCAAGCAAGGGCATAGTGAGGACAGAGCGAGCAGGGGGAGCAGCCATAGCCACTGGAACTGCTGACGATGTAGGAGGATAGATAGTGGGGATGGTGGATGACATAGTAATGAGATATCAAGTGGTTTCTTAGAGACAAGTTTCAACAGGCTGAGTGAGCAGGGTTCTTGATCCAGGAATAACCACCCCTCGCGGTGGGCTCCAGATGTGAGTCAAAGTGTGGAAAGGCAGTATAAACCAACCAAACCAACACAAAAGACAAATATGTGCGAGTGGTGGTTTACCTCCGCGGAACCTGGAGGGCAGAGAAACCTAAAGTGGGGAAGACTTCAAGTGGAGGTGCTCCTGGCGCAAGTCGTTGACGAGTTACGCAGGAGAAGACGAATGGACAATGATTGGGAAGGGGATGCTGAACAGAGTGAAGGTGTTCAGCCGAAAGTACTTGGGGGTAATGGACTTTTGATAGAATATGCTCCTGGCGCAAGTCGATGACGAGTTACGCAGGAGTGAATGGATGACTAAGCAGGTGTGCAATGATATGAATGAAGACAGATAGACTCTTCCGAATGAGCCTCAACTGTCGATGACAAGATATGCTGAGCTGAGCTGACTTCTTGATTGATTCTTGATTGATTGTGGGTAGCTAAGTACATGGGGGTTTATATACTGAGGGGGGAGCACAGCTTGTGACAAACAAGGCACAAACACTTGGTAAGTAATGAGTAAGGACTGAGTAATCATGATGAGTAAGCAAGAAATGAAAAGTAAGCAAGCAAAGAAGATTGGTAAGTATTGGCAATGAACGAGTCAAGGATAGTCAAAATATCACAAAATGAGTCAAATAGAATCAGAAACTGAGTAAGCACACTGATATCACATTAGGGGGTGGCGATGCAAGTTAGATCTCGGCGGAGACATCTCTAGATCCAAAGACGGCATGACAGATGGACGGTGTTTCCAGATAGGGAAGTATTAATTCCAGAATTGAAGGGCATGAGTCAGGCGTCAAAGGGGGCTAGGGCATTGGGGGTCTGTGGGGCAATGAGAGCATATGCGATCGCGTCTCCCACCCTTCCATCCTCTCAGCGAAGTTAACAAAAACTTCATGAACGGGGCTCTGACGGAGGAGGAGGAGAAGGGGGGACGTCTTCTGCTGGATCTTGCAGTAGGAAGGCAAGATGCATGTCATACTCGTCATGAATGCGATCAGGGAGGCTGGAGGACAGTAGATTATACTGCAGCTGTCGCAATGTGGGAAGAATGATGGATGAGACTGGAATAAAGACGGTGCAGGGAGCAGGAAGGAACGATCCATATGCTTCATCAACTGGGGAGACTGAAACGACCACATAAGACCTTTCTAACCGAGTGACAGACCTGAGGCGACCAAAGAACGTCCTTCTGGAAGTCGTACTGACAAGGAGAACACGCTGACCAAGCTGCATGGGACGAGACGGGGCTGACAATGACAGGATGAACCAGGGGGCTTCAGGATGGAAGCTGGTGGGAATGCCTGGCAGATATACATAGCCACTGTCTCTGGCAAATGAGACAAGCGAGATGATCGACGAAGAGGTGGCCATGATTGATGGACTTAGCGAAATGAGCGTCTGATGGAT
Source organism: Pisolithus tinctorius (assembly GCA_024663395.1). Classification (NCBI taxonomy): domain Eukaryota; kingdom Fungi; phylum Basidiomycota; class Agaricomycetes; order Boletales; family Pisolithaceae; genus Pisolithus; species Pisolithus tinctorius. The sequence continues at coordinate 304,647 of JANFAH010000022.1, read as the reverse complement.
GGAGTGCTGTAGAAACGTGTAGGGTGCGAGGATCCTCTCCAAATTTGGAAGGAAGAATCGTGGGGCTGAGCACTTTAAGCGAGTATGTGAACCGAGTCGATATCTTTGGAAATGGTGGAGATATGACGAAAACCGGAATGCCGTACACGGGCGCTAAAAACCTTTAATGCGCGCTTAACTCGCTTCCTCTTTTCTCTTTAGCACTGATGACTCGTTCTTGTGCGAAGGATGACTGTTCACGTCCAACAGTCTTTCTACGCATGAGGCCTTTAGTCTTCATCTGCATGCACAGGCACTGTGCACAACTTGTCAACGAGTTAGGCAGAGTCAGCTGTAACCATGTCCACAACACCTTTGGTGTGTGACACCGCTCACCTTCTGAAGCTGGAAATATGCCCACATACTGGTGATGGATGGAAATTTCAAAGCTGAACATATGCATGACAGGCATCCAGCAGACCAGGTGCGGATGATGGATGGATGCGGATACATGGTCTCCGACTCCGAGTATCAGGCATACCTGCAGGCCACTCCCCATGTCACAGAGGTACATATATCTGACATTTTCCATCATTCAAGCACTCATACGATGGCCAGAAATCGCCATGCAACAACCATAGAGCTATCAATCAGGCCAATGCTAACCGTGGCAAACTTCACTCAACCGGAATAGGCATGATGGCTTGCGTGCGGCACAGGTGCTTTTACCCGCATTCTGTTGTCGACTTCCAAAAGGGTGAAAGGTAATACATCCATTCACTCATGCGCCTCCCGCTCACGGAAGTGTAGGCAGTTAAATATGGATTACTCACTGGCGAATGCCTTACACTACAACATGGCAGGCATCAACAAGGTCCTCTGTTTCTGTGACATAAACTGTTCTTACATGAAAAATCTACACATGTGGGTTGGAAATAGCTCCTTCATTGAAATCCTGTGATCGCTGCAGATTATGCCTGGGATCGGAATCTGGCATGTGCATAGTCACAAGCAGGAATGCTATGCAAGATATGCCCCCTTGTTTATGAAAGGTGCTGGCTGGGTAGATGGTGAAATCATTGAAACCTTGTGGTCATTACTGAACGTTGTATCCACATCCGCACGGGGCATGAGTTCCCTGCACCGACAGGAGCTGTTAGATTTTCAGATGAGCGACTGTAACTTCATGAAGATGATTCGAATGGGTAAGTAATTCTCTTGATCTGTTCACACTGCTGATGCGGTGCGTGTAGTCGATAGTCTGTCTCGGAAGCTTGCAGCTGCGCAGGTGGCTGCAGATCTGGCGATGCAGGCATTCCAAATGCTTGATGAGGGAGTATCTGCTTCACAACGACATTCCTGGCGCAATCAAGAGGAAACTGCATTCAATGACAGAATTCGCGATGCCTCTGCTATGGATGTCTTCGAGGTGCAAATGAAGAAGGGTGCGGTCTTTGGAATGCTTTGAATTTTCCATCCATCCTGACATCCAGACAGCACCAACTGTACATGCCATTGAACTGGAATTGTTGGACAACACATCGAATGTCGGAATACAGCTCGGCATTGGAAGTTGGCTTGTGCGGGGTCTCCGGCTTGAGGAGGCATCAATCATGCTGTGGATCAATCATCACCATGTCGGTGCACATGCCCCAGAATTGAAATGACTAGCCATTGCTCGTTGGATGGAGCGTTTATCCTCTGAGCGGTCTGCATTTATCACGGATGGAGCGGTATATTTTGGTGTACAACATGAAGCGGGAGGTATTTCCCCTGCCAAACATGGACGGGATGGCTCTATGGATGACCCATTTGGTATATCTGGCGAATGCGCATCTGATCCCGATGAGCCGAATGACAGCACAGATGGATCACTGACTGCGGATGCTGCTGACCTTGTAGGCAGCATGTCACTGCTGCTCCCATCAAACTTGGGAATTAATCAATGCATTGCTTCTGGACTAGACGGCATCCAGGAGATCGAATTGAAACTGCGGATCGGCCAAGCGAATGATGTGCTGCATGGGCTTCGGCTTGCCTTAGTGGATAAGGCGGTAGTCTTCCGAAACGTGGTGCGGCAGGCAAAAAGCTATGCTATGAAAACACGGGCATGGGATATGCGTGAAGTACGGGTTTACCCTTGGGTGACCAGGCTTCAAGACTGGGTGACAGGGGCTAAGTCCGAGTGGCCAAAATCAAGGCTGGGAGACAGGGGCCAAGTCCGGTTGGACCAGAGTCAAGGCTGGAGGTCAGGGGCTAAGTCTGGAGGACCAGACTTAAGGCCGGGAGCGTGGGAATAAGACCGGTAGCATGGGAAACCGACCAGTGTTGGAGTGCACACAAGGGGAAGCCGGTCTGGGGTTGGATCTACCTCCCTTGGTCTCAGCTTATGTGCTGTACCCTTATGCAAGCCAGGGAGAGGTCCGGGACAGGGATTGGGGATAGCTTAAGGCTCGGCCTTAGCTATAGAGTAGTCTTGGGGTGTAGCACGGAGTTGAGGGTAATACTAAGTTGATATTCTGACTGAGGGTGCTACGAAGTATGTACAGGGGTTAAATACATGAGGCCGGTCTGGGATAATGAACATAGAGCCGGACTTGTTAATAAGCTATTAGCAAGAAGATTAGCAAGAGAGTGGATAGCCATAGTGGCTGTGCCGAGGCTAATAGCCAAAGTCCGGGTGACCGGCATACCGGGGTCAGGCACAGGATTGTACAGTAAGCAAAGTCAGATGAATGGGCTAGACTAAATATAGTACAAACAAAGGGAAACAGACCGGAGTTATGTCCGGGTGACCCAGACATAGACCTGGGAGGACCGGGGTGGAGCAGCGCAAGGCCAGGAGGCCGAAACGGACTGGAGATAGGGGCAAAACACCGGACTTGAGTTATGCAGGCCGGAGTTGAGTTATCTAGGGCCGGGATTGGGTTTTCTAGGCTGGACTAGGACCGGACTTGACCGGAGATAGGGGCTAGGGGTCCGGACTGGACTGGGAACGAGTCTGAGAGTCATGGATATGACAATATGATCCATACCATCAACGGCGCGGTTCACAAGCAAGCTGCAATTTACAAGCAATGCCAAGCAGCGATGGTATCTCTTGGTGCAACTGAAGAGACCCTTTCGAGGTTCCAGGAAATGCAGAAATCACACCTCACTGTCAGTACAGCAGCCATCAGTCAGAATGCGCATGACCACCAGGGCAGCCAATTACCATGGTTTTGGTCTATCGACATGCCTAGCGATACAGAATCAAATACATGGATGTTGGAATGTAGGTCACTCATCTATCACAGTAGACAGCGAGATTTACTGCTGTGTAAGTTTACTGGATTCATTGGCTTCGAGCCAAAGCGGTACAAGATCACTGGACAGAAGAACAAGAATTGCTGACGGCCGAATTTCAATGGATGCTCAATTTCTTCACCCATCGAGCCATGCAATGGTGGATCTTTCAGTCCAAATGTGAAGCCATTGGGCCTACCTGCTACACTGCGAAGCAGATAGCAATATTTGAGCGACTTGCAGAGCGGACTCAGTTCAAATGGCAGGAGATGAACTTGATGGAAATACCTAATCTGATGGATCTTGACAATGTCGATACATAGCCATATACCAGCGTCCTCCATGTAATGTACTTACGCTGCCCGTGTGCAAATGTTCAGTTGACATTGGTGTTGCCATATCCCCATCGGATGTCACCAATCTGTCCTCCCATCACAGGCAGCAAATTGAAAATTGATATTCAGCCACTAAGAAAAATGCATTCTAAGGATACTGCATGACAAAACCCGCATCTTCTGATGGACAATAGAACTAATTGATATAAGACGGTAGGATCCTTGGCAAGCACTCTGGCATTGACCCAACAACCACAGCGGTCATAACCCCACCCTGTACATCACATTCGATAGTAAATGGTGTATCCACCTCATCAGTCCCATCTTGTACTGAATTTCCTACTGTCTAATGCTGTTGTGGCTCCTCAGTGGATGGCCGATCAACGTTCGATTCAGTTTGTGGGTGCAGTGGGGGAGCAACTGCAATTGTGGAAGGCATCGTTGGGTGTCCAGCTGAATCCTCTCATTGTTCTTGCCCTCCATCCCAGTCCACCATTAGGTCCTCATTGCATGGACCCAAATCTAGCAAGTGCTCTTCAATGCCTGCCACCTGCCTTTCCGCCACAACACCCGCAACCTCATCAACTGCAAAGCTGCCAACTGATCTGCTGAGCGGACCCTTAGCACTTGAACCCAACCCTTCCATTCCATCCATTGACTCCTCATCAGGTGGAGGCGGTGCGGTCATTGCTGTGGTTGAATTTTCAATAGCATCAGGAGGTCCTTTGGTGTGGCCAACCACCTGTAAGCACAAGGCTTCAATTGTGCGGATTGCACAGTCCAACTTCCTGTTGGTGGATGCTTGTCGTGATGAAACGCAGGCAAGCTCATCGGCCATGCTTCGCATCTGATCCTCGACCAGCCCAGGCGTGGCTGCCTGTCGATGGCCGTCCATGGTGTTCAGCTGCTTTTTGACTTCCACCATTTGCGCAGAGATGGACTCGCAGAAGAAAAAGAGCTGGTTGAGCTCATCGCGCACGTCGACTTCGAATAATGTTGGTGGTTGCAGTTGTGGTGTTGGTGTGGACCGAGGAGTGCGGGTGGATGGGGCGGCATTCTGCTCATGTGCTAGTTCGATTTATGGGTGAGAAATGTCAGAACTACATTACGATTCATAAACCGCATGCTGACCTGTAATCATGCTCGATTGAGGTGTTCTTGATGGTCCAGTGCCTGGCATGGCGGTGCGAGTGGGTTGCAGGCGTTGCTGTGGTTGGGCAGGCAAGACTTGCGAGGTGGTCCGAGCAGGCCTTGCTGGTAGACATATCACTGTTTTAGATGTCATGAAATCATGTCTTATGCTGGAGCTGAAATGCACCTGGTCTTCCCCAAGGTATCAAGACCACTGGGCAGCTCTTTGGGATGGGGGTGATGGCTGGTGTTTGGCGAGGTTTCTTTGCTGGACAGTCTGGTTTGTTGAGTTGCTCGTCATCGCTAGGTGTGGTGGTGCTGCGAGACCATTTCTTGCTACGTGTGTGAGAGTGATTCTGTCCTGAAGAAGTCCTGGGAGTACTGCCTTTAGGAGGGCGCGGGTCAGATTGCGAGCAGCGAATCTTGCAATGCTTGCATTGTGCACACGAACCCTTTGTCCTTGGAGTGCAAGTAACGTTGCGGCGAATGCATGTGTCGCAGGGTCCGCGTCCCAGCATGGATTTCAGCGGAGCCGTGATGGCAGGTGCTGTCGAATGAGGTTGTAGATGGGTCGACATACTGGGCTGGCCTGTGTCCAAGGCAACATGCGGATCCTCATCATCATCCAACTCATCCTCTTCGTCCTCCTCCACCATCTCCTGCTTGATTAACTTTGGCCTTGGCATTCGGGATTCGTGACTGGGCAGGTGGGAGGTAGATGTGGCTCATTCATTCGTGATAGACAGTCCACGAGCACAGCCCTCGTCGATCCGATGGCCCACCATCTCCACATCCTTATCAATGCCTTTACCCTCTCCATCGCAGTCGTCGACCTGCGTCATCTGCTCGACCTCAGCTGCCGAAGCCTTTTCCTTTCCTTTTTGACTTGCCGCCTTCGACAGTTTTGCAGATTTTGGTTTCGGGGTTGGGGGAATGGGAGCCATGGAGGTGTCTACGCATGTTGAATGCACGCGTTCTTCGATGCTCTGTAACCATAGGTGGCCAGCAAGGTCAGCCTTCTCAGGGTGGGTGATTTGCCTCCACTTTGGGAACGGGTGACCCTCGCATTCGTAACCCACCCTCTCATGCCATTTGCAAAATTTTTTGGCAGCAATGAGGGTGAGCGGAATCTGTTGAGTGACGCGAGCAATCTCACGCACGGAGTCCTTCATCCATCAGACATGGCCTCTGAGATTATGCAGCAACTCACCACTACCGCTGCGACCGCTCTCACACCTGCCTTCCATGCTGCAAATCTCGGCTTATCCGCAAAATCCCTCAAGCCATTTACTTGGCTTTTGATGATTTCCAAGATCGACTTCGCAGCATTTTCGAGTTTGACGTGTGCGTTGTAGGTGCTCATGGCGTTGTTGAGAGTGAAGTGGCTTTGGGTAGTGGTGACGGTTTGCATTAATTTTCGGGTAGCAATGCCAACACGACGCTCGCGTACCGCTTTTGTACTTTGTGTTTGTTGTTTGCTGTATCATTCCCACGGAATATCATCATGAACTTGGAATGCCCTGATGTCTCCAGGGCGGAAGGATTGCGTCGCATTAAACTAACATCACATTACTATTGGACAGGAGGTACAATAGATTTATGAACTGATAGTAAAATATTTGCTTGCCGTTGAATACAGGATTCAGAATATTTGGACCTTAGTTGCATTTACTTGACCCGCCCTCAGATGAAATGTAAGCAATGCAGCCTATGATCACTCAGAATGGCATGAATATATGGTTTTTCAATGCAAAGTACTAGTTGGAATGTATTTATTAGTTGGCACATCATATGGCAGGCAGCTCCCTCCATGCCATGTGACATCATCTGCCCGATGCTGACAGCATGCTCATTTTCTCATCACCAGGCAGCTTATGCGATCAACCTGCCTGCTCATTTATTGTGCATATTCATACGCGACAGATCCGCCCTTCGTTGATTTGCGATGTCAGTTTCTGTGGGACAATTGATCTCCCTTTGCTGTGATCGGGTTGACAATCCATCGGATGCCCTATCTTTAACTTTTGATCCAGCAGACGAAATTCTGGACAGTTGAGATGATGTGACAAGGATCACGAGATGGTAGTCGTGTCCTTACTGGCGATGCAGCATCTGCCATGGTAGGCCGGACGGGCCTGTTTTCATGTTGCGATCTTGCAAGTCATCCTGTCGATGGGCCCAACCCTCTGTTGCGACAGTTTCCATTCAATAGAGGGCAGGCCTGTTCATTTGATTTGACCTCAACCCTGACATTTCGGATGGGCCTGTCTATATCATGACGCTTGATGCAGGGGCCCATGGATGGGCCTGTCCGCATGTTTAGCTAGGATATGGTGCACTGGCCTGTCTGTATGATATGGCATCATCTATGTTCTGACAGACATGCTTGTTCATGTCATGCAATGTGTACAGCTGCATGGCAGTTGGACCTGTCCGCATGATGTGCCATAAACCGTGTTTGACAGATGGTCCCCTCTTTATCATATGATCTACAATCCTTTGGCCCATCCATGTCATGTGTCGGTATATTTAATGGATGACGGGCCTTTTGATTTGATATGAAGGTGACCACGCCACATTGGACAGGCCCGTCAATGTGATATGGCATGATCTGCTTGCGGGTGGATGGGCCCGTCTTTATCTCTTGATCTCGCAGAGCACACAGTTGATGGGCCCATCCATTTGATGTGACATTAGCTATGTAGTGGCGGACGGGCCCATTCATTTGATGCAATGCGAACCCCTGCATGGTGGACGGGCCCGTCCATATGACTCGGCATGATCCATGTTCTTCCAGGCGGGCCCAGCTGCATCTCTTGATCTTGCTGATCATATCATCATTTGGCCCATCCATACAATGCGTCAGTAGATATACCATAGAGGTTTTGCATGTCTTCATCTTTTTATCTTCTACACGATACCATCGATGGGCCCGTCCTCGTAATTTGACATTAGCTATGCAATGGGGAACAGGCCCTTTGATTAGATGCGACTCATCCATGACATATTGCATGGGCCCGTCAATGTGCGATGCCGTGATCCACGTTCGGGTGGACAGGCCTGCCTTTATCTTTCCATCTTCCAGATCACACAATTAACGGGCCCATCCATGCAGTGTGACATTAGCTGTACAATGGAGGACAGGCCCATCTGCATCTTTTGATCTTACAGATCATACCATCAATGGGCCCACCCATGTGATGCATCATCAGCTATACAATGGAGGATGGGCCCGTTCATTTGATGCGACCTGAACCGCGATATTCACGACCCACCTGTCCATATGATACGATGTGATCCGCGTTCTGACAGCCAGGCCCGTTTTCATGTTTTGAGCTGGGCAATCATACCGTTGGCTGGCCAATCCATGCGGTGTGACCATTACCCGCTCCCCAACGGAGGGGGCCGTTGGACATGCCCGTCCATCTGATGCGGTGCAATCCATCATACAAAAGACAGGCCCTTGTTTATGCTGTGATCTTTCCATTCACACCATGGACGGGCCCATTAATTCATTGAGTCATTATTGATGAAATGGTTGACAGGCCCATCCATTTGTTTTGACAGTATTTGCCATGCGACGGACGGGCCCATCTATCGGATGCGGCATCGTCCATGGTATGATATTTGGACCCCTCTATTTGTCGCGACTCCATCTGCTATATGATAGATGGTCCCGGGCATATGATTGGGCATTTCCATGATATGATGGATGGGCCTGCCCATTTGTTGCGATGCCATCTGCCAGACAGTAAATGGGCCCACGCTTATGTTGCGGCATCATTCAAACCCTTGCGCATGGGCCTGCCCATGTATTATCTCTTCACCCACTGTACCATGAACGGGCCTGTCTATATTCTTACAGTTCACCAGTAATCTCCCCTCTTCGCAGGCCCCCCCTATATGTTGCACTATCCTTATCCCTGTTGGCCCGTTCCATAAGTTGTGACAGCTGACTCGTGGGCCTGCTCATATGTTACTGTCGCTCTGCGCCCTCAGGCCTGTTCATGTGTCACAGCTTAATTAATTTGACAGGCCTGTGTTGGGTTCTATATCAGTAATGGTAATTTGGCACGCAGGCTACCCATATGTTGTGACTAAGCACGACTACAATATGTGCATTTACTTATCCACACTATTTTTTGTACTATCTTTTGACTATCTTTCAACTATTTATGCTATTTTCCCCACTATTTCTACTATCCAACTTCTCATCAACATCATTTGTTCAGCTCAAAGGGAGGGAATAGAAATCAATGTATTCAGGATAAAGTGCAGCACAAAAATGATTAAATGAGAGTAGCCCTATTGACAAGCTGAGAAAGAGCAGCTACAAAACTTGGGAATATCTCAACAACTGCTGGACGGAATTGGATGAACAAGGCATCCCTAGAGACAGATCAGTCAGGAGAGCAATCCACCCAAAAAGTGAGAGAAATGGTGGTGAGACACACAAGATACGATCACAAGACTTCAAGGGTGGACCTTCCCACAGAAATTGAGATATCTCAACAACCACTGGATGGAATTAGATGAACGATGCATCCCTCGAGACGGACTAGTCGGGAGAGCAAGCCATCCGAAAAGCGAGAGAAGCGGTGGTGAGACGCACGAGATACGATCACAGGACTTCGAGGGTGGACCTTACCACAGAAATCAAGATATCTTGACAACCGCTGGATGGAATTGGATGAACAAGGCATCCCTTGGGACGGACTAGTCGGGAAAGCAAGCCATCCAAAAAGCGAGAGAAGTGGTGAGGAAACACATGAGATACAATCACAGGACTTCGAGGGTGGACCTTGCCACAGAAATCAAGACATCTTGATGATGGCTGCACGGAACTGGGCAAAAAAAACATCAACAGGATGGGTACAGTGAGAAAGATCTGTGGCTCAAAAAGTGAGAGCAATGCCTGAAGGACACATCAGATATGAACACAAGACCTCATAGGTGAGCTCACACAAAATGCAAAATAAATCCAGAACCACTGGGTGCATCAAAATGTTCAGGGCATCAACATGGAGGCATCATTGAGTAGTATGCACCTGTGTAATATTGAGAGACGTGGTGGGGAAATGAATGAGGTGGACTCCATGTTGATGTTGGGGCTGGATGGTGTTCTCCATTGACAGTGACTGCTGCTATCATTGACAGGATGTTGTGGGGGTAGAGAAAATAAAATAAAAAACTTACTGTTGTCGTCAGGATGCTGCAGACAAAAAAAAAACTTGCTGGCATGGATGCTGGAGATGGGGGTGGACATCATGGATGTCAACAGCACTGAGGGTGAATGTGTTAGTTGGGTCTGTGCAACAGAGGGTGCTCACCTGTCATGGCTGTCATTGTCGATGACATTGCAACCTGTCCATGTACAGTACTTGGTGGGACTTCGACAATTTTCAAAGTGTTGTGATTACAAATCCAGTGATTTGTAATCAAAACAAGTACTTCAAATTTTTTTCAAGTCCCGAGACTCTGTGATGACAAAATAAAGGTAAAGGTTTGCCCACTGACATGCTGCACAGCATTCCCCCAGACCAGCAGCGCCTCATCTTCGCTGGCAAACAGCTTGAAGACAGGTGAAGATTCAGGTTAAGGAGGGTATCTGTTATGTTTCACCCCTAACTTTTCCTCTTTTGTTGTACGTTTACTTTACTTTTGATCCGTTGGACTTAGTTTCCTTTTAGAGCCATCTTCTCTCTGATCCGACGGCTCTCTGTTTCCACCATTGGCGTTACTGGCTCGTTACATGCTCAGGACATGTGTCGTCATTGTTCAACCAATGGCGTAGTTACCTCTGGTACATGAGGACGCCTCATGGGCCTCCTCTTGTAGTATTTAGGTCACCGGCTCAAGTCCTGGAAACCCAGACTTGAGCTGCTCAATTATATGCAGCATTCTCAGAACTTCGCCCTCAGTGTCCCTCACAAGGACCACTCTTACTGGCATTGCCTCAAATTTCACCTCTGGAATTCTCTCGAACCTTTTCTCCCAGTCACTCACGTCGCTTGGTACCCCCATCCAACTGAGTCCCCCACCACTCTTCCCTACACCCCCGCCCCCACCACAGATTACGATGTCTGGCTCATCATCGAAAGCACTGGTTGGCAATGCCACCAAAGCTACTGAACTGAAGATTGGTGCTCCATCTGATTTTGATGGAGACCAGAAGAATGCCATGAGCTGGCTGTACTCTGTACAAACCTACCTCTTGGTCAACGAGGAACTGTACGACACCGACATGAAAAGGGTAGTCTATGCCCTGTCGTATATGAAGAAAGGTGTTGCCCGCTCATGGGCTGCCACCTTCCAGAAAACGTCTCTGGAAAAGAACCCCCCGAGTTTCGGCACCTTCGCCAATTTTGTGAAGGACTTCAAAAATTCTTTCACCTCTCCTGATACCGCTGGATCCGCAATTGCCAAATTGAGAAACATGAAACAGAAAGAATCAGTTGAACAATATATCACTGATTTCTGAACTGCCGCTGCCGACTCCACCATTACAGAGGATGTCGCCCTGATCGAGTTCTTCTCCCAAGGACTCAAACTGTTCATTGTGAACAGAATACACATGATGGAAACCACCCCCACTAAGATAACTGGGTGGTATGAATATGCACAAAAGTTTGACGCCAAATGGAGAAAGGTCAATGAATTCTCTGGAAGAAAAGAAAAGAAAACTTTCCACCCGAGGAACAGTTTTGCCGAAGAAAAAGATCCAAATGCTATGGACGTGGATGGAGTGAGACTCTCCAAAGAAGAACGAGACCGTCACATCAAAGAAGGAAGATGTTTCGGCTGCGGAAACAAAGGACACCTCTCTTGGGAATGTCCTGACAAGGGAAAGACTCCCCAGAAAAAGGTCAAAAAGATCTGCAAAATTGTGGAAGTAGAAGAAAGCGATGATGATGAAAAAGTCGCTGGTCCATCCATCGCTCTGGTAAACATCGCTAGAGCTCTTGGAAAGGATTTTTAAATGGGAACTCTGCGTTGACGCCAGATGTTCCCCAAACTAAGGACAGTTTAGTTTCTGTTGTGCCTGTACTTGTAACGTCTACACCAGAACGTACTATGCAAATCCCTGTCTCCCTTTATGCATCAGAAACTACCCTGAAATTCGTCAACACTACTGCTCTAGTTGACTCTGGAGCGGAAATCTCTTGTATTGATTGGGGTTTTGTGTGAAAGCACCGAATCCCCACTCAACACCTTGCTGAACCCATCCTCGCCAAAAACGCCAATGGAACCCAAAACTCAAAAGGAAGAATACTGTTTTCCGCCACTCTCTACTTTAAGGTTGAAGGACTCGTCCACCAGGCCTTTTTCCATGTCATCAATTGTGGAATGGAAAACATCATTCTGGGTCTCCCCTGGCTTCAAGAAAACAACCCAGTTGTAGACTGGAGAATGGGCATGTTGTCTATCAACGAGAGAACCGATAGATCAAAGGAGTTGAGACACAACATCTTTTCCGTTGCCGTCGAAGAACCAACCGTGAACCTTGTGTCCCCTGCCGAAAAGAAAGGGATAAACAAATTCATGGACTATGAAGAACCAGAAGACGAAACCATCTGAGTGCACTTCATGATGTCGGTTGGGAAACTCGTCAAAGAAGCCAAGAAGACCAACCCCAATAATAGTCTTCTTCGAAAAATCACCACAGCTACTGAGCTAGCCCAAGAAGAACATAAGAAGAAACCAAAGGCTGTCCTTCCCAAGGACTACAAAAACTTTGCCTCAGTTTTTGAAAAACCCTCCAATGGAGTTTTACCTCCATCACAACCATATGACCACGCCATAAACCTTGTAGAGGACTTTGTCCCCAAAGTGGCTAAAGCATACCTGCTCTCTCCCTCTGAACGAGAGTCCACAGATAAGTTTATTGAAGAAAACCTTTGAGAAGGAAAGATCCATCCCTCGAAGTCCCCCCAAGCCACCCCCTTCTTCTTTGTTGGGAAGAAAGATGGTTCCCTGCATCCCTGCCAGGACTACAGGTACCTGAACAAAAATACTGTGAAGGATGCATATCCCCTTCCCCTTATCTCAGACCTCGTGGACAAACTGAAAGGAGCCTCTATCTTCACGAAGATGGATGTCAGATCCGGCTACAACAATGTTCGAATTAAAGAAGGAGACCAGTGGAAAGCCGCTTTCATTACACACAAAGGTCTCTTTGAACCAACCATCATGTTCTTTGGGCTATGCAACTCCCCCACCACCTTCCAGCGTTTCATGAATGACTCCTTCCAAGACATGATTGCCGAAGGATGGTTGGTTGTCTACATAGATGACCTCCTCATCTTCTCAAATGACCCCAAAGAACACAAACAAAGAACCTGACGTGTCCTCGAAAGAATGAGGGAGCTTTCTCTCCCTCTGAAGTTGGAAAAATGTCATTTCGATCTTACCGAGGTGAAATATCTTGGTATGATTATCAAAGAAAACACCATTGCCATGGACCCCGTCAAGGTCCAAGGCATTGCCAAATGGCCCACCCCAAAGAAGGTCAAAGATGTGCGGTCCTTCCTAGGGTTTGCAAACTTTTACAGAAGATTCATCCCTTATTACTCGGACATCGCATGACCACTCATTGACCTCACCAAGAAAACGGTTGACTGGAACTGGTCAAAGAAGTGTCAGGACGCTTTTGAGCTCCTAAAAAGAATCTTCATGGCACAACCAACCCTTCGAATGCCCGACACCTCTCGGCCATTTGCGATTACTACAGATGTGTCCAAGTATGCAACAGGAGGAATCCTCCTTCAAGAAGATTCGAACGGACAGTGGCAACCCTGTGCTTTTCTGTCCCAATCATTTAACCCTGCAGAAAGAAACTATGACATATATGACAGAGAACTGCTTGGGGTTATTCGAGCATTGAAATCTTGGAGACATTATCTCCATGGATCCCTGTTCCTGGTTAAGGTCTTCACCGATCATAAAAACCTGACATATTTCAAAGCACCACAAAACTTGAACCGTCGCCAAGCTCAATGGCTCCTTGACCTCACAGACTTTGATCTGCAACTAGAACACATCCCAGGAAAAGACCTGGCAGCACCTGATGCACTCTCCTGCCACCCTGACCATGTCCCCGATGATGACGAAGACAATAAAGGAGTTACACTCCTCCCCCAGACCCTATTCGTCAATCTTATCGACGCCAACCTTACCAAAAAGGTCGCATCCTCTTCCGAGAAAGATCTGGTCGTCCAAACAGCACTTTGTGCCATAGAAAACATTGATATGCTGCTTCCATTCAAATCACACCTCTCCGACTGGAAGTTTGAAAGCAGGGTTCTACTCTACAGAAATAGGGTGTACATCCCCGACAACCTCACCCTCCATAGGACCGTTGTGTCCAACCAACATGACCACCCCTCTGCTGGACACCCCAGTATCCTAAAAACCCGACAGCTCGTCTCCTCCGAGTACTGGTGGCCTGGACTCGCATCTTTTGTCCGCAAATACGTCGAAGGCTGCACTATATGCCAGCAAAACAAGGTTAACATGCACCCGACAACACCACCCCTTACACCTATCCCCTCCACCTCAACCCGCCCTTTCCAACAGATCTCTTGTGATCTGGTTACTGACCTGCCTGTTTCAAATGGCTATGATTCCCTTTTGGTCGTGGTAGACCATGGGCTTACAAAGGGGGTGATTTTATCACCCACAAAGAAAGCCGCCTCCGCTGCTGACATCGCAGCGATATTTTTCAAGAAAGTCTACTCCCGTTTCAGGTTGTATGACAAAATTATATCTGATCGAGGCCCTCAGTTCGCTTCGGCCTTTGCAAAAGAACTCACTTCCCTTTTGGGATACTCCCTTGCCCTGTCAATGGCATATCACCCACAGACCGATGGAGAAACAGAACACGTAAACCAAGAAGTGGAGACCTATCTCCGTATCTTTTGCCAAAACGACCCCACCTCATGGGAGAACAACCTACCAATGGCCAAATTTGCGCACAACCACCGCCCACACTCCGTCACTCGTCAATCCCCATTCTACCTCATGTATGGATATGAACCGAAACCCCTTCCGTCCCTGATCACGGAAACCCACCTTCCTGCTGCCAAGTCTAGACTCGAGGAACTCCGAAAAGCTAGAGAAGAAGCCCTTGCGGCCCATGATTTAGCCAGAAAAACTATGAAAGACCACTCATCATGACCCTTCACCCCATTCCAGAAAGGTGATAAGGTTTGGCTAGAAGCATGAAATTTGAAATGCTCCTATGAGAATAGGAAGCTCACACCCAAATGAGAAGGACCCTTCACAATCTCCGACATCCTATCTCCGATTACGTATTGCCTCATGATCCCTGCACGATGGAAGATCCATAACGTCTTCCATGCTTCCCTCTTGTCACCCTATCGTGAAAATGACATTCACGGGCCAAACTTCCCGGCTCCACCACCTGATCTAGTCAATGAAGAAGAAGAGTACGAAATTGAGGCAATAGTCGGCCATAAGAGGTCCAGCCGCAGACATGCCTTCGTAATCAAATGGAAGGGATACCCTTCTTCCGAAAACTCGTGGCAAAAGGAGTCGCACCTTGAACATGTGGATGATACCCTCTCCGCCTATAAGAAACGCTTCCCAAAGGACTTTCCCCCTCAGAAACAACCTGCTCGACGCCCCACTCATACTATCAGAAACATCATTTTCGAAATGCCCCCTCACCGTTACACCTACCCTTGTGAACCCTCCCGTCACCACACTCCATTCGCTCGTTGTCAGCGACAACCGGCCTGTGATCAAATGATTGCCTCCTACAGACTCTTCATCACCAACCTGTCAAGTACGGGGATTGTCCGGGTTGAGGCCGGACCGGAGACCGAAGCGGGCGTGAGGCCGAGGGGTCGGGGTCAGGGATAAAGACGAAGGTACAGAAGGGTGGACTGTTTGGACTTAGCGACTGAAGGTACAGCGCTATTCCCTTGCGTGGATCTCAGTCCGAGTCCGAGGCCGAGGCGGGGTTATCAGAGGTGACTTAGTTGATTTCAGACTGAAGTCTACAGGCCGAGTATCTACAAGCTTATATACTAGAGTAGCTATAGTACGGAGACCGGTAATGCCGGTCTCGCAAGGATTGCTAAGAGGATTGGTAAGACAGGTATTAGTAACGTATGACTAAGGTAACAGAGACCGGGACAGGTGGACCGGGGACAGGACCGGGGACAGGACTTAACCGAAATGACAGACACTGCAAAGCAGTGTCTACCGCGCTAGACCAACTGGAGATGCGGGACAGGCGGGGCCGAGGCCGGACTGAGTGAGTGCGAGGCCGAGTCTGGCCAGGGTCGAGGCATGACTATGACAGTATCCCCCTCTTAGGGGTCGAACCCATGAGACCCCTGCGAGAGTGGTAGGCTGAGTCCGAAAGTTGGCTGAGTTCGAAAAATTGATACTTGTGGCTCGCTAAGCCCTTTGCGTCTTTCATTCTCATCCTTTTCATCATGTCCGACTCCAGACCGATCGACGCCGCCGACAACAACAACGAAGGCCGAGTCGTGATCGACTGGTCCCAGGTATCGGAAGACGCCATCAAGTACGACACCGACGACGAGGAAGAGACGATGAGGGCCAAGGCGAAGGAGAGGAAGAGAAGAAAGGCGGCTGAACAAGCCCGACGGGAGGAGCAGGCTCGGCTTGAGGCCGAGAGAGCAGCACAGGAGAGGGCTGAGGCCGAGAAGGCAGCGCGGGAGGCCGAGGAGAGGAGAGCGTGCGAAGACGAAGAGAAGCGCAGGGCCGAGGAGGGAAAGGAGGCCGAGCGAAAACGCAAGGCTGAGGCCGGGAAGGGCAGTGAGGCCGGGGCTGGGGGCGCTAGTGGTGAGCCTGGGGGTGAAGTGAAGAGGGTAGTGATGGACCCCGGGTGAGTATTTCTCCATCTTGTGCGTACTTCTCTTGACATTCCTTTTTTAGCTGCACGCGCTGCGCCCGGGCCCAAGTCGTCTGCGAATTCCTCGTGGACGGCAACAAAAAACGGGTAGCCTGCGTCCGCTGCAATCAGTCGAAGGGCAAATGCCGGTGGCCTGGAGACGGGAAGGACTCCGAGGCCGGTCCCAAGGTCGCCTCCAAGGCCGACAAAGGGAAGAAGAGGAAGGCTGACGATGGGACGCCCGAGCCCGGGCCGAGCCAAAAGAAGAGGGCGAAGTCAAAACCGATCGAGGTGCTGGAGATCGACGAGCCCGAAGCCGGAGGGAGTGGGCTGAGGGAGGCCGGCGCTGAAAGGTACTCGGGTTTGGAAAACAAGCTCGAGCGACTGATCGAGGCCGCGGGGCTGATTGCCAACAACCTGGCCAGCCTCTTCGAACTTCACGAGACCGCGGTTGAAAACTCAGGCCGGATCGCCGACACACTCGAGGCCATGCTCGATGAGTCGTACGGCTTCGGTATGGCGGTCTCTCCCTCGGACTCAGGCTCATCCGAGCTCGACTCCGAGGAGATGCGCGAAGAAGTAGAGTGGTTAAAGGCCCACGGCGAGGATGAAGAGGAGGAGTCCGAGGGGGAGGACGAGAGTATGGCCGAAGCCGAGTAGTTGTCGTAGCGTAGAGTCCTGTAGTCCTTCCTCTGCGAATGTCATGTGCGGTGTCCGGTGTCCGCCCTCGGTCTTGTATAGTAAGTGAGAACAGACAAGAAAAGGAAACATAGTAAGTAAGAGATTAAAGGAACACTAGATACCGATAGGAAAACAGAAACGGAAACAGAGCAGAGAGGCCGGTCGAAGCCAGACCCTCACTGGTACGGGCCGGGTTTGGTGGGGTAGCGGGAGTGGAATTCTTGTACGAGTTCAGAGGCATTGTCAAGCTCCGTAGCGAGTACCCAAGTGGTTTCTTCATCGGTCCCCTCGTAGCCGGTCCACCGGACTAAGTACTGAAGCCAACACCGGCGACGCCGGTCGACCTTAGAGTCGAGGATTTCCGCTACCTCGAACTCTAGATCACCGTCGACTTCGACTGGTGGGGGTGGTGGTTGAGTCCGGTTCGGGATGGTATTAGGGACGGCCGGCTCGAGTTGGGAAATGTGGAAGACCGGATGTACTGCCCGCATTGAGTCCGGCAGGCGCAGTGTGAACGAGTGGGTACCGGCCTGAGCTATGACCGGATACGGCCCAAGGTTTTTCTCCGAGAGCTTCTTGGAAGGCCGAGTAGACCGGAAGTATTTGGCTTTGACATATACTTGGTCGCCGACCTTGAAGTCCGGAGCCGGCATGCGTTTGGCATCGGCCGGTCCTTGATAGCGCTGCTGTGCTAAGGTCATTTCTTCCTGTAGGTATTGGTGCAGTGAGTCTAGGTCAACTGCATAGTCACGAGCCCAGGCGGAAGTGAGGTCGCGCTCCGGGTACACCGAGATGTTAGGATGGTAGCCCTTATTAGCGAAGAAAGGTGAAACACCGGTAGTAGTGCTAGGGGCGTTGTTGTAAGCGAACTTGGCCAAAGGTAGTAGTTCGGCCCAATTATCCTGCTGGTAGTTGCAGTATACTCGGAGGTATTGTTCTAGGGTCTGGTTGGTTCTTTCGGTCTGGCCATCACCTTCGGGGTGGTAGCCCGAGGTGAAGTGTAAGCGCATGTCTAAAGCCTTGCCGAGCGACCGGAAGAAATGAGAGACGAACTCCGAGCCTCGGTCTGAGGTTACATGGGCCGGTACTCCGTGCTTTGAGAAGACATGGAGTAGGAATAGTTTGGCGAGTTCTGGGGCTGTTATGGTGTCGTGGGTGGGGATGAATATGGCCTGCTTGGAAAGCCGGT
Organism: Pisolithus tinctorius; assembly: GCA_024663395.1. Taxonomy (NCBI): domain Eukaryota; kingdom Fungi; phylum Basidiomycota; class Agaricomycetes; order Boletales; family Pisolithaceae; genus Pisolithus; species Pisolithus tinctorius. The sequence goes on along the minus strand of JANFAH010000022.1, from coordinate 286,160 downwards.
CAACTACAACGAGGATGGCCGTGAAGCCGGTTGAGGCCGGAAGCTGCTCGATGAAATCCATAGAGATGGAGTTCCACGGCTTCTCCGGCACCGGAAGCTGCTTGAGAAGGCCGTAAGGCCGGTGGCGGGGAACCTTAGCCCGAGCGCAGGCCGTGCAAGACCGGACATAGTCCTTGACGAAGGTCCTGAGGCCGGGCCAGGTGTATTCACGCCGAATGAGCTCTAGGGTTCGGTTTTGGCCGAAGTGGCCGGATAGAGGGTGGTCATGCTTAAGGCGCAAGACCCTAAGGCGGAGGTCATTTGAGTCCGGGACGTAGATCCTTCCATCGAGACGAAGGAAGCCGGTGTCATCTACTGACCACCGGGGATCTGACATGTCAGACAGGCGGATTTGTGAGACCGGGTCGTCCGGCAGTGCAGTCAGGATGTCATTATGAAGTTTCTCCACATCCATCAGTGCGACTGCTCGTAAGACCGGGTACTCTAGGTATGTGGCGCGAAGGGAGACCGCTAGTTGCTCTTGGGTGAAGACCGGTCTCAGGTTCTGCGGGTTCACTCGGGCATAGCCGCTATCCCCCTCTTTGGGGTAGACGTCCCATCGTCTAGTTAGGGCGTCGGGCTTAGCCCCGAGCTTACCGGGCCTGAACCTGATGATCATATTAAACTGAGAAAGGAATTCTGACCAGCGAGCTTGGTGGCGGGTGAGTACTTTAGAGGTGGAGAAGTACTCGAGGTTCTTGTGGTCGGTAACAACGTCGACCGGTGAGGCCGAGCCCTCAAGGTAGTGGCGCCAGGTCCGGAATGCTTCGAATATAGCAAGCAATTCCTTGTCGTGGGTGTCATAATTCAATTCCGGGGCCATCAGAGTCCGGGAGTAGAATGCGACCGGATGAATCTGGCCGTCGCCGCAAGTAATAGACAGAATGCCGGCGATGGCGTAGTCCGATGCGTCGGTCTCGACGGTGATAGGGACCCCGGGGATGAAATGAGTTAAGACCGGCGCGGTAGTGAAGGCGGCCTTGAGGTTATTAAATGACCGGCGGCACTCCTCGGAGAAGTTCCAAGGAGCCCCCTTGCGGGTAAGCCGAGTCAGCGGTACGACGATGTCCGAGTAATTGAAGATAAACCGGCGGTAAAAGTTGGCGAAGCCGAGGAAGGACTGAATGTCTTTGACCTTGCGAGGCTCAGGCCAATCGCAGATGGTCTGGACCTTTTCCTTGGACATCGTGAGGCCGGCAGGGGAGAGGTGGAATCCGAGGTATTCGACCGAGTCCGAGTGGAACTCGCACTTCTCCGGCTTCGCATAAAGGCCGTGAAGCCGAAGCCGGCGGAGGACTTCTCGGACATGCTGCTTGTGAGACTCTTTATCTCCGGAGTAGATCAGGATGTCATCTAAGTAGACGACCACACATACATCCAACATATCCGCGAAGATAGTGTTGACGAAGCGCTGGAAAGCGGCCGGGGCATTGGTGAGGCCGAAAGGCATCACTAACCACTCGTATGATCCATACCGAGTCCGGAAGGCGGTTTTCCATTCATCGCCCGGAGCAATCCGGACGAGATGGTAGGCATGCCGAAGATCAATCTTTGTATAGATCTTCGCTCGGCTTGGTGAATCCAGGAGGTCGGAGATGAGCGGTAGCGGGTATCGGTCCTTCTTAGTGATTTTGTTGAGGCCGCGGAAGTCTACGCAAAGCCGGAGGGAGCCGTCCTTCTTTTTGACAAAGAGGACTGGTGCAGCATATGGGGAGGAAGTAGGCCGAATGAATCCGGTAGTGAGGTTTTCGTCGATGAAAGTCCGGAGAGCCTGGAGCTCAACCGAAGACAGCGAGTAGATTGTGCCGAGAGGCGGGGTCGTTCCTTCTTCGAGCTCTATCTTTAGGTCGTACTCCCGGTGTGGCGGGAGTGCCGAGGCCTTGGCCTTGCTGAATACATCAGCGAAGTCATGGTACTCTTCCGGGACATTGGGTAAGGCCGGAGGAGAGGAAGCCGAGGCCGATCGGGCTTGAGCTGAGTCCGAGGGACGGAGTTGAAGTTGGAACTGGACGGACCCTTCTAGTTTGCAGGCGCGCACAAAAGCGGCTGCATTGATTAGAGAAACAAGAGGGGCCTTCAGAGGGGTGCGAGTCGGAGAGTCGGAGACCGGTACAGATGGCGCGAGGCCGGGTTGGTCACTAGGACCGGGGTCAGGAAGGCCGGTGGAGACCGGGCTTACAGGGGGTGTCGATGGGGTTGGCATTCCTTGTGTAGGAGTCCGGAATGCTAGACTGCTCAGTACCCAATCAATCAACGGATTGTAGCGGGTGAGCCAGTCACGTCCGAGGACTACCCTACACTCAGAATCCAACGGGGCTAAGAACAGGGTTACCGGGGTGACATCGCCGGACGCGAAGTGAATATTGACATCTACTGCTTGGGTTATGGTGAAGGTGGACGTTCCATCGAAAAGCCGGAGTCGGATTGGTGAGACCGAGTAAGGGGTAAATGAATGTTGATTAGCAAAATGATTATCTATGAAACAGTGAGTGGAACCGGAGTCCACTAAAGTACGAAGCCGAGGTAAATCTGGGTTTTCTAATGTGACATAGGGGGTTAAAGAATTCGGGCTGGAAAGAGCGGACGCGTTGAGACGAGCCTCCAAGTTTGCACAACCGGAGTCAACGCAGCTCCCAGATTGTGCGGAGTCCTGGGAGCCGCTACCTATTTTTTTGTCTCGGGGGTAGAACCCGAGCCCGAGGCCGGTGCGGCCTCGGTGGTGGCCGCAGCGCGAGCCTTGGCCTTTCCGGTCTTCTTGGGGCATTTGTCAGCGAAGTGACCGGACCCTCTGCAGAACATGCAGAGGTTTCCGTCTATGCGACACTTGCGTTCCTCGGGGGTAAGCTTTCCATCTTTGCCGAGTTTGCTAGGCTCGGGCTTGGACGAATTGCTGTTACTATTGTTGTTGCCCGGCTTCGATGAAGCCAGCTTGGGGGTAGAAACGGAGTTGTTATTGTTGTTGCCGGTCTTGGTCTTCTCTTGACCGGTCTTGGACTGGTTATTGTTGCCGGAGCCGCCGGACTTGTTGTTACTAGAGTTGGACGAGCCTTGGTGCTTACTCGCCCGCTGGACTTCCTCCTTGCGCTCCCAATAGCGCGCATCTATCTCCTGGGCGAGGTGGCGGAGCTCGTGAAGTGTCCGGGGTTTGCCAACTCGACAAACTTCGTCCTTAATCTGGTCTGGGAGTCCGGAGTAGAAGTGGTGGCGCAGCGCACCATCTCCGTAGCCTCGGACTTGCGAAGCAAGCCGATTGAAGTCAACTACGTATTTATTGATGCGCTGGCTATCTTTCATGTGCAAGTGGTCGAGTTGACTTTCGGCGTCAGCAACCGGGTCATGGGGTCCGAAGGTGGTTTGTAACTCTAAGACGAACTCCCTCCAAGAGTCCATCCAGAGAGGCCGGTCATCGGGGTCATCGAGCCCGAGTAAGTCCGGCTCGAACCACTCAAGAGCCATACCCTTGAGGTATGACTGGGCGAAGATGACCTTGGCGCGGTCGGTCCTGAAAGCCCAGGGTCGGTCTTGGAAGTTAAGTTCGCACTGGATGAAGAATGCGCGAAGCTTCTTGGGGTCGGTACCATCAAAGGTATCGGGCTCGCGTAGCTTGGTCCTGCTTGAGGACTCAGGACTAGTACGGGTGTTGCGAGCCAACAGCTTGATGGCCTTTGCGAGACTATCGAAGACCGTGACCGCGGGTTCGGTGTCCGGGTCTGGGAAGTCCGGATCGTCTTCCGGATCATTATCTTCCGGGTTATCATCACCGGGACCATTATCACCGGGGTCATCATCGTCTGGGTTGTTGTCATCATCGTTGCCCGGCCCGTCATCGCCAGGGTCACCCTCGGGGATGGGAGCAGTGGGACGACGTGGGGTGGGGGTATTAGAGGTGCGGGCTGAAAAGCCCCTGAAGGGACTAACGGGATTTGGAGAGCGCCTAGTGGTGCCCAAAGCAGCAAGTGCTGTTTCGCGGCGAGCCCCACTGGCTGAAGCGGAGTCGGGATTAGTGGCAGAGCGGCCACGGGGAGGTTGGAAGCGAGTCTTGGTTGCCATGATGGTTTAGACCCACACAAGTGGCGAGTCTGAAATACTGTCAAGTACGGGGATTGTCCGGGTTGAGGCCGGACCGGAGACCGAAGCGGGCGCGAGGCCGAGGGGTCGGGGTCAGGGATAAAGACGAAGGTACAGAAGGGTGGACTGTTTGGACTTAGCGACTGAAGGTACAGCGCTATTCCCTTGCGTGGATCTCAGTCCGAGTCCGAGGCCGAGGCGGGGTTATCAGAGGTGACTTAGTTGATTTCAGACTGAAGTCTACAGGCCGAGTATCTACGAGCTTATATACTAGAGTAGCTATAGTATGGAGACCGGTAATGCCGGTCTCGCAAGGATTGCTAAGAGGATTGGTAAGACAGGTATTAGTAACGTATGACTAAGGTAACAGAGACCGGGACAGGTGGACCGGGGACAGGACCGGGGACAGGACTTAACCGAAATGACAGACACTGCAAAGCAGTGTCTACCGCGCTAGACCAACTGGAGATGCGGGACAGGTGGGGCCGAGGCCGGACTGAGTGAGTGCGAGGCCGAGTCCGGCCGGGGTCGAGGCATGACTATGACACAACCCCGCTGTTATTGGCACCGTCTATCATGAACTAGACGAGAACTCCCCTCTCGACCTCGTCTACCACGCCACCATCCAAGCCCTTCAGCTTGAGGAACTCTCCAGATATGTCCATACCCAGAACCCTCTCCTGTCTCCCGCTCACACCATCTTGGGAGAGATCGCCCTCCAGCAGGTTCCCCTGCTTCTTAAACTCTTTGACGTTCTTGGAGGTGCAGACCTCATTTATAACGTTCGTCAATACCCAATGTTGGTTGCACCACCCCCTCCTGGGTCTCGAAGACCCTCTACCGCAACTTCCCCTCCGGTTTCCTCCGTGTCGACCTCCCCTCCGGTGTCGTTGCTGTCGTCATCCTCCCACTCATCCTGCTCTCTCCGAAGAGCCAACAGACCCCGTGCCTGCTGTTTGTCAGGCCCTAGCCCTCAACCCTGCGAGTCTCACGACTCTCCATCTGAAGTGGATCCTGAGACCGCCTTCGGTGTCTCCCATGCTGAACTCGACTACACGTTAAATATCGTCGAAACCCTTGCACAGTTGCCACCGACCCCTGTGCTGAATGCCATGACAGAGTTTGATAGACCTCTTACTCCGTCTGATCCACGCTATCGTCAAGTGTGTTACGTCTGCCGCCGCCTTGGCCACATCCGCATCAACTGTGGACTGTATGAATGTCCCCTTTGCCATGCTACTCATCCTGGGCATACTCAAGCCCAGTGTCCTTCTATATGCCCTCATCGTCCTTTACAGGACAGAATAGCTACCCCCGCCCTGGTAGACGATTGTACCCTCGTCGGGAGCGAGGATAACGACTTGTACGATAACGACTTTGACTTTGACGACTCCGCCATCAGCAACATGACCGGAGAACCTTACAGAGAGTAGTTGAAGTCGGGGACTTTAACACTTAGAGAGGGGGTAATGTTATGTTTCACCCCTAACTTTTCCTCTTTTGTTGTACGTTTACTTTACTTTTGATCCGTTGGACTTAGTTTCCTTTTAGAGCCATCTTCTCTCTGATCCGATGGCTCTCTGTTTCCACCATTGGCATTACTGGCTCGTTACATGCTCAGGACATGTGTTGTCGTTGTTCAACCAATGGCGTAGTTACCTCTGGTACATGAGGATGCCTCATGGTCCTCCTCTTGTAGTATTTAGGTCGCCGGCTCAAGTCCTGGAAACCCAGACTTGAGCTGCTCAATTATATGCAGCATTCTCAGAACTTCGCCCTCAGTGTCCCTCACAAGGACCACTCTTACCGGCATTGCCTCAAATCCTCTGTTGTTTACAGAGGTTACTGTAGCCGTTGCTCAGTAGAAACCTTAGTCTGCGATTCAAGCTCTCCCTACATCTTGACTTCGGTCGAGCGTAACAGTATCCCTCCTGACCAATGGCACCTTCTGCTGCTGTGACTTGTATGTTTACTTTTTTCATTTTGTTTACTAACTATTATTACCAGCCCCCTGCATACATGCCCACAGATTGCCTGCTTGCACTCGCTTTCGAACAAACTGGCTAGTAAGTACTTATACTCTGTCACTTTTTTGTTTCATCTCACTAACTATAGTTACAGGGCACACCCACACTCGTGTACACCTGCACCTGCACAGCATGATTGCATGTGCTACTTGGTGTATATATATTCATTGTCTAATTATTCTGCTCATACACACTCACCTAGCATACCCTAACAGATAGCACCATGCACCCTTGTAACTTTTTTGACTTTTTGACTTCAATAAATAGTGTGATGAGTAAGAAAAGTGAGAATAGTTGGAAAGAGTTGTAAATAGTATGTCAATAGTAAAATTAGTATTTTGTAGATTTCCTGATGACTGCCAGATCCCAGTAGTTGCCTCCCACAACCCGCCAACACACATCCAATGCTATTACACTTAATGTCCATTCTGCTCACATGCTTCCTCGTCCGCGATAACCTCCTATCTCCGCCATCCTCAACTGTCGACTCATCGTCCTAGGGGAATGTAATCACACATGTTCTCGCGTACCTCGTCTCACCCCTACCTTCGGACGGCGCACGCCAAACACCTGAAATAGAATACTGTCTCCCGCGAGAAAAATCAGTCTTGTACTCGTTGGAGTGTTCCTCGGCAGCATATACGTGGTGCTGATGGGAGTAACGAGAGTAAGCAACTTCATACAGTAACAATGTTCCACTCCGTCAACGGGCCTTCCTCTGTCTCAGGTGTTCCGAATAACCTTCTGTAGCATGTCAGCCTCACTGATGCCACTTGTCGTCGCTCAACCGACGGCGTGTTCTTCCATTCGATCAGTGAAAGCGTCTTACCCCATCTTGTCATCACAAGGGCATATACCTCCTTTCGACAGCGGTTCAACTGCGCGCCCCGTTTCCTTCATCGGCGGACGCCGACACCTCCACAAGTGCATCTCCTAATGTCGCTGAAACCAATCTCCTTTCTCTTCGACTGGCCTTTCCTCACGGGCGCAGAAGGACGCACACCGGTTCGGTGGGCAGGGCCATTCTTTGGTGAAAATGAAGTCCTCCGGCTTGAGAGCAGTAGCTGAGGAAGGGCTCTAACTCCGAGACCGAGCTTTGGACATTGTGGCAGAAGGGGAAAGGATGAGCAAGCAACACGTTCGCAGTCGCAGCGCCCCGGCCGAACCTGAACCGAAATGACTATGGTAGCAATCTGTACAGCGTCGTAGGGCGAGTTGCACCGAGCCTAGATGACGGCCTTTAGCATGGAATAATTAGGTAAGTAGATTGATGTGGGGGCTGACCCTATAATTTGCTGTGGATCCAAAATCCTCTGAACTGTGGCTCTCAGTCTCAAAAACGCGTAAGCGCAGTGAAGCTGGAGACGGCGCAAAGGCCTCCGTTGTGCTGTCCACCCAGCCTAAATCGCAACTGGGCCCTGTTCTCGGGTGGGTTCCCTGGCCTTGTTGATGACCAGCCTGATCAACCCCTGACCACCGTCTCCCAGCTAATTTCCCCTCCGTCAAATCTTCAAAATCAACCACATTCAGTTGCTACCAGACTAGGAACAATAAAAAGGCTGTCGGAGACTCGGACGACGCCGAGTCCATTGATGGGCCCACTCATCGCCGGGGAAACCGACTCCGTCGACTTCCACTGGGCCAACCAGGCTACAGGATGTCGGTGCGCCTTACTCTAAGCTACTATTCTATACGACCTTTCTGACACTCCCCAGCTGCCTTCTAACAGGTACTTGGTTGGCGTGCACGATAAGAAAACTGGCAAAACCACTATCCGTCCGACACCACTCCACATCCTTACACGCGATGTTAAGGCTCTTAAAGGCCAAGAACCTATAGCTGTATCAGTGCTCCAGCGGCTGGAAGCTCGTGCTGCACTGGGTGAGTCGTTTGGTACCAAAAAGGCCAAACTAGCTATCAAGGCACAGGAGCAAAATAAGGTCGACGTCTCTGCCATGGAAAGTGTGGTAGGTCATCTACAGGAGAGCATACAAAAGAGTACTCAAGCTCTGCCGTCCAAAGGTTCGCCTTGCCGTTTTCTCTATATCGCTTCAACCTAATTAGGGGGGCCCTCAGAGGAGGCTCAGGCCACGGCTGATAGCACGCGTTTGGTTCCTCCTTATAACGCGGAAGCTACTGTCCCTAGCGAAGTTTACTCCTCCACAATATAATCCCTGAGACAGAATGGAAAACGCTATCCGAAGCTCCGTTCTTGGTGGTTGAACACAAACCAACGGATACCGCTCCTTTCCTTTCAAAGATCCAAATGGATCAATCAGCATTTGCATTCAATCTGCGACTCTTCATCTCCTAGCAAAACTAACATGTACATCTTCCGTGTATTTAAAGGTTGCCCACTGACTTTCTGTGCAGCAAGATTCTTCAGTACGTCGCTTATATGATGCTGTTCCGGCAATTGGCCATCCGAAGCAATCTTGGAAAAGTTTCTCTGCAAGAGAAGTTAACCTCTATGCCGTCCGGTGTTGCAGGCGGTCTGTTGTCTCGATTCACGGAGAGTGTAAGGACGTCTTCCAAGTTAGTGCTTCCCGCCCTTCCTACGTACTGGAGAAGCCGACACATTATGGTTGAATAGGTCATAATTCACGTCTCAGAAAGAGACGCTGCTGCTAACACACATGTTCGCACTGTGTCTGCGTGTTGATGATTACGCGACGAATGCTGAAATAATAGCCAAAGATCTGAGTCAGTCTACGCAGTCGTAAGTGAGATGTAATTTGCGCCAAGCATTCCCTAATCTTGCTTCTTGGATAGCATTAATACGCTCTTCAAGTCAATGGGTATGTTCTTACGGGCTTCCCAATGGACATTACATGTTGATGTGTTGTAAGATGCCAGATCACTAAGCTCACTGTTGCGGACCTGAAAAGGCTTGGTCTTCCCGACAGTGCTGCAAAGACGAAGCACGCATTGCTCAGAGTTCCACTCGAGTTTCCACAGCCGCGTGGTAAACGTCGACATGGATAGGAACGTCGATAGGAAATTGAACACACGTATTGGTTCTCGTGCATTACTTCAGTGCCCTCACCATCTTCGATTTCCTTCATATAAACACAGGGTTTCTGAATGGAGACTCGATGTCAAATGTATAGGTAAATAGTACATAAAAATATACAAGTCATTCCGGAACCTTCGACCATGCCTCGCATCTTCAATCCTTCGATACCCGAATAACAACCTCTCCGACATGTTTTTGCGATTCTAAGTCTACGCGTCTATCGCCTGTTGGAAAGAGAAGACTTTCAACGACAGGATGAGGGTTACGAGCTGTGAACAAGCGATTCATATCCTCGAATCTTCACGTCGGGTGAGTGGATGTCAACGCAATAGAACAGACTGAATTTACTGCATAACGGAACCCACAAGAATACCGTGAAACGTGATAGCAATTCAGATGACAGTATTTACCGGAATCTCTTGTTTACCCTTGAACGTGTCGGTGCCTGTTGGTCCACCCACACTCGCGAACGTACCCCGGATACGAAGCTGATAATGTGAACACACCCGGAGTCCTTAACAACCCCACTAGACTGCTGAAGTGTATTTGATCCGCCCGTGATCCCCCTGCCTCCGGTCTGCAAAGCAGGAGCCCTTGATTATCTGCAAATGTTGAAAAAATCTAGATCAGACGCACAATCTCCTCATCCCAGGCATCTTCTTGCAGTTGATTCGATGCTACGCACCCATTTTCCTCGCTATCTCCAACTTCTCGTCCGAGGAAAATGTCACGATTACATTTGCACCTGACGCAAGAGCTATCAGAGCAGCAAAACTTTGTTACAACCAACCGTCATCGATGTGTTAACCGCAAGAATTTTGAATGCGCGCACGTCGACACACCGCCTGTTCTGAAGAGCAAGAATATAGTCTCCGCGTTTCATGCTTTCAGGGGCCGCGGTCCCATAAGCGCATTATACGCCGTCAGCGTCGCACACCTGTTACACGCTACTCAAACCTAATCGCACGGCTAGAAACGGTGTGAGACTTACGGTAGGGTCGAAGCCTCTTCGTAGGACAAGAGGTCGGGAATACGGATAATAGACTGGCTAGAGATCCAGCGACGACGCATGGCCTGGGGCCGCAAAAGTAGGAACATTGATATATTTCCTTAGGACCCCATCAGCGTCCCCACCGAGGGCATTGGCCTTGATTGCCTCCGCCAGATCTCCACAAACGTGCTCCAGTGCACCTTCGCCGCCGGAGCACAGAACCAAATCGTTGGCCACGCTGGAATTCCCCGCACCTTCAAATGAGGAACGGCGGATAGTGCAAGATGACATACGCACCATCCATATCTGCGATGATCCGTAAGCTAATCACGGCACTACGCGAAGAGAGGTTCAGTAGTATGTCAACACGCGAAAGTGAGTTACTTGCCTGGAGGGATACGGCGTGGATCTCGATTGTAACCTCACTTGCTCATGAAGGCGATATGGAAGCTGACACAAGCTTCAAGTTTGGAGGTTTGTTACTTTGTCGAAGTAGTACACGTCCTTCGTATACATGAACCCACCATGAAAGCTCCTGGCAAGAAAACTCACTGGAGATCGATATCCATGAAGCGTCTGAGCTAACGTAACTGGCATGGTCACCGTCCGCCGTTTCCTGCCTTGCACTGATCGCATATGTATACGGCTTGTTGCGTATGGTAAAGGACATAAATGCATCTTACGTTGACGGTACTCAGTATGTAGATGAGTGTCCGATTGCGCCTGTGGCAGGATTGTCATAACGTCAATGGTAATTACACTGGACAATTGCTGATCTCAGAAGGTCATTTCGAGAGTGGGGGAAGCTATTGGAGGTGAAATATTTGGTCGACCTGAGATACCCTCGAGATGCTTCAAGCTGCTGCGACTAGTGCTTCCATAGGAGTGGAAGTGCCTCCGCCAGGATGTAAAATTGGCAGCCCGGATATGAAGGTATGAGTTCTTGCTTCCTCAAGTGGAAATCACCTAGCTGGCATGATGGAGCAGGTCGTCCAATTCCATCGCTGCTGGCACGTGGCAGCTGTGCTAGTCGGTCCTCACGGCAATCTGCACATCCACAGCCCTTACTCTGTCCTCGTTGACACTAGTGTACTTGGCAGAATGCTGCCATTTTGCCACTGGCAGTAGTGGGAGGGGCTTTGGCAGATATTGGTAGAATCAATATTTGCTGCATACAGTACAGTAGTTGTACAACCAGAAATACAAGTCAATTTTCAAATCTCTGTTGCCTTTCTCACACAGTATGGCTTCTGAAGTGCTGAAGAAGGGTCACCACTGGTGAAAGTGGTTGCTGATAACTTTTATCCACTCGAGAGGGTTGACAACAAATCTAATCAGTAGTACTATGAATGCAAGCACTGTGGGCCCACTGGTGCTGATGACAACTACCTTGCTGGACCAGAGTTGATCACAGATGATGATGTTGCAGAGGCTTTTGATGACCTCAAGTGGTACAGAGTAGTAGAGGCAGTAATGGCTGGTGACTTGCCTGCATATGAAGGCCTCAAGCAACAAGTTCTTCAAGGTACAGTGTATTCCTAGGAGGAACTTGAATATGTGGAGATGGGTCTCACACCAACAGGGTTTCATGTAGATGTCAGTGCCATCCATCAGGCAGCACTGTGGGCTGGCATATTGATTCACTCATGTCCTCTGACCCCATGTAGTCAGCTTAGTCACAACATATGGGTAGCCTGCACACCAAATTACCATCACTCATGTAGAGCCTGATGTGGGCCCATCAAATTAATTAAGTCATAACATATGAAGAAGCCCTGAAGTGCAGAGTGACAGCAGCAAATGAGCAGGCCCATGACAAGGATATTGCAACATTCCATCCTTTTCAACATATTAGTGGGCCCATCATGTATATGGTGTGTGTGTCACAACCTGTGGACTGGCCCATCCAAAGGATGCTGCACCCATTGAAACTGATAGTCAGGCCCATTGATGGGATAATGCACCCATCAGAACATATGGGCAGGCCCGATGCTAAGATGGTGGGTGATATGACAACCCATGGACAGGCCTGTCCAAGGGATATTCTACCCATCTAATCTCATGGGCAGGCCCATCAGGAAAATATCAGATGATGTCACATCCAAGGGCAGCCCCGTAGAAGGGGTGCAACATCTATCAAAACATATGGGTAGGCCTGAGATGTATATAGCAGATTAGATCACAAGGCATGGAAGGGCCTGTCTATGGGATGTGCAATCTGACAAATCAATTGGGGAGGCCTGTCAGGTGTATATTGATGCCATTGAAACCCAATGATGGGGCCATCCATTGGATGTTACATCCAATGGATCTGATGCACAGAACCATCATGTACATCTTGGATGGGGTTGCATCCCATGGGCAGGCCCATCATGTGTACATTGGATGGGGTCTCAACCCATGGATGGGGCTGTAAATGGGATGTTCCATGTAACTATTCTAATGGGCAGGCCCATCAGGTACATATTGGATGATCTGGTAACTAAAGGACAGGCCCATAGAATGGGTTCAACACCCATAGGAATATATGGCAGGCATGTCATGTGTATAACAAATCATGTCTCAACCCATGGACAGGCCTGTGAATTGGGTGTTCCATTCAACAAATCATATGGGAAGGCCCATTGGGCATATTGCAAATGATGTGGTAACATGAGGAGGGGCCTGTTGAAGGGGTGCAACATCATTGGGAACATATGGGCAGGCCTGTAATGTAGATAATGGATGGGGTATCAACCCATGGACAGCCCTGTCCATGGGGTGTTCCATCTGACATATCTTATGGTCAGGCCTGATGGGTATACAGCAGATGATGTTGTAAGACAGGGATGGGCCCATGGAAGGGGTGGGACATCAATGGTAGCATATGGAAATCCCATTATGTATATAACTAATTAGGTCTCAACCCATGGACAGGCCCATCCATGGGATGATCCATCTGACAAATCATTTGGGCAGGCCCATTGGGTCAATAGTGGATGAGATGGTAAGAGGAGGACAGGCCTGTAGAACAGGTGCAACATGCATCAGAGCATATTGGGAGGCCCATCATGTATACAACGAATAAGGTCGAAACACATGGAAGGACCTGTCGATGGGATGTTGCATCCAACAAAGCATATGGGCAGGCCCATCAGGTATATACCGGATGATGTGTTAACATGAGTACTGACCCATAGTGTGGGTATGACATGCATGGGAACAAATGGCAGGCCTGTAGGGTATATATTGGATGGTGTCACAACCCATTGGTGGGCCCATCATGGGGTAATCCATCCAACAAATCTCATGGGCAGGCCCATCAGGTACATATCAGATGATCTGGTAACACAAGCATGGGCCCATCCATGGGATGTCCCATCCTAAAGATCTCATGGGCAGGCTTGTCACATACATATCAAATGGGATCCCAACACATGGATGGGCCCATCCATGGGGTGTTCCATCCATCAAATCATATGGGAAGGCCTGTCTTGTAAATAGCAGATGATGTCCCAACTCAAGAATGGTCCCATTGAAGGGATATGAAGGCCATCATAAATAGGTTGGGGACATATCCAATCTGATCAAATTCCATGAACAGGCCAGTCCATGGGTAAGTCCATCTGTTGAACCAGATGGCTGGCTTCATTGGGTATGTTGCAGATGCCACATCACTCCATTGAGAGGCATTTCAAACAAAGGGTGGAACTGTCAGAACTGATGGTGAGCAGGCTCATCGTTGGGAATGTGGGCCATCATCACAACCATGGACAGGTCTGCCATCATGATTGTTGATCATATTAAAGATCAACAATCATCAAATGGCAGGGGGTAAGTAGAAAAAATGTATCCTGCCCATGACATTGCCCCATTGTTGTAGTATCAATTGTTGACTGTGGAAATCATATCTGCTCTTGTGTTTGAGTTACAATTAAAGGGGCAATAAAAATTGACCTTTCATAGCTGCAATTTCATGTGCAGGCATTTGATCAGATATCAGGTGCCAACTCATGTCATAATTCGAAAATTTGGCAAATTCAGCATTGGTACTCTTGACACACAGGATTTCCATCTGGCCATTTGCCTCTTGTCTGTGATACAATGGCTGCTGTGAAATGACCCACCAACACCTCCAATAATTGGCAAATGGTTCTAACTGACTCTGTCTGTGAGTACATGATGGCCAGGCTGTGTGAAGAGATATTGGATGGCCCACATGCCCTCCCACCAATAACCATTCCATTGCAAATAGCTTGTGAGGTGGACCACATTTTAGCCATCATCATACAAGCATATCAAGAGTGTAGTGAGTGCCCAAAATCTGCAGAATGAAAAATGGTTACAACCTTCAAAAAGTAACAGCTGACATAAAGCAGGATGTTAAGACCAACACAGCCCATTCAAACTATATGGAATTTACCTGTCCTACAGTCTTGATTGACAAGGAGGGTGGCATCCTGCTATGGTATCTCCCAAATGCCATCAGCCAAGCCTATCAGGTTGAGCAACTGAATTTCAGATTGCTTAGAATGCTAACATGGGGACCAGTCAGAAGTTTGGAATTCTCTTGGAATGCTCAGCATTCTGCTTCAATGTAGCTTGAAGTCCAATGGAACAAGCAGATGGCAGCACAATGTGAAAAACTTTCACAATGCTGCAATTCTTAAAGGCACCATCAACCTCTCACCTGCATGGTTTCAACAAGGGTGTGGAGTAGGACATTCACTATTCATGCATGGTTCAGGCTGAAATGCAGTCCCCAGCCAAGCAACCCAATGCATCATCCCAAAGTATCACTAGTCCTAAAGTCAAAATCATGTTCGAAGGAGGTGCACAAATGGCTGCAGTGCACAGCTGGCCTACATGCCATCCTATCAGGTGTGCTGTGGCTCATCCACCTGAACATGTACCTGCACAGATGGGAGGCAATCACACAACTCAGATTGAATGCTGCCACATGGCAGGACCAGGATATGGAGGTGGTCTTGCCATTGTGGAACTTGGTCTACAGTTCCATGTCTGTGATGGTGAATCACACTTCACCCCCACATAAAGATATGAATGGCTGGAAGGTGTGGCTGGATACCTTGCTGACCATTGGCAACTACCCACAGCTCGACTTTTTGATCCTGGAGCTCGGAATACAGCTGCAGTATAATCCAGGCATGGTGATTGCACTTGCAGGTTTGGCATTGGTTCACAAAGTCGATGGGATAGATGGAGATTGGGCATGCCTGGCATATTACATGTGAGAGAATGTCCATCAATATGTTCAAGTCTTGCTATGTAAGAGACCACACATATCAGACATAGCTGTGGATTTGTGGGCAGTTTGGCCATAAACACAAAGGCATATTAATTTACTGATGCATATCAAAAGATGATTCTCAATGAGAGGGGTCTTCATTCTTCAGAAATCATGGCTTGTTGCATATTGATCTCGGTCATGCCAGGTGCAGCGGGAAATCATCATATCTACTCAACATAAGTACACAATTTGCATGCAGCAATGTCTGTGTACAATCCCAACATCTGCGCCATGCATGTCAACTACTCAAATAATTCCTCCACCTGTGCATTGAGGTTGGGGAGTAGTGCCTCTACTCGGAGCACGTTGTTCTTGTAGTGCTCCACATGCGATTCCAATGCCCCATGGAGGTGATCCTTGATGGGTGACTTGTCCAATGGCCAAAAGTCCTAAGTGTATTATCAGTATCTACTTCCTCTAAGAGTTGCAATTCAGAGCTCAGACCCTGAAATACTTTTGTGCAATGCACTGAACCTCATTGGAGTGCAAGATGCACATGTCACTTGCATAGTTTGACACCACCATCAACCACCATGGAAACACAAAGCTGCCATCTTTCTGCAGGTGTGGAGTCCACTGTGGAAGCAACTCCATAACATTTGTGCAGATATCAGACATCTGTGATTCTGGAATTTTTGACAGAGTATTGTGGAAGGTTTCTTCTGTCCATCCACCCATATGATGCAGAATGTATGATGTGGGAAGTGGGGGCCAATAACAATTCTGCATGACTGATATTGGGATGAGACAGTCCAGGGCACTCTGAATAATCATGTGTCAATGCCTTGCAAATCTGCCAGCATGGAACACTCACCATATCAATGCAGAGATTGCTATACCAGTTGACTGGCCATTTGGCCATGGTTGGCAGATGTACCAGGTGCTGGACAGCAGTCTCAATGTGGCAGCCCATGTCCATGACTGAATGCCAGGCCAGGTATCAAGGTTGTGCTGCATACTGCTGAAGGCCAATTGCAGCAAATGGGTCATAGAAGTCATCCAAATCATCTAGTTGATGGAGGGACCTTTCTGCTTCATCACAAAGGTCCATGCATTGTAGTACTGCATAGGCAAAATCTGTCACCATCCATGCCATTGCATCCATGACTGGTGGATCAAACTGTGCATTTGGGTAGAAGGGAAAATGATATTGGACAGGACAATGGACAAGCCTAAGCTGATGAATGGCCCAATAAACTGTGTGCAAGTTGAGTGATGATGGAACATTGTCTGAGGTTCTTACTGGCATGATCAGCTCCTGGATGTATGAAACCATGAACCTCCATTTTGTGCTTCTTGCCATCAGACAGGTCATGGCCTGTATCATGTCTACTGGCTGGAATCATTGAATTCGGAAAAATGACACTCACCCATCCAGGTGGAATGTAGGTGCATAAATCTCTGTTGCAGTCAGCATCTTTCTGCATGGGAAAATACATCTGGCCGATCTTCAAGAAGTGGCAGACGAGCAATGCTGATGTCTTCAGCCAAGAAACAAGTGTCTATAATGAAGGAGCATTACCAACATGGTGGAATGGTCCAATGAATGCTTACCATCAGATGAAGGTCCTGGGGGTTGTTCAGAAGATGTGCCTGTGTCCATTGCTGTAGTCATCAAGAGGGAATCCCAATGTGGACATAATTAACTTGACATATGGGTGTCATCCCCATCAGGTGATGTGACTGAATGGTGGGAGTTGGATTCTTGTGAGGAAGGAGGTAGAGGTGGGATTGGATCATTTATCATCCCCATGTCATCCAACAGTGGAGGTGGAGGTGGGATGAGGGCATTTTCAGTCTCATCTTCATCAGACAGTGGCAGGGGGGGTTGCTCCTCACTATTGTCACTTTCTTCACTAGGTGGCAGTGGTGGTGCCTCCTCAGCCACATCCTCAATATTGTCAGGAGGCGGCAGGGGGGGTGGAATTTCATCTTCTATTGGCGCATTGTCCTCACAGGGTGGAGGTGGCAGTGGAATTGGATCAAGCATTGAGGCAGAAACCTCAGAAAGCTGAGGTCAAGGTGGAAAGTGCTCCAGCATCTGGCTATGTCCACTGTGGCTTGTGGACTGTTGGATGGTTCCTGCCTTTTGACCCCTCCTTGAGGAGCCTGTGGATCATGGAGGGTCCTCCCCCCTGGCTTTGATTTGGTAAATGTGAACTATGAATGATTAATGGAATTGTGGCATGAAATCAAATGAACCCAACCTCCAGGATTGAAGTGTACTCTGTGGGGCAATTGGTCTGCCATAGGGGATGGGTGCTGATCAATTTCACTGATTAGAAGCTGTTGCCACTCCAAATATCAATGTTCAATGCCCAACTATGGGAACATCTGCCATGAGGTGGGAGTCACAAATGTCATGTTTCTGTGGCCATCAACACAGATAAATGCAAGCCACCTGGCATATAATCCAGGGGAAATGCTGCCAACTACATGGCAACAGCATGAGTGCAGACACAGTTGCATGTGAGTCAAAATAAAATGATTGGGGCCCTGCATAACTGGGTCCTAACATGAACATTACAGGCTGCACTGAATCTATGATTTCATCACCTCTATAATGTTATATGTACATTTGGATCAAAACTACATCAGAGATCATTACATCTTTGCCTGCTTGCCTGAAGAAGCCCCTGGCTCCACCAATGTATGCTTCCGAGATTGCTTGAATGGAGGGGAAGGGATGTCTGCATCCAGCCTGGCAGGGGCCTGATGGACCTGAGGGGATTTCCAGATGCCCTCCATCATTCCATCTCTACTGCTCAGTGCCAATTTCCTCTGTCCAGATTGGGTATCCATATCACTGCACTTTGGTATGCCCATCTGTCAGCTCTTACTGGTGGTTTCAGCATGATGTTGAGCTGCATCTTGTCTGGAAAGTGGAGGGTTTCTGTGTTCCTGGCCTCCTTTCTTCAAGGACAGCTTCAGCCTTACCTCCATGTGCTTGTCTCAATGTCCATATGGATTTTGAGGTGCATCTGTGGTGAATGGAACACTACACAAATGATCATCACCCTGATTCTTGGACCAATCCTTAAGCTTTCTGGTGAAATCAATCATCTCATCTATGAAATAGTTAATACGATAGTGCTCCAATGCAATGGAAACTAACCTGGCATTGCTTTGGACAGTGTGGGCAATTCGTCTGCTGTGCCTAGAGCCTCTGATCCATCAACTTCATCAGAATGGAATGTATCATCATCTGCATATGAAATGGTAGGTGCTTTCATTGCCCTCCCAGGGAATGGAGTTTTATTGCACACCCAGTGGGTGTCTTTCGGATGCTCATCATCAGGCTGAATCTGTGCTGTTGTCTTGCACAGGATGGGAGTTGCTTCATGACCCTGGTTTGGCTTGGGCTGCTGATCTTCCAGCAGGTCATCATCATGATCAGTGTCAGTCTCCAGAACTATCCTCCTGCAATGGAGACATTTTGGGTGGGATGACTTTGCTCCACTATTGACCTGGCCACAATGATCATGGCTCAGTCTGGGCATGTCGACAGCTGTGAAGATGGCAGGAGATGCTTGTGGAATGGCATCCATGTCACTGCTGTGGACAGTTTGCAGGAATGTGATTGCTCTGCCCTGTCCCTCTCCCAGCCAATCTGACTTTTGAATTGTCTGAGCTGGGGCTTTGGATTGGGCTTGAGCAGTTGCAGGCATTTGTGACCTGGATTGCTGGTCCCTTGCAATCTGAAGGGGAATTCTGCCTTCCTCCACTGGGGGCTGCAATGTCCCAGAGTGATCCAGCCACTTTTGAAAGGCAAATACATCACCCATGTCAGTTGCCTGCCATTGATGCCAGAAGCTCAAAAGCTTGGTAGCTGCTGAAACTGATGTATGACTCAGATCGATGGTAAAGGAGAAATTGGTGGGGAGATGTTCAGTAGCAATCATTTCCCATTGATGTGCTCTGAGCTGTTTGAACAGCACAGCCACAGTAGCCTTTCTGCAGGTCCATCCTTAAGGCCACTCATTAGAGCAACTTACACCTATGAATCTGACACTCACTGTAGTGGGCTGTCATGAATCCATGCACCATCTTTTGCAGTAAATCATGGGACAGACCTGCAATCTCACCAATTGATACTGTCCCATCTTCTTTGGTCACCAAAGTGATGGGATCCACTTTCACAGTCATCACAGCCTTTTTCCACAGGCTTCCTTCACTTTGGCCATCTTCTTCATTGTCTGAAATTTCATCCTCTTCAAATGCTTCCCCAAGATAATCCTGCCACAACCCCTCGAGGTTCCAAACCTCATTAAACAAGGTTCTGTCTGCAATATCTCAGTTGAAGTCCATGCTAGGAAAGGATTAGCCCTGCACAATGATATTTGATAGACCTTGGAACTCACATGCATGCCTCCACAGTACCTTCTGCATTTTTCCACCTGGCAAAGCATATGACCTGCATGCCACAATACCTCCACATCTCTTCTGCAAAATTGCAGAAATACTTATACCTGTATTTTGCTGCATTTCTAAGCACCCACATCATTTCACAAACACTTTGCCAATCTGTGCAGCTGAGAACTCACTTGGCTTTTATGTTGGGGGTGGGTCCTTCCATCCCATTCCATTTAGCAGCTATGTCCTGTGTGGCTGCCAACTGCTTGTCAGAGAGGTTGTCCTGTATGAATGTGGTGAGCACCTGCTGATAGACCCCAATTGGCTTAGGGCCTTCTTCATCCCCAGCATCCTCCCTCATGGTAGCAAGTTTCTTCTGCACACAGTCATGATACAGTTCCTGAATGACTGACCACATGGAATACTTGTATCCAGCCCAGAGCATCATTCTGGGCTTCTCGGAACACAGCAGTATCTTCAACCAAGTGGTGACAAGCTGGAAGTTATTCATTAGTCTTGGAAGACCCATCCAGAGCTGCATCTACATACCCCTGCCTTCAGCTGCATTTCTGCATGTGACAACTGCATGTTCTTGTCTAATTCATGCAGCTCCCCCAATATGGATAATGTGTGTGGCCCTTTCCTCTCCTGTTACTTCCCAAGCTGTTTGCAGTGTGCTCAATTCTGCCTCCCTGAAGGTGATTGTCAAGCAGGAGATGCCACTCTTGTCTTACAAGCATACACAACAGTGACTTGCCTTTGCTCTTAAGCACCAAAACTGGACTGTGGATGACTGCACTAGGGTCATCTGGTCAGTTGAGCCCAAGATCAATAGTATTGGACCAGATGTAAGGAAATTTGTGTGGAAAATGGTAGGGAAGTGTTTGCAGGATAATTCTCCTGCTTGACTACAGCCTTCAGGGATGCAGAATTGAGCACACTGCAAACAGTTTGGGAAGTGACAGGAGAGGGAACAGCCACACACATTATATGGGCAGCCTGGACAGCATTTTCAGCTCTTCCAGAGGTCATACTGGTGAATATTCTCCTCTGCCAGGAGAAGAAGGCTGGTAAGGATGTCCTAGTTTGAGGTTTTCCTTAATCTAGCTGGAACTCTTTGATGACCCTGGCCACAGTAGAGCTCCCCTGACCAGTTGTGGAGGAGATTTGATGAGCAGAAAGGCCAGATTCAGAAAGAAGGTGGATATTTGCTCTAGCAAAGGCAAAAATGCATTTCATGGTGAAGTAGGGTTAGCTGAGTGGGACCCAAGCCATTTTTATGGCTCAGGATTATGTACATTACATAATCAGTCAGGGTTGAAGCAAAAAATCCCTCAGAAGTTGCCAAATCTTTATGTTATTTACTAAATAATGACTGACAAGATCATGCTCAAAAAAGTGTCCCAATGACATGTCATTTTAAAATGGTTATATCTTGGTGGCATGTCAACCAAATTACATAAGCAAGCCCTTTCTGTCAAGGCAACGGTTAGTACTACCTTTTGTCCTGCAGGAGTTTGAACTAATTCCTATTGGCTCTCTCGTAAATCTCAACTCTTTCAAAAATCACCAAACATTGGGACACTTTTTTGAGCCACTGTATGTTTGCAGTCTTGGATGACTTTGTGAGAGACAACCTGGAATGTGGGATGTCCAGGATGAACTATTACTCAAAATGGCAACAGATGACTTTGGGTGTCTTTCCTCACCTAGTTCCAGTAAGTCATTGGGCCACAATGGTCGATTCCAGGCCATCTGAGGCAGTAATATCGCCAGGACAGATACCATGAGTTGCTGTGAGTTGCACAGCAATGGTGACTCCTGAAACTGTTGAAATGGAATGGCTTCCTGGGATGTGAGAAGGCTCCTAAGCAAGGTGACCTGGGGTTATTTTGTGCGACATGTCTGCAGCCTGGGATCAATGTCGACCTGACAGAAGATCTGGATCAGTAAGTGGTGGGATTAGGCTTGTCTCCATTGTTAACCTTCTGAAGTTGGAGATATACCCACATGTTGGTGATGGATGGAAACTTCAAAGCTGAACATATGCACAACAGGTGCCCAGCAGATCAGGTGTGGTTGATGGATGGCCACAGATACATGGTGACAGATCCAGAGTATCAGGCATACTTGAAGGACATGCCCCATGTCACAGAGGTACAATTGTCGGACCACTGTTGCCATTCAATTACCCATGCTCTTGCTAGAAATCTGCATGCAACAATCATAAGGCAATCAATCAGGCCAATGCCCAATGGGGCTGACTTCACTCTATGGGAATTGGCACAATGGCTTGCACTCTGTTGTCAACTTCCAAAAGGGCAAAAGGTAGGATATCATATCAATCATGCACCTCCCACTCATGGAAGTTCAGGCAGTTAAACATGGATTACTCATTGGTGAATGCATTGAGTTACAACATGGCAGGACTCAACCATGTGCTATGTTTCCATGACATCAATTGCTCATACATGACCAATCTATGCACACAGGTTGGAAATAGCACCTTCATTGACATCCCAAATTCAATGCAGATTATGCCAGGAATTGGAATCTGGCATGTGCACAGTCACAAACAGGAATGCTATGCCCACCATGCACCCTTATTCATGCAGGGTGCTGGATGGGTAGATGGCAAAATCATCAAGACCTTGTGGTCATTACTGAACATTGCATCCACTTTGGCCCAGGGTATGAGTTTGCCACACTGCCAGGAGCTGTTGGATTTTCAAATGAGTGATTGCAACTTCATGAAGATGATTCACATGGGTATGAGCTTCTATGCATGCACTGTGCTCCCTGACCATTCATGTTTAGTCAAAAGTCTGATATGGAAATTGACAACCATGAAGGTGGCAGCAGACATGGCAAAAAGGGCATTCAAGACATTGGATGAAGCAGTGTCTGTGAAACAATGTAAGACATGGAGCTACCAAGAGCAAGTGGCCTTCAGAGACCAAATGGTTGATGCCTCTGCCATGGATATCTTTGAAGTGCAAATGAAGAAGGGTGAGTGGCACATCTGCTCCTCCTTTTGCAACAACTCTTAACTTTTCATTAGCCCCAACAGTCCATGCCATCGAACTGGAGTTATTGAACAATATCCCACTGAGTGGAGTGCACTGCAGCATGGGTAGTTGGCTTGCTCGTGGTCTCAGACTGGAAGAAGCAGCAATCACATTGTGCATCAATCATCGCAATGTCAGTGCAAATGCCCCAGAATTGAAAAGATTGGCAATTGCATGATGCAAGGAATGCTTATTATCAGAGTGGTCAGGGTTTATTGCAGATTCTGCCATATACATCAGTTCACAGTGAGAGCCAGGAGTTGATTTGAATCTGATCAATGAGGAAGCAAATGCAATTCAGGACAGCTCATCCATGTCTGATGGATATCTATCAGATGCAGATGACCCGAATGGAAGCTCTGACAACACACTTGCAGCCAATACCACTGACCTTGGAGGGATAACCACATTGCCACTTCCATTGAACTCGGGCATTGATGCTTTCCATTCCTCCAACTTAGGCCGTCTCCATGATATGGAGCTGAGGCTTCAGATTGGTCAAGCCAATGATGTGCTTAATGGGCTTAGGCTTGCATTGGTGGACAAGGCTGTGATCTTCCAGAATGTGGTGTGACATGCCAAAAGCTATAGTATGAAAACACACACATGGGACATGATCCATACAATGAATGGAGTGGTTTGGAAGCAAGCCACAATATACAAACAATGCTGAAAGGCAATGGTCATTCTTGGTGTGAGTGCCAAGACCCTTACCCATTACCAGCAATTGCAGACATCAGATCTCACTGTCACCACAGCCATCATAAATCAGAATGCACATGCACACCAGGCGAGCAATTTGCCATGGTTTTGGTCCATTGACATTCCAACAGATATGGAATCCATCACTTGGATGTCAGAATGTATGTATTTCATCTATCTACATATAGATTGATATTGACTTTACACACAGTTTACTGGACTCATTGGCTTCAAGCCAAAGCAGTGCAAGACCATTGGTTGGAAGAGGAGGAATTGTTGACAGCTGAATTCCAATGGACTATCAATTTCTTCAATCATCAAGCCATCCAATGGCAGACCCACCAGGCACAATCTGCAGAGCTTGGTGCTAGCTGTTATGCTGCGAGGCAGATAGCGGTGTATGAGAGGCTTTCAGAGCATGCTCAGTTGAAACAGCAGAGCATGAACTTGAAGAACATCCCAACCTCGATGGATACTGCCACTAGCAATACATAGCCATAGTCAGATGAGTGTCCATCATTCAATGTAACAATTCAGTTTCAGTTCATCAATCTTAATTATATTGCAGTTGTGGACATCCATAGCAGACTTGAGCAACCTTCACCTTCCTGTGATCAGAGCATATGTTCCCAACAGTACTCAAATGGAAGCAATATGGAATTTTCAGGATATGACAATACAGAAGGCGGGTATCATAATAGCAAACATGTCTGTCTACTGTGAGGGGGGGCACTCTGTATCACTGAATACACCTTGGATGTAGCCACCCAGTGTACCAACATCCTCGCTCTGGTGCTCCCATTCCATCCCCACTGGTTGATCTTCCAGGTCAGTCCTTCCATGATATGAGTATACCATGCTCTCACCTGGCTGAAGTCCTTTGTTAGTCAGCCCAGTGACATCTGATCCAGTTTGTGATGCCTTGGGTGGAGCCTGGCAGCAAATGTTTGGCATCATTGAGGCTATTGCTGTGACTATCATTGCACCTGGTTGCAGCTGCCCATCTCCACCATTTCCTTCCATTCAGCTGACATTCCTTGTGCCGACATCCTGCAATTGCCCTTGATCAAATTGGGCCTCTTGCATTGCCATGGACCCAACAGCCAGATCACCTTCCAATCTGCCCATCCCATCATCACCACAATCTCCAGAACCTGCCATCCCATCATTCCCATCTTCACTGGGGGGAGGTGGTGTGATGAGTCCAGACATTGGATCATCAGGAGGCAGTAGTCAACTAGCAGCTAATGCGACAACTTCCAACTGCAAAGCATCTACACCCAAATCACACTGTCCAACTTTTGTTCTGACAATCTCTGACATGACACCAAAAGTGCATATTCATCTGCCATCCACCTAATGGCCCTGTCTACCTTCTTCTCAGATGACATTTGACAGGACATCACCTCTGCAATGTCATCAGCCATTGTTCACATGCATTCTTCAACCAGGCCAGGTGTAGTGGCTTGTTGACAACCATCAACAGCATTCAACCTCATTTTCACTTGCAGCATTTGTGCTGATATTGTGTCATGGAATTGAAAGAGTTGGTTGAGCTCTTCCCAGACATCCACTTCAAATAGCAATGATGGTTGTCACTGCAGCATAGGAGCAGATGGTGGGTTGGGGACTGACGGGAGGGGCAGAGAATTGGGTGCCATATTTTGATTACATGTCAGATATTTCAAAGTTGTCATGAATTGAGGGAGTGCAATGTATGATCTGTTCCTCTCGGGGTTGTGATGTTAGATGGTCCAGCAGCCAGAGTAGTTATCTGGCTATGCTGGTCGCTTTCGGAATGAGAGCCTTGAGTGGGATTTGGAGCTGACCTCACTGGGGGATGGATTACTGTCATGGGACTCATAAATTCATTTCTGCTGGAATGGGTGTGCATACTTACCTGGCCATCCTTGTGGTATCATTACAACTGGGTGGGACTGGCTTTGTGGAGGAGGTTTGCTTGCATTGTTGGAGGTGCAAGGTTTCTTCTGCAGGCAGCCTGTCATGTAGTCCTCATCATCATCATCATTTGTGTCTTTGTTGTCAGGGGATGGGCTGCTGTGAGACCTTTTCTTGCTTCATGCACAGGAGGGATTCCATCATGAGGGAGTGGCAAGTGTTTTGTCTTTAGTCAGACAGGGTGTTGTGAATGTGCACTTGATCTTATGTTTTCTGCATCGCTGACATGCACCTATTGGTTTGCAAATGCAGGGCACATTGGTGGTGGTGCACTTCTTGCAATGATTTTTGCTGGGTGCCACTGTTGGGCCAGATGGGTCTGTTGCTGGCTGGACCTGATTGCCAGTTTGATTCCTGCCTTGCCCTGTTGATCAAGGTGTTGGATGGCTAGACATACCTGGCATGTCCATGGCCATGTCCTCATCCTGATTCTCCTCATCCAACTCATCAACTTCCTCCTGCTTGACCAACTTTGGTTTTGGTGTCCAAGACTGACGATTGGACTGGCATGAGCCAGAAGCAGCTCCTTGTCACATCAATTGCTGTCCCCGGGCATGCTCATAGTCAATCATCTCCCTGCCCATCTCTGCATCCTCATCCACCAGTTCATCCTCTCCATTGTCATCTTCAATCATTGCCTTTACTTCAGTATCTAATGCCTTTTCTTTCCCTTTATGACTTGCAGCCTTTGGCAGTGTTTCCAACAATGGTTGTGCAGCAGGTGGGAAGGCAGATGTCTTGAAGCCAGTGCACTGCAAGTCAAAGCACCTTTCAACAGTCTGCAGCCATGGATGGTTGTTGAAGTGGGCCTTGTCTGGGTGCATGATTAGTCTCCACTTTGGGAATGGGTGACCTTCAGTCTCCCATCCAACCCTCTCATGCCATTTGCAGAACCTTTTGGCCACAATGACAGTGAGTGGGATCTTGTGCATGCTCCTCACAATGTTGCACACAGAATCCTATATTCCTCAGCAGTGCAATGTGCAAGATGATATTTGGACTTACCACTACTTCTGCCACCCTTCTCACGGCCTCCTTCCAAGCCACAAACCTTAGCTTGTCAGCCAAGTCCTTTGATCCATGAACTTTCTGATCGATGATTTTGACAATGGACTTCACTGCAGATGCGAGTTCATCACATTTGGTGTAGGTCTTCATTGCACTGTTGAGATGGACACAGGTAGGGTCAAAGTTGTTGGTGTGAGGTACTTTGCAGGAAATAATGCCAATGGAAGATGCGATGTGTAAGTTCTGCATGTGTACTTTGTGTTTGTTGTTACCTGTAATGTTCCCATGGAGTATCTACTTCAACATCTAATGCCCCATTTGCTACAACATGGAAAAGATAGATTGCAGTACAATTGTATTACACATTATTTGCCAGCAATTGATATAGATTGGTGAACATGTCAGGATGTGCATTCCAGTCTCAATGTTCAGGCATCATTTTATTATGCCTGCTGTCCAGTGAACAGGATGCACCTTCTGACAGAATGCATAGAATACTGCTTATACTCACTCAGATTGGCAAGAATATCTTTGTGTCATGTATCCCAATGTCATTGTCTGTGTGACCAATGGTCCCATATGTTTGATATGGCATTTCCCTTGATGTGGCGATGGGCACATCATTATGATGTGTCATAATACCTGGATGTCCCGACAGGGCCTGTCCTTATGCATTGATCTGCCCAATCTACCATTGACTGGTCTGTGCTTCTGATCTGAAATTATTTGCAATGTAGTTATCTGCCCATCACTATCTGTTGATCTGCATGATGATACCATCGTTGGTCCCATCCATTTGTTATGACATGATCTATGCCATGATGTCTTCCCCATCTATATGATGCATCATAATTCATGCATATGGCAGAAGGGCCCTTCTTTACATGTCCATCTCTGCAATTGCACCATTGCAGCATCTGTTTATTTGATCTGACTGTTTCCATGACATAGTTACTGGCCCATTCCTATGGGGTGATATGCCAGATGACACCATCGATGGGCCTGTCCATGTAATTCAATATTATCCATGCCTTTGCAACAGGCCCATCTATATGAAGTGTCATAATCTACAGATATGGTGGATGGGCCCATGTGTATGCATTGATATGCCTGATCATGCCATTGCCAGGCCTGTTCATTCTTTGCAATCTTATTCATGACATGATTACAGGCCAGTCCTCATGCATCTATCTGCCTGATGATACCATTGATGGGCCCATCCATGTAATGTGATATTATCCATGCCCTTGTGATGGGCCCATCTATGTATGTGTTTATCTGCCTGATAATTCCATTGATGGGCCTGTCCATTTGATGCAACTTTATCCACACCATGGTGACAGGCCCATCTATGCCTCATAATCTATGGATATGGTGGATGGGCCCATGTGTATGCATTGATATGCCTGATCATGCCATTGATGGGCCTGTTCATTCTTCATGATCTTATTCATGACATGATTATGGGCCCATCCTTATGTGTTTATCTGCCCAATAATTCCATTGATGGGCCCATCCATTTGATGTGACTTTATCCATGCCATGGTGACAGGCTTGTCTATGCCTCATAATCTACAGATATGGCAGACAGGCCCATGTGTATGCATTGATATGCCTGATCATGCCATCGACAGGCCTGTTCATTCTTCATGATCTTATTCATGACATGATTACAGGCCCATCCTCATGTGTTCATCCACCCAATGATACCATTGACAGGCCCACCCATTTGATGTGACATTATCTGTGCTATGGTGACAGGCCCATCTATATGATGCATCATAATCCATGGATATGGTGGACCAGCCCATGTGTATGTGTTGATATGCCCAATCATACCATCAACAGGCCCATTCATTCTTCATGATCTTATTCATTACATGCTTATGGGCCCATCCTTATGTGTTTTTCTGCCTGACAACACCATCGAGTGGGCCATCCATTTGATGCAACATTATCCATGCCATGGCAATGGGCCTGTCTACACAATGCATCATAATACATTGATATGACAGACAGGCCTGTCTTTATGCAGTGATCTGCTTGATCATACCATCAATGGGCCTGTCTATGTGATGCATAATAATACATGGATATGACAGATGGGCCTGTCTTCATCTGCTGATCTGCCTGACCATACCATCACCAGGCCCATTCATTTGATGCAATGCCATCCATGACATGATGATGGGCCTGTCGTTATCTGTTGATCCTCCAGATCATACTCTCGATGGTCCCATCCATTTGATTCTGCATTATCCACAGCATGGTGATGGGCCCATTCATATAATGTGGCACAATGCATAATCTGACCCTCAGGCCACCCATCTGATGCAGCATAATCCAAGATATGATACATGGGCACATCCATTTGATGCAACACCATCTGCCATATGCTGGACAGGCTGGTACTCATGTTGTGATCTGGCCAATCAAACCATCAATGGGCCCATCTATTCGTTCTGATGTCATTTGCGACAGGCCTGTCTAACGAAGGTATGAGTTTCTCAGTGTACGAAGTAGTCACTTTATTAGTACCTAACGAAGGTATGAGTTTCTACACTATGTCAGTACCAAGTAAATGAGTGGAATCTAGCTATACTCACCTCAGTGTACGAAGTAGTCACTGAGGTGGAAAAGAACGGTGCGGAAAATTTATAGTACCGTAATTAGTAAGCGCATTGACATCGGAATTTAATTCCGAGGGTCGGGGAACAATTCCGAGCCCTCTGGGCGAAACTCCGAGACGCTACCGTAACTCTGGGTTGCATTCTCGACACTCCCCCTCAATCGGAACGAAGTCCGAGTGCAGACGCGAAGTGTTTCGCCTTGATGCTAGGTAGAGGCTTGGTAAGGGTATCGGCGACCATGTCGTCAGTAGGACAATAAATTAAACGAAAGGAATTGTTTTCCACAGCAAAACGAATGAAATGGTATCGTATGTCAATGTGCTTTGTGCAAGCGTGATAGCTGCCATCTTTGGTAAGTGCAATGGCGGATTGACTGTCAGAATACAGCGGGATAGGGTGTGTGAGCGGTCGGAAAACTTCTCCGATGAGTCGTCGAAGCCACAGGCCCTCTTTGGCTGCGTGAGTCACTGCGACGTACTCTGCTTCAGCAGTGAAGAGCATTACAAGTTCCTGTTTCCGTGAAGCCCAACTGATAGCTCCACCATCTAGTAGGTAGGCATATCCGCTTATAGCATGTCGATGCTCCTGTGAAGCTCCATCTGCATCGGTATAGCCCTCGAGGCCTCATTCTGAATTTCCGAACGTTAAAGCGAGCACTTTTGTGCCTGAGATATACCTGTAGATTCGTTTCACGGCTTCCCAGTGAGTCATGTTGGGTGCGTTGTTGAACTGAGCGACTGTGGAGACAGCAAATGCGATATCTGGGCGTGTTCCAACAGCAAGGTGCATGAGGGAGCCTACAGCAGCACGGTAGGGTATGTTTTTCATGCGTGCAGCTTCTTCGGCTGGCTGCGGAATTTCTCCGCGAGAGAGTTTTATTCCGGGGTCCATCGGAATTGCGGCAGGTTTGCAGTCAGCGAGGTTGTATTTCGTCAGGATGGCCTCAATGTAGGACTGCTGCAACAGGGATATGGTGTGGGCTTCTCTGTTCCATGTCACCTTCATCCCAAGTAGCCAACTGATGGGCCCTAGGTCGGAGATTTTAAAACGAGTGCTGATCTCCTGTTTAAACGAGTGAATTAACAATGGGGAACTGCCTGTTACAGTGCAGTCATCGACATGGCTGGCGAGGATGAGAATTTCCGATCCTATGCGACCATAGAACACTCCCCAGTCTGCGTGTGCCCTGGTGAGCCCAAGATCTGCAAGAGTAGCGCATAGCTTCTGGTACCACTGAAGCGTGCCTTGTTTCGAGCTGTATAATGCTATGTTTAGCTTCCCAACTGGACGGGAAAAATTCCGCCCTATAGCGTAGCCCTCGGGGAGCTCCATGTAAATGTCTTTGCCATCTCCAAGTTTGCCATTGAGGAATGCCGAGTGGAAATCGAATACATCAATATCCCAGTCATTGCGTGCAGCAATTGCTAGTATGGTGCAGAGAGATGCGAGTCTTGCGACGGGGGCATATGTTTCATCGTAGTCAACACCCTGGATCTGAGAATATCCCTTAGCGACTAGGCAGGCCTTGTACTTCTCGATTTCTCCAGCAGCGTTGCGTTTGATCTTGAAGACCCATTTGCATCCTACGACATTTGCACCCTTGGGGCACTCAACGACATCCCAGGTATGCGCTTCCTCTAGGCTGTTTAATTCCGCATCTATGGCATTTTGCCACTTTGGCCAGTCAGCTCGGGATTTCGCCTCACGGACTGTTGATGGGTCTAGCCCTTCGGCTTCAGCCATCCCTGCCACCATAGCATACACGATGTTAGTGTCATCTTCATTGGCAGCTAGCTCTTCATCGAATACGTAGGTAGCGTTTTCTCGGGATTTCGGGCTGTTTGGGTTGCTATCGCTCTCTCGGAGTTCTTTTACGAAGTCGAGAGGGATGCGCCCATCACGAGTGCCTTCCCCTGCACGTAGGTGCCTCATATAGTCTGATTCGAAGCGCTGGCGAGTGGAACGACGAGGTTGAGGTGGAGGTGTTTCGAAATTGTCTCCGAGTGGGTCCAGAATTAGTCTCGGAATTTCCGAAGTTGCTTCGGTGGGTCGCTCGACCATCTGCAGGGCCTCGGAATTTCCCTGTGAAGCTGTGGAGTTCCGTTCTGAGGTTTCGGAATTTCGTTTTGAGGCTTCGGAATTTCTTTCTGAGGTGTCGGAATTCCCCTGCTCCCCCTCAAGTGGCACACCATGTGGTACAGACACATCCCGGTGCTCGAAAATGACACTTCTTTCAATTCCAATTGCTCGTGTGTCAGGCCAGTAGATACGGTGGCCATCGCTCTCAGGGTCAAAACCTACCCAGTGTCCGTCTCGGGCTCGCATGTCTAGTTTGGAGCCAGAGGTGTCATGGACCTTAACACGGCATCCCCAGACTGGAATTTTTGAGAGATCAGGTGGTCTTTGGTAGAGCATTTCGTAGGGAGTTTTCGTGCCTAGACGGCGAGTTGATGAGCGGTTTTTGAGCCAGGTCGCATGCATAATGGCCTCCCCCCAGAGGTTCTTGGGTAGGCCACTGGCATGAATCATCGCACGTACACGCTCAACGAGTGTTCTGTTGAGTCGTTCTGCAACTCCGTTGTGTTCAGGGGTATCGTGGACGGTTATGCGTCGTTCTGTGCCTCGGGATTTCAGATATTCCGAAAATTCCGCACTAAGGTATTCTCCCCCTCGATCTGAGCGAAGCCGCTTGACTTTGGTGTCGAACTGCGTGTTCAGCCATGCTTCATAGGCCTTGTACGACGTGAAGGTCTCGGCTTTCATCTTTTGGAGGTACAGCTTGGTGTAGCGGGTGTGGTCATCTGTGAATGACACATAGTATTGGCTGTGGCCAGGGGTTTGGACCGGAGAAGGTCCCCAGAGATCTGTGTGGATCTCGTCACCTAGGTGTTCACGGCGGGGTGGGTCGCGCTCCTTCCCAATGGGCTTCCGAGTTGCTTTGGCATATTCACATGAATTGCACGCGCCCATGGTAGGATGTGCTTCGTCCAGTTTAATTCCGGTAATCGTGCCGTCCTTGAGCATGCGCCGGATGGCTTTGGGAGCGATGTGGCCAAGCCTTATGTGAATCTCCTCCATGGTTAAGGATTCTGTGGCCTTGGCCAGGCCTGCGAAGGCACGACGAGCTCGTTTAAGGCAGTAGAGGCCTTTTTGCATCGGAATTTCAGCTACTTTCCTTTTTCAAGCATCGAAAATTTGATAACGCTTGTCTCGGAATAATGCCGCATACCCAGCAACGTCAAGTTTGCTAACGGAAACGAGTGTAATTCCCATCTTGGGGGCATAGAGCACGTCTTTGAGTCGAATATGGGTCTGGGTATTGCCGTTTGGGAGTGAGATTGCGAGATCGCCTTTCCCGATGGCATGGAAGGTGTGGTTGTCAGCAGCGGTGATAGGTTTGGGTATGATTGGCTTGTAATCGAGGAATTTGCTGCGGTAGGAGGACATATGGCGTGAAGCGCCTGAGTCGAACAGGATTGTCTCTTCTGCGGAATTTAGGCTTTCGCCTGCAAGGAGAACACAGTCGTAGTTGTTCGTATATGCATCTTCTTCGTCGTTAACGATGTCCTGGGGGTTCGGAATTTCTTCCTCCGCAATTTCCGCAAGCCAGTCGTCGTCCTGCAGGTGTGCTAGCCAAACTCCATCAGGTTCCGAGTCAGCGCTGGTCTGCGCACTCAAGCTGGCTGATGCACTGGCCGCAGTGGCCGCTTTTCCGGTACCTTTCTCCTTCTTTTTCCCTTTTCCCTTGTTCTGGAACCACTTGGGCGCTTGCCCAGCTTTTCCGCCACCCTCTTCCCAGCATTGGTCTTTCGTATGACCTTTCTTTCCGCAATTTTCACAGGTGGACTTCTTTCCATCCTTCGCTGTGTAAGCCACATCTTCGGAATTTCCGGAGTTTCCAGAGTTGCCTCTTTTCGTCCGCGTTTGGCGCCTATCATATTCGTCGGAAATTACTTTGACTATAAAGTCCAGAGATAGGTCCTTTTGCATGACTAGGGCCGAAGACGTCATAGCTGCAAGGTTGGAGTCGTAAGAAGCGGGAAGTGAACTGAGGATGATGGCTGCAAAGTCGTCGTCTGTGATTGACTGTCCAAGCGCAGCAAGTTGTTCGCACAGTGCACACATCTTGTCGAAGTGAGCGCGGACATCGCCTTTTTCCGAACAGCAGGATTCTTGGAGTTTTCTCTGAAGATCAATTGCAACAACACGGGAGCGGTTTTGGAAAAGGTCGGTGAGGACACCCCACACACTCTTTGCAGTCTCTTCCTTCAGGACTCGAAGGAATAGAGATTCCGGGAGCGACACAGCAATCACTTGCTTGACGTATCCATCGTCCTTAGCCCATTGCTGAAGTTTTTCTGGGTATTCGCTGACAAGTTTTTGCTCCGTGGCTGTGGGCTTCCAGGAGGCATCTTTCCCTGCTGAAGGGTCCTCTGGTTTCGCATCCAAGCCAGTCAGGTGTCCGATCAGCCCTTTCGAGCTGATGGCCCATTCAACCCGAGCCTTGTAGTATAGCCAGTTGCTTCTGTCCGCATTTAGGGTTGGGACTTGTAAGGAATGATCGTCTTTTGC
This sequence comes from Pisolithus tinctorius, assembly GCA_024663395.1. Classification (NCBI taxonomy): domain Eukaryota; kingdom Fungi; phylum Basidiomycota; class Agaricomycetes; order Boletales; family Pisolithaceae; genus Pisolithus; species Pisolithus tinctorius. The sequence continues at coordinate 252,437 of JANFAH010000022.1, read as the reverse complement.
CATAGTGGGTATTGTTGCTGCGTATTAACTCTTTCGGAATTAGAGCGCGAGAGCGGGGCTCATAACCTAACGAAGGTATGAGTTTCTCAGTGTACGAAGTAGTCACTTTATTAGTACCTAACGAAGGTATGAGTTTCTACACTACGTCAGTACCAAGTAAACGAGTGGAATCTAGCTATACTCACCTCAGTGTACGAAGTAGTCACTGAGGTGGAAAAGAATGGTGCGGAAAATTTATAGTACCGTAATTAGTAAGCGCATTGACATCGGAATTTAATTCCGAGGGTCGGGGAACAATTCCGAGCCCTCTGGGCGAAACTCCGAGATGCTACCATAACTCCGGGTTGCATTCTCGACACTGTCCATTTGTTGTGACACTGCATCCCCCAGATGCCAGATGGGCCCACAAATAGTTGTGACAACTCTGTCATGGGCCTGATCTCATGTTGCCATCACTCTGGGTCCTCAGGCCTGTTTATGTGTCATGGCTTAATTAATTTGATGGGCCCACACCAGACTTTATAAGAGTAATGCTAATTTGGTGCATGGGCTACCCATATGTTGTGACTAAGCATGACTACACTATGTGGTCCTCCAAGGGTCTCACAAGCCAGGGCTTCCAGTAGTGTACATACTACTTTTTGCCATGTACAAAATGACACCTACAACAATGCAAATATGTAGTGAATAGTTTTGCCAGTTTCTGCCATTCTGCCATCTGCTGTTCTGCCATTCTGCCATTCTGCCAGCAGACTCCATGTTGAAAACATTCTGCCATACACACTAGTTGACACTCACTCTCCAATCGAGCTTGCAAACCTCATATGAAATACCCATTTTGCAATGGATAGTGATCAGTCAAAGAAACGTCTCTTTGGCGCTGCAGATCCATCCACCTTTTATCCTCCCTTGGTAGGGTGCTCATTCATTTCTGTCGATGGTATCTGTCAAGTTACTCATTTCTTTGCAATATCCGGTAAGCAGTCAAAGAAACGTCGCACTAGTGTTACAAACTGAATCAACTTCGACCCTTCTTCAGTACATAGATTACTCCTTTCTTCTGATCGTATATGACAATTGGCCAAAAATCAGTCACAGGGTCCATCTCAGGTTACTGCTGGGCACTTATCATCTGACACTCAAGCGTCGGGCAGTGGCTCTCAATGGCCAATGTCGGCATTCTTTCATCCATCCAAGCCAAGTTACCCAGCTTCCATCACCAAAGAGAGCGATGACATACATATTGGCCAGGGGGCATACGAACAAAGAGAACAAGGGCACCTTCAGCTTGCTGCAATGTGTGAAGTACATAATCTACTCCCTTTTAATATTCCAAAGATTCTGAATGAGCTCGCTGCACAGACTCAGAGGTCAGCCATCGAGCCAACTTTCAGGATGAGTTCCACATCAAATATTGGTGAAGATGCTATTTGCCTTCCCAGTGTTGCAAGTGCAACATTTGCTGAGACTCAAAGCCCTCCTGATATGTATCTAAAACCGTTCAGAGATTTCAATCATGTCATTACCATCATTACTAAGAGCTAGTTTAGAAACCTCAGGTAAGTCGCAATTAGTTCCTTCAATGCTTGTACATGTTTTTCCACTGGGGCAGTTCGCATAGTGAGTTTGAATTGAGTTTGAAACATTTCCTCCTGTATGTGAGATGGATGATGTCAATATTGGTGGTGATCATGAGGAGATTCACTGCCAACGCTTGCTGTGCCATATAGCTCTTGTCATCAATATCATCCTCTGCATGATCAGTCGTACTGAAGCGCAATCTACACCAATCCGAAGGATTCCAGAGCCTTACCACACATCAGCACTAACCGGTGAGGAATGGCTTATCGAGCTCCTTGCAGGTCATCCAGAACGAATCTGATGTGAACTTGGTGTTCATGCTGATGTCTTTGCATGACTTGTGGAGGAGCTTCACCAGATTGGTCATGGTAACTCTCAATTTGTTTCGCTTGAAGAACAACTAGCTATTTTCCTCTATATGAGTGTGATGGGTCTGACTATCAGGCACGTCGGTGAACATTTTCAACAGTCAAATGAGACCATATCTCGGTATGTTATCACCCTTAGTTTTCCAATACTTTTCTAACCTCCTTGATCAGGTACTTTTGCAAGATACTCTTCATCCTATCATCGTCACCCTTCTATTCCACATATGTCAAGATGCCTGGTGCTGATGATATTCAGCCAAAGATTAGGGGAGATAAAAGATTTTGGCCATATTTCAAGGACACGATTGGTGCATTGGATGGGAGCCATATCCATGCTGCTCCAGCGTTGGAGGACCAGGTGGTGTACCAAAACTGCAAAGGCTCCATATCACAGAACTGCTTGTTTGCTTGTGATTTCCAGCTGATGTTTACATACTCATTGACTGGTTGGGAGGGTTTGGCTACCGATGCATGTGTATACCAGGATGCACATACAAAAGGGCTTGTCATCCCAACAGGAAAGTTTCTCCTTGTGGATGCTGGATTCCCCCTGTGCCCAGAAATTCTAGTCCCATACCAGGCGACTCACTACCACCTTGCAGAGTGGCACCGAGCACATTTAAGGTAATTGTCTTTGAATTATCCATCTTATCGTCCTGCTGAACTGACAAGACCCAGGAACAAAGAAGAGTTGTTCAACCTCTGGCACTCATCTGCATGCAACGTCATCAAGCAAATATTTGGTGTCCTCAAGCATCGTTTTCACATCTTACTACTAAGCCCTGAGTACAACATTGACATCCAAGGCCGAATCCCCTCAGCACTCTGTGCACTGCACAACTTCATCTGTACTCACAATGCCAAAGAAGGTCTGATGCCAGGACAGGATGTCCATGTAGACAAGCAAGGTGCAGGAGGGCCTGGGGGATCAGCAGATGAGGGCAGAGCCAATGAAGATAATCCCAATGTAGGTCAGCTTGAAGCGGCATGCACTTTCCGTGACCAGATCACTCAACATATGTGGGACGATTATCAGGAAATTATTCAATTGCAGGATCTCGGGCAATTGCCCTCAGGTAGCGATGACTATAGCTCTGATGACTCCATGAACACCAGTAGTGGTATGAGTGATATATCAATGTTGTAGACATGTAGTTCATTTCTTCCCATACCATGCAATATATGTACGCTTTTGGATCTCTCATGTGTGATGAAGAAAAAAAAGATAGATTGTGATAAAGAAAAAAAAGATTGCGATACAGTGATAACAGGTATGGAAGTACAGCAAACATCAAATCTACCTATAGTATTTTCTACTGTGTACCAGTCTGAGAACTACCAACCCTGAGTTTCATCCGATACTCCAGTTCAGCAAGTGCCAAACAATCTTCCTTCTTTGCCATCCCCAAGTATACATCAGCAAAGCCGAGATTCTGCACGATGAACCATCAGATGAATGCTTTGATGGGACTGGGGAAATCTTGGTCTTGATTGTCCAGTAAATGAATTGCTTGTGCCCTCGTTGTCAACACTTTATCGATGGCAGATGTCATCAATGTGTTGATTGATGAAGTGAGGAAATTGATCGAGCCTTGTAGGCCTACTGCAATAGGGTTTGATATCGCAAGTGAAGGCAGAGGCGGAGGATTGCAAGAACAATGGGAACAGGAGCTTTTTGCATAGTCCAAGGTGGCAGAGAGGTTGGTGCATTTGTTGGAGGTGGGAGCAGTAGCAGAAATGTCACTTGCATTGGCATACGGGAAAATGGACATGGTAGTCAAAACCTCGTCATCACCAAGCATCTCGGTGTGAGACCACTTCCCACTAGATGGCGGAGCACTGGATGGAGGGATAGAAATGTCAGATGGGTTGATGGTAGATGGTGGATTGTCAAAAAATGGGAAATGGTCATCGTCTGACCCAGGCAGGACTAGGGGAAGCACTGGCACAGAATCAGCAGGCACTGAAGTAGATATGGGTTCGATGGGTGTGGGAGTGGAGGAGGGTGCGGATTCAGCAGGTGCTGAAGCAGAAGTGGTTGGTTGAATGGTTGGCACTCCACCATCTCCATTGTCTAGGCTGTTGGTGGTGGCATTGGAACTATCTGGACTAAAGGTGTTGGCCCCATGGGCACCACCATGGGGTATGATATCTGCAACATAGGGATATAGATCCCATCCACTCGTTTTGAACTGGCAAATGAGGGGGTGACTCTAAGAGTAATCATCAGTTCATCAAGCCATGGGGTTAAAAAATAAAAATAAAAATACCTTCACAAAATCCTCAAACACCTGCTTGGCATGCTGACCCTGAATATTAGCCCCCTTCTCATTATCCCAGTGGGCTCCAGATGGTTGTGCTCAATAGTACTCGATATTGCAATATATCTTTTGAATCTATGACAGAAGATCAGTAAAAATCACAAGCAGTTTACAACACTGACTTATATAGCCAGTCCACTTGTTTCTCACCACTTGATAGTTCTTGGGAGGTCCATCTGTGTGATAGTTGGCAATATGCAGGGCAGCAGCTTGATATGTAGCCATCTTGAAGTTCCCATTATTGCCTGCCTCATGCTGGTTGTCATGCAGGAACCTTACAAGAGCAGCAGTTTCTTCATGGTTCCAATGAACTTGTGGAGTGGGAGCACTAGTCTTATTAGGCATCGAGTGAGTTAGTGAATCCAGAGTGTACTGGGATACAAGGGCAACAACGGTGGCAGCCAATACCCAGGCAAGCCTAAGGTGATCCAGATCATCATAATCCATCGCAGGACATGTTTCAAACTCAATTCAAACTCAATATGCGAACTGCCCCAGTGGAAAAACATGTACAAGCATTGAAGGAACTAATTGTGACTTACCCGAGGTTTCCGAACTAGCTCTAAGGTGGGCATTCATTTGTCTACATCCATCCGCTGACTGCACGCCTGCACCAGATCCATCCCAACACCCGGATGATGCTGGGAATGTTAGCAGCTGTTTCTCAGGTATGTTCTCATTCTTGGATGCACTCCTCATCTTACATAGTCGAACGTAGATGTTCATAGTTCAAGAGATCTGAGCCGAGTGGCTGTCTCGCCTGCTGGACACAATCAGAAAGGATTACAAATTTCTCACAAAAGAATCTACCCCCAAGGATATGTCTGGCATGCGGGAAACCTTCGCAAAGATCGCACTGGTGACCAGTGGTGCGGTGCAGTTCATCAAGAATTAATCCGCCTCAGAGGACTTCTGTACATCCATCCCACTTGCTCATCTCCCAAGCCAAATGTAACGTGGTATCAGGGAAGAAATCCGGGAAAGATGTAGAATATGAGATGCAGGACATTTCCATTGCATACATCCAGGTGCTAGACGACCTGATGGAACAATACCGGCATCATGAAGACTGGGGGGTCCAGGTTGATGCATTCCGCATACTTGAAGACCTGAACTTGGATGGTTTGGGCCGTGCCAGAGGTGCAGGTCCCAATTGGACCAAGAAATGCCTTGACGGGACTAGAACTGATGTCCTTACGGAGATTATCGACTGGATCTATGACACTGATGAAAGTGTTCCGTGCATTCTCTGGCTCTGTGGGCAGGCTGGCAAAGGGAAATCTGCTATTGTGCATATGATCGCTCTGTGGTTTAAGAACGTTGGGGGGGTTGGGTCTTGTTTTTGCTTTTCCTGTGACTGGCAGGCAGAGCACCTTGAAGAAAAGATATTCAGGACAATCACTTGCGATTTGGCAGAACGTGATCCTGCATTCCGGCAAGCCTTAGTGGGTGCACTTGCGACAGATGAACCTCTGAAGACCTCCTCTGATGTCACGCTGCAGTGGCAGAAGCTCATTTTGGAACCATTGTGTGAGGTCTCTGGTCATATGGTTGGGAATGTGGTCATCATCATCGACACATTGGATGAAAGTGGTCCAGAATGATCGCGGTGTGGGACACGACTTCTGGGAAGTGTGCGACTAGAGGAAGGGTGAAGGGAGAATTCCCTAGGATCGTCCCAAGGGGTACTGTGTGGAAGGAGAGGTCGAGAAAGGGCTTAGAAGCGGTGGGGAAATTCGAGCGAGAGTCGCGGAATTTTAATTCCGGGCAGATGTAGACGCGTGAGGAGCAGCAAGATGGGTATATGAAATTCCGAGGGGGTCGCTACACGTCAAGAGGAGCGAATTCGAAGCGAAAGGGACACGGGATTAGGTGTGCAGGGCTGGAGGACGCGAGAGACACGAAGACCTCTGGGGACACTGAAGACGCAGCAGACTCTATGTACGCACTTTAGACTCTCGAAACTCTCGAACTCGCAGAACACACACGGATAGCGACTCAAAAGGTGGGTGCCCTATTTTCCGACATCATGACAGAATTATATAGTACAGGGAAAGTAGGTACGAGTCGGAGTAAGGTGGGGCGGGAAAACTAAAAGACCGGAAAATAAGGGAAGGGACGTCAGACGTCAGCGAAATACAGAAGCACGTGAAATAGACCGTTGGGTAGTAGACGAGAGCAAGAGCGGGACAACGGTAAGGGGTATCTTCCAACAGAACGAGAGTATGCGTACAAGTGGGAGGTGGAGCCGAGTGGCACAGGAGGGCAGAGCATAGCGTACTGGCACGAAGTCCAGCTTGCGGAATTTAGGGCGACAGGGGAATCCGGAGTTTTTTAGAGGAAAGTGGCACAGACGATTGGTGACGTGGCTGAGGGGAGGCACGGCTACTGAATTCCGGATGACTCTGCACGGATGCGGAATTTCCAGATCAGCGTTTTGATGACTGAGTGACATGCAGAAGGTCGGTAGAAACTCCGAAGGCGACAGGGGTTGGGAGGAAACACGAGGTCATGAGCAGGAAAAATTCCGAAACGGGTTTGTCGTAGAGGCCTGCAGAATTTAGTGACAGGTTCCTGTTCCAGCCTCAGGGAGTATACGGCTCCCTACACCTCCCGGGGACTGCGAATGCTGACCGTCCTTGGTCAGACCGAACCGAGACGCGACAGAGACGAGCACGGAGGAACTTCGGCAGACGTTACGTAACAATGATGGCGCATGGTCGGAATTCTGCCTCGTGCAGAGGGAAATTCCGCATTGTACGAGATGGCCCTGCGGAATTTAAACTCGCCCAGAAGGTGGCCCACCGCTCGTCAAACTCTCCCGACAACACCCTCGCTCACCTAACCTGCTCCCAACGTCTCATCCTCCCATCGACATGCAAGCTTACTCGATCCGCGACGCACGACCTGTGTTCAGCATGAGGGACCAGGCCATTACCTCGCTGTCAGCAGCTCTGAGGCACGTCAGGGTGCTAATTGACACGGCACCGCAACCCGAAGAGAGCCTGGAGGCGATATACGAGTGGGTGGGGGACTGGGACCAGACCTGGGTGGGTTCACTAGATACTCGCGCCCCGCGATGCGCTAACAGGTCTCCAGGCTGGGATCTACTCGTGGTGGAAGTACGTCGATGAGAACGAAATCTCCATCCCGAAGGTGCGCGACGCCAACCTCCGTGAGATGACCGAAGAATCCGCGATATGGCAGAACGAGGTAATCCCTGTGGCGATAGCCATAGCAGATCTTCGTCGGCCAGAAGGGCAGCGGAGATTCCACATCGACGACGTCTTCGAGGACTACCAGGAGCGGGTCGAGGAGAGAGCGCGTTTGGAGGCTGAGAGGTTGGCCAAGGCACCGTCAGTGCGTACCCGGGGCCAAACAGCAAGAGAGGAGGGCCAAGACCACGCGCCAGAGGACACCGAAGGACACCCGTCAAGAGGAGTTGCACGTTCGGCAGGGGGGGGCTCTGGTAGTGCGAGTAAAGGAAAAGGGAAACAGAAGGTGCGTTCCTCGTCCTTGACAACCCCGAGCACGAACGCTGACTTCAACGAAAATTCCGCAGGCCACCAGCGAGGAGGACGAGCTGGCTGATGACGTCGACGATGACGAGGGTGACGGCGAAGGCGAACCAGGTCCTTCTGCAAAGGGACCTCGCGTGGCTGGAGACAACGAGCCCTGCGAGACGTGTGCACAGGTGAACCTCAGATGCGTCGGGGAGCCAGAATCGTCCTGTAAACGGTGCCAGAAGGCGAAGCGCAAGTGCTCGCGCTCTCGTGGAGTAGGGAGGAAGGTGAGTGCCGAACAGGTGAAATTCCGCAAGGGGAACGAGCTGACACCACCTTCAGCGAAAGAACTCCGGTACCGTTGGGGAAGCAGGCCTGTCCCACAAACGGGTCAAATCGATTACGACTTCGAAGGCGGCCCCGGCAGAACCTGTAACCGGGCCTGCTAAGAAGCTTACACTGAAAATCCCGGCTGGCAAACGGCAGCCTGATCCGACCCCCACACGCTCCCCTACGCCACAACCGACCCCTTCCCCCCACGATCCCTTGCCCTCACCTCATCTCTTTTTCCGCGGGGCTACTCCAACGCCCGGACCTTCAATTCTACCAGCCCCTGTCGACGAACCGCAAACAGAGTTCGAGCCATTTTTCGCGATTGCGACCGGCTTGTTAAACGAACCAGGAGGCGTCGAAGAGCCAGTCCAGAGCAACACTCCTTCTGCTGCGGAAATTCCGGAGGTCAAGTACCCACGCGAGCGGTCGACAGCGAACATCGTCGAGCATCTGCGAGTGCTCGAGGCGAGGGCCGAGGACGAGGAGTTCGAGTTGGAGCAGGTCTACCGGCTGCTGGGGATGCTGGCGAGGCGGGTGACATATCGCATCGAGACTGCGCGGGCTAGACGGGAGGAGTTGCAAAGGTTGAAGGACGATCTCCGCGACCTGTAAATAGCGTACTAGTGTCTGCGGAATTTTGTACTCGTATGTCCCGAATGTGAAAGAGTCTTTTGTGCGTTGGAATTAGTACTACAGTAAGGAAACGTAAGACTTCTGAAGGAAAAGTAGTGCGGAATTTTTTTTTTTTTTTTTTTAGCGACTTTGTCTCTTTCATGTGAGCGGTGCGGAATTTATATATGAGATGAAACGGGTATCGATAAAAGAAAGAAGAGAGAAAGAAAAGAAAAGAAAAGAGGTAGAGAGAAGGACGGGCTACTCATCTGACTCGTCCAACGGGACGCCAGCGAGCGTAGGGTCCGGGAACGCTTCGTCTTCAAGACGATCCAGGTCTTGTGGGGAAGCACCAGTCAGCTGGGTGACTTCGATACGAGCGTTATTCCGCGGGAAATAGGGGTATAGGCGAAAGGCAGCGAAACGGAATTTCGAGACTGCGCCATCTAATTCCGCAAGTATGTACGAACCGCCTTTAGTGCGTCTGATGACGATCATAGGCCCTAGGTAGCGCGGTTTGGTTTTCCGGTCGAGTTCTAGTTCGATACGGGAATTCCGAACGAGGACAAGCGACCCTGGTTCGAAGTTAAAGTCTTTGATGGACCGTGCAAAACGATCGACGAAATCCTTGGCTGAGGCAAAGCGGGATTTTAGGACCATATCGTGGATGCGAGCGAGGTCCTCGGGGCGTTTCTGGAGTTGGCGAGCATGGTGAGCAATGAGGTCTGTAGTCGAGTAAAATTCTGCCTCGAACGGGGCTAAAAACGTCGCTTCGACCAGATCGAAAGGGAGTCTGGGTTCAACACCGTGAGCCATATAGAATGGAGAGAACCCGGTTGCCTTGTGAACCGTAACCCTCTCTGCCCAAAATACTGCAGGAGCCACTTCTGACCACTTCGACGCTTCCCCACCACAACTCTTTACCATCGCCTCTCTGACATCGAAATGTCGCCGTTCGACGACTCCATTAGCCTGCGAATTATAAGGGGAGATGCGTATGTGGCGAATTCCGAAGGTCTTGGAGAGCCAGTCGAGAGCGAGGACGTATGGTCCCCCATTATCTGTGACAATCTCCGCAACAGCACCCCAACGGCACAGAATCTGTTCGAAGATGAACTTTCCAATGGACTTGCCTGTCTCTGCACGAAGCATAGCCCATTCGGGGTAACTGGTGAGTGAACAGCGTGCTTGGGTAACGTAGCAAAACCCGTTCGACTTCGGCATTAAGAACGTGTCCATATAAGCCTTGTAAAACAGGGGTTCGGGGATGGCGACAACTGGCGGTATATGAATGCGATCCAAACGACGGATCTGGCACTCGTGGCACGATTTAACATACCAACGGATGTCCTGCTCTAGCATGGGCCACCAAAAGCGAGTCAGCAAACGCATACGGGTCGAGAAGATACCCTTGTGCCCTAGATCGTCGTGGGCCTGGCGGAGAATTCCAAGGCGTTTGTGTGAGGGTACCACTAGCTGATGCCGTCCCTGGGGATCCTTCCTCCACAGATCTCCCCCTTTTACAAAATACCGAGTCGCAAGGCGCACTAGGCTCTCCAACTCCGCCTCCTCTAACCCTTCGGGCGTTTTCTTCATTTCCAAAAACTCTTTCACCACTTTCATCCTCTCCTCTCTCTGTTTCGCTTTTTCTGACCTCGGAATTTCGGTCTCGAGGTTTTCCGGCATCGATTCTTCGGCGGTAAAGATACCTAGACTCTGTGACAGGGGGAGGGATGAGTCTGACACGACGCTCGGAATTTCCAAGGGGTAAGGATGGGACTCGAAACGCGCTTCCCTACGATTCAAGAGCTCGACTGCAAAAGCCCCACACTCATCGATCCAATCCTCATAGTCCTCGTCTCCCTCCTCATCTTCTTCTGCTCTCGGTCTCCTCAAAAGTCCGTCCAGCGCTGCGTGCTTGTGTGCTGGAACATGTATGAGCTCGAAGTCGAATAGGAGAATTCTGGCGATCCAGCGATTTATGGTCGCGTTAGGCTGTAGGTCGGGATTGTTAATCATCCCTTTGATGTACCGCGCATCCACCTCAACGACTAAATTCCGCATGCCGAAGATATGAAGTCGGACGTCATGCAAGGCTCGGAAAAGCCCAAATAATTCTAGCTTAGCTTGGCTGTAGCGACGTTCGCGTTCATTGAGAGTTATCGAGCCGAACCTAGCAGGGTAGCGTTTGCCGTCTTCCCCCTCCTGCATGAGGAGATACCCGACAGCGATGTTAGAAGTGTCGACAGCTAAAATGACTTTGTTTTCGGAATTATAGTCGATAGTTCGTAACGCAGGGGACGAGACGATCACACGGCGGAGGTACTCCATCGCTTCCCTATGCTCGTCACGGAATTCGAAGGGGACATCCTTCTTGGTCAGCTCGACGAGGGGACGGGCATGTTTGGCGAAGTCTTTGATGAAGATCCTGCAGTACGAACAGAGACCTAAAAATCCGCGTACTTCAGTGACGTTTGTGCAGTACGGCCAATCTTTAATCTTTTGGACTTTAGATTCGTCCGGAATTCTACCCTCGAACGACACCTTGTGCCCGACCACTATGATAGACGGCGCAGCAATGACGCATTTCTTTGCTGACATGGTGGCTCCTGCATGACGCAGACGGTGTAAGACTCGGTTGACATTCTGCAGGTGCTCCCAGATGAAGCGTCTAATCCCGGAATTCTGTGGAATCGTTTCGTAGGTCCCGTCGGGATTTTGGTAGCGAGATTTGGGACCTTTAATGGGACAGTCGTCGATAAACGGGATGGTGACTTCCGGAATTTCGTCTTTTAAAATCCAACAGACGTCTCCGTGGAAAATTTGGACGGCATTCGTGTAGCCCATAGGAAGTTTGGTGAGTCGAAGAGTACCTATAGGAGTTTGGAAGGTAGTGAGGTTGCGGTAATCGTCGTGTATGGTGCGATGATCATATCCGACCATAAGATCTAAAATTCCGTAGACTGAATGACAAGCGAAGGCTTCAGCAATCGAATCGACGAATGGGGGAACGGCTGAGTCCTGGATAGAAACGGCGTTTAGAGGTTGTAAGTCATGTACGAGGCGCAGAGATTTTCCGTCCTTCTTGACTACGCAGAACCATTTTGAGCAGTAAGACGAAGTAGACGGTTCATAAACCCCCGCGGAAATCTTTTCCTTGATGATATTAACGACTTCACGGAAAATAGCTGGAGGAATGGGAATATTCCGCTCGACCCAAGGCTTGTGTGCTAGCGTAGGTATCTTCAGGGGCGGGAACATGTCTTCTCGAAAGGTCCCTCTTTCCGAAGCGTCCCAAGCAAAGGCATCTTCTTGCTCCCTGACTAACCACCGTACTAGGTCTAACTCTGTAGGCCAAAGGAACCTTGCCGGGTCCAAATCGAGCTCGTCAGCTCTTTCCTGAGTAAACCTGGAACCTGGCACGAACGGAGGGGGATGAGTAGGTAAGACAGGCAGATCTGCGAGTGGGTCTTCGGCCTCCCGACGCTCTACCCGGAATTCTGCTGGCATCGACGTCGGTACCGGCCTCACCTTCCTCACTACAGGTTTGTACTTTAAGACATGATAAACAGGATCGAACTGATAAGTAGAGCGTAAGGCAGAAATTGTCAGTGGAGAAAGGGTAGTAGCGGTCGAGAACAGGAAAGGATCAGTCGGAGAAACAGAACTGGTGTCAAAGGGATCGACAGGAGGCGTAATGTTGCCTCGAAAGTCGTAGATAAACACCGCAGCGGAATTTACGGCAGAGTCTGTGGGTAAAAACGTGGAAGACTTCAAAGGGTATAAAGACGGATCAGAAACATAAAGTGAACACACGGAGAAAGCGCAGTCCTGGTCTCCTCGTAGATCGTACGAGTCCTCGACCGATACTAAAAACCCTGCTCGGGTGGATTCATGTGGCGACGCATTTGTTTTCGCGCAAAGAAGTCTTCTTCGTCTTCGGAATTTACGAAATGTGGAAGGGGTTGCAGCCTGTTGCGAGGTCGTGTCGGAATTAAGACTTGTTTACCGGAATTAGGGTTGCGGATTTCTAGAGACTGTTCTCCGTCAGGGAAATCGCGAAGGACGCTGGAGAGTAGGCAGAAGAAGGGTCGACCGAGAAGTAAGTCGAAAGGCGCGCGATCAACGACCTGGATTTGTAGATGAGCCTCGACGTTTCCTATGCGCAAAGTGGCATTCTCTATGACCCCAAGGGTGCTTTCTTTAGATTGGTTAGCGGCCTCCAGAGTCATGGTCATGTCAGTACGGAGAGGGGCCTCTAAGGCTTCCCACAACTCCCGTCGCAAGGCCACTACCTGGCATCCGCTGTCCAAAATACATTCGACATGGAGTTTGTCCATCAAGATCCCGTCGACAGCACGTAAGGGAGCCGTAGCGAGGCCCACGCACTTCCCTTCTGTGTCTCTAACCCAGTACTGCTCATAGGACGCCCAAGCAGCCGAGGGAGTCGCGTCTGATGCGGTTTCTAAACTCCCAATAGTTATCTTCTTCGTCGCAGCTAGTTCTCTGATCTGCTTGCGAATCTCTGGGCTAACAGCTAATAGATCTTTAGTAGAGATTTCCATTTTTGCGTCTAAGACTTGGTTTACGATCCGCTTGGTCGCCGCAGCTTCATCAAAACTGCTTTGGTAACGGAATTGGGGTGCGGAATTTGTAGTTGGCTTAAGTGTCCGGAGGTCTGTAAGATTAGGAGCAACCGGAGTTTTTCCGGCTATTGGGGCTTCCGAAGACGAGGCGGGGTTAGCTGGAGCGGAATTACTGACTGGGATAGGAGGCACCGGCGCGTTGGCCGACGCTGGGACTGCTAGTGCCGGCCTTTGACGACGAACCGGGACTTCTACGCCGTCGAAGCGGGCTGTCTTCTTTTTCTTGATAGCGTTCTTCAACTCTTCTACCTGCGCATAAGCCCTTGCTAAGGCACGTTGGTCTTCTTCGTCAGCATCCTCCTCTAGGTTTTCGTCGACTAGATAGGAAGAGGGGTGTAGGTCGACTTGGTATTCCGAAACATCTTCGTTGCTGAAGAACATTGTGCTGACGAGATGGGGAGGAGTTTCACACCCGCGGGATGAGGTTGACTGCTGGCCGGGTCGCTGAACTGAGACGAGGTTTGCCGAGGCAATGATCGAGTCGCGCATGGCGAGGAAGTTATCGATCTTTTCCTTGAAGTTACGGCCTGCAGCTGTCCTAGGAATATCAGAGCCGTCTGGCATGAAAACCCTCCCTCCAATCAGGGAGCATTTCCCAGCTTGTACGTATTCGTGACACAGCGCACATTCTGCAGTTCTGTGCCCATCTGTTCCTCCGCAGAAGAAACACCGTGGATCGAAGGAATGACGGAATTGTCCTTCTTGACCTTGTTGGGGGGGCGGAGTAGGAACAGGTTGCTGAGCGACATGAGCATATTCTCGCTTCAGGATAGTAGGAACGGCCGGCGAGGAAGATGGAGTGGAATTCTGGGGAAACAGTGCCGACGAGTCTGGTTGAGGGAGGTTCCGTTTGGCCCCACTGAGGAGGTAGTTGGCATGTTTATAGACTATATCGAACTCCCATGGTTCGTCAATGTCATGATCTAAGTCAGAGAGTTGCAATCGCGTGAGCAAGGAATTCCGAAATCTCGGGGGAAACCCCTCAAGGAATTTCTCATTGATGTAGTCCTCGGGGAGTTTCTTCTTCTTCTGGATGAGGCCGAGGATGTGTCGGAATTCACGGACGTATTTCCCGAGATCTTCCAGTGATCCCATCGGTTTCTGAACTTGATGGTAGAGTAAGGTTTCAAGGTCGGCTTTAGTATAGCGACGATCTTTCACCGAGGCACCTGGATAGTAGTTCAGGAGTTCTTTGGAAAACGCATCCCAGTCATTGAAGCCGTCGGTTGCGGCGTCTAAGGTTGACCAAAACTCCGCCTCATTGTGGTCAGCGTAACGAATGACCCAGTGGATCTTATCTTTCCCGGTGTCAAGGCCAGCTTCGACGCAGAGTTGTTCGACGTCTTCAAGGTAGCGAGTGATGTCTTCGGTACGACCGGAAAACTTCGGGGCTTTGTTGGAACCCCTGAGTGGCATGTCTCTTGCTCCAGACATTATGCGAGGTGGTATGGGGATCTGGATCGGAATTCGGGGAAGGATAGGAGCGGAATTCAAGAGAGTCGAGGCAAGAGAATTCTGTACGGGTATTTGAGTAGAAAGGGAGGTAGCGGAATTTGCGATTAGGGAATGGGAAGGAAGTAGGAGCTGTTCAGCGGCTAGTTCTGAGTCACTGGGTGGCGAGGACGATGAAGAAGTTAGTTCTGAGAGAGGCGAAAGTTCTTGACGTTCAGCGGGAGGATCGAAGGGCTCGTCGAAGTCGAAGCCTCCTGGAAACGCTGGGTAAAACGCTGGGGACTCTGGGCTCCGAAAGATCTCGTCTAAACCGAGATCTGAGTCTGACGGGTGTGGCTCTGAAATATCTCTAGGATCAGCTACCGGAATTAAGATTTCTGCTGAGGAAATAGATAGTCTGCGGAAGGGCTCTAAGAGCTCTTCGAGTTCGGTTCTTTGACGAGTGGGTCGTAAGGATCTCCTTTCCAGATCTACAGACCCCTCGCGGTGGGCTCCAAAACGTTGTGGGACACGACTTCTGGGAAGTGTGCGACTAGAGGAAGGGTGAAGGGAGAATTCCCTAGGATCGTCCCAAGGGGTACTGTGTGGAAGGAGAGGTCGAGAAAGGGCTTAGAAGCGGTGGGGAAATTCGAGCGAGAGTCGCGGAATTTTAATTCCGGGCAGATGTAGACGCGTGAGGAGCAGCAAGATGGGTATATGAAATTCCGAGGGGGTCGCTACGCGTCAAGAGGAGCGAATTCGAAGCGAAAGGGACACGGGATTAGGTGTGCAGGGCTGGAGGACGCGAGAGACACGAAGACCTCTGGGGACACTGAAGACGCAGCAGACTCTATGTATGCACTTTAGACTCTCGAAACTCTCGAACTCGCAGAACACACACGGATAGCGACTCAAAAGGTGGGTGCCCTATTTTCTGACATCATGACGGAATTATATAGTACAGGGAAAGTAGGTATGAGTCGGAGTAAGGTGGGGCGGGAAAACTAAAAGACCGGAAAATAAAGGAAGGGACGTCAGACGTCAGCGAAATACAGAAGCACGTGAAATAGACCGTTGGGTAGTAGACGAGAGCAAGAGCGGGACAACGGTAAGGGGTATCTTCCAACAGAACGAGAGTATGCGTACAAGTGGGAGGTGGAGCCGAGTGGCACAGGAGGGCAGAGCGTAGCGTACTGGCACGAAGTCCAGCTTGCGGAATTTAGGGCGACAGGGGAATCCGGAGTTTTTTAGAGGAAAGTGGCACAGACGATTGGTGACGTGGCTGAGGGGAGGCACGGCTACTGAATTCCGGATGACTCTGCACGGATGCGGAATTTCCAGATCAGCGTTTTGATGACTGAGTGACATGCGGAAGGTCGGTAGAAACTCCGAAGGCGACAGGGGTTGGGAGGAAACACGAGGTCACGAGCGGGAAAAATTCCGAAACGGGTTTGTTGTAGAGGCCTGCGGAATTTAGTGACAGGTTCCTGTTCCAGCCTCAGGGAGTATACGGCTCCCTACAGCGGAAGTGCCTTCTGTCGGTGCTTGCGTCTGCGCAGGCTGCTGACCTACCTCGCAATGTTCACATCCTCGTAACATCCCGTCCATTTCCTGATATCGAGCATGAATTCAGTGCCGCTTGGCATGTGAAGATGGCCTCGTTGGATGACACCCCTGCAGTGTCAGAGGAAAATGATATCCATCTGTATATTATGAGAAGACTGGGGCCTCTTTGGGATATTGGAGCCATTGAAGTCTATAGGATTGCCCAGAAGGTGGAAGGTCTGTTTGAATGGGCCTGTCTGGCCTGCGAGTTTGTAAACCCAGGTCATATGGTCAAGAATGGATCGGTCAAGGAATGCTTCAACAATATCATGCTTCTTCGGTCAGGTGGACTTCTGGATGCCATGTATCAAGCAATACTCAAAAATGCCATCCCTAATGACCAGATTGCGCTCATGCAATTCAGCTCTGTCATGCAGCAGATCATTTCGACGCTCTAACCTCTGCAGATAGATGCACTATGCAAGATGTGCAGTCACTTCCCTGCCAACAAGGATCGTCATGACATGGTTGCCATTCTTGAATCCATGTCCTTGCTATTGAGTGGTGTTACAGATCAGTCTTCTCCTGTGCAACCACTACATGCATCGTTCTATGACTTCCTCATTGACCCTGCCCGGAGTCAGACATACTTTGTTGGTGAACCCAATATGTACAACCTTGCATTCGCCTTATTGCGGATTCTTTCGAATGACCTGCATTTCAATATATGTGGACTTGAAAGTTCATACTTGAGTAACTCCAAGGTTGCTGGTTTGGAAGGGAGAATCAACGAAAATATTCCACCCCATCTATCATACTCATGCAGGTTCTGGGCCCAACATCTGGAGAGAACAGCATTTGACTTGGGAATTGCAAAATTGGTGGAGAGGGTGCTTGGAAGTGAAAAGCTACTCTTCTGGCTAGAGGCTCTGAGCCTTCTTGGTGTGTTGGGAAATGCTACAGATGCTCTTAGGTGCACTGTAATGTGGCTGCTTGTGAGCATTCAGTTTTCACATCTGATATCAACTAATGTCAAGTCAAAGACACAAAGTGGTTTTGAAGAGACCATAGCATTGGCACAAGATGGAATCAAGTTCATTCACAACTTTGGCAGTGCAATCTCACACAGTGCTCCACACCTTTACATCTCTGCACTGCCATTTACCCCTTTGAATACCATGGTAGCAAAAATGCTCATGCCCAAATTGTCATCCCTTGTTCAGGTTGCTCATGGAGGACTTGAAGATTGGCCAGCTGTCCAGCTTTCCTTACAGGGGCACAATGCTGAAGTCAGATCAGTTGCATTCTCCCCTGATGGGAAGAGGATTGTCTCAGGCTCAAGGGACAAGACTGCAAGGGTCTGGGATGCTGAGAGAGGTGTGCAAATTGGCAGCCCTCTTGAGAGGCATACTTTGTCAGTCAACTCAGTTGCATTCTCCCCTGATGGGAAGAGGATTGTCTCAGGCTCACCAGACAAGACTGTGAGGGTCTGGGATGCTGAGAGAGGTGTCCAAATTGGCAGCCTTCCTGAGGGGCATACAGGGTCAGTCTACTCAGTTGCATTCTCCCCTGATGGGAAGAGGATTGTCTCAGGCTCATGGGACAAGACTGTGAGGGTCTGGGATGCTGAGAGAGGTTCCCAAATTGGCAGCCCTCTTGAGGGGCATACAAAGTCAGTCATCTCAGTTGCATTCTCCCCTGATGGGAAGAGGATTGTCTCAGGCTCTTGGGACAACACTATGAGGGTCTGGGATGCTGAGAGAGGTGTCCAAATTGGCAGCCCTCTTGAGGGGCATATAGATTCAGTCAAGTCAGTTGCATTCTCCCCTGATGGGAAGAGGATTGTCTCAGGCTCTTTGGATGAGACTGTGAGGGTCTGGGATGCTGAGAGAGGTGTCCAAATTGGCAGCCCTCTTGAGGGGCATGAAATGGAAGTTGACTCAGTTGCATTCTCCCCTGATGGCAAGAGGATTGTCTCAGGCTCAAACGACAAGACTGTGAGGGTCTGGGATGCTGAGAGAGGTGTCCAAATTGGCAGCCCTCCTGAGGGGCATGCAGTGGAAGTCTACTCAGTTGCATTCTCCCCTGATGGACAGAGGATTGTCTCAGGCTCAAGGGACAAGACTGTGAGGGTCTGGGATGCTGAGAGAGGTGTCCAAATTGGCAGCCCACTTGAGGGGCATACAGATTTTGTCAACTCAGTTGCATTCTCCCCTGATGGGAAGAGGATTGTCTCAGGCTCAGATGACAAGACTGTGAGGGTCTGGGATGCTGAGAGAGGTGTCCCAATTGGCTGTCCTCCAGAGGGGCATAGAGCTGCAGCATGCCTTGTATGTTTCTCATCAAACCCTTCACATGCACTTCATGACACTGCACAACTTCTTGATGGACTTCCATATAAATATGTAGTTATGAGGAAACAACCAGTCAAGTTGCATAGTGATGGCTGGGTCAGAGGCCCCAAGGGCAGACTGTTACTTTGGATACCCCCAACCTTCTGGGGGCAGTGGTACTCAATGTGGACCAGGGTAGTCATTCCCAGAGGTTCTCGCATACAGCTGGACTTGAGTCAGACAGCTCATGGCAATAGATGGCATGAATGTTTCAAGCTACCTGCCTAGTCTTTACATTGCAACACATGAGTTTGTATTTCTTAGCATCTAAACAATAGTGGTAATGCCTGTGATTAGTAAGGATTGACCAATGTCACATCATGATTCCCAACTCAACAGATTCAGATTTAGATGAAAATTGTTTTGATGGTGGAAACAGCATTCCCTCTAGTTAGTTTCACCACATGGCCAACAATATTTAAGACAGGAAAACTTGTCAGAAATCCACAGCTTAACTCTAAAATTATAATTACAAAAATTCTGAGAGGGACAAAGTTCAAAGCCTTCTCCATTGTCTGTAGTGCACTGATGACTTGGGGTTTGCATAATTGTGCAGTCAGTTACAAAATGTCTGACCAAACTTGCATGCTTTACATAGTCTAGGTGCAGAAACTCCACAGTTTACAAAAGGTATTATAGATCAATTTACATAAGACAGGAATTCAGGATAGTGTACACACCGGACGCAAGGTATAAGAAAACCAGCGAACATTGGGAAAGTAAGTTACACTTGGCTGAGTGGTTCGTAACCTCTCCGGCTCGAACTGGTTGTCATCCTCAAACCAAGTTTTGCAAGAAGCCTCTTACTTCTACTTCCACCGTCGTGGTCACGCTCAAATTCGCCCCGTTCGGCATCTCTCTTCCTTTTCCCCTCCTCGAATCCTTCAGGAGGTACATCGTATACCTGTCCATAATCCACCCCCACTTCCTTCCCCATCGTCCAGAAGTCTCGACAATTGCGGACCAACCCAAGGTCGAATGGATTCCGGGCACGAGCAGAAGAAGACCCGAGGGCTAGACCGTGAGCAGCACGACCGCGGGTAAAACGATCCAGTCCAACAAGGTTGAGGAGAAATGCTCCACAAGTTCCTGGAGCTGAAAGTGCTTTACATAACCCCACATGATGGTGTCGATGTTTGGGTTCCCCCTCGCCTTCACTCTCTTCGTCTCCTCGGTCATTGTTCACCGCGTGGTGGTGACGATGACCCATTTGAATGCCAGTGGCTCCGCTGCCAGCCGCCAGACCACCGCGACCACCCATGGATCCAAAGCGACCAAGGTTGGACACTTCGAGAGTTGTAAGCTGGCGAGCAACTTGCCAGAATTGTGTGAGCAAAAGAACTGAAGTCCAGGTCAATTGCAAAGTGGACCACAGCGACACCGAGAGAAGGAAGGAATCGATCGCTGCAGGTACACAGAAAATAGGAGAGCAATCAGCCGCAATATTGTCCGGAGCGGTGGCAGACGCATAGACTGTATGAGAGGGAGTAAGCAGGGTGGCGAGATTTCGTTGGTTCGGTGGACTTACACTCATAGGTCAAATAGTCGAAAAGGATAATGCCCGTGACTAACGTAGTGACGAACATGAGGAATTGTCGGTGATTGTTAGAGCCGACTGAAAGTAAATGTGAGAAGTTGAGTGATTGAAGTCATAGTAGGTACACACCACAATTCCATATCCAGGGACAATGGCTGTGGATGGTATGTAAAATGGTAAAAACAGCTACAACTCCAGAAACTTACTGATCACTTCTAGCCACACACCGATCGCACATACGACAATGCTTTGAGCGAAGAGGTTTCTTTGCCTGGAGGAAATAACTGAGGAATCCTGAAGTGGCGGCAGCGACACCTACGACATACCATGCATTGTATGCAGAATGTTTGACCATTAAGTCGCCCTTCCGAAGCGAGGTCCTCAATGATCTGCGACAATACCAAGCCAATGATATGATCATAGGTTTAAGAAACGGAACAGCTTACAGCCTTGAGCTCTCCATCATTGACTGGACGAGGACATGTACCAGGATCGAGCATAATCGCTCGGAAGAAATTATACACACAAAGCCCCATATTCAGTGCGAATGCCAGATGGACGAACGGGTGGTTTGGAGGCTCTGATCGAATAAATAAGTCGCACACCCTAGCACTTAACAGTAAGTAGGCTTACGTGTAACTAATCTTGTGAGCCAAGCATAACCAACCCATATCATGGAACCGGCGATGATACCCGCGAAATATGGACTTTGGTTAACAGTCTCCACGTACGAATCTTTGTTCAAAAGTACACGGGTAACGATCTGCTCGAGAAGACATTAAACCGTATCCCGTAGCAAAGAAATAACTCACATGATGAAGAGCGAAAAATTCCGCCATAGCCAGTACCATTCCAGTATACCATGGCAAGATTGACAAGGTGGTAAATATGATATAGAGGAATAGCGCAGGCAAGACAAAAATTGCAACACGAGTATTTCTCTAGGGCCAGCGTCAGAGAAGACTTTGCACTAATAAACAGGACCTACCTCACTCAAAGGCTTTGCCTTCTTGACACCGAATTCATTCATACCACCCTCCTCCATGGAACGCTTCCAGGCACCGAAGCTTTTGAGTTCGACAGCCATGTCTCTAGGAGTGCGACCCTCGGCGTCTTTTGCATGGATATCGGCTCCTATCTCTACAAGTCGGCGAAGAATAGCTCTGTTGCCTCTAACAACAGCCCAGTGCAACGGCGATAGGCCGACATCGTCTTTAAGATTCGGGTTTGCGCCGTGCTTCAGCAGTAAGTCGACGGACAATGCATCACCCTGGTAAGCGGCCCACATCAAAGGCGTGTGTCCCTGCATATCACGAGAATCAACGTTAACGGGTTGGTGAAGAAGGTATAGCAGCGGCATGACGGAGGATGAATGGGTAACAAGGTGGAGAGCATTGTACCCTTGGGTGTCAGTGAAATTTGGATCTGCGTTACGGGATATCAGGAGATGGATCACGTAGAGGTACCCGTTTCGTGCAGCCCACTGCAAAGGGGTAGCTTGTAAATCGCCCCCAACCGCATCCACTTCTGCACCTTGCTCTATGAGGTAACGACAAGTAGCCAGCTGCGCGTTGATCGCTGCCCAATGGAGAGGCGTACTAGGGGGGAGTGTATAAATGACGATGGTGTAATTGAAGGTCGAAGACTTACACGTTTTGACTATCTCTATCATTGACGGTTGCTTTTCCGGATTCGACCAGATCTCGGATGGTAGCAAGGTCACCTCGCTGCGCCGCCGCAATAATCTCGGTCTGAAAACGTCATGAGTGTATACGAACTCTCGATGCAGAGGAGTCGCTCCGCACCGCTACTGGCTGCGTCGGACGGGCAAACGAGAGGTCCGTTGCCGATGCCTGTTCGGTGTCTACCTTTGCCGTGGGTTCGCCCTTCTGGCCTTGCCCTTGCTCATTCATTGTCGCGGTGCAGTGTTGTCTGCGTGGCGGGAGCTTCGGCACTAGTCGAGTGGCTGTCCGCCAATAACGGGCTTGGAAACATGTGACTAACCCTAATATCTTTTCAGCTAACCCTATTACTGGGTTGGGGTTAGCACGTTGTCTGGTCCCATGTTGTCCGTCGATCTCTTGGTGGTCTTTACTCTGAGGTCAGTCTCCTGTGCTCATGAGCAGGGTGTCAAGTTTTCTGAGCGTGTTCCTACAGCATAGGACTCTTCACAGTCTGCCGTGTGTTTCTGCAGAAGCGGCTGTACAGTGGCTTGCAGCAGCTTGCACCTCAGCTCCAGGATCCCAGCAGTGGCCTCCCACAATCTGCCACCACACCGAAATCGAATCCAGCTAAGTATTCGTGGCACTCGGTCCTTGCTCAATCATGCTTCTCTGTTTGCTTCGTCGAATGCTGCGTCCTTTTCGCCATGCTGATGTGCCAAGGGTTTGGCGTCCTAAATCCGCAGCAAGTACCCAGCTGCATGGGGAGGTGTGTCGTACGCTGATTGGACATGTGATCTTCCAGGGCTAGGTTGTACAGCTGGAAAGCTTCACTTCTGTTCTTGCTAGGTACGATTACCGTCCTGGTGCCTGCCTCGTTTTCCATGGTTCTTACCTACCGGACGGGTATGTCCAATTGTACCATGGATCAATGTCTGAGCAGATCTCACCCCCATTCGCCCCACAGAAACACCGGGCCTTTTCAACTTCCGTGCCATAACATTTTTATTACCTGTTGCAGCTTTTGTCTTCGTCCTGTCCTTCATTCCTCTCCCGCCGGATTTGACGTCACACAACCCCCTGACGGCGACAACCGCGCGACTCGTTGTACTTGGCACAACGATCCTCGGACTTCTTTCAGGTTTGGGTTCTGTTAATGGGGCATGGAGTGCATTCGCTCGCAAGACGTAAGTGGTCTCGTGCTATTGCTCTCCCAACAGTGATTTAATATCGGTAGATCAATCGCTTCCCCGTCTTCAATTGCTTCTGCTGAGGTTGCTCTCGAACGAGTCAAGTCTGATTTACGTGAACGCACGCAAGATCTTTATGAGTACTCCCCATCCAAGGTTTGACATCCACAATGCTTCCTGGCCTTGTTGTCCCCCTAAATTCAACCCAGCCACAAACGAATGAAACATGGACATCACGTTTGACATTTAAGCGCGATACCCGTGAGTCGATTCTCCCCCCCTTTTTTTGAAACGTATGACGTGTGAATCCATATGGTCCCCACCCACCAGACCGCGATTCTCTACAACAAGAAATCATTGGCTTGCAAGCATTGGAGTCGCAAATGGCATCCCGCATTTCCACCCTCAAGCGCCATCGAGAGACCGCAGAATTTTCCGAGTCATTTCGTGGTAAATGGCTTGGTAGGACTTGGGCGGTGTACTGCGTGTGCCGTGTTTGCAGTGTAATACATCCGATGCCACTCCACCTGATGTCCGTTCTGCTCACATGCTCCCTAGTCCGCGATCAACCTCCTATCTCCGCCATCTTCAACTGTCGGCTCATCGTCCTATGGGGATGTAATCGCACATGTTCTCGCGTACCTGCTGTCACTGCTACCTTTTGATGGCGCACGCCGAGCACCTGGAATAGATGTACCGTCTCTTTCGAGACAAATCAGTCTGGCGCTCGTCGGAGTGATCATCCTCAGCAGCATCCGCGTGGTGCTGATGGGGGTAATGAGAGTGAGCAATTCCATATGGTAACAATGTTCCATTCCGTTAAACGTGCCTTCTTCTGTCTCTTTTAGGTCTTCCGAATAACCTCCCGTAGCATGTCAGCCTCATTGATGCTGCTTGTCCTCGCTCAGCTGATGGTGTGTTCTTCCATTCGATCAGTGAAAGCGACTTACCCCATCCTTTCATCACAAGGGCATATACCTCCTTTCGACAGTGGTTCAACTGCGCACCATGTTTCCTCCATCAGCAGCCGCTGATACCCCCACAAGCGCATCTCCTGATGCCGTCGAAATTAATCTCCTTTCTACTCTTCCGGAATACACACTATTTGGGGGACTTTTCGACTGGTCGTTCCTCGCTGGTGCAGGGGGATGCGCACTGGTTCGCTGGGCAGGGGGATTTTTTGGTGAAAATGAAATGGACCTGTAATGACGGACCAACTGCAAGATCCACCTGTATAATATCAGATTTACACTGCATTTATCTCCCGGATAGGACATCGCTGTATGGATAAGAAATACGATGGTTGACATCAGGTACAGACCAGCTGAGCGCATGTTACTGCTTCTCTGGATTTTTAAAAGTACCACATTGGGAGGACGCAAGCGGAGGATAACCCACGCAACGGCACTAAAAAATGATATGGTCACGCTTCGGATAACAGGTGCCAACAAAATTCTGGATAGATGAAACAAGATACAAAGTCCCATACTAA
Organism: Pisolithus tinctorius; assembly: GCA_024663395.1. Classification (NCBI taxonomy): domain Eukaryota; kingdom Fungi; phylum Basidiomycota; class Agaricomycetes; order Boletales; family Pisolithaceae; genus Pisolithus; species Pisolithus tinctorius. The sequence continues at coordinate 227,824 of JANFAH010000022.1, read as the reverse complement.
GACAACACAAGTCGCATCGTAGCATGCCAAAAAGCAAGAGGGAAAATGCATGTATATCCAAACCAACGATAAAAGCAAAACCAATAGAACTCCAGGAACAGTCACCCATTTTCAGGTTCCTGGGACCGGCCCGATCGTTCTATGACAGGGCACCCCATACCGCCAGACCGGCGAAGAAAGACATAAGGCTTACGAGCACACCCACGTATGCAGCTGTGTGCACGCCAATGCGAGGAAGTACGGTGGGAGTATAAAGGGATGCGAGCGACGTGTGAATAACCAAGACAACGGGAAATGCGACGATAAGGGAAGAATGTGAGAAGACGTCGAGATGCACTCGTCCAATATCCGAGGCTGGGATGGAGAGAGTTGACCGAAGAAATGCAGCCGATAAGAGAAGGTTAAGCCCGAGAGAAAGGATGATAGAGTTGAACCTCTGCAGGCATGCGATGAAAACTGGAATTTTCTGGAAGTCGCAATCATTCAATTAGCGGGAGAAGAAACAGACATCAGTTAACTCTGAAAAACTCACGACGACTGCGACACCGTAAAGTTCTTCTAGCTCCTCGCGGGCTTTAACGGCCATGAGTGTGTCAAAGTCCTTATCGATTTGTGATGTGAGAGCAGTTGCATTTGGGTGCGGCTCATCAGTTTGCAGGCCTTCAGCTTCCGGATCGACAGGCTGCTCAGGGAATGTGCGCACACGATCCCTCCAATCGTAAGCGTGGCCATTAGACGCCGGTATCGGACTTGACGGGTTTTGCTTTAACCTTTCCAAGAACTCATGCTCCCTTCCTCGAGGAACCATGACATCTCGGTAAAGAGAGATACCCTGGTAGTTTTGCGCGACTGCCACCAAGACTTCGGCAACATTCAGTGAAAGCCACCAAACTGTACGGAAGGATGGATCTTGCCATGTTGGCGTGGGGTACTTCATATTGTGGCGGACCTCGAGAACGATGAGGGACATAAGGCGTAAGAGATTGACAACCACAATGCTCAAGAACGTGGATACGAGACATGCGAAACTGGGTCGCAGCAGGTGCAGGGAAACAGAATAAAGTGGAACTCGGAGGAGATAAGCCAGACTAAACATTGCGGAGGACAACGCAAGTTCTGGAATTGGCGACGGGGAGTAGTAAGGATAACGAGAAGGCGTTGAATCGGGCCAGCATAACCATGGGAGGAGCACGATGACAACGAAGGTGGTCAGCGCCGTCAACGGCACCATGGTATACATTGCAAGCAATCGCTTGTATGACCCTGTTTCGAGAGTTGGCAGGCAAAACTGGTATACTGGCAGGGAAACCCACCAAGGTATAGGCCGTTCTCCTCCAACTCCCATTCCAACGCCTCGTCGACGTCAGCAGCGTCATAGTCGGAGTCGTATGCCTGGTCCCGCGATACCTCAGCATTATCCTCCTCTGCCACCCTGCAAAGCGAGCTACCGCGCCTGAGGCTCTCGGGACTGCCCCTCATCCTGTGATCGTGTTCGTCGTCGCTTAAGCCGCTTAGGATACTCTCGCCGTGCGAGTCCATACGCCTCCACTGGGCTCTCCCAGTGTCGGAATGGTCGTCGTGATCGCTGTGGTAGTCACTACTTGACGTGCCTCGCCGACTGCTTTCAGAAGGCCTAGGTCTGTCGGGCGCGTAGAATACTTCATTGGTAACTCGACTGGGGTCCCTTAGGCTGTCCCATCCATAGTAGGTTTGCGGCAAGACGGCTGCGACTGTCTGAGCGACTCTTCTATGCATTTGTACTTCAGGTAGAGAACGATGACAGTCTCGAGGCCACACTACAAATATTCGTCTAAATGTATGTACTACTACGCCTGCCCTTCTTGAAGCGGTGTACCGCTCGAACGCATGCGAGACGTGCCCGTACCGCCCCGTCTGAACAGCCAATGAGAAGCACAGACGGTTCGTGCAAGGCAAAACATGTTGAACACGGAAGCCTCGTTACCGTAAACCCACGGACCAGATCGCGGTAATGAGTGGAGAGAACGCTGAGAAACTGTGAAAGATAAACGGATGCTATCCATATCACCTTGCAGGCGAATCTCTGTGACAGGCTAGATGAGTACACGAGACAAGACAAGACAAGCGGTAAAGATGATCAGATATCGATGCATTTCAACAAGTTAATCTTTCATCTCCAATTTGTACACCAGGAGACTCGGTAGAAAGACAACGTTCCGTCCGCCCATCGAATAAATTTCATCCAAGAACCAAAAAGAAAAGACAAAAACGAGCACAGTACTCACACATTCTTACGAGTTAGCGGTGGGAGTCCAATCTGAGAAATAAAATGTCAGCATTTGGATAAATAGCTGGAGAAAACCAATGGAAGAATCAGACAAGGCTGAAATCGATTTGGACATCCACATATATGTTCGGAATGTGGTAAAACGTATGGTATTTTGACGGTCATCATACGAGGGGTAATATGAACGCGAGACTCACCGCAGGTTCGCATACGAAGGCGGTCAACAGGCAATTTGCAGGCTAGCTGTATGACAAAAGAAATTTATTCGAAGACATATTTGATCTCCGCTTCAATTGCTGAGTTTGCCGAGGTGCTATCTTATCCCCTGAAGATAATTCTCGTAGTTTCCCGTCAATCAATGCACTACACTTGTTGAGCACCACCGCCATCGCCTGGCTCTGCGGTTGGAAAGTAACTTTATTAATCCATTTTCTTCATTTAATCTCCAGCCTGCACGTTAGCAAAATGCAGTCCCTCCTACGATGGAGTGTCGAAAACTCGGGGAACTCATCTGCTCCATCACAACGAACAGACGTCGACCCGGGGCTCGTAGACTACATTCTAGGGAAGCCTGATGCACAGCTGATGAAAGAAGCAATTCAAATCGCCACAGACCCATCCAAAGATGAGGACACACGGATCACTGCTTTGGATGACCTTGAAATGGTACGCACTTCCAATCAGGGGGTAAACGTGGTCAAGGTGGAGGCACCCTACTAAAAAAATTTACTGCCCAGCTTGTGGAGAGTATCGATAATGCCAACGGTACCGTGCATCTGTTCTGCCGGTCGTCGGACCGAATTTCGATCTCAATTTCCTTGCAGATCTAAAGAAGCTAAACATGTGGGAACCCCTGCATGGTCTTTTGAGCACGGCGAGCACAACGGACCCACTTAAGATGCAGACTCTGTGGGTAATAGGAACCGCAGTACAAAATAATCCCGCAGCCCAGCTTACAGTAAGTACTTGACTGTCTCGTCAGTGGCGCTACTGACAACTCTCACCCCATTGTCTCTTTCTGATCCAGTATTTGGCTCTTGATCCGCTGCCTGTGATACTATCCTCACTGTCCCCGTCCAGTAACTCCGCAAAAACCCGCTCGAAAGCCATGTACGCGCTATCTGGCCTGCTCAAGCATAACGCACAAGCAGTCCGTCAATTAAATGCGACGGGCGGATGGCTTACTTTTCGCACTGCGTTGGAAGGTATGTTGCCACTAGCAGGTTAGGAGAGGCTGTCAACCATACACCACCACAGATTCAGACGTTAATGTTCGACGCAAGGCAGCGTTTCTCCTCAACACTCTGCTGATGCCGACAACTGCGGGGACATTTGACGGTCCTTCCCGAATGCATACACCTCAGAGTGCGAGTGCGCCGGTGCACCCAAACTCGCATGCATCAATGGTCTCGGATCCAGAGTCAGCGTCGACTACAGCTGCTACAATGGAAGCATTGCAAAAGGAATGCAAGTCCGAGGGCTCATCACTGATGGATGCTTTGATCTCCGCACTAGCAGACCCCGTACCATTCGGGGCAGATGGAGAATGGGAGAGAGACACGGAATTCCAAGAGAATCTCGTTAGGTTAGTTGCGTTGCTATATTCACGCTACAGAGGGGGATATAACCGTGATTTGTGGCCTATCCAGAATACTACACACTTTCTCCGTGCAGTGCGGCGGGACGTTCTCTGATGCTCAGAGACACGCGCTGCGCGGCTTTTTTGGTGGTGCCGAGCGATCAGGCGACTCTCTCGGGCTAAGTAGGGAAGAGTTTACTCAACTGAAGAGTGCGATCGCGTGAATGATGCGCTTCGCTATACGACTTTGGAACTGGCTGCGATGATTCGAGTTGGCTGGATGATAGTTTCATTCATACTTGGGAATGCTCGTAGTAGTACATACAATATTGCCCCCTCGGTGCAAATTGATATATTGAAGGGTCCCATCAATTACGTTATGGCTTTCGTTATCTGCGCTTGTGATGGGGTGCTTCTGGTTGGCTTCTGGCGCGAAGACATCATACGCGGTTAATCAAGTCTGCTCAAATCTTGAAATACCGTCAAGCATCCTCAGACCTGCTCTCAGAACACCTCAACTGAGGGTATTTCATTTTTATCACCTCGGTTTGTTTTATTGTGAGAGCTCCTTTTATATGGACAATCAGCAGGTAAAGTTCATTATTATCTTGCGATTTACCCCGGCAATTTTTCGACTGTCAAGCTTAAAGTGATGCTGTCTCATACCCTTACGTGTCCAGTGTCCAAGCGAACAAATAGACTTGGGTCTCTTTCTAACCAACCTTGGTGGTGAACTCAGTGTGCTCAAACCAAACACGACTTGAACCTCTGCTAGTGCACAAAATCTCTGTTCGGTATTCTGACGACCTTCACGCATTATCATGTCGACTCTCCATTCTCCCTTCACGAATGATAAACAGCAGCACCACCGACCTTTGCATTCCAGCGAACTGTCATTTTTTCCTGCCTCTGAACGTCTCACGAGCCCGATCAGCACTCCGATCACTTCTGCGCTCCAGGATTCCATTGCTTGCCAACCGATGCATTCTGATGGTCCCCGGGCTCCGTGGGATTCGGGGGTCAACTTATCAAGCGATCCAATTGACGCTACTGAATACCAAAGCATCGAAGAACGTGAAATCAAAGCGAGGCGGCGGGGGCGTCTTCGTTCTGCCATGGTGGCATTCGAATTTCTTTTTGGTTCGCATCTTTTTCTTTGCGTTTGCATTAATTCCTGACAGTGATGGGTGGCATGGCCAGGTTTGTGGGGCGCGTACACGACAACCCGTTACTTCCTCGCCTTCGCCACTGCTTCTGATCACACCCAACGGATTTTCGCTCTTGCGCTTGGAATCACATCTGCGGTAGCCATTGCCACAAATATTCTCTCCATTACATCACCACTATTTCATGATCACCTTCACGTGCGATCATGGAGCCGCATGCGGTTTCTCTTCAGAGCGTGTTACCTCCTACTTTTACTCTCCGCCTCTACGACCAATCTCGTCCTTGTGGCAGCATGGCACCCGAATAATCGTTGCAAATGGGATATCGATCTTTCATGGTACATCTCGACCGTGAATACACCGTCTACACGTTGCCACCCCACCTCATTTACGGTGTGGATTATCGCCGCAGCCCTCAGGCAGCTTGTGACCTCTATTATAACCGTGAGTTCCCTTGCTTCCTTTAATTCCCGTTTCGAAGATGACGTGCGTAAACTGTCAGGTATTATTTATCTACGTCGCCCATGCGTTCCACCTCACCAGCAGCCAGTACCACACGCCTACCCAAAGAAACCGTCGACCCTACCGGCCAGCCTTTTCCTTCACGGACCCCGAGGACACCTCACCCACAGATACAACACCCTGCTCATCATCGACGTTGTCGACGTTTAAGCATGTATTTGCGTCTCCCTTCATCCGTCCGAGCCAGAAGCAGCTCGGAAGGTCAAACTCGACGCTTGCACGATCAAACTCTAGCGGCACAATCGTCCCTTTCACTGCTGGCATGCCGGCCAGCCCATCCAAGGGCAAATTGTTGAATAATAATGCAATGCCACCTTCATGGCTAGCAAATAGTGGTGTCAGCTTCAGTGCTAATGCGAAGACGAGCATCTCCCGCTATCCTTCCTGGGCGAGCGCAGAAGACAACATGAATTTCAAAATGGAAGCCGCGAACCAGCAAGTCCCTGAGGAAGGAACGCCTACGAGATCCCGGATCCTTCGTCATACGAGTCACCCGTGGGCCTCGCAAAATGGACTCGCCGTTCCTGCAGAGAGAATGACCCTGGAGGGAATTTCTGACCAGACACATTTTGGCAGCACGGCTATGAGAGAAGTTGCAAACGCCGACACAGGCCACGGGTACGACAGCGATGCAGACAAGGAAAGCGATCGATCGACGACGGAGTCCGAGATTCTCTCGCACATATACGGTCAGAGCTATCATTACCCTCCGACCATACTACACGACCCATCTTCTTCACCGAGTGATGGGAATACTCACGACGGTGGGAGTAACAGCCCAAGATCAGACTCCACCGCTGGCGAGGACGATGAATATATTCCTATCATGGGTGGGTACGTCAGGCGCATGTCGACCATTGAAAGCCTGGGGTCGAGGGAGGTGTCGATGCTTGCAGGTACGACGTCCTTTTCTACGCGGGGATCGATGTCTACGGCTGGGTCCATATGTCCGTCCATGATGTTGGGGACGGTATCCTCGTCATCTTCGATGGGCGCTGTTCAAGCCGGGACACGCCAATCCCCGTCTGCATTCCACTTTTCGTCGCTACAACTCGGGCAGCCATCGCCTTCTCATGCCGGCCTATCGTTGTCGGTCCCTCCTAGCCTTGCACCAAGTGGGAGCGGCACCGGGACGTCTCGAAGCACCGTTTATTTGTCGGTGTCCAGCGGTAGCATCGAGGGCAGTGCCGGGATCGGGACAACCGCAGCTGGTTCGGGAACGAAGATGCGCGTGAGTGAGCGCGGCGAGCTCCTGGTTCCTGAGCGCCCGCCGGCTTCCGGAGCATCCAGTCCGATTTCATGCGGCCACCATTATTGGTCTGCAAGCAGCGGTCAAAGCGCAATGAGCAAGCAGAGTTCGTCGCCAATGATGGCAGAGTATTAAACCTCGCAATTTTTTCTGTTGCATAACCAACATTACATGATATGCGGCTGCGGAGTAGTGGGAGAAAACAAGGAGAACAAGACACTGGAACCGAGTGCGGTGGTTCTGCGGTACCCAGGATGCCGTTCCCCTGACTGGACGGGCCCTGCCGACCTAACCCACACTCTAGTGACCTGCGTTCTTTTCTTTTACGAACGGACGGACAAACGGCTAAACTCGCTGCCCTACAATTTGGCGACTCGATACACCCGTGGCCGCATTCTCATGGTTTCATAACGACATTTTACTAGACACGACCAACTCACGCTAGACGACCGACTAGTGGGCACACACGTCAAAATTTTGCTGTCACACCTCGTACTTGGAACGCATTCTGTCATACATACTCTCGCAGATAAGAGAGTGGGAACTGAATGGATACCAGTACTAACTTATCCTTATACTCAAGTCCGTTGGGACCACAGCTATGTATGTACACGATGTCTCCCTTGGGTATTTATCTTTTCATCTATCAACACTCGTCCTATTGCGACGTTGTGCGTTTTTAGGGGAGAAAATTTATTTTTCTATGGTATTGGGTGTGGAAATTAGCTTCCATACCTACTCTGCTCCGCCATGGTATTCACCCGCCTAAATCAAAGTTTTGATTTACACCGCTGTCGAATAGTATCAACGTACATAAATGGATCGCCTATGTACAATGACAGAGAACACACCGTAGAAACGTTCGCCGCCAAGCTCCGCAATCCGGAGCCTGTGCTTTTCTGATCCCGACCAACAGTCTCCCATCATCGCATGATCTTAATAAGACCGTGGCCGAGACCCGGTGCGCAAATAGGAAACCGCCTGGTCAGCATTGCAACAAAGCGGGTTCCTTATAATGTAGACACTTGCCTTTACAAGGACATGCGCGCGCGCACGCCTGCCAGGTAGTACCTCACTGATTAGTGTACCATCGGGGAACAAAAAATAGGCCCCGGAGATGACTACTGTCACCCACACTTTCACGTACGCAATCTTACCTTGTTCCCCTCAACAGGTCCACTGCGCTGTGTGCAGGTACGTACTTATGATCCTGCTACACTCATCAGTACTCACCATAGTATTAGCAGTATACAGTAGCCCGTGGCTGGCGGATGCACAACCACAACCTTGCCCCCTCCATTAGCTGAGCCTGCTGAGAGGGGGTTCTTTAACTATCGGAGCCCACCGTTTCATTCTTGACGTGTAATTGACAGTATTTCACGTTCAAATCTAATTGTCACCCACACACTCCCGCCCCTTGATCACGAGTGGGTCGCGATATCAATCAGTGCATTCAAGGCGCATCACCGCGATGCCAAATAGATCTTCTCTTCTCCCAACATTACGAGAAAAGGGTGACTTCAGTGTTGAGAAATTAATAAAGGGAGATATATATGTGGGACGGGGGGGTACTTAATGTAGTAACTGTCTCGGGTCCTGGCGTGGGTATCACCGGTGATGCAAAGGTGTCTCTGCATTCCCGGGCCATCCCTCTGCTTCAGTGAATGATTGTGATGATCGAGGCATAACCGACCGGCGGACTATTGATGGATGTGACTCGTGGATGGAACCTTCCGACCTTCCTTCTGACTTCTTTCGTCGTTAAGAGGATCCTCTCTCACTTCCGAAACTCGATCCAGATACAATTCAATAACGGTGGGGTTTTGGAATGCTTCTCGCTTCTGCAGCCGAAGCTCTCCCTACCTGCGGGCGATCGCGCTGTATTGGGGTGGTTAAAGCGGTACTCAATGTTCCAGAAATTCCAAGTGGCGCGTCGGCCGTTTATCTTCCATCCCCAGAAAGCAATGGAAGAATCTGAAGTATTGGAGATACTTTCATCCAGAACTTTGAATATGGTGGCTTCAGAGGGACGGGCGGGCGCCCGCAATAACAAGGTTCACTGATCGAGCAGAACGGTCGCGCGACAACGACGGAGGCGGTTACAACCGAAGCAAACCTTCTAGGTTTGCCTACCGGGTGGTGCTGATCAGAAATGGAGCGCGGAATGTTAAAGATTTAGCCTGAGAGCTGGACAGAACTGGACCCCGACCCCTGTGGTCTTCCGGAAGTTCCTTCATACGCCAGGGCCTCGGTGCCCTCGGCCGGAAACCAGCTCTGTGTGTGTGTCTGAAAATCGAGAGTATACATTAAACAGCCAGGCTGCGGTGTGCTTCTTATCCTGTGGTGGCATCATTACTGTCATCATACTTCTTACCACATCGTGATACGACTTCAACAGGGTCCCCACCAGAATTTGTTTTACGGACACGACGCAAGCGATATGTGCGGAGCGCCAAAGATTCTGCAATTTCATTTGAAGGAAAGTCCGGATACGTTAGGAGAAGGGCGAGCACTGATAGGAAGGGGGATACATACGAAGGCAAGGGCGGAAGGCGAGAAAAAGGGGGAAGGGGAACAAAAAAGGGCGAAATTACAATACGGGGTTCGAGAAGAGGGTACTCGGGGTTAATGATGAAAGATACAGATATGATAGGGATGATATCATCGATATCGGCGTGCTCTCCCTTCCGACCTTCCATTGCCTCGTGTCCGTGTCTGTACGAATTCATTTCACGAATCTTATCATTGCGTGATGATGTTATACGCACGTACCTATCTATCACAGCGGCAGCATAATGAACGCATTTTAGCTGCCAGGCGGCAGGACCAGGTTTGACTCTGATTGTAAATGAATTCCCATAGTCCCTGCCGCTGTCACCATCCCACGCATGTCGAGAAACTCAATCCGAGTAGCATGTGCACGATGACGAGGTGCACCATTGTACGTACTCACACCTAAACTTATTACTTATCTTTCAGCACGGGTTGGCCTTTTGAGGACGCGTACTGACATCATCGCGTGCCTCTGACCCGTAACCTAACCAAGTTCTGATTTCGATCAAGCTGTAGTGATCGTGCGACATCACTATCAAGCCCTATCAAACCCACTGCCACTGCCTTGGTACTCAGGAGCATCCATCCCTTATTCATATACGTTATAGACATCTGCTCCAACGTCCATTTCAGATAGCAGGTGCACATTGACCATATCCATGACTATCGAAAGTGTGGTTGCACGCCGACGACGGCATCACAAATTTTCACAGCGTCCAGACCGAGCTTATCTACCACCCCGACAAGTCGGCGGGACATGTCGTGTCTGATCCGATGAAAATCCCTGGTAATTTCCCAGAATTGCCTTTTGAACCTGACTTTCCATCGAATTTTTGGAAAAGGTCAAAACCGGACTTACATGCGTGGGTGCGCCGATTGCTATCAGAGAACTGAGTTGCCGTTTACCCCGCGTTTACGATAATCCTCTGCCAAGACACATGAAGTGGGCCCATTATTCCAAATTCCCATGGAACATGCTGGCTGACTGATGCGCGCAAGGTACAAGGTACATAGTAGTCAGCTACTAGCCTTGCTGAAGAATATAGAGGCGCACGGAAAAGGCAACACACGAAGACGAAGAAAGCGCCCATAATGAACCGACAACCAAGTCTAATTGTGGCAGCACTTCACGACACATGGCATTTCGAGTACGAGCAGCTTGATGAGTGGGTGATCATCTTCGAGCAGCACATCGAGTGTTCTGGTGAATGCTTAGTCTTCTATTAGGCATACGAAGGAGGTATGGTGCTGCTGACTATGAACCTATCACTGCAGTGAATTGATACGGTCAACACCGGACGCCTGCTGAACGTCAACCAAATCGGCCCTTACTGCACGCCTTCAGCACGCCATCCGCAGTATGTGTCTCTGTCAGTGTACAATGTACCCGCGAAGTGTTCGCCCTTCTGACCAATATACTGTATGTCTCTTATCTTCCACTCCTTCATTTCCTCCGCTCTTTCAGCGCGCAGGTAACAACCATACCCTCAGGGCCATACATTCCCCCTCGGCGCCGCCATGGCTGCTGGGTATGTAACGGAAGGTATTTGTCCATCGGCTGGGCAATATATTGTTAATTCTGTTTGTTTTGTCTGATAAGTATCTATCTCCTGCTCGTTTCCAAGGTTGCCTCCGTGGAGTCCGCGTAGCTATACGCTGCGAATCGTATTGCGCGCATACACAATCAAAGACGGGACGACGGAGTGAGAGATAAGTATATACCCGAGGCCTCGGTTCCCAATTTCCATCTCGGTTTTGGTATGCCTATGCCAGCTCGACGATGACCATCAGTCAAACCTGAAAAGTTGCCAAGGGGTAATAATTATAGTTTGTGGGCAACCTCCCGGACTTGGTCTGTGCATTGTATTGCACTGCATCATTCACTTACCAGGCAGGTATCATGACACTGCTCTCATGTCCGACAAGGCCGAACGGCTGAACCCGAGCCTGTGCTCGAACAAGCTCGAGCCTGGACGCCGCCGGATCTTCCGCCTCCGCTATTCTTGGCCTTAATTGTTTCCGCCTGGTAGTTGCAGTGTCTACGATAACGAAGCTTGTGACCAGGAGTTCCCTTGGTACATTTATTCCTTATTCCATTACTACGCCACAACGCAGTACGCAACCTCCGTCCATGGAGCGAAGAATTATGACGTTATGTGATACGTCGTCTTCGACCTCCACCCTTGGTTTCAATGTGGCCACTTGTCCGATGGTGACCCGGATACATTCTACCTACTTGGAGTTGTCCCCACTATGTCCACGAAATCGCTGCCTACATATCTGCGAGCCATTAGGTAGGTTTCACTTCTAGTTTCATCAGAACGGGTAAGACCGCGATTGTGTGACAATTTCGGTCGCTGCCAAGCAGACAGCTTCATGGTGGGTTGTCCTTCCGTGTGAGTAAGTAGACCAGAACCTGCACACGCGTCCTCGATGCACACTAGCATCACACTTGGTGGATTTTTTTTTTGGTGACCGTTAACATAGAGGAAGAACACATTTATCCTGTATAGGGATATCTTCTCGGTCCCTCCGTGCACTCCGACGCACTCTTCAAGGATTTCGGGCCGTATAATCAACAAAACTCGCTATTAACCACGCTTGTCGAAGAAAGTTTCGCATCCGCATCATCCTATGTGGGCATGGTGTATTACTTAGTGCTGGCACACCATGTTGGTGAGGATCGGTAGAACAGACATGCGACGCCTGATATCAACAAGTTGTCAGTGATGCCTGACCGACTCCCAAGCCGCCTAGCTAGCGATATCAACTTTAGTGTCCTACCAGCCATCACATACATCACATGGCATGAGTGGATAATACATACTACCTTTCACGTTTATCCGCGTGATTGGCGTCGAATATTTTATATCATGTAATCAGTGACTTCCCCGGAGCATCAACGGAAGAATATTCGTTTTCCATGCAAGAACCAGGTACTGTTGCGCCGTTACAACTGAAGTACCAGGACAGCGGGCGGAATATATATAGGGAATTCTTTTTCAAAGAACGCCGTCTACAAAGGAGGACCCAATAGCGGGCCATAGTAGGTAGTCTAGGGGTAATCGTGGATGTATATGTCTGTCCAAGTACGTACGCGCGGAACTCGCAGAACAGAACACATTGTATGGATCTTCGGGCCGAACCTATTCAGTTCTCCACACTTCAGGCTACTACTCGAGTCGGAGATCCGTGACGCTAGCGCCCTGCAGGGACGTGACGCTTCTGGTATTTGCTCGTTCGGGAAAGACTGGTGAACAATGCAAAAAAGAAATACACCCCTGCTTTAATTCCATTCCATTGGTGGTCGTGTGAGGTAATGTGGGGATGAAAGAAATGAAATGTGAAAGAGAAGCAGGCAGCAATTGACCCAAGACTGGCAGGCAATCTAATAATGAGCGGGCGCAGTGGATGGATCATTTAGCAAGACCGCGATTACTGGACCCACTGCATCCGGAACTACCGAACCGACTGATGGGGCGAAGCGACGTCTTGTGCCTCGAGGACGTACCGTAAGCACATTGTTCGATGACGTTACTACTCCCAAAGTCCCGGACATGGCACCGCTCATTCATTCTCCCCAATACCCGTCCCCCGCCGATGCTCAATTGAAAGGAGGGTCACCACTACCAATGACATTATGCCGCATGGTGATCGGCATCGACCCTTGCCTCACCTTCGGGTTATCCAGTCGTCCGTCATCTCCCTGGTCGCCGATCAGAAATATTGCGACAAGCGACCCGACCTAGACCAGAGATCTACCGGAGACTAACAGCGAGCGTAACAGCGTCTCCGGGCCGTGTGAAAGGTCACTTGCCATCCAGATGGTCACCACAGCGGGCTACTCAATTACTTCGAGCTTCGGTTTTTTCTTCGTCGGTCCATCTCGTCCTTCGAGCCTGGCTGCGTCGCCCGCGCGCTTCATTTTCGCCTTGTCCTTCCTTCGCGTCACAGTCAAATCCACAGCTGCGGGTGACATGGGCGAAGATGGTGACCCATCCTCATCCTTTACGTTGACCCGAACAGGGGCATCGACGCCTTGCGGTTTCATAAACCCACTGGGACGCTGTGCTCGTAGATCCGTGCCAACACCGGAGATATCTCGTATGACGTTCTTGGCGGTCTTCGAAGGGTCCCTTTCCCGCTTCTCAATCTCCATGCCTTCGCCCGAAGTTGTTTCCCTCCCTTTTTTCGACGATTGTGGTTTTCCAAACGATGAGATAGATTTGAGGCGACCAAGTTTCCTTGGAGAAGCGGTAGATGTGTCGGCTGTAGTAGCGTCTGTATTCGTGAGTACGCTCGACGTTTCGTCTGCTGCGGACGTGATCTGTCGCATGTTTAAATAAGAATGGTTGACGGTGTGCCTGGCGAAATCTGAGCGCGATGGGAATACGCACGCACCTGAGCAACTTCTCGACCGTGTTTACCAAAAGTACGACGACCTCGTGGGCGTAGGGATACCGTGTTCTGCGAGCCCATATGACGAGTTTCGTCGCCGTCATCCCACTCTTCACCGTCGTCGTCGCCAATATCCACCTTCATTCCGGCATGTAATCTCCCCTCATGACCGCGAACCCTTTCATTCTCCCCATCTGAGAGCGATGGGAAAAGAAATGGAAGGTAGGACTGCTCATATGTCACACGTTTCCTGTCTTCGTCTCCTCCATGGACCACTCCCCATGCCCTTCTCACCTCCTCCGACACCTCCCATTCTGCGTCATCTTTGACGTGTGCTTGTTCTAGTTCCACCTTCTTCTGTTCCGTGTTCTGCTTGTGTGCGCTATTTTGCATGAAACGAAGTGCAAGGGTTGTCGTGCTCAGTGATTTTTGAGGCATTTTGCGAGTGGATAAGCAAGTCGAGTTAAGTTTAACGCTGTTCTTTTCGCCGAGTATTTTTTGATTGATACGCCGTAGATAATGATGGTGCCTGCCTCGTCGAGGCGATGGGTTCGCTGGCCAAGAAATTTAACAACGGATAGGCCCACGGCGGTGAGAGGAACCGCATGCGATCTTGCAGTGCCCTCGAGTTTACATAACGCCTTCCCACGATGTACCCTACTACGGAAGGAATCAATATCCGATTTGTCTGGTGTGGCGTAATACAGCCCTCCAGCATGCCTTCCAGGACTGCCAGTGCGCGGATTTGGCCCAGGACGTGTGTCGCTTGCTGTGGTGACCCTTGGTATTTCGGACTGAAATGAAATGAGCATATGACGTCTTCATTTCCTGCGAGCCTCGTGTTGGATGGCGGATGGTCATAAGATATCTGTGACATGTTAGGTCCGAGGATGTGGTGTGCAAAGTAGTGGTCCGAATGAAACAACAAGCAAGGGGAGCATGTCATGGAAGTGCCCCTTGGATAAGATGGGTGGGGGAGATGAAAGCAGTGGTGGACAGAATATGACAGGGGCCACTGTCCGGAAACCAAGGAGACAGAGATCCGGTGAATCTAAGATGAGGAGATCTGACAGGTCCACACACGAGAAAACAAAGGGAGTCAGCGTGGGGACGGTGCATCGATATTGGCAGATTCCGCGATAATAGACGAAGAAGTGACTGCCTTCTTCATTTTTGGACGTAACCAACGTCGCAGATCACACTCCGAGCGAGAATTCGAACACGTCACCTTGTCACGAATCGAATCTCGCTTACTCAAACACGCATACACACGCATACATGCATGTATGCGCACAGCGGGGTAATCTTTTCTATATCTCTCTTGCCTGAAGATATGATGTACAGTATATAAGGGGGACCCTCTTCCCTTCCACCACCTACTCTTATTACCCTCCTGCTCACCCACCATGTCTACCTTCCATCTCCATCCTGTGTCCCACCCTCACTCCCCTTCTCCCCCCTCCAGCACCTCTACTGCCACTGCCCACAGTCCCCTTCCAAAACAATACGTCCTCCGAGGTGACTATCTCCCCCCACGCACCCATCTCATATCTCTCACGTAATGAGTCTAGATGTCAACATCGCCCATGATTCCAGCGCTGGTCCTCGCAAGTATCCGGCACCCCCAACTGGGCATGAGCTCATGGCACTCTTCCCACCCGCACCACCTGCCACCTTTTCCGACATGAGACATTCCACAAGCGGATTCTTCCAGCGTCAAGAGCGCGCCTTCTTTGCTCAAGCGGGAAGGGAAATTCTGCGAAGTTGGCCACCACATTCTCCTGCCGAAACTGCCTCCTCTCCTTCCTCCCCTCCGTATCCCCGTTCCAAGCCCCATCGCACTATGCCGGGCCCGCCTCCTCCAGCGTCTCCCCACACCGCTGCTCCCACGCCCGCCGCTCCCGCTAACAATGTCAGTACACCACCCGTGTCACAACCTGCGCCTTTGTTGTCGCCGCAGTCGCATCACCACCCCCACGACCATCACCAACTTCCCCACCATCCACCTCCTCACCCTTCACACCCCAGTGCACTCGGGCTGCGTCCACCACACGACCATCATCACCAACCACATCCTCCACAACAGCCGCCATCCATGCAAGCTGGAGTGTCCAAAGTAGAATTCCAAGTACCGGAGGACTACCGAGACGACAACGGGCTTGCCAGTGTAGGCCCAGGAGGACCAGATGATTCGTGGAGGAGGCCAACCCCCTATTCGGATCGTCGACGTGCGGGAAAACACACCAGGAGGGTTTTCGTAAGAACTTGATTTGGTGCCCGCTGAGCTGCTGCTGCGTGTATGCGCATCAAGTCCCCCCCCTCCTCCACTCCGTGGCTCCATTCATAGCCGCAATGCCGGTGACCGTTTTACGCATACGGCATCTTTAACTGAACGCGGCCATTCCACGATACTAACATTGCCACCAATACTGGTTCATTCTTCTCGCGCTATCGTGACTCCTTCCTTGTCCGACATCTAATTAATATCTCTCGATATCCTCAGCATCGTCCAAGATCTTACCGATTCGAGCTGTATTTTTGGCCAACTATCTTCGTTGTGCACGCATCTACTGATCCTCGCATCTTTTGTCATCTCAGAGTCGATGTTGCTAGTTCGTCTTTCACCGACAGGTCATGTTGATTCCCATAGATGGTCATTTATTTCTGATCACAAAATTTTCATTTCACCTGTCTATCTAGTTACGTGTTCCCCCGTTTCTTTTCGATCCGTATGCTTGTCTCCGTTTCTATTTCGCATTTCCGATGTTATCATCATCATCCACATACATACCACCCACGTGCATGACGTTCTCCCGTCATACTAATGATCCCTTTGTTCACATAGCATTTGACCGCACGACCGTTAAGTAGTAATTAGCTTGACTGACTGTATGAACTTTACGCTATGCTATGTATGTATGCGCCTGGGGCGCTGACTTGGGACTGTTTGTTCGCGTCGCAGTCATTTGTGTTCAGGCGTTTGTTGTGGTCTCGATCTCGATTTGTCTGTCTTGTGCATTTATTGTTTTCCGTACCGTTCATATCCGTGTCATTATCGGTAGATATCGCAACCGCGGAATCTTATCGGAGGTCGAGTGAAACCAGTAGCTTCGATCCTGATTCTGTCGGATGCCATATCCATTGTGTGTATTATCGGTCCATTTTTGACCTCGCGTTTGTCCGGACGTGTTTCAATAAGGTAGAAAGGTTCCGCCAGGTTTCATATTTCATTGATAGAACACTCATTTTTCTTCTTTGTTATTTACTTCCGTTCCTCTGACTTGTTATTCCATGAACTTTTTGATTCCGCTGCCTTGTTACATGACGTAATACACATATCTGGTTACATCACTCAAAAAACTAGGGGACTCGTAAAAATCGAGGACCTCCCTTTAACTGACAGGACCTGGTATGGCCGTTCATATCATCGTGCCCCAGAGGCCGTGCTGGTCAATAGTCGAGTCGACTGTCATACTTATGCAATGCTAATCTCCACGGCATTATGGACACGATCTATTATGTTATCAACTTACCACGGATATCTCACCCCTCTCGTTCCTGTCAACGAGCATGTCTGCACGCTTCTTGGCGTCGTTTCGTTGCATCCACCGTCCCGCGATCGCTGCGGAATTACCTCAGAAAAGATTCCCCCACCATCAGAGCCCCATTTAAGGAGACGGTCATTGAAGTACCCGCAACACTCACCGCTTAGGGTATCAACAGGGACAGCTTGGTGACAACTCAAACAGCGAGAATTGGAAGCCCCTTGGTAAGTGCTGCGCACATTGCCGGACAGGCGATACGACCACGATTGTGGCCGGAGGTGCATAATCGGCGGAGACCTGTGGAGACGGCGGCGGTAGCGCTTACCCTTTGCGCCACTGGCTGGACTACGTGGCCCTATGACATTGTTCAGACAGCCCGACATGCGGGATATGCAGCTGATACTCTGATGGCTCTAGCGACCCTTTGAACCGTTCTAAGTCCGAGTCCATAGACCGACGGCCAAACTCGCAGTAACTGGAAAAAGAGACCGAGTCGGAAGAGGCCAGCCACTCGAGAGTCTCACCCACCAATCAATATATTTGTTATTACTCGCGACGCTCCGAACGGCATTAATGATGATCACTTCAAGATCCCATGGCAAAATTGAGCGCAAACGGAAGGGATGAGCCGCCACTGAGACACACGCCACGGTGAGTATGTACCTTATTTACTGTCAATGGAGTGTCACGTCGTCGTCGGCTTCGCCGATAGATCGGAACAGAATAGATAACGCAAGGATCCCCAGTGGCAAATCTTGCTCAACTGTTTTGCAAGGACTGACCACGGAGTGTAGAAGGCGCTCTGTGAACGCGGTGATACAGGCGCATGACGCAATGTCCCGTCTGGTGGTGCTCATGGGTGCCCGCGCGGGCACGCTAGACCAAATAGGGGGCGCCAAGGAGCTGTGCAATCTTAGAGAACAGAACGTCATGGGTTGGAGAGCTATGTACATGCGTACGTATGTACGTATTGCGGAATCAGAAGAACTTCGGTGTGACCTAGAAGTTCGAACATGCGGTGGGCAACGGTGTTGGTTCTTAAAGTCCTTGTCTGTCTTCTTGGGATAAGTTGGGATGAGCTATTGTTATTGGTGCCAATCTACTGAAAGGGCTGAGCAGGAGATAAGAAACTTGGCCTTGAGTGAAACAAACCATTTTCCATCCAGGGAAATTAGTCCAGAGTGGCATGATAATTTTGACGTCGGACTCGATACGGCGATACGCCTACGCGGTGCTAATAGGACAAATACGGTGGGGGTGGTGGTGGTGGGTAAGAAGAGGTACCACAATACCGGTGCGGGAAGTTCCGATACATATATGGGCATTTACCTGGGCGCTAATCATCGGGCGCTAAATTACATCATCGGGATCATGGTGACTGGACAACCCGCGATGCTCTGGAGCCTGGTGGGTCATTTTTTCATATTAATATGTATATTGGCGTTCATCGTGTTGCGTGCAGATGTCGACTGAAGCACCTGAGCGATTGGGAGTTACGGCCAGTCCTTGGCAGCTAGCAACCAAATCCCACCCCACGTCAGAATGTTGTTCTAACCCTGACTCTCGTCCAGGTCACTGATTGAATCCAAAGAATCAGAGCACATATCCCACACCATTGTTGTCCGCTATCATGGATGATGACGTGGCAACCGGCCAGCAGAAGTCGGGTTCAGATCGTCGATAGCAACATTCCGGATTATCGTGGGTGCGCACAGGTACCATCCAGGCATGTTGCCTTGCGGGCACGTCATGAATGTGGGACACCGCGTGGATCGGAGGAAAGTCGGAGGCTGCTGGGCACACGGTTTCGGTTGGCATACACCGATGAGTTATCCAACACAATGCCGCCTCAGGGTATGTTGGCCTCGCCGTGTCGCCTGCATGGTACACCGATCACTTGCCTGGTCACGTTCATTGTCGCTCCACAAATATACTCCATATTGGAGCCAGACGCCATGGCATCGATTGTTCACGTTCTACCCGCCCCTGTGTCGTTCGTGTCACACACAGTGGCGTCCGGATTCCGGTTGTACCTGCCGTACAGGCTTCTCAATACATTTTCGTCTTTCAAGGAAGTTCGCGCCGAACCCCGGATTTGCTGTTCCCCCGTTTCACTATGTAGGTACTCATTACTGATCAAAACCTTGTGATGCCACGGCTATCCAGGGCTATCCTCGACCCGATCGTTGGAGTCGCACTTTCCCCGCAACACGCGTTTAGATCTTCGATGTATTCGAGACACGTCGTCAAGGCTCCATGGAACTGATTTACAAGTATAGCACCGAGGTCACCGGGGTCACAGAAGGGTGGGTTCCGAGAGCTTCCAGCGCTGAGTTGAGGAAAAGGTCGCGCTGCCTTCGCGGGTTATTTCCATGGGGATGCGTTAAACTTAGGTTAGCCTTAGCCCTGGGGGGCTGGAGCTGTGGGGAAGTGATGGGTTGTTTCAACTACTCTCACGTGTCAACTGACTGTGGATACCAACCGACATGAGATGTCATAGGATGTCATGGACTCGGACACGACGTCGAACGCAGGACTGGTGACCTAGTGAAGATCCGACCTTGTTGGCCGGTTAAACAATCTATACATTTCCGCCTTCCTGAAGAGACCTAGTAGTTAACACGCCACAGCAGTATTGTGTCCATTGGTTTTTCCTCCATCACGGCCCCACATGCAAGGCACATATAACGGACCGATTCTTACCGGGGAAGCGCCCGGTTCGATGTATGTCCATCATTTTATCACACACAATCATTGCAATGATATTATGACGACAGGGTTAACATTTATAAGAATCGGTTTTTCCTGCGGCCCGACGGAAGTGGTTCTTGTAGACACACATGCCGGAGTTGAATAAGCCTCGGAAGGAATTCTATGTCAAGGAAATGACGAAGACCTTTTCTCCCCTCGGGAGACTGATCCGAGAGTCGCGCGTTTAGGGGTCCCGTTCCGGCGAATTGTATGTATACCCTGGTCTATATACCCAGCAGGCGGGTATGACACCGGCAAGGCCCCGAATCGAGTCTCGATCGGAGACCATCACCATCGCCGTACTACGACGGATATGTATCGCATCCGACGGCATTCTAAAAGCGGTTTGGTTACCGGTGGGACAGCTAACGGCAAAATGATGTATGTAGGTTCGTTGGTCCCATCAGGCAGCATATATTGGATAAATCACTTACAAGACTGAGACAATACGTATAGTTTCGATACCGATCTCACGGGGAAACTGATATGGTTCTGTCGAGTGAACACCCCATCACGACAATATATTATTTGGATCACATATCATAGCGCCTCATAGCCTTGGCTAATGTATCAACTGTACTGATCGCCTGTCACTCCGGTACCTCTCTGCATGGGATCCAACTGCGGAGGGCTATATATTGGAATGGAAGAACCTTACTGGTGTACGTGAGGGTACGTGTTATGTATATGCCGGCGCCGCGGAAGCCATGCTTTATGTATACTTAGAGTTGGCAACAGTTGCCCTCCTGCCTCTTCCTGCCTTCATAGTACCATTAATTCACGTCCAAACCTACCTACGGTTTCCAAAAGCATGCGCGCACGAATCGCTATATGCCCAGTGATCGAATCGGGTGGCCCCAGGAAGATAGAAGTTGATGAGTACGGCTCGGTCATACCCGGAATGTCCCGGATACAGTAGGAGCCTTGCCGGTATATGTCGATATATGATATCACCACTCGAGACCACCCGGTTTGATTAAATATTTTGGTGCAGTTTAAGGATGTCAAATTCCGCCGGGTGGTTGATAGGAATCGCCAGGGACTAGTAGAGACTTAGTCAAATTGTATGCCAAACTGAGGCTTCGATTCCTTATCGCATAATACTATTTTGACCTTTCCCTTCCTACTGCGGAGATCGATCTCAAATGCAGTATCATGGGGACTGTTCTTGGGTGATGAGACGTGCTATGCAGTTGGCATATAACCCTGAGTCCCCTCCCCCTCCCCCATTAGATCCTCGCAGGAGCCGCCACGGAACCACCTGACAAGGGCTGAAATGAACTTGTAATTGGAAATGGGGAACTTCAAAGAACTAACAAACACAATGAAGCAACTGCAACTGCATCATGGAACATGTCAATAAACGACCATTCCTACATGTGCACATATGAAAATATGATATCTGATAGAAACGCACACCCATTGGTGTTCATAAACACGCAGCCCGTTCTTTCATTTATTGCTTGGCAATTCGATCGGACCAAGACGGGTCCCCTGTGGCTTGGACATAAACGTGAACCTTCATTGACATGGTCCTTTCATGTCCTTTCCCCGCGAGCGCAGCAGGACACTAATTGGATATAGATGCTGTACGAAGCCATGAACGGTAATCACATTATTTATGGTATTGATCGTGCACGGATCGGGCTGTTCCATGTTCGACCGGTATCTACGATCATCAACATCCACGGCCAATCGAGTTCCAGCGGCAGCACGAGGGTCAACGGAGACCGACTTGGAAGAGCACGGGACGGGGCAGAACGGAACAAGATGAGTGGTTGATGATCTTCGATGACGTATTCACGATACCGGAGCACGAGTTATTGGTACGGCAGAATGTGGTATAATGACCCAGGAAACGGGATCAGTGGTATGGAATGTGTGACAAGATAAACAGGAATCGAATCAGGTAACACAGGATGGCTCCGAATGTGAAGGTCAGTAGATATGTACTTGGCAGCAGCTCAGATATGAAAGATAACCAACAACAGCGCCTTACCTACAAGGTGTGTCTTGTACTTACGGGGAAATATATACGTGGTGATACCTGCCGTACACGGCATAGCTACACACGATTGCTGACGCGAACATGCAAATGCTTGCGCTTGGCCCCGCGGAGTGGATAGATCGAAGTGGTCAGTCAGCTGTCCGGAACGCATGACATTCTACGGAAGGTGGCGTACGGCGCGTGGCGTCACAATTAACAGCGAAAAGGAATGTGTCCAAGCAAATACTTGCCTTATACGTGTAAGTGGTTCTTTTGGGCCTCTTAAGCAAGCAAAGAGGTCAGTATTACTTACCGTATAAAAAGGGGATGGCAAGTTACCGCGAAAACGAGACTCGGACGGATCCCTGTGATGAGGTAAGTAGTGTTCCACGTTCGTTCATTGGTTTTGGAGTTGCGTTATGGATCCGTTGTACTCCCAGAAGCAGGCATGTGTTTCGGAGGGATGGGGTATAGTACGGAGATCGTGGTTGCCGGAGCCTGCGATTTGGATGAGTCACTGAACTGCACATGATGGACGATGTGATATCGCCATGTGTTCGTAGGGTGTGTGCCCCACTCGACCAATCTGGATTCGGTACCGCGCTGGGATGTTCTTCCATAATCCGATATTGCCAGCGATCGTTCGCCGGGCGCCGCACATACTCGAAATCGGAAAGATAGCCGCTGCAACGTTTTGGAAGAAGGTGAAAGGGGAAAGACCATTGATGGAAGGCGGATGATGTGATGATATCATAGGGAGCGCTGGTATTTGTCCTTGAGAAGGTTCTCTGGCTGCGGCCAATGCGCGCAGACCCATACGATCGGGTACCACATATCACGCAACTGGGTCACGACGGGTGTGTGGACAAGGGAAATGGATGAATACGGACATGTGTCCTGAACGCCGAGGAGCCCTACATTACCTTTGAACCCCAACAAGCGGTAATCAGGAATGGAAGACATACACGCACCCACAGCTAGCATGAACCATAAAGGGCCGGCACATCCTCTTAGGAGTCACGACCATGACCAATAACCTTGATGTCATAAGGGAGTGGAAACGTTATGGTCCGCAGAACACGTTGCAGGAACGAGTCAAGTGGGGATTCAGTTGCGAAAATTGTAATCGATAAAAGCTGGCAGACATATTGGATCGAATGGAAAGTGGATTTCGCAGGAGTCATCATGGTGGTAGGCAAGTCATCGTGAAAAAAAAAGTCAGAGCAAGCCGAGTTCAAACTATTAGAGGGGAGGCTCACGTGACGCGGGGTAGTGTCTGTCATCCGGGTTTATCTCGTTCCTGCTCCCCACTCGTCCTGTTAGCCGCAAACTAGCTGAGAAATGGTCGGTCGCTGTTGGAATATACCCAGATAGGCTAACGGTTATAGTCAGTCTTCAAGAGTAACTTCACAGGCATTATCCGAGTTTCTGTCAGTGACCGGCGCATCGTAAGTACACATCACCAACGACTTCCGAACCAGTGACTCATCACTGGCGACCAGGACCAAAGAAGCCAGGCGATATCTCGAAAAATACAAGCTTCTCGATGCTGCTCTCGATGCTTACTTCACAGATGGAGGGCGAAGACGCTCAGAAACAAACCTGTCGACAAGTAGCATCAACGGGCTATTTGACAAGTACAAGGGTATTTCCATTCGAGGAGGGGATAGCGTGTACATTTTGTTAACGGATACGTACTTCATCTCTCACAGATCCTGGAAGCGATGAAATCGGCGTGGATGGCACCGTACGGTTATGTGGAGATCTAGGTGTGGATCAAGAAGATATTGTCTTGCTTGCGATAGCCTACGAACTCAAATCACCTCATATGGGCGAATGGACAAGAAAGGGCTGGATCAGCGGACTGAAGAGTTTGGGGTGAGTGTTCTCTTTTTTCCTGATACATATATACATATGGCCGCGGTTGTACCACAAATCATTTTATCATCCACACAGATGTGATACGCTGGATTCACTCAGGAATGCCCTCCCTCGCCTGCGCGTAAAACTCGCCTCCGACCCATCATACTTCGTCGCGGTGTACAATCACACCTTCACACTTGCGCGCACGGAGGGTCAGCGCAGTCTAGGCAAGTCTTTCACTTCGTCCGACTGTAGATCGAATGCGCTGAAGATCATCCGACATACGATGATTTTACACATTATACCTATTAGCCCTCGATACCGCTATAGCCTACTGGGAACTGCTCATTCCCTTTGGTCTTTCTGGTGGCGCTCTCAATCGCATTTCTTCATCTTCTTCATCTCCACATCTTGATTCAATCTATGGAAATAATCATTGCAGCGACGCAGACGTCGATATGGACGAGAAAGAAAGTGGCGATGACGGGAGCGGATGGGGAAAGAAGCACACAGAATGGTGGTTCGAGTTTCTGAGGGAGAAGGGCAGCAAGGGGGTGAGCAAGGATACGTGGAACATGGTGAGCGATCACTCGTCTCTTTTTTCCTCTTCGGATCTCTCTTTTGGCAACCCACTCTTTTTCCGTTTTCCTGGCTTGAGTCCTCCGACTTCCAAATAAGATATGCATATTCTTTGGCAAACATGCATGCTGATCAGTCTGTACGCCTTCATGGGACGCGAACAACCAGCTTGCAGAATTTATCCGAACGATCGATGCGAAATTTGAGGAGCACGACGCGACTGGTGCGTGTCTCCTTGCAGCCTTGTGACGAAGGCCTGTTGATTCGTATTCACTTGCTGGATCTGTAACCCACCTGATACCTATCCGGTTACTGTTGATGAAATGTGGATCTCATCCGTCCAATACCACCAAAACAGCTGCGTGGCCATCCACAATAGATGATTTTGTAGACTGGGTGAAGGCGAAGAAGCTCAGAGCATGATGCATGCTCATCACCCCTCCATCATGCTGGGACTTTTCTTTCTTTTGATTGCTTTGCTCCGCACAGAATGCACAAGTATATACCTAGCTACACTCGTGACGAATTCAGAGTTGCGCTTTGGGTCCGGGGATGACTTGATGACGACGCGTCGAAGTCATATTAGATTACCGTCTTGCGTAGGGAACTTCCTCCTAACAGCTGTGCAACAGGTTTCCGTCCCAAGCCACCAAATTTATGACCAGTCGGACGGTCGATGCAACACTCCAGCACTAGAGCCCTAAATGAAGCAGTAATTTAGGAGAGCAAATCAATTCCAGTATTTAGAACAAGATACTCTTTGTCGAGCTGGCAAAACCTGAACAGGGGATCTACCATTGACCTTGGGGACACCGTATCATTTCTGGGAAGTTTGTGTAATACGATTGGTGTCATGCGCTTTGGAGTCAGAGCGAAGCATGTTGAAGGCAGTTTCGCTCGCTTCTAGCAGTCTTGGAAGACGGTCTCTACGCGTCAGTCACCCGTGGATCACCTTCCCGAGTTCCTACAAACCGATGTAACTAGCCTCGACGTAACCGCCACTCCCAAAGGATAGGGACGGCAGGAACGACGACTCTCGCAGGAGCGAGAGCCTAGGCTGCGAGGATCGTGAGGGCGAGGCGGCGGTTACGGCAGCTAGTATCTTCGGCGCGTCACTATCCATTTGCCCATTGGTTAGTGCCAAGTCCGATCCGTGCGTTTTTTTTTACAAGTCATCAGCCCGGCATAATGGAGCAAGGGAACAAAAAAAACGCATTAGCGAGCAATGCTTCTTCGCAAAGGGACGCACGTACGATGGATGGACTCTCAGAATGACCTCACCCCATGGATCCCGCCCACCAACGCGTACACCGCCAGTGCTCCACTTCGTGACAGCAAGAATGTCGATGTAAGTGCCCGCCGACGTGATTCCGAACGAATCGCCCAGCGCGTCTTGAAGGGCCTTGCGAATGGTTAAAACGTCTACATCTGCATCAGAATCAGAGTCTGCGGTTCCGACTGGGAGAGTAATTGAGAGAAGAAGATAGTGGTGGTTGGTGGAGAGAGGTGTGAGGGACATCTTGTGGGAGATGTTATGTAGAAATTACACCACACAAGTTGGCACGGAGAAAGGCCGGCCAATCACTGTTAGATGGCAGGCATCGGATTTGGCGCGTGACGCCTATACATCACCTTGCTTGTCAAGGTTTCTGTCGCCCTCAAAATTGCGTGGGAAAGTGCAGCCCCTGTCGTGTCGGCTAATGCGTTGGCGATTGCCGGCTGATGATTTGTCACATGTTGTCCATCATCTGTTCTGAAGCAAGCACCCCCTGCCATTCTGTTGTTGACTCATATGCACTGCAAGTGCTGAAACCATGATATGCTCTCTGCTTATGTTGTCCTCATATCCCTTCCCATTTCTTTCCACCACTTCTTTGTCTTTTCATTCATTTCTTCAATCCAATCATTCTCTGCAAGCAATTCAGGCAAGTGTGCAATCTGGAGGAGCTTGCCATTGAAGTCATGCAACAGTTGGATTGTGGAATGCCCAGAGCTTCTCAAGAGTGCAATGTACAGATTGAATAAGTTAATTCCTCCAGTAGGTGGTGTAGTGATGTCCACTATGACAGAAGGAAGTGTTTGACCTTGAGATCAATAGTCCATGAAGGCATATGCTGTGGTCATTGGGAATTACCAGTGATGGACAGAACATGTTATTACTTTCCCTTCAGCAGACTTCAATTTGATTTGTAACCTCTTTGCTATGGGTTCCACTGGTATAACAGATTCCTCCAGGTCCTTTAGCTGTGTTGCTTGTGTATGGTCCAGCTTGACAAGAAGGCAGATATGTAAGACAGGGGAGAGGAATTATGGTGTGCAACTTTGGCCCTATGAAATCTTTCTGTACCATAGTCTCAAACTCATTCAGCATGAGTTGAAAGGTGGGGAGGTATCTGTTACCAGATAATATGATAACCTTGTAGGATAAAATTATTAGTGGTACAGTAACAAATGAACAAAAGCAAGGGGATAATTATAGTCGAGGCAAAGTAACTCATACTCTACATGGATCCACAAATCTTGTTATGGGAAGTTGAATTTGCCAATCAGATGACTGGTAAAATAAACAGAAAATCTGTTTCATCAACTGGATCCTCAGTACTTTGGGTGAAAACATTTCAAAGGGCCAACTTACATACATAGTTGATGGTTTTAGTGGTGTCCTGCAACCTTGTACATCATTTGCACATGAAGGAACATGTCAGTATCAATTGTGTTAACAACAAGGTACTCACCAGCTCTCATATGATCTGGATACAGAAGGGCACTGTGGATGATTGAGTGGACCAAAATAATCTTGGACAATCCTTGTGGTCATTCATGTACCCTCCAGAAGTTGAGGTGTTTGTCCTTCTGAAGTTGCTGCCCAATTGGGGCATCATATGGCTGTATCAGAGCCAAGGGGAAGGCCTCTCTGCCAACAACACACTGAAACAAAAGTATAAGTTGCCTGAATATGTCATTTTGCTGAGTCTTGATGAGTACAGAGCCATAACAAGGACACCCATGGAACTTGGGGTGGGAGCATAGATAATCCATGTACTGGCACCAGTTGACAGTGGACTTGAACTTGACTTTGACAAAGCAATATTCTGTAATCTTTGGTGAATGTTAGAGACTTGAATGATAGAGCAAAAAGACTGTTTTACTCACCATATCATTCCTTTGGAATTGGATGTCTTTCTTGCCAGGAAGAGGTTTCCCTGTGAAGACAAAGTACTTATTGAGGAACTTGTCTGAGTTTTCCTCAGAATTGATTGAACAGGTTGTTGGTAATACTCTTCTTCTTGATATCCTTGAATGTTAATGGCTCCTTCACTTGGCTACAACTTCACATGGAAATATTCTTCCTCAGGCTCATCAACAGTGATATCAACAGTGTCCATATTTGTTGCCACTCTGAACATCCTGTAAGAATTGTATTCCTTGATCTTGCATCAGATACATTCAGAAATCAGTCTGAGGTGATCAACATGGAGAATCTGCGCAAGCATAAGTAAGCTGGATACTAACCAATGATTTGACTTACTTGCTGAACAACATCCTTGAAATTAGTTTGCTTTTGGTATGCTTGCTTCAATGGACCATGCATTTTCTCATTTGGCTTCATATTGAAATTGCAGGTGACACCCTTTGCTTCAATGTCATCAAATACATGCATATGGGTGTGGTTCTTTGGGAAGTTCCAATTTTTCCCTGTATGCTGAGTTTGCTCTGCATACTTCTGTTCCAGAAACCATCAGCAATGATTCAAATACCAAAAACAGTGCCAACCTGAATCAAGGAGTTGAAGGTATGCAGTGCTTCCCACCCAGCAGTGTGTGTGTGTGTGTGTGTTGTATGTAGTTTGAGCACCATATACAGATCAAACTCAACATAAGCACACAGACAATGCAACAGAAGGTAGCCATCTTTTTCTGTCTCACACAGCAAGATGTTATGACAGGCAAATATGATTATCTGCTCAGAAGACATCAGCAGAACCCAAGCTTGATGGGATATCCACATTACCTTAGAAAGATCCTCAAGCTTCTGACTGTCCATATATGAAATCAAAAAGTGCTTCCTTGAAATGATTGGGACTGTGCCAGCAGGGCATTGCATTGATACTAGTATATTGTCAGCTAACCTGTTTCAAGCAACAAGATAGATTTAATTTTGCTCAGTCTTTCCCATTGTCTGACAACCCATTTTCTCAAGGATCTTCAGAAGCTCTCCCAACAGATGGTCACTGAACAATCCTGCACAGTTTGCATGCAACTGATCCCAACACAATGTGCAATAAATGTCCATGTTCATGACTGCATGAAAGGCACTCTGGAGAGGAATTAGGCTGTGGTAAAGGTAATGACACAAATTACTTACATCTACATCACATAGTCCTTGCTTGATTAGGCACCATTCACCCTCTGAAGTTGAAGTTGAAGTTTTCAACTTTGACTTCAGCAAAGTAGTCATGTGATGTTTATATAAGCTGTGCATGCCCACACAAATGCAAAGTTGGGAATTCTCAGTAGTGGAGATATGTAGTGCACTGAGAATATAGTCTAGGCATGGGAAGCAAGGTGGTGTTACCTCTCTTGCTCCTGCCACTCACTTTCTCCCCAAGCAGTCTCAGTCTGCTCACTCTCAGCCTTTGTTTTTGCAATGCCAGACCTTGCATGGAACCCTCACTTAGCTATCTGCCTGGATTTCACATCCAAAAGCTACCATCTAGCAAGAGACCATCTGGTAAATGAGACAATTGACCACAATGCAGCAGAATGCCAACTGGAGCTCCTCTGGACTGTCAACAATGACCTAGAAAGACAAGAATGGGACCAACAGCTAGAGGAGCAACAGGCAGCCACAGAAAAAGAGATACTGGCCAGAGAAGAACAAGAACAACTACAGCAGGAGCAGGAGAGGGAATGCAAACTCGCTCTACAAGAGGACAAGAAGAAATACTGCCACAAGCATGCACCAATACCACAAGATGCCATGATACCAACAGAGCCCATCATCATCCCAGTGCCCATTGCCACTCACAAACTCTGCAAAGGAGATTACTGCAAGCTCTATTTCTTCACCAACAAGGGGCTCAAAGATGCAGAGCTCACCCCATGATCCACAGACAATGATGCCATGGCCCTCCTACAGTCAGGAGATGGCTTACACTCCTTTGTCCCAATAGTGGCTGCATGCACCAAAGGCAATGTCACCAGAGACAAGGACCTCTCCTGGGAAGAATTTGCTGAGGCAGCACACTGCCTGGTTTCAGCCATGAAAGACAATGACTGGCCCAAGGGACAGATCAACAGCCATGTCAGATTCTGGCTGGTGCTAGAAAACCACCCTTGTGTTGAAGTGTTGTCACCTTTACCTGACTTTTGCTTACATCATACAAGCTTACATAATAAATCTTCGCACTTAGGATGTTTGTTTTTCCTTCAGGTGTACCTCAGACTTCTTCTAACTGAAGCCTGAGTCTCCTTCCTAGGTCCCTCATTTTGGCCTACCTTCAAGAGGTTATGAGCCCTGAGCAGCTCTAACCTTACAGCAGCAAACTTGAACCAAGTGGTACCACAGTATAAAATAAGACATGTCATCTGGACCTTCAGTGTCAACATCTTGGGCTCTAGGCCCATCCACAAGTGTGAATACATTGGCCTCTACTTCTACAAGAGTCTCACAAGGCTCGAGTCAACTCTACAACATAGCTCCCCTTGCAGATGAGTGTTCAAATATCAAATGTGGAGATTCCAAATGCAAAAAGTCTTAACAGTTTGTGGCCTCTGGACCATTGTTGCTGGTACAGACATGGAGGTTGTCATATACTGAGGGGCCCACAGTTCAGTCTTAGGTTCTGAATGCCAGGTCAATGCCAAACGCCGAAACAAGGTCTGTTCCTTACTATACTTTTCTAGTTAGCCTTTGTACCGCCCTTGCTTATGCCAAGGCAGTGTCTGTCTTTGGCTCTCCGATTCCTGCCTTCTTGTTTAACCTCTAGTTAGTTCCTTGCACAGCTATTTAGTCTTCACTGGTAACCCCGGTCTTTGGGTTGCCGGTCTTTGGTATATATACTCTATGTACGTTGTACTTAGTTCCTCAGTCTGAATATCAACTTAGTTCACCCCAAGTCTCCAAGCTTAAGCCTGAGTTGACCCTCGGCTTTCACTCCTGATCCCCCTCGGCTTTCTCTGACTTCAACCCGGCTTGCGCAAGGGTCTAGCGCATGAGCTAAGACCAAGGGTTGTTGCCCCCAGCGCTCGGCCTTCGGCCTTCGACCCCCATCCCAGCCACAGACTTAACAGTATATTCAGACTTCCACTTGTGCAAGTCACTCACCACCCATGACCAGAACTCGCACCCAAGCTCGAGCAGACCACACTTTAGAATCTGCCTCTGCCTCGAGACCAACCCAACCCGAAACCTCAGACGACCTTCACTGCCAGTTGGCCCTCAGTTCCCTTGCCAGTCACCACTGGACTTCTGCAGTTGTGCAGCAGTTCCAAGGATTCTCAGCCCATCATTCCAGTACTGCACTGGCTTCCAACGATCGAGGTACACCAACACCAGCCAGTTGTCGACCTCCTGCTCCCTTTGGTAACCCCGGAGGTGATGGTGACGACGACCCAGATGACTCTGACCATCACTCCAGTGATGACGACAATGATAACAACAACGGTCCTTTCGGACCTAATCCCAAGGAAGGTGAACACGAGGAAACTGAAGGAAACCTACAGCTAAGGGTCTTAGACAGCCTCGCCAGGGCCGTACAGTCCCTCACCCAGTCTTCCTGCCGAGACACCGAAGGAAGCTCAGGATCAGCCAAGGTCCGAGAGCCAGACACCTTTGATGGCACTGACCCAAAGAAGCTCTGACAATTCCTCGTCCAGTGCGAGTTAACTTTCCAGAACAAACCCCGAACCTTCCGCGATGACCACTGAAAGGTAACCTTCGCTCAATCCTACCTCAAGGGAATGGCACTTGAATGGTTTGAGCCAGACCTTCTTCTCACCAGCGAACCTGAGGACCCACCCCTGTGGATGGACAGCTGGCGTGAGTTTGTCATCGAACTCCAGTCGACCTTCGGTCCCCATGACCCAGTAGCAGAAGCTGAGAACCAGCTCAACCACCTAACCATGAAAGAAACCCACCGCATCAATAAATACATGGTTGAGTTCAATAGGCTAGCTACCCAGGTCCGGGGATATGGTGACAGGGCTCTCTGCCACTTCTTCTATGCCGGTCTCCCCAACTGAATCAAAGACGAGATAAGCCAGGTAGGCAAACCCCGCACCCTTGAAGACCTTCGCCACCTAGCTCAGGACATAGATGCCTGCTACTGGGAACAACGCGAGGAGGTCCAATGCCAGAACCGGTCTTCTGGTAACCAGAACTCGTCAAAGACCAGCAATAGAGACTCAAACACCAACAAAGGGAAAACCTCGGCATCCAACACCTCCCAGTCCCCCACTACACCAAAGACTGGCAGTACCAATGCTGGGTCTCCAAAGCCTGAAACAGCCAGCAACAAACTCAGCAAGGACGGAAAGTTAATGGCTGCCAAGCGAAAGTGATGTTTCGACCTAAAGCTCTGCATGTTCTGTGGAGGGGATGGTCACGTAGCCAAGGAATGCCCCAAGAAGGTGGCCAAAGCTAGAGCAGCTGTGGCAGCTCCGGAAGCCACACTGGAGGCCTCCACCAAGGCAAAAAAATAGTCGGTGGTCCTCAGAACCTAGCACACCCCGAGGACTGCGTTGACTCTGGTGGTGTGCTCTTGGAGGTTAAGCTCAACACGTCCGCTCTTTGTAACCCAAATAGTCTTATGCCTACCATTTCTCTAGCATCCTATGACGAGCTGGTGTTCCCGGTACTTGTCGACTCTGGCTCTACGCACTGTTTTATAGATATAAAGTTTGCAAATAAAATCTCTGTTCCCCTTTACTCCGTCCCGCTGGTCCAGCTTCGGCTGTTTGATGGCATGTCCAACTCAGTCATCACCCAGGCAGCAGACCTCGTCTTCATTTTTCCCTCCGGCGATGCAACCCCGGTCACCCTCTATGCAACCCCACTGGACTCCGAGTGCAAGGCAGTCTTAGGATACAACTGGCTCACCCAACACAATCTGTCAATTGACTGGGTCTCGAGCAGTATTAGATTCCAGACGCCTGTACAACGAGTGCCAGACCCCCCAATGTCACCCCCTGACCCTGAGCCTTCGGCTCCTGGACCAACCACCCTCGGCTCTAGTGAGCATCTGACCCCGCAATTAGAGAAACTGGTTGCACCGGGCTTGACTTGCCCACCTATCGCCTTCATCAATGCCACAGCCTATGTCTGGGCATGTAAACTCGAAGGGTCCTCTCAGTTCAGCCTCCAGCTTCATCCCTCGGCCCTCACCTCTCTTCAGTCTTCAAAAGTAGAAGACACACTGAACCTCTCTGGCATTCCACTGGAGTACCATGAGTATGCCGACGTGTTCAGTAAATCCAAAGCCACTACCCTAGCACCCCACCAAGAACACGATCTTAAGATTGAGCTGGAAGGAGACTCATCACCACCCCTCGGCCCTATCTACTCCCTGTCACCGGTAGAGCTTGAAGCTCTCCGGGCCTTCTTAGATGAGCATCTGGCTACCGGGTTCATCCGACTGACCTCTTCCCCCCACGGAGTGCTGGTCCTCTTTGTCAAGAAGAAGGACGGCTCCCTTCAGCTTTGTGTCGACTTCCGGGGCTTGAACAAGATCACCAAAAAGGACCAGTACCCACTCCCCCTCATCACTGACCTCCTGGACTTGCCATCCTGGGCCAAGGTTTACACCAAAGTCGACCTCAGGCATGCGTATCACCTAGTCTGGATCACCGATGGTGATGAGTGGAAGACCATGTTCTGCACTCGGTATGGTTCCTTTGAGTGGCTTGTCATGCCCTTCGGTCTATCCAATGCCCCGGCAGCATTCCAACGCTTCGTCAACACAGTGTTTGCCGACCTCCTAGATGTGTGCGTCGTGGTCTACCTGGATGACATACTCATCTACTCCAACAACGAGAACTCACACCGGCAGCATGTTAAAGAGGTTCTGCACCGACTCCAGAAACATGGCCTGTATGCCAAACTGGAAAAATGTGAGTTCCACTCCGAGTTGGTAGAATACCTAGGCTACTGCCTTTCGCTGACTGGCCTGAGCATGTCCGGCGAAAAGATCAAAGCCGTCTGCGACTGGCCCAAACCCCAGAAGGTCAAGGACATTCAGTCCTTCCTAGGCTTTGCCAACTTCTACCGATGCTTCATCTACAACTACTTGGACATTGTCGTCCCCTTGACCTGCCTCACACGGAAAAACATACCCTGGAACTTCTCCGAGGAGTGCCAATCAGCCTTCAATACGCTCAAAGAAGCTTTCACCACCACTCCTGTCCTTACTCACTTCGTTCCCGGCACTCAACTCACAGTGGAAACCGATGCTTCGGACTATGCCATCGCTGGCATACTATCCATCACCAGTGAAGACAACCAACTTCGCCCAGTCGCCTTTTACTCCCAGACACTGTCTGTGCCAGAGCTCAACTATGACACCCACGATAAGGAGCTGCTCGCTATCTTTGAAGCCTTCCGGGCCTGGAGACACTACTTGGAGGGTGCCCCTCTACCCATTGATGTGGTCACCGACCACAAGAACCTAGAATACTTCTCAACCTCTAAGGTACTCACACGCCAGCAAGCCCGGTGGTCCAAGTACTTGTCACAGTTCAACCTCGTCATCCATTTCCACCCGGGTAAGCTTGGTGCTAAGCCTGACACTCTCACTAGACGATGGGACGTCTACCCCAAAGAGGGGGATAGGGGCTATGCCCAGGCAAACCCCCACAACCTCTGACCGGTGTTCACGCAAGAACAGTTGGTCTCAGCTCTCTGCACCACATGCTTGGAGTACCCCATACTATGTGCCAGCCTTCTAATGGACGTAGAGCAACTCCACAACGAAATACTCGCCACACTACCCTCAGACCCACTATCCCAACACCGACTTACAGACACCTCCGACCCTCAGTGGTCAGTTGACAGCACCGGTCTGCTATGCCTTGATAACCAGATCTATGTACCAGATGCCAACGACCTTTGGCTCAAGGTCCTTCGGTACAAGCATGATCACCCACTGTCAGGACACTTCGGCCAGAATTGGACATTGGAACTGATCTGGCGAGAGTACACCTGGCCCGGTGTCTGCACCTTCGTCAAAGAGTACGTGAAGTCCTGCACTACGTGCGCGAGAGCCAAAACACCCAGACACCGACCATATGGCACCCTGAAACAACTGCTGATACCGGAAAAGCCATGGAATTCCATTTCTATGGATTTCATTGAACACCTACTGGTGTCTGGTGGTCACACCGCTATCCTGGTGGTCGTGGACTGACTATCCAAGCAGGCTGTATTCATACCCACCCACGACACTATTACCTCCCCTGAGCTTGCTAAGCTCTTTCTACTCCATGTCTTCTCAAAACATGGTGTCCCAGCACATGTAACCTCCAACCGAGGCTCTGAATTTGTCTCACACTTCTTCCGGTCCTTGGGTAAAGTGCTGGATATGCACCTACACTTCACTTCTGGATACCACCTGGAAGGAGATGGCCAGACCGAACGAGCAAACCAGACCTTGGAACAGTACCTCTGGGTATATTGCAACTACCAACAGGACAACTGGGCCAAGTTACTTCCGTTGGCCGAGTTTGCCTACAACAATGCCCCAAGTGCCACCACCGGTGTCTCCCCTTTCTTCGCCAACAAGGGCTACCACCCTAACCTCTCAGTCTTCCCCGAAAGGGACTTATCCTTGGTACGGGCTAGGGACTATGCCATGGACCTAGACGAACTACACCAGTTCCTACGAGAAGAGATGGCACTAGCCCAAGCCAGATACCAAGGTCCGGCAGATGCGAAAAGGCTACCGGCGCCTGAGATCAACCTTGGCAACCAGGTCTATGTCAAAGCCAAGTACTTCCGGACCACAAGACCATCACAGAAACTCACAGACAAGAACCTAGGTCCCTACTCGGTAATAGCCCAACCTGGCACTCACTCGTTCACCCTTCGTCTCCCAGACTCCATGCGTGTGGTACACCCGGTGTTCCACATGTCACAACTAGAACTGGCACACCCCAATGTCATCCCAAACTGAACACAGCCACCACCACCACCGGTCGAGGTGGATGGTGAACCAGAGTACGAGATTGCTGAGATCCTCGACTCAAAGGTAGACCAGCGACGAAAGTGCAAGCTGCAGTACCTGGTGTGCTGGGCCAGCTATGAGGGCACCAACGAAGAAACATCCTGGCTACCGGCCACCGAGCTGGGCAATGCCGAGGATCTACTTGCTGCTTTCCATGCCAGCTATCTCGGTAAACCTGGACCAGTCACTAACTAAACATACCTTTCTTTTCTTTCTCTCTTGTTTCCTTACTCTTGTTTTTTCTTTACTACACCAAGAACCATTAGATGCATTGAATACTATGTACATACATCGGCGTTCAACCCCAGTTGGCATTTACTCGGAGTCCCCCTCGAACACCTCCCCCTCGCTCGTCCGGAGTGCCTTCTCCTCCCCACTCTCAGAACTGGACCACCGACCTTTCATATGCATGTCCTTGGGCCGGCACATGATCCCCTCATCCAGCTCTATTCCTGCTCCCTCGCGATCCGACTGGAGACTCTCGAGTTCCAGGTCTGCCACATCCGAGTGCAGCTCCTTGCTGGTCTCGGATACCAGGGTGGTCGGGTGAAGAGCGAACTCGAACTCACCCAGCAGGTCACCCAGCCAGCTGTTGAACTGGTGCTGGGTCTCTCGTCCGGCCCGCATCTCTGCGGTTTGTTGGTCCATGGCCGCCATGATCAGTTCGAATCCCTTGGTCACCACCGCCACCAGGGGGTCGGAGGGAGTGGCAGTGGCTGTGACTACTCCCGAGGGACTGGCTTCTGACTCACCAGGGATCACAGACCCGACTCGGGTGACCTTCTTCTTTTCCCTGGCCCTCGGTGACGTGACATCCTCTGGCGCTCTCTTCTTCCCAGCCTTTGCCCCGGCTTCTTCAACCTCAGGCTCCACCCCCTCGGGCAACTCGCACCTGACCTTCATTTCAGTGCACCGGTCGCACGTCCTCTTCTTGTGCTTACTTTGCTGTGTGCAGCCAAAGGTGCACGACACTTGACCCTTCTCGCACTGTCAGCATGACCTGGTGCTTGCAACCCCGGCAGTCTTCTCCTGCTCCTTGCCTTTCGGCTCTCCCGCCTTCCGTTGCGCCTGGGTCTCCCGTTCCTGGCGCTTGGCTTCCAACCACTCCTGCTCTTTCCTCTCGGCCTCCAGACGCTCCTGTTCTCGCCTTTTGGCCTCTAACCACTCCTGCTCCTGCCTTTTGGCTTCCACCCGCTCCCTCTCACGCTGCTCTGCCTCTAGTCACTCCCTCTTGAGCCTCTCTGCCTCAAGCCGAGCAGCTTCTTCCCTCGCAGCCTTGCGCCACTTGCGCTCGGCCATCTTAGCCTGAATGTTGGCTTCTTCATCATCGCTGGTAATCTGGAGCTTGGGTGTGGTAGCCTTCTGGAGACCAGATGGGTCGTTGGATTCGCGTGGAGAGACTTGACGAGTAGAAGACATGATGGAGGATCGGGGGAAAGCAGTCTTCGCTAAGATGCACCTTTTTAACCCCGGGGAACACGTGTTCTACCGACGCGGCAACTGCCGACCTCATGTACCTTAGGGTGGGTCTCGAGGGCTTGACCCTAAGGGGGGGATACTGTCATATACCAAGGGGCCCACGGTTTGGTCTTAGGTTCTGAATGCCAGGTCAATGCTGAATGCCGAAACAAGGTCTGTTCCTTACTATACTTTTCTAGTTAGCCTTTGTACCACCCTCGCTTATGCCAAGGCAGTGTCTGTCTTTGGCTCTCCGATTCCTGCCTTCTCGTTTAACCTCTAGTTAGTTCCTTGCACAGCTATTTAGTCTTCACCGGTAACCCCGGTCTTCGGGTTGCCGGTCTTTGGTATATATACTCTATGTACGTTGTACTTAGTTCCTCAGTCTGAATATCAACTTAGTTCACCCCAAGTCTCCAAGCTTAAGCCCAAGTTGACCCTTGGCTTTCACTCCTGATCCCCCTCGGCTTTCTCTGACTTCAACCTGGCTTGCGCAAGGGTCTAGCGCATGAGCTAAGACCAAGGGTTGTTGCCCCCGGCACTCGGCCTTCGGCCTTCGACCCCCATCCCAGTCATGGACTTAACAGAGGTAAAACCTCCAGACCAGAAAACTCATCCTGAGAAGTATGAGGAATGGCTCCTCAAGGACCAGGAAGCATGTGTGCAAATCACACTCATGCTCAAGGATGAACCCCTTAGTGGAGTACTACATGTGAAAACTGCTGCTGAGACATGGAAGAAACTTGGTGAGAGATATGAAGGAAAAGGCAAGCAGACTATTGCCTGCCTCATTGGTGAGTTGTTCTGAGGAATGTAATGAC
Organism: Pisolithus tinctorius; assembly: GCA_024663395.1. Lineage (NCBI taxonomy): Eukaryota > Fungi > Basidiomycota > Agaricomycetes > Boletales > Pisolithaceae > Pisolithus > Pisolithus tinctorius. The sequence continues at coordinate 189,869 of JANFAH010000022.1, read as the reverse complement.
TGGTAGACTTTTCACTTCCACATTTCCTAGTTGCCCATATATATCCACCCTCTGGTTAGGGTTATGCTTTAGGAATGCTTAGTCATCTTGGACTTTTCCTTTCACTTAACTCTTTCATGCTTACATGATACTTAGCACAAGAAATTCGCAGTGGTGGTGAGGCCCACCTGCCCAATCCGGCAGGCATGGGAACTTGCCCCGAATGGTCGCTCAGGTTGGCACAGAGCCCTGGTGATGTCATGCTGTCACCTCCCATGGACCCGCTCAGCAAGCTGGCCATGTTGGCATGTCCTCCGCGACGGTCCAACCCATTTGGGAATTTTGTAACTGCCGTACGAGGCAACCGTCATTGTCTGCCATCGATCACGATCGATGGTATATATTGTAGGGAAGGGCTGCTGGCCCATGCAATTTATGTTAGTAAATGGCAGTTGCCATCTCTTGATTGATGAACTTTCGAGCTTTGCGTGGAGAACATGTATTATGGAGAATGTGTAGGTAGAGTATCTACCACTACACCACAGTACGTTGAGTCAGAAGCGTAAGAGACGATGCAACGGTGAATGATATTTTTTATATATATAAAAAAAGGGTCGCTCATTGCTGCTCTGCCTGGCAGCAGCGCTCCCCATCCCCATGATGCCATTTGTGAGCAGGTATGATGGTGTTGAGGAGCCTCGTATGTCCTAGATGGGCAGCACTTCCATAAGCTCGGAGGAATGCATCCTCGTTCCCTTGGAACCTGGAGAGCCAGATACAATCATCAGAGACGCTGGAGTAGGACAGATCAAAGTAGTATGTACTCATTCAGAAATTTGGTGGCCATGACCTTGCACTGGTAGTGCTTAGTGTTGAGGCGCCGGCACTTACCATTGTAGTAGTGATGGGGCCAGTCCTTGAGTGGAGTGTGCAGGTTGAGCCACGGCTCGCCCTTTGTCCAGTGGCACACAATGTCCTTCCAGGAGTCTGACCTTGGAGTGCGTGTCCCATCTGCCCGTAAGATGGGAACATCCAGGATGAGCAGTCCCAGGGGAGCGACAGAGGAACTCGAGTGGCTGTTGGTCCTCTCAGGTCCAATGTGTGAAGTGAGGGACTGCGTCACGGCAGAGACATCTGGGGGTAGTTGGACGAGGCATGGCAATCTGAGCAGCAATGGTTGTGAATCATGCGGCTGGGCGGCCAGAATGGACTGAACCATTGGAGGTGGCAAGACGGTGCTCTGATACTGCATGGATGAGCATTGATGGCATTGACATTGGTGGGCTGTTGCGGATTTTAGTTTGGCCTTCATGCGGTGATGGTGAGGAATGGAATGGACTCACCATCTGTCGCAGCATTGCCAGTGCCCTGACGTGGCACCATCGGTGCAGAATATGAGTATGCACCAGAGGCAGCAGATGTCAAGGCCAGCGCTGTGACTACATTGCTCATGTTGCCCAGTTTTTGGCGAATCTCCCTTACATCTGCTGACATCGCCACTTGTGAATGAGACATTTTTTTCACTGTTGAGTGCAGTGCTGCGACGTCTGCTGTTAGCGCCACATGGGCCATGCAGAGTGCTTCTGTAGATGCTGGCCAGACAAGTGCAGCTTCACCAGCGAGCAAGTCCTCAGCTTCCCGTGAGATCGGGCCCAGGGCATCACTGTGGTTGGTTTCGTAGCAATGAAGTTTGTCGAGCAGGTAATGCATCAGCGTATCACGCTGTGTGTGTGGTGTCAAGGACAAAGCGAGAAGTGCCGGTTCACTCCAACACACCCAGATAGGAAAGAACACAAGACTCACATGTTCGCCTTCGGCCCACCCTCCCCACCATCAGACACACACGAGGGTCCATCGCTGCCCCACTGGGGCATACATGAACCTGTACTGCGCTCCTCCCCGACAGTAGCAATGTGTGGAGAACGTTCCAGGAATCCCAGCACCTGCCACTCCCTCGTCAATCCACTTCTGAACCATATCATGGGAGAGTGGTTTGCCTGGCTGCAGCACCCCATTCGCACTGACGGCGGGAAAGAGGAAGTCGTCGTCAGCCATTGGTCAACCAAGATGGACAATCTTGGTCCATCTCATCCAGAAAACCAGGCGCATGAAGACATCACATGCTTTGCCCATATCTGGGCATGGATAAACCTTGTAGCAATTACCTATGGATATGTGCCATCGAAAATGGACATCAGAGTGCCATGTCATGAAGATGGGATTGAACGTACTTCGTAAGTCAATTTCCCTCATCCCTTTGTCCAACTTTCTCTGCCACCCCTTTCGATTCCTCAGGTGCACCTCAAAGTACACACCAAGGTCATTGATGGTGAGCGATCCTTCCTCACCTCGAAGGTACTTCAGGAACACGTTATCTACAGCAGTCCTGTCAAGTTTTATGTCCCCACACTTCAGCCTGACCAGTTCGTAGTTCCTATTGTAAATTGTCATCATCGGCTTCGGAGGTAAAGCCACATGCTAGTTACCTGGTCCACAGCATGAATGCGACAGCAGCACAGGCCAGCTGTTCAATGTGCCACGTGGTGGTTAGTTTCATCTTTGCATCTGTCACCCACTTGCCTAACAGTGGCACTGAGGGCTCCGAGTGTGTCATCACCGAATGGATGTACTGCAATGGGGAGTCAAGGGGACAGCAAGAATTGGACCAGGCGAGGATCATGTCCAGGTACTCTTTCTTCATGGTGCCAGAGTGTGTGCACTTGGATCCTTGAGAATTGACCTTATGCTGAATAGATGCTACGACATCGTCCACTTCTGCCAAGCGCACCAGATTCCCCTCCCACCGCTGGCATTCACTATTGTAATGCCAGGCCTCACGGAATGTCCCACCATCACTGTTGGGAGCATCTGTTTTAGTCGCTGGAAAAGGTAGAGTCATGCAAGACATACGCCTCGTCCCACATCAATTTAAATGCTGCTCGAACGCCGTCGATCGTACTCTGACTGCAGTTCTCCTGGAAACCCTTCCATGAAAGGTAAAGGGCCAGGGCCTTGTCCAAGCACTGATTTGGCACACGCTCGAACGCGTTCTTAAAGTCTGGATTGCCATACACTTCCGAGCTCAGGTCCCCACTGCCAACATGACTTGGACTTGGAGACAGCTGCATCCCCTCTGCTGGAAAGTGGCTCTGTAGCCATGACTGCGCCTGGCGGACATGCCTGGCATATGTCGCCCTTGTCTTGGCTGCTCGAAGGTGAGTTTGTTTGCCAGCCTCTTTGATCTGATGAACGGTGTGTAGGCTGGGCTGTTCCTTTGGAGAAGACACCTTCGCCCTCCTCTTTCTCTTGTCAGGGGAGCTAGGTAAGGCAATGCTCTTTGTTGTCGACGCCTTCTGTCTGACCATGGCATGTACAGGATGTTCGTTCCCTCCACAAGCAGCCTGAACCCAACCAGCCAGTGTGTGGGAGTTGCAAATGAAGTCAGTTTGTAGTGTAGCTGTAGTGTAGCTGCACTGTCAACTAGCTACTATTTCTTTCAGAATCAATTCAGTGACATCATATTTGGTGCAAAGCCCTCAACAATCAATGTGCACAGGAGTGCGACAACAAAACTGGAACAGTAATTAATATAATGCTAGTAATATGTCATACGCATAGTTATGAATACCCCTCGCCCCATCAAGTCAGTGACGCCCAGTGGCTTCCATCGAAATCCCCACTGTTTCTCCTCCAATGAGCGATGCCAGGGTGCCAGTGTCAGCATGGTCGATACCATGAGGAGCGATTGCCATGGGTGTTCTACAATGGGTCATGAGGTTGCAGAACAATGACAAGTGGCAGTAGTTCACGTATGAACCACCAAATTCAATGACTCCTCGCACTTTCTTCATGATCACTGCATGTGCAACTGCAATCCTGAGCACATTGGAAGCTTCAACACACTGGCCATTCGAGTACATGCGAGTAGAGTTGACGTCTGGAAGGCAGATCACCACCTTCAAGTTGATGCCATCAGTCTCCAAAACCTGATCCTTTCGTCTTGATGCTCCCCTATGCTCCCCTCATCGTACTCCAACAGAAATATGAGGTAGGGACACCGCACAGGCTGACCGAGTTCAACGTTGTGTTCTTGAATTGGCAGAGGAAGATGTCTTCTTCGACTGTACCCTGCCCATTTCTCCGAGTTATCTTCGCTCCAGATGACAAAGAGGTCCGTCTTGAAGCTCCCAGTGATGCGGCCAGTGACCACAGCAAGGCTCCAATCAATCTTTCCGGCACAGTCGAGCGCCAGCCAAGGGTGCCATGGTGACTGAAGGTGGAGCTTCAACTCAATTTCCTCGTCTGGAATGGCAAAGAAAGATTCGATGAACACGGAGTCTTCTTCGATAATGGTGGATGTAGGGTCGTGGTCGTACCAAATCCACAGAAAGTGAAAGCGTTTTGATATTCGTAGCGATGTCGATGATTTCTTTCAGACGGGGGACACTGAGCGTAGCGTTTCTGTTGTATAAGAGTCATTTGAGTAACCAGTTCAATGATAGTGAAGAAAGCTTCAACAAACATGGAGTCTTCGATAATGGTGGATGTAGGGTTGGGGTCGTACCAGGTAGCAACGTTGATGATTTCTTTCAGATGGGGGATACCAAGCTTAGCATTTCTGTTGTATACACCAGTGTGGTGGAAGGCGTTAAGAGTCACTTTGAGTAACTGGTTCAATGATAGCGAAGAAAGATTCAACGAACATGGAGTCTTCTTGTCCTTGTCCTGGGCCATGTAGGATTCCAAGTACGCAGAAGGCGAAAGTATTTTGATATTGGTAGTGACGTTGATGATTTCTTTCAGACGGGGGACACCGAGCATAGCATTTTTGCTGGACACACCAGTGTAGTGGAAGGCATTGAGAGTCATTTGAGTAGCTGGTTCACCAATAGACTGGGCAGCAACAGTACTGCACATCCCTCCAGGATTAACCAGAGTATGGTTGAACTTCGCCTCAATCTCATCCAACACCCACTCAAACACTTCGCAGTTGAGGTGGAACTCCCCCAATACGTGGCGGGTAGCAAGTGTGGCTCGTACATGCATGCAGAAGGTCAGCGAAGCATTCGCCTGCACTTCCCTGCTAACCTCTCTGTGAAGCTGGTGGACTGCATCAACAGTGTAGGCTGGTTTGAGGTCGCTAGGCTTGCGGCAGTTGATGTGGAAGATGTGAACAAGCCACTGTCATTGTCCGTGAGATTGACACAAAATGAATGTGAAGAACCAAAAGGTGTTTACCAAATGGCAGGTGACATGAACGCGAACATCTCCATCTTTGACAATAGGGGGGGTGCATACATGCTCCATCAAGAAGTACCCTGACGAAGACAATGCGGACATGATTTTGGCTGACAGGGGTGCATACGTGCTTCATCGAGGAGTACTCTGGCGAAGACGATGCAGATACAATTTTGGCTGACAGGGGTGCATACATGCTTCATCGAGGAGTACTCTGGCGAAGACGATGTGGACATGATTTTGGCTGACAGATATTTGACACCAACAGGCATGGGTGGGGGGGTGCAGAGAACGTCAGGGAGGGGGATATGATGTGACGAGATGTCGTTGGATATAGTTTGCCTCTGCCGTCTTGACAGCAGTATCGACGAGACCTTCTCGACCAGCTGTGGCATGGAAAAAGTACCCCCCTGCGGGGGTCAGACTGCGTATGTATGAGTTCTCCACAAATCCCCTCGCCTCTGGGCTGAAGTCATCCTTTCCAGCAAACCAGAGAGTAGGGAGATGATGGGGTGCCCCTTTGGGCAAAAGTATGTATAGCAGGTCGATCCATACGAGGCGTGGAAAGTTGGTCAGGTACAGAAAGCAAATGAGGTAAGGACAGTTACCTAGGAGATCTCAGTGAGCATGACTGGGTTCATAGTGACCAAGGTAAGTCAAGTTGACACCTGGAACGCAGATCACCGCCTTCAAATTGACACTGTCAATCCTAAAACCCATTCCATCTTCATCTTGATGCTCCCCTCATCATCCAGGATGGCGAAGAAGGATTCGACGAATGCAGAATCTTCGCTCCAACTCCCTGTCACTGAGCCCGAATGCGTCGATCCTCTGGTGCACGATAAATGCATCATGCATCCCATCTTCTCTGTACATAAGCTGGATGAGGTCACCCAATGAATTGCGCACTGTACCGTCATAGCAGACATCACCTGTCTCCACCATTTTGACAGCGACCTCGATAAGACCTTCTCGACCAGCCATGGCATGGAAGAAAGGTTCCTGCCAAATGCTATATGCTTTCCTCCTACACTCTGCTGCCCTACACAGATGGACATCGGCGAAACATTGATATTAACCTTTGGATCCTGCAGTGACTGTTCACAAGCAAGGTTAAGTTGACACTCGACCACACCTTCAAAATTTTATCTCACCGACTGAACCTAGTGCATATTTCGATCTGTGAGCATCGCAGAATTGGCAGTTGTAGGGAATGAGGTAGGCATGTTGTGGGCGGTCTCTGGATATAGTATGCGGGAAGGGTGAAATAAATGAGACGGAGGATACCGGAGCGGGGAGACAGTGGGACGTGCGTGAACTGAGAAGACAGGTTACTTGCATTCAAGGGTTTCCAGGGTTTCCAGCGAATGCGAGAGTTGGAGGATGACAGAGCAATAAACTGACATTATTGTTAGAAATGGCGCACTCGCTGAAAACAGTGCCCACCTGAACGCTAATCTCTGGTCCATCAGATCCCTCCCAAAATTTGTAGTACCCAGCCTCAGGAATGAACTGCGATTTCTTTTTCTTTTTTCCTTTCAGATGCGTGAAGCCAATGAATACACTTCTCTTTAGGTAAAAGTCAGTATGTATAACGAGTCGAACCTACAGAATTACCTAGGAGATCGCAGCAAGCGTGACTGAGTTCATAATGATCTGGGCAACAACACAAACCGAGGCAGCAGGAGCGATGCGAAGGCAGGCGGTCAGCAAGTCAGATCTGGAGGACAGAATCTGATATGTCATGTTCGCTTGGGTGGGAAGACTGGGAGTAGCATGGAGCAAAGCACAACAGGCAGGGAAGTAAGCGAGGTAGACTCGCGCAGACATGGTGATTGTGCCACTCACAAACTGATACAACACTATAGAAATGTGTGCTAGGCAAATGACTAGTCCTCATCCATGAGACCAATGACTCCAGCTTCGAGATGCGGTGCATCCGCACCACCTACCAGGTCAATAACTCCAGTTTCACAAGGAAGGTTAACCATCGACTCCACCAAATCAGGTCTTGAGTATTCTAACACGACTGCTGGCATCTCTATCTCATACACAGGCGATGGATCTGCATCCACTGGTGTTTCAAGTGGCAAACTTGGCACAGAGAGCTTGTATGACTTGTCAGAATGGCTCAGGACCTGAAGGTCGCGTTGCAGCCACTTGCTATTGATGTTCCCTGGCAACTGTGGACGGTGGATGATGAGGTGGGGTGGGCGTATTCGGCACAATTGCAAGACTCACCTGCAGAAGTGTGTGCATAGCTGCACCGGCATGAGCACCCATCAATCTGGACCAGATGGTATCTGGTGACCAGCCAAGGCGCTGTGAACAGAACTCTGCCAGCAATGCGAGATCAGGCTGACAAGACCTCACAACAGCAATGGGGGGATGGCAACCCTCTGACCATGAGGTAAGAGGTAACAGATACATTGCTAAGATCGTGGGGTCAGGGAACTCAATGCATTCCTCCACAATGATACAGGCAAGCTTGTGGTGCCTACATCCAAGGAGATGTTGAGGATCCATTCGTAGTACCTCGCAGACATTGTCATGCCACCTGGCAATGAACTCCATAAACTCCACGAACTGAAACATGATAGTGGCTTGGAAGAGGGTCTTTCCAAAGCCATAATTTACCAATCGATGGGCAACGTTTGTGCTGCACCACCGGCAACCTGTCTAATGAATTGAATGAGGATGCCACCCAATTCGGGGGGCTGAATATGGCACTTACCTCACTATCTACACTACTCATCAGCATGATGAGGAGGAGGTCGCCCCACTCGAGGCTGGTGCAATTTTGTAAGGTGTCAGATGAATAGAGTTGCATGTCTTCGTACTTGCCAGATGGTGGGATGCCACTATTTATGGTAAGCTAAACGACCACATGTCCATGTTTGAACTGACCTACCTGCAAACGATGCAAGTCACACCAAACAGCAGCACATCATTGTACAGCGTCACCACAACATCAATGAGGGCACATGACTGGAGGCAGGCAAGTTCCGCCTCTGCCTCCCCCGGAGCCTTGTGAGCTTTGTTAGCACCCGGTGGCATGTACAGTCGATGACTCACCGTGTGCCAGCTGAAACCAAATGCCATCAACAGCTCTTGAAAGCGCTGCACAAGGAGGGGTGGATAGCATGGGCGCACAATGTCTTTTCCCCTCTTGAGCTGAGGGCAGTCCAGCCCATCAAAAATGAAGTACGGGTGGAGGGGCATCTGAGAGATGGAAGAAAGGCAATGGAAAATCGTTCGTATTTCATGTGACCATCCTGTGCCAGCTTGGCACCACGAAAACACGTTAAGCAATGAATACATCCACGCACTAGTGGGGCTTGTGAGGGACGAAATGGACCATACAAAGCAGGCAACTAACCTGGCATTAAAGCCCACAGTGAGCAACTGGGCGCCTGCTCCACCACCACATGTGCCGAAGTTCTCAGTAGCAAGCTCGCCAAGTGTACATTGTCTCCCTGCAGGAGCAAGAAGCTAATTATGGTTAAAGCGGCCATGCAAACAAACAGCAGAGAAAAAATTACTCACTGGCCACAGTTCAAGCACCCGCATGGTTTTGGAACATGGTGGAAGACTCGTTGGGAGGTCGAGGAGTGTGACGATGTAGAAAACCAGTTGACGTAGGGCAGCGCCCAGCTGACAAACAGGTCAGCGTAGTCTACTTGCCAGTTTAGCATCATGGTGGATGGTGTCGCGAGAATAGATATACTTGATGCACAAGATCTATGTTTCAAAACTTATGAGTGGAAGAGGAAGGGAAGGAGTTGACGATGTGGCTCACCAACTGATCGGTAAGTGCGAGGACAGTCTTCAGGCCAAGTTGAACCTCCTGGTCTTGAAAGTCTTGAAGGGGACCAACAATCAGCTCAAGAATGGCTGCATAGATGTGACGTCCAGTGCCAAACTGCCCAGCGAAGGGAGCGGCCAATGGGCTGCTCACCAGACCCATCTGATGGAACTGAATTGGCCTTTGAGCAATAGTGATCTGTCAGCTGGGCGAAACGTTGGGATAGGCTCGTTGACAAGTACTCACCAACGGCAGTGATCGAAGAGTGTCGAGTGTCAAAGATGGAGGGCGAAGGCAGGTAAGGGCTCCTGCTGCCATGCACCCCACTAACCTGCCCTAAGCGATTATGTCAGTGCCCTGGACCCAATAGGCCTCGAGGCTGCAGACCGGTTCGAGCTGCAAAGTGCTGGAAAGCAATTGTAAAGTCCTGTAAAGTGACTTTGCAATGGGAAATGAGTACGCACCTTTGCATCCAGGCTGGCCCCGTTTGCATTTTTGAACCAGTGAAATTAGCAAACCAGTTGACAGGACGCATTGAAGCTTGTGAAGGCCCAGATCCCATGTACTCACGACAGCCCACTAGGAATTACGGTATTATGGTGGCAGGGTCCCAGGTGAGGTGTTTCGTAAGTACGTGTTTAGGCAATTTGCACTGCCATGCAGGTACATGCAGAACTGATGAACGCATATTGTATATACACTGTATGCAAAGTAGCAGTCTACTTTCCCACTATTCCTTCCAGCCGGATGGCCCTGTCTGTACTGTAGCAAGTTGATGGTCACCATAAAAACAGACTTAGAGTTGTAGGGTCTGCTGCAACGCTCTCGTGAAAATGTTGTAAACGGAGGTCTGAGCACTGAGCGGTGGAATCAACACTGTAGACATGACATCACTGGCGCCAAGTCAATCAACGATGCCCACGCAACCCTGCAGTCCAACACCAGGCAGGAATGATGACTAAATGAACGTTGGACATGCTGGACACTGAGTAGCGCTGAGCGATCACAATCTCTGCACAGGAATTCGAGCGCCTCAAGCCACTGGGTCATCATATTCGATAAGTACAGTAGGCAGTACACATACTGTACTAATATTATACTATGCTATGAACCGTGACCGTGGTCTGCCAAGGCTGGGGGGGCTAAGCGACGTTGACATCAAGGTTGTGCGACCCTCTGCTCGTTGGATCCTGTTCGGAATGTAAGTCCATTTTCCACTATCTGCTAACCACCAAACGTTTTGCTTCCGCATCCCGACGCCATCCTGCACGATCAACAATGCCGGTGCTGTCACGAGCTGTCAGACACTCCGAATGGCCATCCCCGCTGCTGAAGGCAAGCCGCTGTGGCTGGGTGGCCGACTCAAAATTTGCAGTTCACACGCACTGCCACCTGCAAATTTTCCGGAATAAACGTACTTAGTAGGGCCATGCCTTGTTACTAACACATGTTCATGTTTGTCCAATAGTGTAGTTCTCTCTTCTGTTTACTTCTTTCTAGAACATTCTCTCATGGCAGTACATGCAAACAGTAAGGCAGTATATAAGTCCTGTCATTTGTCATAGCCAGCTTCTCTAATCTAGTTCATTTTGAGCTTGTCCCTCAATCAGTGGGTTCCACTCCCACACTCTCTGGTTTGAAGTGATAGCTGAGAAGACTCATGTCTTTGGTTGCTTCACTTGAACTAGATTCTAACTTCTCCCCTATCCCTTCATACCTGGTGCTGAGGGTCAACAGCAGTATGATACCTGTAGTGGGCAGTTCTGCCTGTAGTTTCTTTTTGCCTCCATCAGTGTGACTGAGAGTGCCCAAGCGACAGAGCCAGTTGGGCAAATGTCTTAGGGAGTTTTACTCTACATATATACACTGTCCTGAGGTTGAGCTTGGTGAATGCAGGGCAACACTTGATCAAGAGGGCCTGCAAGGTCCAGAGTGGCTGAGCCATACATGGTTGTAGTTCCTGCACAGCAGTGGAGGTAGACCTGTAGTCGACATTCTTGCACCCACTGTAGTTCGCATAGTGTGCCAGGCTGGTCCCTCCCTATCTCTAGGAGGTTGATCAGGTGTGTGACAGCAAACAGACTACATGTTTAGTGGTCTTGAACATCATCAGTGAGTAGTACACCTACCTTACCCTTACTCTACTACCATTCCCACCATTAAGAAGGAAGAGGTTGAGCTTTGTCTCCCTCTTAGGTTCCTCCCTTAAAAAAGGGAACTTTCTACCTTGTGCCTTTCACACTTGCTCTCCCCACTCACCCCACTTCCTCTTCCTCCTCTTGAGCTCTTCCAAGAGGTAATTCTAGAGCTCATTTATCCTTCTCCTTCACCCTCCCCTGACCTGAACAAACTTGGGTTTGTCTTTAATGTACCTTATAATCTTTGGAACCATCATTCCATTCACTGCCCCCTCTGTTGCCTGGTCCCACTGAGAAGCAGAAATGGACCCCAACCAGCCCCAGCCACTGCAGGTTGATTATGCCATGGTCCAGGCTATGGCAGCAGCAATGGCCCAGGCCATGCAACAGTATATGCCTGCACCAGCTGTGGTGCAAACAAACAATTTCAACCCCACAAAGAGGGGTGTCACAGAGCCCAGAACTTTTGATGGTTCCATGGCAAAATATGAAGAATGGGTCATCAAGATGAGGGCCTTTTGCAAGGCAGCTCTCCACCACTATACAAGTCAGGACTGCATGGTGTTTTGGACCTGGATGACTGGTCTGATTGCCAGCAATTATGCTCAGGCCAAGTTGGACTTCCACTTGGTGAACAGAAACTGACCATCCATCGATGAGGTGGTGGCCAATCTCAACTCCAGATTCTGGCCCATGAACAATGGGGATTGGGCCCAGAAGAAAATGCAAAAAGCAAGGCAGGGACAGTCTCAAATGGATGCCTTCTTGGCAGAATTTGATAGTTGGAAGCTTATGGCAAGCACTTCTGATGACCTGGCTATCCTGTGCCTTGAACAGGCTATAAACCCTGTGGTGCTTTGGCTCATGCACCATTTGGGAAAAAGAAAAGACATGTATAAGGATTATGTGGCAGAGCTCCAGTTAGTGGCCAGAAATTTCAAGAACCACCAATACATGATGGCCTCCTCTTTGAGGGTATGGCCTCAGAACCAGCCTTGTGGCTTTTCAGCCACAGGAATGCAACCCAGGGCTGGTGCCCCCATGGATATAGGCACCGCCCAGTGGCAAGGAAAGGGGAAGGGACCCCCTAAGGACAAGTCCCATATAACCTGTTTTGGATGCAGCCTTAAGGGCCATTACCAAAGTGAGTGCCCTAAACAGGCACAGCCACAAGGACACCCTGTCAGGGCTGTAAGTGCTGACACTGGACCTGACCCCCACCTACAGGCAATGGAGGGGATGAGCTTCGAGCAGATCATCACTCACATCAACCAGTTAAAGGAATTGGAGCTGCAGTGAAATTGGGTCCTGCAGACTCTAGCATACAGACATTTGTTCCTGTTTCTTCTTCTTCTTCTTCTTCTTCTTCTTCTTTTACTTACAGATTTTGTTCTACTTATGGACTTAAAAATACAAAAGAAAATACAAAAGTCAAAAATAAAAATACCAAAAATAGTGTACCAGTAGTCTCTTTCAATCATTTCTCTTTTCTTAACCTCAAAGAACCACAGGAGTTATTTAATGGTTCAGAATCTGTTTCTTCTTCCCCTACCTTTACATCATCTGAAGTGGAGTCCCAAAAGGGCTTGGGGCCAGATGTAAAATCATGCCTGCTTAATTCCACTTGCAATAAAAAACAAAAAAATGCTTCTTTTGATCTCCTGGATCTGGAGGGTAGTAGTGCAAAGACCTCCATATGGTCTGAAACCCAATGCACACTGAACTTGAAAGATTCCATGGAGGTCCCTTTGGTGTTACAAACAAATGCCAGTTCAGCATTCAAGGTGAAAGCACTGCTTGATAGTGGTGCTACTGGGGTATTTATAGATAAGAACTTTGTTGAAAGGAACTGGATTCCAAAGATAGCACTGCCAAGGGCAGTAGATGTATTTAATGTCAATGGTTCACCTAATTCCACTGGAAGGATTACACACCAGGCTCACCTTCGAGTTTCCTACCTTGACCATCATGAGGAACTTCTGGCTGAGATAACTGATCTAGGAGGTAGCACCATGATCCTGGGACATACCTGGCTACATCAACACAACCTGCTGATAGATTGGAAGACTGGTGAGGTCAAAATGGGAAGGTGTCTGGCTAGATGCCAACAGCTAGCCCCTAAAACCTTGTTCATGCACAAGGTCAAAAAGCTTGAAAGAGAAGCCATGGACTCTTACATAACCTGGATTCAAAATCTAGGAATGGACAAGCCAAAAACAGATAAAACCCCTGAGGAACTTGTTCCAAAGGCATATCATGAATGTTTATCAGTCTTTTTGGAAAAGGAATTGGAGTGCATGCTGCTCAAAAAACCTTGGGATCATGCCATAGAACTAAAGGAGTCATTTGTGCCAAGGAAGGGAAGGTTGATCCCACTCTCCCCTGATGAGCAATGAGAAGTCAGTGACTTCATTGACAGACAGCTCAAGAAGGGTTATATCTGGCCTAGTAAATCACCATGGACTTCTCTGGTGTTCTTTGTCCCTAAAAAGGACAGAAAGAAATGTATGGTCCAGGACTATCATTATTTAAATGAGCATACTGTCAAAAACTCATACCCACTCCCTTTAATATCTCAACTTGTAGACAAGTTGAAAGGTTGCAAGCTCTTCATGAAGATGGATCTTCATTGGGGTTACAACAATGTTAGGATCAAAGAAGGTGATGAATGGAAAGCTGCTTTTGTATGCCATTGTGGTGCTTTTGAGCCCCTGGTCATGTTCTTTGGGCTTTGTAACTCACCCACCATGTTCCAGAACATGATGAATGATATCTTTGGTGATATGGAAGATGTTCTCATTGTCTACATTGATGACCTAATGATATTTACAAAAACAGTGTAGGGAGCCATATACTCCCTGAGGCTGGAACAGGAATCTGTCACTAAATTCCACAGGCCTCTATGACAAACCCATTTTGGAATTTTTCCTGCTCATATCCTCATGTTTCCTCCCAACCCCTGTCACCTTTGGAGTTTCTACCAACCTTCAGCATGTTGCTCAGTCATCAAAATGCTGATCCAGAAATTCTGCATTCACACAGAGTCATCCAGAATTCAGTAGCTGTGCCACCACTCAGCCACATCACCAGTCATCCATGCCACTTACCTCTAAAAAACTCCAGTTTCCCCTGTCACCCTAAATTCCACAAGCTGGACTTTGTGCCAGTATGCTACACTCTGCCCTCCTGTGCTGCTCAGCTCCACCTCCCACTTGTATGCATACTCTCGTTCTGTTGGAAGATACCCCTTACCATTGTCCCATTCTTACTCTTGTCTACTACCCACTCATGTGCATCTGTTTTTTGCTGATGTCTGACATCCTTTCCTTTATTTTCCAGTCTTTTAGTTTTTCTGCCCCACCTTACTTCAACTTGTACCTACTTTCCCTGTACTATATAATCCTGCCATGATGTTGGAAATATACCACCCAACTTTGGAGTTGCTATCTGTGTGTGTTCTGTGAGTTCAAGAGTTTCCAGAGTCTAAGTGCATATATAGGGTCTACAGTGTCTTCAGTGTCCCCAGTGGTCTTCATGTCTCCTGTGTCCTCCAGTCCTGCACACCTTATCTTGTATCCCTTTCACTTTGAATTCACTCCTCTTGACATGTAGCAACCTCTCAGAATCTCGTATACCCATCTCACTGTTCCTCACACATCTACATCTGTCTGGAATTAAATTCTGCAGCTCTCACTTGAATTTCCCCACCACTTTCTATGTCCTTTCTCAACTTCTCCTTCCATGCAGCACCCCTTGGGATGATCCTAGGGAATTCTCCCTTCACCCTTCCTCAAGTCACATGCTTCCCAGAAGTTGTGTCCCACAACAGACAGTCAGGAGGAGCATGACAAGATCATGCTGGAGGTGCTTAGAAGGCTGAGGTTGAATGACTTGTTTGTCAAACACCAGAAGTGTATCTTTGGACAACAAGAGGTGGACTTTTTAGGAATGATTGTTGGCATTAACAGAGTATGTATGGACCCTGCCAAAATCTCTGCTGTGCAGGATTGGCCCATACCTACTAACATTCACAGAGTTTGCAGCTTTCTTGGCCTAGCGAACTTCTACTGACATTTCATTAAGGACTTCACACAGATTGCAAAACCCCTGAACAACCTCACAAAGAAGGACCTTCTGTTTGTATGGGATGACAAGTGTCAGATGGTGTTTGACACACTGAAGGAAGCCTTCACCACTGCCCCTATCCTTATGTTTCCTGATCAGGATTGGAGGTTTCAGTTAGAAATGGATGCTTCAGACTATGCCACTGGAGCAGTGCTCTCAGTAGAATGTGATGATGGTCTCTGGAGACCTGTTGCCTACTCTAGTCACTCTCTATCTGGGGCTGAACTTAGCATGAGAAATTCACAGTGGCAGTGAAGCCACCTTGCCAACTGCAGCAGGTGCACACATGTGACCTGAGTGGCCAGGAATCTGTGATGTCATGGGCCTCAGCCACCTCAGCACCATTGCTGGCAGGGTTGGCATGCCATTGTTTGGGTGCCTTGCCCCACATTTAGATCCAGCTTATGTCAATGTCACAGTGATCACATTTCATGATTGAGGACTCCCAAAGCCTCTGCAGGATCAAAGCAGCTATGTACTATGGTAGGACTGTGTCAGGTAGAACAATACATGATGGTATTGCGTGTGCACACACATGCTCAGGATCTGCGATGATGGGTGACAACGGGTGATGATTCATGATGTTGTGTTTGTGCATTGCTGCATTGCATACATATGACAAGTAGGTTACACACATTTACAAGTACAGCAACTAGTGACATAGTAGATCATGAGCTTGGGTGATGCTGGGGCAATAGTATTGACAAGTGGATGATGGATGTATTAAGAGAAAGAAAGAGAAAAGAAAAAAAGAACAGGATGGCAATGGTAGAATGATGACCTTGGTGTGATATGCATCATTGCTGCTTGCTGACACCTTGGAGCATTGAAGAAGAATCATCACAGACTTCTTCACTTGTGAGGTGACAACAGCACTCCCCAGCTCCACAATACCATTTGTGAGCAGCCAAGATCACTTTGAGGAGCTTTGTGTGTCCTTGACTGATGACACTTCCATAAATCTTGAGGAAGGTCTCCTCATCCCCCTGGAATCTGGGGACCATGTCAGAGAGACTTGGGTGAGTGAAGTGGCAGGAAGTGTGACAAGTCGACTTACTCATTGAGGAATTCCGTTGCAATGACACATTGTCACACACCAAAGGTGTTGTGGACATGGTTACAGCTGACTCTGCCTAACTTGTTGACAAGTTGCATGTAATGCCCATGTGTGCAGATGAAGACTAAAGGCCTCATGTGTAGAAAGACTGCTGGACATTAACAGTCATCCTTTGCACAAGAGTGAGTCATCAGTGCTAGAAAGAAAAGAGGAAGCAAGTTAAGGGCCCATTCAGCAGCCACTTGTTTGCCTCTGTTCTGTTTCATTTTGAATTCCCACTGTTTGCAAATGGAACGGGTGGGCAAGTAAAATGGAGGCATCACAAAATGTCACAGATATGTCACACCCATAGTCACATGTAGATCAGACATCAGATAGTGATCAATGGTACTGCACTACCTTGCCATGGCTCCATCATCATCTCAGAAAAAGAGAAAATCCTTGAAAGCCTTGAGATCATTATCCTACCACCATAAAAAGAAAGTAGCAGCAGTTGCTGCAGCTGTCACAATGGCCATTCTACCATCTATAGACAAGATGCCACAGCACACCTCAATCTTGACTGGTCATGCATGGGTTTGTGAGCTGTTATTTGGACATCCTTGCCACTTCTATAATATGATGGGAATGTCCAAGCCTACCTTTCACCACCTCCGACATGAGCTTGGGGGGTATGCAGGACTTTCCAATTCAAAGCACACTTCTGCAGAGGAGCAGTTGGCAATATTTTTACATATGTGTCATGCAGGGGCAACAAACAGAGATATGCAGGAGCATTTTCAGCACAGTGCAGACACTATCTCAAAGTGAGTAAGAATGTTTATTTATTAATGAGAAAATATATTAATGTATATTCAGAATTTTTCTCTGTCTTCTTGATATGACTATCTCCCCACAGTTCTACAATAAATATGTTCACCTTCCACCTGATGACCTTGTTCCTCCCAAGATTCAAGCTGATCCAAAGTTCTACCCCTTTTTCAAAGACTGCTGAGGTGCAATTGATGGCACTCACATTGACATCTTTGTCCCTGATGATGCACTCACTACTTGCTATCGCAATCGCAAAGGTTGCCTCTCACAGAACATTCTTGCAGCATGCACATTTGACATGCAATTTTGCTATATTTTGGCTGGCTGGGAGGGGAGTGCAGCAGATAGTTGCATTTATGATTCTGCTCGACAGACTGACTTTGCAATCCTGCCAGGCCTGTGCTACCTGGCAGATGCAGGGTTTGGAATATGTGACTCCTTATTGGTTCCTTACTGTGGTGTCTGCTATCATCTTAAGGAGTGGTCACAATCTTCTCGAAGGTTTTCTTTATTCCTGCATTTCAATGATAATACTCTGTTGACATGCCAAAATTACAGGCCTTGAGATTACAAAGAACTGTATAATCTCTGCCATGCACAGGCTTGCAATGTTGTTGAGCGCATTTTTTGAGTTGTCAAACGATGTTTCTGCCTTATGGTGGCTGCTCCAGAGTATGACCTTCAAGTACAAGCAAAGCTGGTTCCTGCCCTTTGTGTTCTCCATAACTTCATCTGCACTCATGACCCTGATGACACTGGGGAATTTGATGGGATCTCAGGAACCCATCAAAGGCCTACAACTCACCTGAGTGAAAGGGCACCAGCAGACTTTGGTCACACAATCACACCAGCAGAATGAAGTAGGGCAAGTGAAAAATGGGATTCAATTGCAAAAGCAATGTGGGCACAGTATGTTGGGTATGCTAGGGAGAGCTAGGATGAAATGATTATGTAGCATTGGCAAGTTCCAACTGTATGTATGCAGAACAAATGGTGGCATCAGAAACAGCAAGATATGCATCTGCCTTAGCTATGTCCTTGGAAAAGAGAGAAATTGCCTTTACATATTCCTGGGTAGACAAGTTGATATCACCAGATATTGCTGCAATAGCATCCATACACCTCTTTGGAGTGGGAGGGAAAACTCCAAAAGTATCAAGAGTCTGAATCTCCAGAGGAGTGTTGAGTGAAGAAGCAACAGCAGCCAGTGCATCAGCAACTCCAAGGATTGCTGCAGGACCAGTCACCTTGGCACATTCTTTCTTCAACAAAGGTGCTGGGGTATCAGGGGAGGTACTGGCAGCACATTCTCGCTTCAGTCTGTGAGAGGATATAGGGGTCTACAAGATTGTGAAGGTGGGTCATAATAAATAAATTGTACACCATTACACACCTCATTTTCCTCTTCCTCATCAGTGGAAGGCCACAAAATACTCTCACCAGCCTCTGGAGTTAATGAAATAGACCTGCCTGTATCAGGGATGTGAAGGGCACCCTCCCCAGTAGCATGACACCCTTCAACAAGACTAAGAATATCATCATAGAGTGGGAAAGGATTGTAATGCCAAGGCTTTGCCTTGGGATGGGCCTACAACATGGCTGAAAATATGTTCATAAGAGAACTGGGTCTGTAGACTTACCTCCAGGTATTTTGCCCACACAGATTCTTCAGCAGTGGCCATCTTCATCATCTCATCCCAACCAAAGCCAGAGGCAGTGATCAACTGCTGCACAATGAGACAATTGGCCTTGAGCTAGTGTGATGCTCGAGCTTCAGAGATATCACACAAAGCAGTCAGAAATGATAATCACTGTAGCCCCATGATGAGAGCAGTTCCTCGCAGTCTTTGGGGCACCACCGCTCGCCTCATGGCTGTGCTCGAGTGCCTTCGCAGCAGCCGTGAATGCTACAGACTTGAAAGTCCCATTATCTGTGGAATTCCCACTTGCAAAGGTCTTGAGGGTGTTGATGAGTGCTGTATCATCACTGGTGCTCCACTTGGCATTACGAGGAGCCTTTGTATTGTCATGAGAAGTTGTGGAACTTGCAGGAGCTTGATGGGTGGCCTGAGATGTATGAGCCATACTTGTAAAGACAGTGGTAGTAGGGTATTAGTAGTACGAAACTTGAAGATATAGTATCCCAAGGTAAAACGGAGCATGACAGACTGTTTTGAAACAGCAAGGGCAGACTTGTCCATTTGCAAACTGTGGGAAATCAAAATGAAACAGAACAGTTGCAAATGAACAGAAACAGAGGGCTGCCGAACAGGCCCTAAGTGCACATTAAAAGTTTTTAGTGCCTGTGTATGGCATTCCAGTTTTCATCATATCTCCACCATTTCCAAAGATATTGACTCTGTTCTCACACTTGCTTAAAATGCTCAGCCCCACAATTCTTCCTTCCAAATTTGGAGAGGATCCTCACACCCTATGCATTTCTACAGCACTCCATCCATCAGATGCTCATTTTGCTAGGTCCATCAATCATGGCCACCTCTTCACTGATCATCTTGCTTGTCTCATTTGCCAGAGACAGTGGCTATGTATATCTGCCAGGCATTCCCACCAGCTTCTGTCCTGAAGCCCCCTGGTTCATCCCATCATCATCAGCCCCATCTCATCCCATGCAGCTTGGTCAGCATGTTCTCCTTGTCAGTATGACTTCCAGAAGGACGTTCTTTGGTCACCTCAGGTCTGTCACTCAGCTAGAAAGGTCTTATGTGGTCGTTTCAGTCTCCCTGGTTGATGAAGCATATGGATTGTTCCTCCCTGCTCCCTGCACCATCTTTATTCCAGTCTCGTCCATCATTCTTCCCACATTGTGACAGCTGCAGTATAATCTACTGTTCTCCAGCCTCCCTGATTGCATCCATGACAAGTATGATGTGCATCTTGCCTTCTTGTTGCAAGATCCAGCAGAGGATGTCCCCCCTTCTCCTCCTCTGTCAGAGCCCTGTTCATGAAGTTTTTGTTAACTTTGCTGAGAGGATGAAAGGGTGGGAGATGTGATCATGTATGCTCCCATTGCCCCACAGACCCCCAATGCCCTAGCCCCTTTGATGCCTGACTCATGCCCTTCAATTCTGGAGTTAATACTTCCTTGTCTGGAAACACCATCCATCTGTCATGCCATCTTTGGGTCTAGAGATGTCTCCACCAAGATCTAACTTGCATTGCCACCCCTAATGTGATATCAGTGTGCTTACTCAGTTTCTGACTCCAGTTGACTCATTCTGTGATATTTTGACTGTCCTTGACTTGTTCATTGCCAATACTTACCAATCCTCTTTGCTTGCTTACTTTTCATTTCTTGCTTACTCATCATGATTACTCAGTCCTTACTCATTACTTACCAAGTGTTTGTGCCTTGTTTGTCACAAGCTGTGCTCCCCCCACAGTATATAAACCCCCATGTACTTAGCTACCCAACAAGGAATCCAGCAGTCAGTTCAGTGCATACCTCATCATTGACAGTTGAGGCTCATTTGGAAGAGTCTATCTGTCTTCATTCATATCATTGGTAGTTGAGGCTCTATGAAGGGGTCTATCTACCTCCATCATTTATCTGAAGCTTCCTCCACTCTTAGTCAGCAGTCTTGCTTAGTCATCCCTCTGCTCCTGCATAACTCATCAATGACTTGTGCCAGGAGCATGTTTTATTGAAGCCCATTATTCCAAGAAGTCCTTTCAGCTGAACACCTTCACTCTGTTCAGCATCCCCCATCCAGTCATCACTCATTCATCTGCTCTTGTGCAACTCGTCGATGACTTGCACTAGGAGCACCTGCCATTGAAATTCCCCCACTCTAGGTTTCTCTGCCCTCCAGGTTCTACAGAGGTAAACCACCACTCGTTCATATTTGTCTTTGGTGTTGGATTTGTTTGGTTTATACCAGCTTTCCCCACTTTGACTCACAGCATCACTGAGAGTACTTTGTGTTGAATTGACGGCTGCTCTTCCCATTGTAGTAGTGATAAGGCCAATCCTTGAGTGGAATGTGCAGGTCAAGCCATAGCTTGCCCTCCATCCAGTGGTGCACTATGTCCCTCCAAGAGTCTGACTTTGCAGTCCATGTCCCATCAGGATGCAAGACAGGCATGTCCAGGATGACAACTCCCAGAAGGGAGGTAGAGGCACAGGCCTTGGCCCTCTGGGGTCCAATCTGCGAGGGGAGGGACATCGAGAGTGAAAGATCTGATGGTTGGACAACTTGCAGCATCCTGAACTGCATTTGAGTCGGTTGTAAATTGAGCATAGGAAGGTATGGTTGGGCTGCTGGCATGGAAGCAGACTGGATTGCTGGGGGCAACAAAGCCATGGTCTGTGCAAGTGAATGCTGGTGGGCTGATCCATGTGGCTGGTCAGTTGGTGCAATGGAAGTCATAGAATGAACGAGACTCACCCACTGTTGGCATGGAAGTGGACTGGATCACTGGGGGCGATGACATTGTGGTCTGCACAGGTGAATGTTGGTAGGCTGATCCATGCAGCTGGTCGGTTGGTGTGGTAGAAGTCACAGAATGAATGAGGCTCACCTGCTATTGGCATCACTTGAGCATTACTGCCAGTAGTGTTCTGCTGCAACCCAGGTCCAGAAGGGGCTGAATATGCAGAGGCCAAGGTCAGGGCCTTTATGACCAGGTTGCTCATGTTGCTGAGCTGTTGGCAGATCTCCCTTACATCTACTGATAGTGAGCATGAGGTTTCCTTCACTTCCTTCATGGTCGTGTGTAGCACTGCCATGTTGGCTGTTATCAATGCATGTGCCATGTTGAGCACCTTGGTGGATGCTGGCTGGACAAGCACAGCTTCGCCTGTGAGTGAATAATCACCTTCATGCAGGACTGGTTGCAGCACATCGCTGTGGTCATTTTCATAGCAATTCAGCTTGTTGAGGAGGTAGTGCATCAGTGTGTTGTGCTGTGTAGTCATGTGGAGTGAAAGGCAAGGAGTTGGTTGACTTTACTACACACCCAGATAGGAAGGAGGACAAAGTACTCACATGCTCACCTTCAGCCCATCCCCCCCACCACCAGACCCATGCAAGGGTCCATTGCTGCCCCACCAGCATGAACATGAAGCGATACTGTGCCCCACCATGATGATAGCAATGGGTCGTAAATGTCCCAGGAGTTCCAGACCCCACTACTGCCTTGTTGATCCATTTCTGGATTGTGTCATGGGAAAGCAGCTCACCTGGCTGTAGCATGCCATTTGTGCCAATCGCAGGGAAAAGGAAGTCTTCATTGGTCATTGGTCACCTGAGATGGACAAGCTTGACCCACTTCATCCATGACACAAGGTGCATGAAGGTGTCACATGCCTTGCCCATATCTGGGCATGGATAAATCTTGTAACAATTGCCTTGTATATAGCAAAAAAAGGAGATCAGATGGATAAGATATGCAAAGATGGATATAAGGACAGACTTCATAAGTTGGCCTCCCTCATCCCCTTATCCAACTTTTGTTGCCATCCCTTACAATTCTTCAGGTGGATCTCAAAGTAAGCATTGTGGTCATTTATGGTGAGAGAGACTTCTTTGCCTTGAAGATATTTCATGAACATGCCATCTATGACAGTCCAGTCAAGTTTGACATCCCCATTCTTCAATTTCACCAGCTCATAGTTCCTGTCGGATTCCACTGTCAAAAATGTTGTTGGCAACACCACCTACTGGTACCTACCTTGTCCAGAGCATGAATGCAACAGCACCAAAGGCAAGGTGTTCAAGGTGCCATGTGACTGCTAGCCTCACCTTCCTGCTCAGGGACTTGCCCAATGGCAGCGTTTTGCAGCCTACCATCACGAGATGGATGTATTGGAGTGGGGCATCGAGTGGACATAGTGATCCTGACCAGGCAAGTATTTTATCCATGTACTCCTTCTTCATGGCTCCTTAATGCTTCCATTCAGCTCCTTTGGAGTTTACCTTGTGTCTGATAGATGCAATGATATTGTCAACCTCTGCCGACAAGACTGGGTTGCCTTCCCATCAGTGACACATGTCATTGTGATTCCAGTTCCTGTGGAACGTCACACCATCACTGTTGGGAAGGAATGCATGCTGAATGTATTCATCTATGAGCATCAAGGGAAACCAAGCAGTCACAACACATACACTTCATCCCACAACATCTTACAGTGGCTCAAAAAAGTGTCCCAATGTTTGGTGATTTTGGAAAGAGTTGAGATTTATGAGAGAGCCAATAGGAATTAGTTAAAATGCCTGCAGGACAAAAGGTAGTACTAACTGTTGCCTTGACAACAAGGGCTTGCTTATGTAATTTGGTTGACATGCCACCAAGATATAACCATTTTAAAATGACATGTCATTGGGACACTTTTTTGAGCATGATCTTGTCGGTCAT
Source organism: Pisolithus tinctorius (assembly GCA_024663395.1). Lineage (NCBI taxonomy): Eukaryota > Fungi > Basidiomycota > Agaricomycetes > Boletales > Pisolithaceae > Pisolithus > Pisolithus tinctorius. The sequence goes on along the minus strand of JANFAH010000022.1, from coordinate 166,339 downwards.
TATTTAGTAAATATCATAAAGATTTGACAACTTCTGAGGGATTTTTTGCTTCAACCCTGACTGATTATGTAATGTACATAATCCTGAGCCATAAAAATGGCTTGGGTCCCACTCAGCTAACCCTACTTCACCATGAAATGCATTTTTGCCTCTGCTAGAGCAAATATCCACCTTCTTTCTGAATCTGGCCTTTCTGCTCATCAAATCTCCTCCACAACTTGTCAGGGGAGCTCTACTGTGGCCAGGGTCATCAAAGAGTTCCAGCTAGATTAAGGAAAACCTCAAACTAGGACATCCTTACCAGCCTTCTTCTCCTGGCAGAGGAGAATATTCACCAGTATGACCTCTGGAAGAGCTGAAAATGCTGTCCAGGCTGCCCATATAATGTGTGTGGCTGTTCCCTCTCCTGTCACTTCCCAAACTGTTTTCAGTGTGCTCAATTCTGCATCCCTGAAGGTGATTGTCAAGCAGGAGATGCCACTCTTGTCTTGCAAGCATACACAACAGTGACTTGCCTTTGCTCTTAAGCACCAAAACTGGACTGTGGATGACTGTACTAGGGTCATCTGGTCAGTTGAGCCCAAGATCAATAGTATTGGACCAGATGCAAGGAAATTTGTGTGGAAAATGGTAGGGAAGTGTTTGCAGGATAATTCTCCTCCTTGACTACAGCCTTCAAGGATGCAGAATTGAGCACACTGAAAACAGTTTGGGAAGTGACAGGAGAGGGAACAGCCACACACATTATATGGGCAGCCTGGACAGCATTTTCAGCTCTTCCAGAGGTCATACTGGTGAATATTCTCCTCTGCCAGGAGAAGAAGGCTGGTAAGGATGTCCTAGTTTGAGGTTTTCCTTAATCTAGCTGGAACTCTTTGATGACCCTGGCCACAGTAGAGCTCCCCTGACAAGTTGTGGAGGAGATTTGATGAGCAGAAAGGCCAGATTCAGAAAGAAGGTGGATATTTGCTCTAGCAGAGGCAAAAATGCATTTCATGGTGAAGTAGGGTTAGCTGAGTGGGACCCAAGCCATTTTTATGGCTCAGGATTATGTACATTACATAATCAGTCAGGGTTGAAGCAAAAAATCCCTCAGAAGTTGTCAAATCTTTATGATATTTACTAAATAATGACCGACAAGATCATGCTCAAAAAAGTGTCCCAATGACATGTCATTTTAAAATGGTTATATCTTGGTGGCATGTCAACCAAATTACATAAGCAAGCCCTTGTTGTCAAGGCAACAGTTAGTACTACCTTTTGTCTGCAGGCATTTTAACTAATTCCTATTGGCTCTCTCATAAATCTCAACTCTTTCCAAAATCACCAAACATTGGGACACTTTTTTGAGCCACTGTATACTAGATCTCTCCTGGTCCATGAAATTGATCATACTATTTCTCATGAGCTGCTGGTAACTTGCTAAAACAGTACAGTAAAGCAAAGTTGACTCAAAGTACATGTAGTAATGAGGATTTCTTATACTAGTATCAATACATGCAATTGTAATTAGATCTCGCTGTTGAAGTCAACCAAGGCACCTCATCCATCAGTAGCACTGATGATTCACTCCCCAGGGCCAACATTTATTTACCAAATGGTGGGTGACACAAACTGAAAACATCTTTGTCTTTGATGATAGGGTCCCACAACTATCACTTGTTGTACCAAATGGTGAGTGACATGAATGTGAACATCTTCTGACAGGGACATATCATATGAGTGCCATGGTGACTTGTACCATTTGAGCTGGGCTAGAAGGCGACCACTGTGGTTTTGAGAAGGGACCGAGGTTGCAGGGCGAACTAGAGTGAAAACTCAGTCTTCAAAGTAGGATGAAGTCTATATTATTAACCAACCTAGAGTGAAAACTACTCAAGCTGGTAAGTAAAAGTAGGGTATAATACCAGTAAGGAACATTACCTCAGTCTTTGAAGTAGGATGAAGTCTGAGGTACAAGGAAAAATGAAGTGGCTAAAATGTATGGAATTATTATGTAAGCAGTACTTGCTGTACAGGACAGCAGTATGTTCCAACATGTGGAGATGTTGGGCTGTATGCAGGAGGAATGTATCATATGAGTGCCATGGTGAGTTGTGCCATTTGAGCAGGGCTAGAAGGCGACCACTGTGGAGATGTTGGGCTGTATACAGGAGGAACAGGAGCTGCTAGACACAGATGATCAATAGTCAACATAGGTAGAACCAAAACTGATGTTATTGGTAATTTACAAGCTGGAGAATATGTTGGAGAAGTCAGAGCAGTAGAAGTGCTGATATAGGTGGCACCAGCAACATGGGCAAGTATTTTGGAGATGAGGGTGACATTTGTGCAGGGGGTGCAGAGCGGCAAGTAATGTACCTGTGGGAGTGAGTTAAATTACTTACAAGCTGTGGCAAGGAGGGCACAGGAAGAGGGATGATCAGCAGAACAATCAAGACAGAATGAAAAGCCACACTAGGTGGATCTCATGTGAAATTAGGGATCAGTTCACTGACAGATAAAAGTCACTTACACCTGGGAGACATGAGATTGAGTGTGGGTGATGTCAGGGAGTATGTTGATGATGCAGCCCCCCTGCTTCCGTCATAGAATAGGGATGTCCTGTAGCACAACATGCCAAATGGTGAGATGTGAGATCGAGTGCAGGTGATGTTGGGGAGTACATTGATGATGCAGCCCCCCTGCTTCTGTCATAGAATGGGGATGTCCTGTAGTGCGACATGCCGAATGGTGAGACATGAGATTGAGTGCAGGTGATGTCAGGGAGTATGTCAATGATGCAGCCCCCCTGTTTCTGTTGGGGATGTCCTGTAGCATGATGTGCCAAATGGTGAGATGTGAGATTGAGTGTGGGTGATGTTGGGGAGTATGTCAGTGATGTAGCCCCCCTGCTTCTGTTGTAGAATGGGGACATTGCATAGGGCGATGTGCCGAAGGGTGAGGTCGCTCTACTGTAGGACATATGGCAATGTGAGCAAGTATGCATTGGAAGAGCAAGCCTGCCTGTATCTGGGGAACAAAAAGTTGTCCCTGTTGACAGTCAGCAGTGAGAACGTTGCCGATTTGCCCTTGAAGTTACTTTCTGACCATGTGGGGGAGTTCGTGTCATACAGTGTCATCACTGCTCTGCCTGGTGTCATGCTGCTGACTGTGTAGGCAGCAAGTAAGTCTTGCACTGGCAAATGGTAGTCAGCAATGGTATCGTTCAGCATGTCAATGTCCAGAGTGACATCGAATGCACCTGTACCCATTGTGGGGAGCAGGTATCTGCTACCTAGTATGGGGGTGTGGGCTCCAGCCTAGGGATAGGCGATCTGAAGGGGTGAGTTTGACCCAAGAGGAGTCGCTCTAGCAGTAGGAGGGTGGAGGGAATGAATGTGACTGAGTCGCTCAAGTTGCTTGACCTGCAAATGAAAAGTGTGATGGTTTAAGGAGTGTACAGGCCTTGAGCCAGCCTGGAAAGCTGTCGCAACTATGCCTGCAGCTCAGCGCTAGGCAAGGAAAAGTGAAGGGATCATGTTGATGTCATTACTCTGCTTCCTCTCTCTGTCTCTAACTCAGGGGCTTCAAAGTTGTTATTTTTCTGTTGACAAAGACAGGTATAAGTGTAGCTACATGCCAAGTATGTAACTATGAAGTAAGCGATGTCAAAGGTGAAAAGATCAACAAGAAATGATGGGAATTAGGTGAGATTGACATAATGATGGCCATGAGGCCAGAATAGCATTGGTAATCAAAAGAGAGACTAAATGTAAATGAAGCAAAAGTGATCTGAATAGAAGCAAACAAGAAGAGAATGAGAGCAACAGCAAAGTGCTTACATAACCCATAGTGCAGACCTGAAGAGTGCCCATGAGCAAGTATAGGCAACTGGACACCTGTCACAAGTGTCAGACTTTGTTGCAATGACTAGGGAGAGTGTCAGATGGTGATGCGACCATGGGGGAAGTGAGTCGACAGAGGGGGATGTAGCACTGGGTGACCTAGAGTGCAAAGGATGTCAAAGTTGCTCAAGAGGGGTCACATTTGTGTCACATTTGTTGCAAACCCTATAGCCACTTAGTAGACCTCCTATTGACACTATACATACACTCTTAGTGTAGGGAGATCCCTCTCCCCACACCATAAGCACAGATGGATCCCTTATTGTGTTCATGAGTTGGCAGAAACTGACATATTTTTGACTGTTCCCTGCCCATCATCATCCTTGTCCCCATCATCTAGCATGCAACAGTGAATAAACTAGTTTCTCCAAGTTGTCTTTGCTCCAGGCTTTTGACTGATGGGTCTTTGATGCCAACAAATGTAGGTGGGGGTGTGGAGGAAGACGATGCAGATATGGTTTTGGCTGACAGGTCTTTGACACCAATGAGCATAGCTGGGGGTGCAGAGGAAGACAATACAGATGTGGATTTGGCTGACAGGTCTTCAACACCAACAAAAGTAGGTGGGGGTGTGGAGGGAGCCTGGGAGATGGATATGACATCCTCCAGCACCTTGACAAGATGTCATTAGATAAAGTCTGTTTGCACAGACCTGGAAATTTATTGAGAGGTCAGGCTGTTGAAAGCAAGCAAGGCAAGGGAATTACCTAGAATGAGATCACAGTGAATGTGAGTGAGTTCATAATGATCTGGGTGACAACACAAGCTGAGGTAGTAGAAGCAATGAAAAGGCAGGCAGTCATCAGGGTGCTAAATATATGGTGCAAGAATGAGAGTGGGCAGGGAAGTGGACGATGCAGACTTGTGCAGACCTGGCCATTTGTTAGCAGGTGGGGAGCAAGGCAGTCTGCACAAGGGGAAAATAAAAATAAAAAGAGGAAAGAAAGAAAGAAAGAAAAAACTCATACCTTGTGACAGTCCAGTATAAGGTGAGTGCATTCTTTGTCAGACTTCGCTTGTGACTCCAGAGAGCTGTTGGGTAGCTGTCATCGATACCAATCCTTCTACACTCTGCTACCTGACGCAAGTACTCACCTGCGAGTTAGTGTTGTCCTCCAAGTGCTCTTGCACACATCAGCCCAGACTGGTTGCAAGCAAGGTTGGAGGTGATGACATCACATGACAATAGTCACAATGCATGGTGAACAGCTTTGGATTGTGTAAGGGATGGGATGAACAGTGTATGCAATGTGCGACTCACAAACTGATACAATGCTACAAAAAAAGTGCTAGGCATGAACTAGTCCTCACTCATAAGATCAACAACACTAGTTTGTGTCTCCTCACCACCTGTCAGGTCAATCACTCCAGCATCAGGAGACAATGCAACCAGGTTAACTATGGACTTGAATGGCCGATGACCAGCATCCTCATCCACCAACTGCACATGAGATGACTGGGAGGATGCATGGATAGGGTCATGTACTAAGTCAGGCCTTGAGTACTCCAACACAACTGCTGGGTCCTCTATTTCATAGAATACATCACCATTAGTGTCCTCACTCAGCAGTGACATATGCATGACAGGTGACTGATCCACATCCACTGGCATTGCTAGGGGCCAGCTCAGCACAGAGAGCCTATAAGTAGGCAGTGGCTTGTCGAAGTGGCTTATGACCTGAAGGCCACATCGCAGCCCCTCACCATCAACATTTCCCAGGAACTGTATATGATAGATAATGAGGTTGGACAGGCATATTTAGTATGACTGTGAGACTCACCCATAGAAGTGCATGCATAGCTGTGCCAGCAGAAGCATCAATCAATCTTGACTGGATCGTATCCACTGACCAGCCAAGACACTGTGAGCAGAACGTTGCCAGGGAGGCAAGATTAGGCTGATGAGATGTCATGAAGGCAATGGGGGGATGTCCACCATCCAACCACCATGTGAGAGGTAATAGGTACATTACCAGTACAGCAGGGTCAGGGAATTCGATGCATTCCTCTTTGATGATGTGGGCAAGTTCATGGTACCTATGTCCAAGGAAGCGCTGAGGATCCATCCTCAGCACCTCACAGACATCATTACACCACTTGGCAACGAACTCCATAAACTTGACAAATTGGAGCATGATAGTGGCTTGGAAGAGGGTTCTTCCAAAGCCATAGCATACTAACTGACAGGCAACGTCCACACTGCACCACCAGCAGCCTGTCTATGAACTGAGTGAGATTCAATGGCACCTTCGGCATGCTGAATATGGCACACACATCATCATCTACACTACTCGTCAGCATGATCAAAAGGAGGTCCCCCCATTTGAAGCTGGCACAATCTTCTATGGCTTCTGAGGAGTAAACTTGCATGTCTTCGAACCTGCCAGAATGCGAGTTGCTACCATCAGTTGCACCAGCTACTGTTTGCATATTTAAGTCAACCTACCTGCAGACAACATGGGTCATGCCAAACAATAGTGCATCATTGTATGGTGTTATGACAGCATCAATGAGTTTGCACGATTGAAGACAAGCAAGTTCTGCCTCTGCCTCTCCTGGAGCCTGATGTCATGATGTCATGTTAGTACCCATTGAAATACATACAGCAAGTGACTCACTGTGTGCCAGTTGAAACAAAACATTAACAGCAGCTCTTGAAAGTGCTGCATGAGGAGACATGGGGAGGTTGAACATACAATGTCTTCTCCCCTCTTGAGTTGTGGGCAGTCTGGCCCATCAAAGACAAAGTAAGGGTGAAGTAGCATGCAAGAGAGAGCGGAAAGATGGTGGAAGATAATATCCATTTCATGCAATCGTCCTGTACCAGCTTGATGCCATGAAAACACATTGACCAGTGAATGCATCCATGCACTGGTGATATGTCACCTGTGAGGAATGAAGTGGACCATAGATGACAGGCTACTAACCTGGCATTGAATCCCACTGTGAGCAATTGAATGCCTTCTTCATTGCCAGATGGGTCGAATGATTCAGCAGCCAGCTGGCCAAGTGTGTAAGGCCTTGCTGCAGGCACAAGAAGCTTTGTATGGTCAGCATAACCACACCAATGAAACAGCAGAAAAGAATGATCACTGACAGGCCATAGTTCGCAGACTCTCATGCATGGCAGACTCAGAGGACTCATTAGGAGGATGTCGACAGGGGGAGAATGAGAGAGCTGGCTGACATAGGTGAAGGCCAATGCCCAGCTGACAAATACCAGTATGGCCACTGGCCAGTTGAACACCTGGGCCATGGTGTGAGGATGGATATACTTGATACAAGCAATCTATGTTTCGAAGCTGTCAGTGGAGGCATTAGTACTGGCAGCAGATGAAAGGGACTCACCAAGAGATGAATCAAGTCAAATCTTGAGGGCGCATTCCAACTAGTGAGCTCGCTTGGCCAAGGAATCATGCTCAATAGTGCTATGAACTGTTGGATGTAGCACACTGAAATGCTTGTCAGAGGTACTCACCGTGCACAGCCATCAATGGCAACAAAGGCCAGGGGATGTCAGAGGATGTCAAATGGACTTTGGGGAGGGAAGAGGATGGCTCCTGCCAACATACACATGATTGGGAGTCATGGTAGCCCAAACCTGCCCTAATGGGTTATGTTAGTGCGTTGATGCCTTGAGGCTACAAGCTGGTTCAAGCTGTAAAGTACTGTAAGTAATTATAAAGTGCTGTAAAGTCACTTTACAACAGGAAGTTGGCATGCAGACTTACAATTGGGCTGGCCAGATTAGCAAGTGAGTCAGTAAAATATGCAAACACACTGAATGAGACAAGACCCTTGAGGTTGCTGTTGAAGTTCCATGTGCCAGGTGCGGTGTGATGCGTAGCCATTATGGTGTTATGGTAGCAGGGCAAGGCCTGGCTTTGCACACTTGACTAATGCACACTGTCACACACACACTCAGTCAGTTGTTATGCACTACTCAGCACTTCAATGTTCAACTTCAGCACCCAGTGAAATATATATTGTATGATGAGCACGGTGTAGGGAATGTAATTTCCCTACTAGGGGAATTGTTTTATTTTGTTCATTTTATTCAGTTTTGATTCTAGGTGTTTTTTCTGCTAGTGGTACTTAGAGTTTTGCATTTTGGTCGCTTAGTCAGCACTACCTAGTACTGGATGTAGTTAGTTTTTTTTTAAAAAACAATAGACGAGTTACCACAGACGAGAGACGAGTTTGAGCAGGTCGTTTCCCTGCACCCAGACAGCCTCAGAAGCCTTCAGATGACAACCAGGATCCTTGCTCAGGCTATAGAAGCCCCTTTGGCTTACTCACTCCCTTCAGACTCTACTGCCTCAGTTACTTCTTCACCTCCTCCCTCTCAAATCTATCTTCCTACAACAGAGGCAGCAGATTTTTGGCCTTGATGAATGCACACATACTGTACTATACAATATATTAGACAGAGCTCAGTATGTAGTACCAGCCAAGAACAAATTCAGCTGAAAACTATTGAGAGGCACTGCCAAGTCAAAATGACAGATGACTCAACATGGCACAGTAGCATACAAAGTTTCCCCCCTACTGAATGAGAATTCCTGAAGGCCAATACTGGCTGCTGACTGCAAAAGTGATCAATTTTTGATGTAAATTTAACAGTGGTGCCCCTGTGCTCGCACCCTCTCCACCCAAATCCGAATCACACAGTTGTCAAACACAATGGATGGGAGGTCTGGTATCTAAGCAATCAGCATCACATGGGGACATCCCACTCTCAGTGCACAGACCCTGATCATAATGTGCCTGACATGTAAGGCCCCCACCACATGTTGCTTCCATGTCCCAAGTGCTTGCTAGTGCACCCTAGTGCAGCTCCCACGCCACAATTGACGATGCTAGTGCTGTCACGAGGCATCAGACACTCTGAATGGCCATCCCCACCACCAAGGGTGAGCTGCTGTGGCTGGGAGGCTGACCCAAAATTTGCAGGTCCCATGCACCACCACCTGCAAATTTTCCAGAATAAACTGACTTAATTATATGGTTCATGACAAGGAAATGCTGGCCATCATCTGTGTGCTAGAGCAATGGCATCATTACCTCAAGGTGACCCTGTACCAGTTTGAAATTTGGACAGATCATCAGAACCTCAGGTGGTTCATGACTGTGCAGAAGCTTCAACCATGCCAGGTGCTGTAGGGAATGTAATTTCCCTACTAGGGGAATTGTTTTATTTTGTTCATTTTATTTAGTTTTGATTCTAGGTGTTTTTTTCTGCTAGTGGTACTTATATTTTCGCATTTTGGTCGCTTAGTCAGCACTACCTAGTACTGGATGTAGTTAGTTTTCTTTAAAAAAAATAGATGAGTTACCACAGATGAGAGATGAGTTTGAGCAGGTTGTTTCCCTGCACCCAGACAGCCATAGAAGCCCTCAGATGTCCCATCCATCCAGTTCCAGGCTATAGAAGCCCCTTTTGGCCTACTCTCTCCCCTCAGATCTCATCATTCCCCTCACTCTCCCTCTTAAATCCTTTTCCTACAGCACATTGGGCACAGTACTTTAGTCAGTTTAACTGTATCATAGTTCACAAACCCAGAGTTACAATGGGAAGGCTAGATGCCCTGTCAAGATGAGAGGACTTTGTAGAGGGAAAGGAAAAGGCAAAGTCAGAAGAGTCCTTATTTATAAGCCTGAGCCAAGTCTGCTTGGTGAAACTAGAAAATCCCTTCATGGAAGACCTGTGAATCAAGTCCACCAGAGCCAAAGGAGTTCCTGCTGGATGCAAGCTCCAAGGTGGTCTTCATTATGATGGAGAAAAGGTCTGGGTGCCTAGTGCGCTCAGAAGGAAGCTGCTTAATGCTCTTCATGACTCTCCCCTAGCAGTGTGAGTCAAAGTGTGGAAAGCTGGTATAAACCAAACAAATCCAACACCAAAGACAAGTATGAGCGAGTGGTGGTTTACCTCCACAGAACCTGGAGGGCAGAGAAACCTGATGTGGGGGGAGGGACTTCAAGTAGAGGGTGCTCCTGGCACAAGTCATTGATGAGTTATGCAAGAGTAGACAAGCAAGTGAAGACTGGATGGGGGATGCTGAACAGAGTGAAGGTGTTCAGCCAAAAGGACTTCTAGAATGATGGACTTTGATAGAATGTGCTCCTGGTGCAAGTTGTTGACAAGTTACACAGGAGTGGAGAGATGACTAAGCAAGACTGCTGACTAAGAGTGGAGGAAGCTTCAGATAAATGATGGAGGTAGATAGACCCCTTTGTAGAGCCTCAACTACCAATGATACAAATGAAGACAGATAGACTCTCCTGAATGAGCCTCAACTGTTGATGACAAGATATGCTGGGCTGAACTGACTGCTGAATAACTTCTGATTGCTTGGGGGTAGCTAAGTACATGGGGGTTTATATACTGTGGGGGGAGCACAGCTTGTGACAAACAAGGCACAAACACTTGGTAAGTAATGAGTAAGGACTGAGTAATCATGATGAGTAAGTGAGAAATGAAAAGTAAGCAAGCAAAGAAGATTGGTAAGTATTGGCAACGAATGAGTCAAGGACAGTCAAAATATCACAGAATGAGTCAAATGGAGTCAGAAACTGAGTAAGCACACTGATATCACATTAGGGGGTGGCAATGCAAGTCAGATCTTGGTGGAGACATCTCTAGATCCAAAGATGGCATGACAGATGGACAGTGTTTCCAGACAAGGAAGTATTAATTCCAGAATTGAAGGGCATGAGTCAGGTGTCAAAGGGGCTAGGGCATTGGGGGTCTGTGGGGCAATGGGAGCATAAGTGATCATGTCTCCCACCCTTTCATCCTCTCAGTGAAGTTAACAAAAGCTTCATGAACAGGGCTCTGACAGAGGAGGAGGAGAAGGGGGGATGTCTTCTGCTGGATCTTGCAATAAGAAGGCAAGATGCACATCATACTCATCATGAATGTGATCAGGGAGGCTGGAGGACAGTAGATTATGCTGCAGCTGTTGCAATGTGGGAAGAATGATGGACAAGACTGGAATAAAGACAGTGCAGGGAGCAGGGAGGAACGATCCATATGCTTCATCAACTGGGGAGACTGAAACAACCACATAAGACCTTTCTAACCAAGTGACAGACCTGAGGCAACCAAAGAACATCCTTGTCAAAGTCAGACAACACCCCTGGCTCCTTCTTAGGGCAGAGTTGGAGCGGGTTGGTCTGTGGAGTACAGCAGTCCAAGTCCGAAGTGAATCTGACCACTGGGTGGCGAGATATTCGACGAACAGTGAGTGGAGGGGTATGAAGGGAAGTTTCAGAGGCTGAGGTCGGAGTCGGAGCTGGAGGTCAGAGGTCGGAGGTCGGATGAGAGGGCATTGGGTTCAGCTAGTGCGCTGCCCCCTTGCGTGAGCTCAGCCCTCGTATTTCAGAGGTGGAGCGGACTCAGAGGAAGTGGAGATGAAACTCCAGAGGGGACTGAGAGGGAGTCGAAGGTGGGGACTTTATTCGATATTCGTACTGATTACATCGGAGTACTATGTGGCCTTATATACAATGTAGGTCAAGGGCGGTGCAGTACGGAATGTAAACCAATAAGTGTATAGTGGGTTAGAGTCCTTCCGACACAAGGGATAGAGGGTAGGGATGACGGGGACCTTAACTGAGACAAAGAAACTACTGCAACGAGGAAGAGAGGGTAAATACCGAAGGAGCGGAAGAATGGAGAAAACCGACATGAGGGCGGAACCCTATCTAGAATGCAGGGCTGCAAGTCTGACAGCCCACGTGACCAACCTTAGGGTGGAGTTGAGCGGAGTTGGTCAGAACATGGACAGGGGACCTCGGAGAGGTGTGGAGATGTGTCAGGAGGGTCGGAGGAGCGCGGGAACATGTCGGAGGAGGGTGGAGAAGCACGGGAACATGTCGGAAGAGGGCGGAGCAGGTGTTAGGGGCTTACGCTGGTGTCATGGTCATGACAATCCTTCTGGAAGTCATACTGACAAGGAGAACATGCTGACTGAGCTGCATGGGATGAGATGGGGCTGACAACAATGGGATGAACCAGGGGGCTTCAGGACAGAAGCTGGTGGGAACACCTGGCAGATATACATAGCCACTGTCTCTGGCAAATGAGACAAGTGAGATGATCAACAAAGAGGTGGCCATGATTGATGGACTTAGTGAAATGAGCATCTGATGGATGGAGTGCTGTAGAAATGCGTAGGGTGCGAGGACCCTCTCCAAATTTGGAAGGCAGAATTGCATGGCTGAGCACTTTAAGCGAGTGTGAGAATGGAGTCGATATCTTTGGAAATGGCAGGGGTATGACAAAAACCAGAATGCTGTACATGGGCTTAACACATGCTTAACTTGCTTCCTCTTTTCTCTTTAGCACTGACAACTTGTTCTTGTGTGAAGGATGACTGTTAACATCTGACAGTCTTTCTATGCATGAGGCCTCTAGTCTTCATCTGCATGGCATGGGCATTGTGCACAACTCATTGATGAGTTAGGCAGAGTCAGCTGTAACCATGTCCACAACACCTTTGGTGTGTGACAGCAGGACATCATGGAATAAAAGGAACTCAGGAGTTGATCACATGCTGGTTCACATGGTCCACCTTGAAACCTGATGTAGAAGAGTATGTGAAGCATTGTCAAACATGCCAAGCCAGCAAGTCTGGAAATAGACTGCCTGCAGGGGAACTCAAACCTTTACCTGTCCCTGATGGGCCTTGGAGAGAATTAATGACTGACTTCATGGACCTTGGAGTCAAAGGATCTTCAGGAAAGTCCCATGTCCTGGTCATTGTTGGCAGGTTCTCTAAGGAAGCAGAGTTCATTCCCTGCACTGCAGAAGAAACAGCTGCCAGTACAGCTTGTCTTTACCTAGCACATGTTTGGAAACACCATGGACTTCTGGACTCTATCATGTCAGACTGAGGCCCTCAGTTTGCCTCTGCTTTCATGAAGGAACTGTTTAAAATGCTGGGAGTACAGCAAAAGCTTTCTACAGCTTTCCACCCACAGATGGATGGACAAACAGAGTGGTTGAACTGTGAGATCCAGTAGTGTTTATGGATGTATGCCAACCAGCAACAGGCTTGCTGGGAGGAATGGCTACCTCTGGCTCAGTTTGCATACAACAACTCTGCCTCCTCTTCTACTGGCAAGTGCCCCTTTGAAGTTACTTGATCCTATAGACCTAGGATGGGCGTCGAACTGATGACTTCAAAGGTAGAAGCAGCAGAGGAAGTTGCCAAATCTTGGTTCCAGGTGTTCCAAGATGTAAAAGCAAACCTTGCCAAAGCATGTTCCCAGCAGAAGCAACAAGTGGATAGACACTGCTCATCTGCTCCTTCCTATTCCATTGGATCCCAGGTCTGGCTAGCTACAGACCATCTGTCCTTGAAAGAATGGCAGAGCCATAAACTCTCTGAAAAGTGGATTGGACCATATGAAGTTCTAGAGGTACTTCCAAACACTCTTAAGTTAAAGTTACCATGCAACATGAGGATTCACCTGGTTGTGAATGTCTCATGGGTTAAACCCTATCTCAGTGCTCTTGATGGGCAGCCTGTGAACAGGCCCAGACTGCAGAGGGTTACTGATGAAGGAGATGTTGAATACAAGGTTGATTATGTTGTTGACTCCTGTTTGAAACATGGAGCCCTTCAGTTTCTCATGCACTGGAGGGGGTACCCTGGAGAAGATTGTACTTGGGAGCCAGCCTCTGCCTTGAAGAATTCACAGTCAGCAATCAAGGATTTTTATCAATCCCACCCTGGGGCACCCTGTAAATTATCTCTCCTTTCATCAGAAAGCTTTGACAGCTTGTTCACACCTGTGCTGGAACCATTTACTACCATTCACCCTATCTGGTCTTGCCTGGAAGTCAAGCCTTAGGAGGGGATAGTGTAATGACCAGTAGACTTTTCACTTTCATGTTTCCTAGTTGCCCATATATATCCACCCTCTGGTTAGGGTTATGCTTTAGGGATGCTTAGTCATCTCGGACTTTTCCCTTTTGCTTACTCATTTACACTTACATGGTACTTAGTAAGACCATGCCTTGTTGCTGACACATGTTTGTGTTCATCCAATAGCATAGTTCTCTCTTCTGTTTACTTCTTTCTAGAATGTTCTCTTGTGGCAGTATGTACAAACAGTAAGGCAGTATATAAGTCCCATTGTTTGTTGTAGCCAGTTTCTCCAATCTAGTTTGTTTTGAGCCTTGTCCTCATTCAACAGGTTCCACTCCCAAGCTCTCTGGTTTGAAGTGATAGCTGAGAAGACTCATGTCTTTGGTTGCTTCAATATCTCTCCTTACAACTCTCAGGCTAATGGCATTGTAGAGTGTCACCACTATGATGTGCACAAGGCTATCATGAAGAGCAGCAAGAATGATGACCACTGCTGGCACACTGTTGCACACTCTGTGTTCTGGGCCAAGTGAGTCACCATCTTGAAGTCCATGGGTCTATCCCCCTATTTCATGGTGCATGGTGTCAAACTGTTGTTCCCATTTGACTTTGCTGAGGCTACTTTCCTTTTGCCCCTATCCCACAATGATGCAACACCACTGACTACCACAGAACTGATTGCTTGGCACATGTGCCAGTTACAGAAGTGTCAGGATGACCTGGATCAGGTCTGTGACAATGTCCTCTGTGCACACTTCCAGTCTATCCAGCAGTTCAAGGCCACCTTTCAGCATCACATTAAAGACCATAACTTTGCTCCTGGCACCCTCATGCTTGTGCACAACTCCTGCATAGAGAAAGAGCTGAACTGGAAGACAAAGCCATGGTACACTGGCCCCTTGGTTGTCCTTTGTTGGACCACTGGGGGCTCATACCTGCTGGCTGAGTTGGATGGCTCCATCTCTGGACTCCACTTCACTGCATTCTGCTTACTTCCCTACCACCCATGGTCTCAAACCCATGCAACTGTCACTTGCATCACTGGGTTAGATGATGAAGAACTAGACTGCCTTCTTGAGGAGGCTGAGGATGACCCCACTGATGATGAGGTAGAGGCTTTTGCCTCAGACAGCTGACTATCTGCCCTTTCCAGTACCCACAGTCTGTCCATCATGCCCTCCCTCTGTACCCTCTTCTCCCATGATACCCATACTTCCTTCCACAGCTTCACCTGCCTCTCTGTGGCTTCTTTTGCTACCCTCATTCCTTCTCCCATGCTGACTGGGGACAGTCAGTGTTCAAAGTCCCCTGCAGGGGTGACCTGCATGCTGCTCAAACCCAAACATAGTTTATTTCTCCTTATCTGTTTTACCCCAGGTTTCATCCAGAGACCTCTGTTCCACCCTGGGTTTCATCCAGTGATTCTACTGATAGCTAGTCCTCACACAAAAAACATAAAAACTGCTAACAAAAAGTCAAAAACCATCCAGAAAAATAACAAAACACTGAATAAGTATATAGCTAAAACAAAGTCTCTCCTATCTCTCTTACTAGTGTCACTGATGCCATCCTTGGCCACTCTATACTGCAGATACTCACAACTACCCCATGCATTTCCCCTCCAAACATGCAGTCAGCATGCACCCCTTGATCCATTTTCCTTTCAGTTCTTCTTTTGTCTCCTTATAATTAATACACAAAGACCATCCTAGTTAGAGCCAGTTTGGAAACTGGAAATTCTGCAGAAGTCCTTTGAATTGCAAAACTTACACAAATAAAGAAAGTTGATTAGGACAATGATTTCAGACTCAGATTGAAGCTCTGTTTGAAAACAACCTCTCCTTGATTGCTATGGATCTTGACTATTATGATTGTGATCTGGACCATCTTCAGCTCACCTGGGTTTCTGTTGCATCTCTTGTAGCTCTTGCAACCCAATATACACTTGACACCCTTTCTCACCCAATGCCTCCCAAGTCCTCTGGTCCAAAAGCTTCATGGAACCCTGCAGAAGTTGATGTGCTCATCAAATACCTTCATTGCCATTGCTTTGAAGCAGGAGACAATGGGAACTTCAAATCTAATTTGTATACCTCTGCTGCTGCACATATATCCAAATTCCTCACAGAAGGGCCACCAAAAACTAGAGATATGGTGAAAAATAAGTGGGTCTCACATGTAAGCAACATTGTCATTGTAATTGTCCAAGGATGCTGATTGCCTTGATCTTTAGATTCAGAGGATTTATCATGATATCAAGGGATATCACCTCAAGTCTGGGCATCATTGGGACAATATGCATGGGGCTGGAGTACAGGGCACATTGTCATGCACCAAAGGTGTTGTGGACATGGTTACAGCTGACTCTGCCTAACTTGTCAATGAGTTGCACGTAATGCCCATGCATGCAGATGAAGACTAAAGGCCTCATGCATAGAAAGACTGCTGGATGTTAACAGTCATCCTTTGCACAAGAACAAGTCATCAGTGCTAGAAAGAAAAGAGGAAGTGAGTTAAGTGTGCATTAAAAGTTTTTAGTGCCCATGTATGGCATTCCAGTTTTCATCGTATCTCCACCATTCCAAAGATATCAACTCTGTTCTCACACTCACTTAAAATGCTCAGCCCCACAATTCTTCCTTCCAAATTTGGAGAGGATCCTCACACCCTATGCATTTCTACAGCACTCCATCCATCAGATGCTCATTTTGCTAAGTCCATCAATCATGGCCACCTCTTCATTGATCATCTCATTTGTCTCATTTGCCAGAGACAGTGGCTATGTATATCTGCCAGGCATTCCCACCAGCTTCTGTCCTGAAGCCCCCTGGTTCATCCCATTGTCATCAGCCCCATCTCATCCCATGCAGCTTGGTCAGTGTGTTCTCCTTGTCAGTATGACTTCCAGAAGGACATTCTTTGGTTGCCTCAGGTCTGTCACTCAGCTAGAAAGGTCTTATGTGGTTGTTTCAGTCTCCCCAGTTGATGAAGCATATGGATTGTTCCTCCCTGCTCCCTGCACCATCTTTATTCCAGTCTTGTCCATCATTCTTCCCACATTGCGACAGCTGCAGTATAATCTACTGTCCTCCAACCTCCCTGATTGCATCCATGATGAGTATGATGTGCATCTTGCCTTCTTATTGCAAGATCCAGCAGAAGACATCCCCCCTTCTCCTCCTCCTCCATCAGAGCCCCATTCATGAAGTTTTTGTTAACTTTGCTGAGAGGATGAAAGGGTGGGAGATGCGATTGTGTATGCTCCTGTTGCCCCACAGACCCCCAATGCCCTAGCCCCTTTGATGCCTGACTCATGCCCTTCAATTCTGGAGTTAATACTTCCTTGTCTGGAAACACCATCCATCTGTCATGCCATCTTTGGGTCTAGAGATGTCTCCACTGAGATCTAACTTGCATCACCACCCCCTAATGTGATATCAGTGCACTTACTCAGTTTCTGACTCCAGTTGACTCATTCTGTGATATTTTGACTGTCCTTGACTTGTTCATTGCCAATACTTACCAATCCTCTTTGCTTGCTTACTTTTCATTTCTCGCTTACTCATCATGATTACTCAGTCCTTACTCATTACTTACCAAGTGTTTGTGCCCTGTTTGTCACAAGCTGTGCTCCCCCCACAGTATATAAACCCCCATGTACTTAGCTACCCAACAAGGAATCCAGCAGTCAGTTCAGTGCATACCTCATCATTGACAGTTGAGGCTCATTTGGAAGAGTCTATCTGTCTTCATTCATATCATTGGTAGTTGAGGCTCTATGAAGGGGTCTATCTACCTCCATCATTTATCTGAAGCTTCCTCCACTCTTAGTCAGCAGTCTTGCTTAGTCATCCCTCTGCTCCTGCATAACTCATCAATGACTTGCACCAGGAGCACGTTTTATCAAAGTCCATTATTCCAAGAAGTCCTTTCAGCTGAACACCTTCACTCTGTTCAGCATCCCCCATCCAGTCATCACTCATTCATCTGCTCTTGTGTAACTCGTCAACAACTTGTGCTAGGAGCACCTGCCATTGAAATTCCCCCACTTTAGGTTTCTCTGCCCTCCAGGTTCCATGGAGGTAAACTACCACTCACTCATATTTGTCTTTGGTGTTGGATTTGTTTGGTTTATACCAGCTTTCCACACTTTGACTCACAGTGTCAAGTCCGGGCCTACTCCAACCAACTCCGATGCTATACAAGGTCTAGAGAGGGGTTCAGAAGCAAGTCTGACACAGAAGAACAGAACTCCGACTAGCGGAGTGTCGGCAGGAATGAAGACCGCCGAGACAAAGGCAGAGCAGAGTGAGGGCATCGGGTTTAGCTCATGTGCTACCCCCTTGCACGATCTCAGCCCTTGTATTTCAGAGGGAGAGTACAGATGGAGAGTCAGAGATAACTCTGACAGGCAGAAGACGGAATCAGAGGGAGTAGGAACTAAGTTGATATTCGTACTGAAGAACAGTGGAGTACAGTACATGCTTTTATACTGCTATGGAGGTACAGTAATCAGAATTGGAACTGACATACAGAGACTCATAAATTTTCAAGTAAAATTTCCTGGATGACAAATGAAGGGTAGACAGAGGACATACGAACGGGTAACACAGAACATCCAGAAAAGGAAATAGTCCAGGTGCTGGACCATGCAGTGAGTGCGCTGCGGAGTACCTGACTGCAAAGGTAGTCACATGACCCCTCAGAGAACAGACCGCTCAGTCCAGTAAGAGAGCAACACAAGTCCAACAGCAGTCGGAGCGGAGATGGTTCGCAACCAACAGAAGTTGGGCGGAGTTGGTGCGGAGTGAGCAGATGACCGGCGGGAAAGGTTGCAGAGTGAGTAAAGACCTATGATGAATGCACAGTTATGACACACAGCGCACTCACCCAAGTCTGGTCCCAGTCCTCCACCCACTCATATATCACCTCTAAGCTCTCCTCAGGCTGTGGCACTGTGTCAATTAGCACCCTAACATGCCTTAATGCTGCTGACAGCAAGGTGATGGCCTGGTCCCTCATGCTGCAAACTGGTTGCACATCATGGATTGAGTAGGCTTGCATGGCATAGGTTGTGTATGGGCTTGGGTAGTGGATGCAGGTGTAGCTGGGGAGTGGAGGTTTGATGAGTGGTGAGACACCTTCTGAGCATGTTTAAATTCTGCAGGGCCATCTTGTACAATGCAGAACTTCCCTCTGCACAAGGCAGAATTCTGACCACATGCCATCATTGTTACATAACATCTGCCAATATTTCATGCTTGTCTCTGTCATGTCTCAGTTTGGTCTGACTGAGGATGGTCAGCATTTGAAGTCCCCAGGAGGTGTAGGGAGCCATATACTCCCTGAGGCTGGAACAGGAATCTGTCACTAAATTCCACAGGCCTCTACAACAAACCTGTTTTGGAATTTTTCCTGCTCATGTCCTCGTGTTTCCTCCCAACCCCTGTCACCTTCGGAGTTTCTACTGACCTTCAGCATGTCACTCAGTCATCAAAATGCTGATCCAGAAATTCTGCATTTGCACAGGGTCATCCAGAATTCAGTAGCCATGCCACCACTCAGCCACATCACCAGTCATCCATGCCACTTACTTCTAAAAAACTCCAGTTTCCCCTGTCACCCTAAATTCCACAAGCTGGACTTCATGCCAGTATGCTACACTCTGCCCTCCTGTGCCACTCAGCTCCACCTCCCACTTGTGTGCATACTCTCATTCTGTTGGAAGATACCCCTTACTGTTGTCCTGTTCTTACTCTTGTCTACTACCCACCAGACTATTTCACATGCATCTGTATTTTGCTGATGTCTGACATCCTTTCCTTTATTTTCTGGTCTTTTAGTTTTTCCACCCCACCTTACTCCAACTTGTACCTACTTTCCCTGTACTATATAAATCTGCCATGATGTCGGAAATATACCCACCTTTGGAGTCACTATCTGTGTGTGTTCTGTGAGTTCAAGAGTTTCTAGAGTCTAAGTGTGTATATAGAGTCTACAGTGTCCTCAGTGTCCCCAGTGGTCTTTGTGTCTCCTGTGTCCTCCAGTCCTGCACACCTTATCCCATATCCCTTTTGCTTCAAATTCACTCTTCTTGGCACATAGTGGCCTCTTGGAATTTTGTATACCATCTCACTGTTCCTCATGCATCTACATCTGTCTGGAATTAAATTCTGTGGCTCTTGCTCAAATTCCCCCACTACTGTCTAGTTCCTTTCTCAACTTCTCCTTCCACACAGCACCCCTCAGGACAATCCTAGGGAATTCTCCCTTTACCCTTCCTCTAGTCACACACTTCCCAGAAGTTGTGTCCCACAGTGGTGGGCTCCAGATGTGAGTCAAAGTGTGGTTCAGTGGTGGAAACCAACCAAAACCAACACAAAAGACAATAAGAGCAAGTGGTGGTGTGCCTATGCAGTACCCAGATGGTAGAACCTTTGATTTGGGTGGGTTTTTGTGAGCTACAACACTCAAAGACAAGTGCTGAGGGTTGGGGGTGCTCCTGATGAAGAGGGAGCAAGAATGTGATAGAAAGTGATAGGGTAGAGTGCTGTCAGCCTACAGAAGGATGGATGATGACTTAATTTGATGTCCTAAGCTGCACCAAGCTCAGGGAGGGCTTGGAGCAAAGTATATTGATGATAGACAATGATAAGCAAAGTAGACAATAGTTAGACCCTTAATGAAGTCTCAACTATCAAAGCTGCTGAATGAATTACTGAGAGATGATAAATTGTGAGCAAGAGAGGCTCTCTGACATCTTCTTCTTATTCAGCTATCTAAGTACAGTGATTTATATACAGTACAGGGGCATTGCCTATGGAAAACAAGGTGCAAACACTTGGTAAGTGGTTGGTAATTGATGAGTAAGGAATGTAAGCAGTGGGTAATTGTCTTAGAAAGCATTGGTGAGCATTGGTAAGGATAAGTAAGCCAAAAAGCAAAGAATCAGTAAGCAAAGTCAAAAGATTGGTAAGTATTGGCAATAGGTGAGTCAAAGACAGTCAGAATGTCAAAGTATGAGTCAAGTAATGTCAGAAACTGGGAAAGCACACTGGAATCACATTAGGGGGAGGCTGTGCATGTCACATCTCAAAGAGATCACCTCTGGGCCAAAGTGGGATGACAGAGGCAGCACTGATCTGATGCTGATATAGTACATCCAAAAGCAGACAGGGTGAGTCAGATGTCAACAGGGGTCAAGCTTTGGGGGTCTGTGGGGTGACAGGAGCATAAGGGATCACAACTTTCCCCCCCTAACTGTCCTCTCAGTGAAGCAAGTAAAAACTTCATGAATGAGGCTCTGTTGGAGGAGAGGATGCAGAGGGAGCATCTTCTGCTGTATCTTGCAATAAGGAGGCAAGATGTGCATCATACTCATCATGGATGTGATCAGGGAGAGTGGAGAACAGTAGATTATACTGTAGCTGTCATGATTTTGGAAGAATAATGGACAAGATCAGTATGAAGATGTTGCAGGGAGCAGGGAGGAAGGATCCATATGCTTCTTGGACTGGAGAGACTGAAATGACCACATAAGACCTTTCCAAGCAAATGACAGACCTGAGGCAACCAAAGAACATCCTCCTAGAGGTCATACTGACAAACAGAACATGCTGTCCAAGCTGGATGGGCTGAGAGGGGGTGGATGAGGATGGGATGTACCAGGATGCTTTAGGATGGAAGCTGGTAGGAACTCCTGGTAGATATACATAGCCATGGTCCCTAGCAAAGGGGACAAACAAAATGATTGATGTGGAGGTGGCCATATCAGAAGAATTAGTGAAATGAGCATCTTTTGGAGGGAGTGCTGTAGAAACATGTGGAGTGCACAAATCCTTTCCAATTTTGGAAGGTAGGATCATGTGGCTGAGCACTACAAGCGAGTGTGGGAATGGTGTCAGTATCTGCAGAATTGGTGGAGATACATTGAAAACTGGAATGCCATACACAGGCACTTAAGAATTTTCATCAGTGCTTAACTTGCTTCCTTCCTTTTTCTTTGGCATTGATGACTTGTTCTTATGTGAGGGATGACTGCTGACATTTCTGGCTGTCCTTCTTCGCATGAGGGCTATGGTCTTCATCTCTATTTATCAGCTGCATCCATGTCCACCTCACCAAACACCTTTGGTGTGTGACAGCACCCATGTATGGCATTCCAGTTTTCATCATATCTCCACCATTTCCAAAGATATTGACTCCATTCTCACACTCACTTAAAGTGCTCAGCCATGTGATTCTGCCTTCCAAATTTGGAGAGGATCCTTGCACCCTACACATTTCTACAGCACTCCATCCATCAGATGCTCATTTTGCTAAGTCCATCAATAATGGCCACCTCTTCATTGATCATCTTGCCTGTCTCATTTGCTAGAGACAGTGGCTACATATATCTGCCAGGTGTTCCCACCAGCTTCTGTCCTGAAGCCCCCTGGTTCATCCCATCATTGTCAGCCCCATCTCATCCCATGCAGCTCAGTCAGCATGTTCTCCTTGTCAGTATGACTTCCAGAAGGATGTTCTTTGGTCACCTCAGGTCTGTCACTCAGTTAGAAAGGTTTTATGTGGTCATTTCAGTCTCCCTGGTTGATGAAGCATATGGATCATTCCTCCCTGCTCCCTGCACTGTCTTTATTCCAGTCTTGTCCATCATTCTTCCCACATTGTGACAGCTGCAGCATAGTCCATTGTTCTCCAGCCTCCCTGATCACATTCATGATGAGTATGACATGCATCTTGCCTTCTTACTGCAAGATCCAGCAGAAGACATCCCCCCTTCTCCTCCTCCTCCATCAGAGCCCCATTCATGAGGTTTTTGTTAACTTTGCTGAGAGGATGAAAGGGTGGGAGATTTGATTGCTTATGCTCCCATTGCCCCACAGACCCCCAATGCCCTAGCCCCTTGGATGCCTGACTCATGCCCTTCAATTCTGGAATTAATACTTCCCTATCTGGAAACACTGTCCATCTGTCATCCAATCTGTTGGTCTAGAGATGTCTCCACCAAGATCTGACTTGCATCACCACCCCCTAATGTGATACCAGTGCACTTACTCAGTTTCTGACTCCATTTGACTCATTTTGTGATATTTTGACTGTCCTTGACTCATTCATTGCCAGTACTTACCAATCTTCTTTGCTTGCTTACTTTTCATTTCTTGCTTACTCATCATGATTACTCAGTCCTTACTCATTACTTACCAAGTGTTTGTGCCTTGTTTGTCACAAGCTGCACTCCCCCCACAGTATATAAACCCCCATGTACTTAGCTACACCCCAAGTGAAAAAGCAATCCAGTCAGTCAGTTCAGCTCTCATTTCAGTGTATAACTCATTATTGACAGTTGAGGCTCAATGAAGGAGTCTCTCTGTCATCACTCATATACTTGGTAGTTGAGGCTCATTCAGAAGGGTCTATCTGCCACCATCCATCATCTGAAGCTTTCTCCACTCTTAGTCAGCAGTCTTGCTTAGTCATCCCTCCACTCCTGCATAACTTGTCATCAACTTGCACCAGGAGCATGTCCTATTGAAGATCATCACTCCAGAGTACTTCCAGCTGAACACCTTCACTCTGTTCAGCATCCCCTGTCCAGTCATCACTCATGTGTTTGTTCCTGCATAACTCATTGTCAACTTGTGCAAGGAGCACCCTCCACTTGAAGTTCCCCCCACATTAGACTCCTTCTGCCTTCCAGGTTCTGCAGAGGTAAACCACTACTTGCTCTTTGTTGTCTTTGGTGTTGGTTTTGTTTGGTTCACACCAGCTTTCCACACTTTGACTCACAGCAGTCTCCATATTCACATGCAGTTTGTTGGGGGTCATGACCAGTCAGTTCATTTACTTGTACTCCCTTGTCATTGTCACTACAAACTACCTCAATTGCATTGATGGTGATGCATTTTGCCATGGTGATGTCCCTGAACTGTTTGCAAAACTCAGGGGCTACTGCAAACAATTCTTTGATGGGCAAGGCAATGCTGGTTTTGAGTACACACTCCACAATATGTTTGGGTGTGGCTTCATCTTTGAGCAGGAATGAGTAACAGTACTGGTTCTGATTGCGAGCTGCTGGGCATGGTGTTTGTGATGGGACAACTGCCATGGGTGTGGGATCCTTGCATGCAGCTGCTGGAGTGGTATTAGTCAGAGGAACATATGGTTTCACAGCAGTGGATGTTGGCACAGGTGCAGAGGGCTCAGATGCCTGGTGAGTGGCACATGAACTTTGAACACCATGGGAAATGATTTCCTCTTCAACAGTGGCTGTGTGAAGATTGACTTGTGGAGGGTTGGCAGGATGTGCCATGGGTCATGCTGTAATTTCAACCCCATCAAAGCACACCTTCTTTCTGCAGGAAATGACTGCTCCCTTGTTACCTTTATCCACTTGGTAGGTACCCCAAGCTTGAGCAACATATGCTTCTGTGATAGATTTGTTGACATCTTGGATGGTGTTTAAAAAGGTGGAAGTCTGAACCTCCAATTGCACATCAACTTCTGGGTGAGTAATGCAGAAAAGATTAGTGGTGCCTTGTGTGGCTGTGTTGTGCAGAGCAGCAGGAGTTGCATCTCATGCACTGGCCTGGTCTCTGTCAGCCATGATGCAGTCAATGGCCTCTCTCAACAAGTTACATTCAGGGAAGCATGGGATTCAGCTTCTGTCTGCAAGATAGAGATGGTTGTCTGTACCCCTCATGATCTTACTGGCATGGATATAAACTTCAATGAGCATGCACATCCTTGTCCAGTGGTTGGGGTCTGCACAGAAACCACAGCCAGGTCTGTGTTGCTGTGGCAGGTGCTGTGTCCAGAAGTTGTATTCTTGTTTAATGACAGTGCCAGCAGGTGGCACTTGCAGCATGTAAGTGGCAAGGGAGGTGCAGCTGGTGAGGCCACAGTAGCCATTGTCAGTACCACACTACATAGGGCAGATCCCATCAGGAGGAACTTGGCAGCTTTGATGACTTCTGCAAGTGGGTATGGGTCATCTGGGTGGAGGTTGGTGTGGACTATGGAGAGTCAGTGACAAATACAATCTGCGATGGCCCTTGGGAAGCCATTCAGGAACATGGAATCCCATTCCATCTCTGTGAGCTTTTTAGTTTTAATGAGGAGAGTGGAAATCTTAGCAAATTTCTGCTGGTATTCTCTGAGGCTGTCCTGGTTTCACATAGGCTTGGACTGGTATTCTTCAATGAGGTACTGCAAGTCTGTGCAACAGTAGCAGTTGTCACCTTCACAGCCAGGGTACAAACCCTTAACAGCGACTATGAAGGCATCCCAGTCATCAGCCATGGGTGCAGCTTCTGGAAGTGTTTGCCAGACCTCAGCTTCTTCAAGGTCAGCATAGTGGATTGCAGCTCTGATCTTGCCATGGTCATCAAGAGCAGTGAGAGTACTGCAGAAGTTGATGTCTTTGAGGTATCATGGGAGCCGTGCAGGTGAATCTCCACTAAATTTAGGTGAATTCTGTGTACCACAGAGTGGCATCTGAAACTGAGGATTAGCCATTGGTGGGTTAACCTGTGGTGGCAGTGCTGGATTGGTAACAGGAGGAGTGGGTATTGGTTGCAGATGCAGATGCAGAGCAGGTGGTATAGTGCACAGGTGGACTGGTGGAAGTGTTGGTGGGTTACTAATTGGCTGATGGTTGGTCTGCAACTGAGTGAGTGGTCACAGCAGTGTGGTGGATGGAACTGAGATTCTGGGCATAGATTTGGAGGCATCAAAGAGATGGGAAAAAGAGGGCATCAGTGATGATGAATCAGATGATGTGATGGGTGTTAAAGGTGATGGCAGCATTTCAGGTCTTTGGGGAGTCAAGTGGATAAAGCCACTGGGAAAATCAGGGGCAGTGAGATCTAGGTGATCCAACATGATGGATATCTGATCTGCTGATATATCAGGAGGAGTGATCACAGGTAGTACCCATGGAATGTCAGTGGGTAATTGCATGTGATCCAGTGTAATGGGTGAAACAGGGCAGAAGAGGTCAGAGTCTTCTGACAGGTTGAAGTTACAAAAGTGCAGGCATAAATTTTCTAGTTTGGTGCATTCAGTGGTGCACCTGAGTGACCTTCTGGAAGTGACAGCAGAATCCCTTGTGGTGGGCTCCAGTTGTAGGAAAAGTCCAAGTAGCTGTATAATATGAGCTAGATGGCTTTAGGAAACAACAATAAAATGAAGGGAATGAATTGCTCATCCCAAGGGATTCTGCACTGTCAAAACTAGAAGGCAGGACTCAGTGCTTTGTAGCAGTAGCAATTCGTGACATGTGTGGCATGGTCTGCAGTGTAGTACTGCAATGTGAGTGGTGCAAGCAGTATGCATAGTTTGTGTGCAGCAGTATGTGAGATGTGCAGTGTAGACAAAGTGGAAAAGAAACTTGTAGTGACCTTCCAAGTGCCAAAAGGTATCATTTTGTACCTAAGTACAGGATTTTATAGTCCAGGCAAACCTGGAACCTAAGTAAGACAGAGTACAAGTAAGGGAAAACCATGCAACAGCATGTACACACAAGATAGGCCAAACAGGGGCCAAGGGTATACTACTAGCATAAAGGGAAAGTGACTGTGGCAAAAAGAAAAGAGTCCAAAGAAAGGATGAGACTGGAGCACAGCAGCTGCAGGTATAGCATTGTGCAAGAGGGAGCAAGGGTGTGGGAAGGTAGCAAGGTAGGCAGGAAGACAGCATGCAAACAGTGGTGGATGTGAGTGGTCTGGGGACATATTGATAGTCATGGAACAGTTGATGATAGGGGCTTGCACATTCAAGGAATGTGGATTCCTTACAATGGACAAGACCAGTACAAGGATGTTGCAGGGAGCTGGGAGGAAGGAGGAAGGATCCATATGCTTCTTGGA
Organism: Pisolithus tinctorius; assembly: GCA_024663395.1. Taxonomy (NCBI): domain Eukaryota; kingdom Fungi; phylum Basidiomycota; class Agaricomycetes; order Boletales; family Pisolithaceae; genus Pisolithus; species Pisolithus tinctorius. The sequence goes on along the minus strand of JANFAH010000022.1, from coordinate 139,705 downwards.
CTGGAAAGACTGAAACAACTACATAAGACCTTTCTAACCAAATGACAGACCTGAGGCAACCAAAGAACATCCTCCTGGAGGTCATACTGACAAACAGAATGCACTGTTCAAGCTGGATGGGCTGAGAGGGGGCAGACAAGGATGGGATGTACCAGGATGCTTCAGGATGGAAGCTGGTAGGAACTCCTGGTAAATATATGTAGCCATGGTCCCTAGAAAAGGGGACAAGTGAAATGATTGATGTGGAGGTGGCCATACAGTGACTCCAAAAACCCTTTCAATGTTTGCTCTAAATGGAGTGTGTGAAGTGTAGCACAAAAAGGGGTGGGTATTTTGCTTTGCATCTCTAGGACCAAATTTAGTACTTGCTCTTGGCTACAGAATGGTACCTTTATCATGTGATTTGGCTGACAGACAGTGGAGATATCATTGATTTAAAACTGCATTACCATTGAAAGAGTTTTTTCACTTTTGAATTGAAAAGGGTATTTGGAGAACCAGAAGCTGAGATCTCAGGAGGGATGGGAAAATATGATTACATAATAAACCACATGATCTTCCAGATGATTTGTCAGCATGTAAACAATGACAAACATCAAATTTGTACCATTAAACCTCCCTCTTTTACTACAACTCATGAAATCATCTCTCTGGCTCACATGGTCATTTTCTCAGGGAAATATTATCAAATACTGGTGCTCACTGCTGTACCATCAGTATAACATGCCATCAGGACCATCAGTCCCTTAAAAAGCCTGCTGCCAGTCAATTCCTGCACTGTTTCCCCACCCATCCCTGATGTATTCTGGGACTAATCAATGCTTGGAAGGCTGAAAATGTTATGGGGGTCAATCTGGCAGTTCAGAACATGATGGACAAACCAATCCCCTCTTAACCAATGCATTTCTGGCCAAGGGACACTGGTATGGAGATTAGGGCAAGACAAAACCTCCTTGTGCTCCAAGCACCCTAAGAGGGTCCACTAGATCTTGCTCTAATCTGAACTTTGATTGACTGGGGAAGGGTTATTCAGTCACATGTGACCAAAGGCAAAAATCAGGGCCAGCTGGAAGCACAGGATTCTGCTCCATAGCTGCTCAGTAGCATATCCTTCTGAAGACACCCAAGGGTAAAGAGGATTTTGTCCTGCCCTAACCTCCATACCAGTGTCCCTTGGCCAGAAATGCATTGGTTAAGAGGGGATTGGTTTGTCCATCATGTTCTGAACTGCCAGATTGACCCCCATAACATTTTCAGCCTTCCAAGCATTGATTAGTCCCAGAATACATCAGGGATGGGTGGGGAAACAGTGCAGGAATTGACTGGCAGCAGGCTTTTTAAGGGACTGATGGTCCTGATGGCATGTTATACTGATGGTACAGCAGTGAGCACCAGTATTTGATAATATTTCCCTGAGAAAATGACCATGTGAGCCAGAGAGATGATTTCATGAGTTGTAGTAAAAGAGGGAGGTTTAATGGTACAAATTTGATGTTTGTCATTGTTTACATGCTGACAAATCATCTGGAAGATCATGTGGTTTATTATGTAATCATATTTTCCCATCCCTCCTGAGATCTCAGCTTCTGGTTCTCCAAATACCCTTTTCAATTCAAAAGTGAAAAAACTCTTTCAATGGTAATGCAGTTTTAAATCAATGATATCTCCACTGTCTGTCAGCCAAATCACATGATAAAGGTACCATTCTGTAGCCAAGAGCAAGTACTAAATTTGGTCCTAGAGATGCAAAGCAAAATACCCACCCCTTTTTGTGCTACACTTCACACACTCCATTTAGAGCAAACATTGAAAGGGTTTTTGGAGTCACTGTATCAGAAGAATTAACAAAATGAGCATCTGTTGGAAGGAGTGCCGTAGAAATGTGTGGAGTGTGAGGATCTTTCCCAATTTTAGAAGGTAGGATCACATGGCTGAGCACTATAAGTGAGTGTGGGAATGGTGTCAGTATCTGCAGAAATGAGGGAGATACATCAAAAGCTGGAATGCCATACACAGGCACTAAGAACTTTTATGGGTGCTTAACTCACTTCCTTCTCTTTTCTTTGGCACTGACAACTCATTCTTGCATGAAGGATGACTGCTGACATTCCTGGCTGTCTTCTTATACGTTAGGGATCTAGTCTTTCATCTCCATTCATCAGCAATATCCATGTCCACATCACCAAACACCTCTGGTGTGTGACAATGGCTGTCATGGATGCTGAGGGGGATGTTGCTGCAGCTGTGAGGGCTATAAAACAACTTTCTGACACTGCTGCTCATCAAAAAGGCCCCAAAATCTGCATCCATACAGTAAAATGGCCTCCTCAGTTATTGGACACTGAGAATATGCCAATGGCATCTGTTAGCATGCTCCATCAATGCAATAGAATATTTGACAAGCTGCTATCACTCAAGGAGATCCTCAACCCTTCTGAGGAGCAACAGAAGTGTGAGAATTTCAACTCCAGTGAGCTCACTGATAAGGCAATTGCATCATCTGTTCATCAGGAGATGACAGTTGCTAACAGAGACATGATTGACATATGTAGGCTCAGACAGTGATGATGTTGACATTGAAGATTCAGGCCCTGCTGTTACTAACAAGGGTGTTCTCACACTCTATGAGCAGTTCAAGAGTGCATGTCTAACCTTTGGGGATGTTGCATCATCACTCAAGTTATCCAGACAGCTCTGGATATTCAGAGCTCACATACAATGGGAAACATTCCTTCATGTAATACAGACCTCTCTTGATACATATTTGACTCAACAATCCTGTAGCTAGTAGTACTCATACTATGATAATGTACATGACACAAATTTGGCTGGAGTCACAGGGGGTCACACTGTGGGTTTTTTTTTTTTGAGTTGGATGTTGGTACTAATGTATCAGACTAGAGGCAGTCTGTTAAGCTAAGTCTGAAGATGAGGCATAGGTTGAGCTCAGTCACAGACTAAGGTTTCTACTGAGCAACAGCTGCAGTAACCTCTGTAAACAACAGAGGATTTAGTCAACACCAATAAGAGTGGTCCTGGTTAGGGACACTGAGGGTGAAGTTCTGAAAGAACACTGCATATGATTGAGCAGCTCAAGTCTGGAGCTCCAGGACTTGAGCCAGCAGTCTAAATACTCCAAAAAGATGGTCCATGAGGCATTTGCATGTAACTAGGTAAAGACACCATTGGTTGAGCAATGGTGACACATGTACACAGTGAGGTACAAGGGAGAACTGCTACTGGTGGAGGTAAGAGGCCATCAGAACAAAGAGAAGACAGCCAGAAAAAGAAACATAAGTCCAATGGAACAAAATGAGGCATACAGCAAGCCAAGCAGAGGTGAAATGTAACAAAGCCCTGCCACTATACATTATGAGCAATCCAACTGTATGTGTATCCTCTCATGAGGTCACTGCCTTGTTGAAAACTCCATGACTGTGATTGAGTCCTCAAGTTCAGCTTTGCCATTCAGTGACAACTTGGGGACCAAAGTGTGTGTTGTGGCTCTATGAAGTGCACTGAGAAGAGACCACTGCATGGTGGCCTGCTTATGCTACTGTGCAACTGTACACCATCAGCCCAAACATTGGCATCTTGTAGAGTACAGGAAGATGTCAACCATGCACTGATATCTTATGTGCATTGTGCCTGGCTAGAAAGTTGACATATAGTACCTTTTCTGCAACACTTGTCAAACAGCCTCAAAGTTCCACACTTTACCTGTCACAACCATACCTAGACTACCCTAGACTGGTCCTACCCTGGTCTCAACTGGTCTCATCCCCACCCCTTTCCCAGTCCCAGCCTTGACACTTTGACCCAGAAGCATGTTAGCTTGTGAGGCACTGCAAGGCAGTGCCCAGTTGAGCTGTTCACTCAGTTGAGGCTGGATCAGCATGGTACCCAGCCCATCACTAGTCCTGCCTTGGTTCCTGGTAAACCTTTGTTCTCACTTTGCTTGATAATATTCTTTGTACCATCATACTTACCAATCAGTTTACCAATCATCACTGTACCAGTGCAACCAGTCTCTGGTGCTACATTACACTTAGTTTACCTCCAGTATTTAAGCTGTAGGAAGAATTGTTTAGCCTCAGTCTGAAATCAAACTAGTTTTGTCAAACCCAGTCTTCTCCTGTTTTCTGTCTCTCAACTGGACTATGGCCCACACAAGGGAATAGTGCTGCTCCTCAGTCACTAAGTCCAATTAGTCCAACCCTCTAGTATCTTGTACCCCCTCTGATCCCCAACCAGACTCCAGACTGGCTTTGGACTGGCAATGAACCAGACTTAACATTACCTCTCCCTACAGCATCAGTCATCACTTTTCTTTTCATCTTATACTTGGAGTTCCCTGCCTGAAGAAGGATTCTCTGTCAGCTTGGACACTGACAGTGAGTATGATAGCTTATAGTTGTTAACATGTTTGCCATTGCATCAACTCACTAGGAAGGTGGAGTTATTGGATGTGAATGCTGTTCTTGACTGGGAAATGGACATCCAACTTCAGGCTGAATCTGAATCTGATCTTAAAGGACTTGATGACAAAGCCACATTATGACATACTCTTACTCTTGCATCACTGGGGTGCTGCTAATGTTGATTGCCAAGAGATGACTAGGCTCATGAAGATGGAGAAGTGAAAGAGGGATGAGGTCAGGCATTGTGATGGCCACCAAAAGATCATCAAGAGCTGCAAGCAGGCCTCAAAGGATGGCCACAAGTGGGTGTGGATCAATACCTGCTGCATTGATAAGTGAAGCAGTATGGATCTACTGCATTTTCTCTTGCCTTAAATACTGACTGCCATGTGGTGAAACCAGCTAGAAGGGGATGCTGTCTCCACCATCAAAGAAATTTCATCAAAAGTTGAATCTGTTGAGTTAGCAATCTCCCACAAGTGGCTATCAAAGATGATATCACATTAGTCAATCCTCTTCACAAGTATCACCACTATTGTTCAGACACTATGAAATACAAATTTGTGTGCTGCAATGTGAAGGCTAAGCAGGTAGCTTGAAACATTCATGCCATCTATTGCCATGAGCTATCTGGCTCAAGTCCAGTTCTATGTGGGAACCTCTGGGAATGACTACCCTAGTCCACATTGAGTACCATTGCCTCCAGAAGGTTGGGGGTATCCAAAGTAACAATCTATCCTTTGGGCCTCTGACCCAGCCATCACTGTGCAACTTGACAGGTTCTTTCCTTATATTTACACCCTCATATTGAAGTCCATCAAGAAGTTGTGCAGGGTCATGTATTGCATGTGAAAGGTTTGATGAGAAACAAATGAGGTAGGTTAAAACTCCATGCCCCTCAAGAGGGCTGCCAATTTGCACACTTCTCCCAGCACTATCCCAGACTCTCATGGTCTTGTCCCAAGAGCCTGAGACAATCCTCTTCCCATCAGGGGAGAATGCAACTGAGTTGACCAATGAGGCATGCCCCTCAAGAGGGCTGCCAATTTGTACACCTCTCTCAGCATCCCAGACCCTCACAGTCTTGTCCCAAGAGCCAGAAACAATCCTCTTTCCATCAGGGGAGAATGCAACTGAGTAGACTGACCAAGTATGCCCCTCAAGAGGGCTGCCAATTTGCACCCCTCCCTCAGCATCCCAGACCCTCACAGTGTTGTCCCCTGAGCCTGAGACAATCCTCTTCCCATCAGGGGAGAATGCAACTGAGTTGACCAATGAGGCATGCCCCTCAAGAGGGCTGCCAATTTGTACACCTCTCTCAGCATCCCAGACTCTCACAGTCTTGTCCCAAGAGCCAGAAACAATCCTCCTTCCATCAGGGGAGAATGCAACTGAGTAGACTGACCAAGTATGCCCCTCAAGAGGGCTGCCAATTTGCACCCCTCCCTCAGCATCCCAGACCCTCACAGTGTTGTCCCCTGAGCCTGAGACAATCCTCTTCCCATCAGGGGAGAATGCAACTGAGTAGACTTTATCTGTATGCCCCTCAAGAGGGCTGCCAATTTGCACACCTCTCTCAGCATCCCAGACCCTCACAATTTGATCTTCTGAGCCTGAGACAATCCTCTTCCCATCAGGGGAGACTGCAACTGAGTTGACTGATGAGGCACACCCCTCAAGAGGGCTGCCAATTTGCACCCCTCCCTCAGCATCCCAGACCCTCACAATGTTGTCCTCTAAGGCTGAGACAATCCTCTTCCCATCAGGGGAGAATGCAACTGAGTTGACTGATGAGGCACACCCCTCAAGAGGGCTGCCAATTTGCACCCCTCCCTCAGCATCCCAGACCCTCACAATGTTGTCCACTGAGCCTGAGACAATCCTCTTCCCATCAAGGGAGAATGCAACTGAGTAGACATCCTCTGTATTCCCCCCAAGAGGAGTGCCAATTTGCACACCCCTCTCAGCATCCCAGAGCCTCACAGTGTTGTCCCTTGAACCTGAGACAATTCTCTTGCCATCAGGGGAGAATGCAACTGTGTAGACTTCCTTTGTATGCCCCTCAAATGGCCTGCCAATTTGCTCACCTCTCTCAGCATCCCAGAGCCTCATAGTCTTGTCCCAAGAACCAGAGACAATCCTCTTCCCATCAGGGGAGAATGCAACTGAGTTGACTGATGATGTATGCCCCTCAAGAGGGCTGCCAATTTGTATGCCTCTCTCAGTATCCCAGACTCTCACAGTGTCATCCTGTGAGCCTGACACAATCTTCTTCCCATCAGGGGAGAATGCAACTGAGTAGACTGACCAAGTATGCCCCTCCAGAGGGCTGCCAATTTGCATACCTCTCTCAACATCCCAAACCCTCACAGTGGTGTCCCCAGAGCCTGAGACAATCTTCTTCCCATTAGGGGAGAATGCAACTGAGTAGACTTCATCTGTATGCCCCTCAAGAGGGCTACCAATTTGCATGCCTCTCTCAACATCCCAGACCCTCACAGTGTTGTCCCAAGAGCCTGAGATAAGCCTCTTCCCATCAGGGGAGAATGCAACTGAGTAAACTCCCTCTGTATGCCCCTTAAGAGGGCTGCCAATTTGCACACCTCCCTCTGCATCCCAGAGCCTCACAGTTGCATCCCAAGAGCCTGAGACAATCCTCTTCCCATCAGGGGAGAATGAAACTGAGGAGACTACAGCATTGTGCCCCTGTAAGTAAAGCTGCATAGCTGGCCAATCCTCAAGTCCTCCATGAGCCACTTTAACAAGGTTTGACAATTTTGGCATGAGCATTTTTGCTACCACTGTGTTCAAAGGAGTAAGTGGTAGTGCAGAGATGTAAATGTGTGGAGCACTGTGAGAGATTGCACTGCCAAAGTTGTGAATGAACTTTATCCCATCTTGTGCCAATGCTACAGTCTCATCAAAACCACTTAGGGCCTTTGACCTTACATTAGCTGATATCAGATGTGAAAAGTCAATACTCACAGGCAGCCATGTCAAAGTGCATCTAAGAGCATCTGTAGCATTTCCCAACAAACCAAGAAGGCTTAGAGCCTCTAGCCAGAAGAGCAGCTTTTCACTTCCAAGGACCCCCTTCACCAATTCTCCAAGTGCCAAGTCAAAGGCAGTCCTCTCCAGATGTTGGGCCCAGAACCTACATGAGTAAGATAGCTGGGGTGAAATGTTTTCCTTGATTCTCTCTTCCAAATCAGTAACCTCAGAATTACTGAAGTATGAACTTTCCAGTCCACATATATTGAAGCACAGGTCATTCGAAAGAATCTGTAATGAGGCAAAGGCAATGTTGTACATGTTGGATTCACCAACAAAGTATGTCTGACTCCGTGCAGGGTCAATGAGAAAGTCATAGAACGATGCATGCAGTGGTCGGATAGGAGAAGACCTGTCTGTAACACCACTCAATAGCGGCGCCATGGATTCAAGAATAACAGTTATGTCATGATGATCATCCTCCGCAGGAAAGTGACTGCGCATCTTGCTCAGTGCATCCATATGCAGAGGTTCAAGCGTCGAAATAATCTGCTGCATGACAGAGCGGAATCGTGTGAGCGCGGACTCACTCCCGTGGATAGTGTCTTCAAGAATTGTTCGGTACATGACGTCCAATAGTTCGCCTCCCGAGCGAAAAAGCATGATATTGTTGAAGCGTTCCTTGGCTGATCCATTCTTGACCGTACGACCTGGGTTTACGAACTCGCAGGCCAGACGTGCCCATTCAAATAAACCTTCCGCCCTCTGGGCAATCCGATAGACTTCTGCAGCTCCAATCTCCCGAAGATGGCCCACCCTTTTCATGATATACTGCCGAATATCACGTTCCGCCGATGATGCAGGGACGTCGTCCAACGACGTCGCCATCACATGTCGAGCGGCACTGAGTACATGCTCGATATCAGGAAATGGGCGGGATGTTACGAGGATGCGGACATTGCGAGGCAGGCCAGCAGCCTGGGCAGAAGCGAGCACCGACAGCAGGTGCCTCCGCGATCGTTCTGGACCGCTTTCGTCCAACGCATCGACGACGATGACCACACTTCCGACCATATTATCAGAAACCTTACACAACGGTTCCAAAATGAGTCTCCTCCATTGAAGCGCGACGTCAGAGGTGGTCTTCAGAGAATCGCCCGTCGCAAGCACATCCGCCAAGGCTCGCCCGAATGCAGGATCACGTTCTGCCAAATCGCACGCGATCGTCCTGAATATCTTTTCTTCAAGGTGCTCGGCTTGCCAGTCACGGGAAAAGCAAAAACAGGACCCAACCCCTCCAACTTTCTTAAACCACAGTGCGATCGTATGCGCAATAGCAGATTTCCCTTTGCCAGCTTGCCCATGCAACCAGAGAATGCGTGGGACATCTTCATTGGTGTCATAGATCCAGTTGATAATCTCCGCAAGGACCTCTGTTCTAGTCCCGTCGAGGCATTTCTTGGTCCAATTGGGACCTGCACCTCTGGCAGGGGCCAAACTGGCCAAGTCCAGGTCTTCAAGTACGCGGAATGCATCAACCTGGACGCCCCGGTCTTCGTGGCGCCGGTATTGTTCCATCAGGTCGTCTAGCGCCTGGGTGTACGCAATGGACACGTCCCGCGTCTGATATTCTACGTCTTTCCCCGATCTCTTCCCTGATACCACGTTACATTAGGCTTAGGTGACGGGCAAGTGTGATAGACGTACAGAAGTCTTCTGTCGCGGAATAGTTCTTGATGAACTGCACCGCGCCACTGGTCATCAGTGCGATCTTCGCAAAGGTTTCCCGCATGCCAGACATATCCTTGGGGGCAGTTTCTTTCGTGAGAAATTCGTAAACCTTTCTGACCGTATCCAGGAGGTGGGGAAGCCGTTCGTCGCGGATCTCTTGAACCACGAACATCTATGTACGACTACGTAAGATGAGGGATGCATCCGAGAATGAGAACGTACTTGAGAAATAGTCGCTAATATTCCCAGCGCCATCTGGGCGTAGGGATGGATCTGGCGCAAGCGTGCAGTCAGTGGATGGACGCACAAAAATGAACGCCTACCTTAGTAATGGTGGTAACGTTTTGATTGAAATCTTTGAACGGTTTTAGATACATATCTGGAAAGCTTTGAGTCTCAGCGGATGTGGCACACAGGGAAGGTAAATAGCGCCTTCACCGATATTCGATGTGGAATCCATGCTGAAAGTTGACTCATTAGCTGATCTCTGAGTCTGTCCAGCGAACTCACTCAGAATCTTTGGAATATTTGAAGAGAGTAGATTACATACTTCATAGGTTGGAGCAGCCTGAAGTTGCTCTTGTTCTCTTTGTTCATAAGTCACCCAACCAATATGTGTATCGGCGCTCTCTCCGGTGATGGAAGCTCGGTAACTTGACTCGGACGGATGAGAGAAGGCTGACATTGGCCTTTGGGAGACACCGCCCGACGCTTGAGTGTCAGAGGGTAAGTTCCCAGCGGTAACCTGAGATGGTCCCTGTGACTGATTTGGCCAATTGACATATACCATCGCAAGGAAGGAGTAATCTACGTACCGAAGAAGAGTCGAAGTTGGATCGGTTCGTAACGCTAGTGCGACGTTTCTTTGAGTGCTTACCGGTCATTGCGAAGAAATGAGCAACTCGACAAATACCATCCACAGAAATGAATGAACGCCCTACCGAGGGAGGATAAAAGCTAGACGGATTCGCAGCGCTGAAGAGGCGTTTCTTTGACTGATCGTTATCCATTGAGAAATGAGAATTTCGTATGAAGCTTTGCGAGTTCAATTGGAGAGTGAGTGTCAATGAGGAAAGAGCAACGGTTGTGGTATGGCGGCGCAGCTTGCTGTAAGCAGCTGGGAAGGCCAACTAGCACAGCCAACACATGGCTGGATATGATGCAGAGACTACCATAAACATCCGAGTCGCTCCTTGTGCGTACTACTTGCATCAGCAAATCATCAGCCTACTATTTTCGTACTATTTTCATACTATGTCATATTTGTACTATTTGCACTAAAATAGTCAAAAAAGACAGAATAGTCATTTTAGTAGGTTTGTTTACTATCCACACTATTTTTTGTACTATCTTTTGACTATCTTTCAACTATTTATGCTATTTTCCCCACTATTTCTACTATCCAACTTCTCATCAACATTGTTTGTTCAGCTCAAAGGGAGGGAATAGAAATCAATGTATTCAGGATAAAGTGCAGCACAAAAATGATTAAATGAGAGTAGCCCTATTGATGAGTTGAGAAAGAGCAGCTATGAAACTTGGGAATATCTCAACAACCGCTGGACAGAATTGGATGAATGAGGCATCCCTAGAGACAGATCAGTCAGGAGAGAAATCCACCCAAAAAGTGAGAGAAATGGTGGTGAGACACACAAGATATGATCACAAGACTTCAAGGGTGGACCTTCCCACAGAAATTGAGATATCTCAACAACCGCTGGATGGAATTAGATGAACGAGGCATCCCTCAGGACAGACTAGTTGGGAGAGCAAGCCATCCGAAAAGTGAGAGAAGCAGTGGTGAGACAAGCGAGATATGATCACAGGACTTTGAGGGTGGACCTTCCCACAGAAATTGAGATATCTTGACAACCACTGGATGGAATTAGATGAACAAGACATCCCTCGAGACAGACTAGTCAGGAGAGCAAGCCATCTGAAAAGTGAGAGAAGTGGTGGTGAGACACACAAGATACAATCACAGGACTTCAAGGGTGGACCTTCCCACAGAAATTGAGATATCTTGACAACTGCTGGACAGAATTGGATGAATGAGGCATCCCTCAAGATGGACTAGTCAGGAGAGCAAGCCATCCAAAAAGCAGGAGAAGCAGTGGTGAGATGCACAAGATACGATCACAGGACTTTGAGGGTGGACCTTGCCACAGAAATCAAGATATCTCAACAACCACTGGACAGAATTGGATGAACAAGGCATCCCTCGAGATGGACTAGTTGGGAGAGCAAGCCATCCAAAAAGTGAGAGAAGCAGTGGTGAGACGCACAAGATATGATCACAGGACTTTGAGGGTGGACCTTACCACAGAAATCAAGATATCTCAACAACCACTGGATGGAATTGGATGAACGAGGCATCCCTTGGGATGGACTAGTTGGGAGAGCAAGCCATCCAAAAAGCAGGAGAAGTGGTGGTGAGACACACAAGATATGATCACAGGACTTCGAGGGTGAACCTTGCCACAGAAATTGAGATATCTCGACAACTGCTGGATGGAATTAGATGAATGAGGCATTACTTGAGATGGACTAGTCTGGAGAGCAAGCCATCCAAAAAGCGAGAGAAGTGGTGGTGAGACACACGAGATATGATCACAGGACTTTGAGGGTGGACCTTCCCACAGAAATCAAGATATCTTGACAACTGCTGGATGGAATTGAATGAATGAGGCATCCCTTGGGATGGACTAGTCAGGAGAGCAAGCCATCCAAAAAGCGAGAGAAGTGGTGAGGAAATGCATGAGATACAATCACAGGACTTTGAGGGTGGACCTTGCCACAGAAATCAAGACATCTCGATAATGGCTGCATGGAACTGGGCAAAAAAAGCATCAACAGGATGGGTACAGTGAGAAAGATCTGTGGCTCAAAAAGTGAGAGCAATGCCTGAAGGACACATCAGATATGAACACAAGACCTCATAGGTGAGCTCACACAAAATGCAAAATAAATCCAGAACCACTGGGCACATCAAAACGTTGGAACAGTGTGGAACGATGATCCTCTCTCGAATAGTGTCCTCCTCGTGTACAGTGCTTGTGTAACGTAGTGTTCCTACCCCGCTCTATGCCCACATCTTGTCTCTGCTGACCAATTGTCTGCGGCTGTGTCCTACACCCCTATCCTGCCTCCCCTACTCCATGTGCCCCCCTTTAAACATGACGACGTCCTCGTCATCTGTTAACTCGCTATGCAGCTCCTCCTGTGTGCTGTCTGTTCTTCCCCATTCAACTGCTCCCAACATTGCCCCTTCCTCTCTTCTGGGTGCCTGCTCTCCATCGTCATCGTCGTCGGTGTCTGTTTCACCATCCTCTTCACCTCTTTCAGCATCTGATTCGCTTCCTCCATCTGCGTTCCCTCTCTCTTCCCTTGCCATCCCTTCTGGTATGTCTTGTTCTGTTTCCATGCTTTGTAGTCGTGCTAGGTGTTCTTGTTGATCCGCATGTAGTTGCATTCCTTCTCTTGCCATGAATGCACATAGTCTTCGTGCGCTAAACTCCCCTGGGACCAGTCTGCCCGCTAGGGTTTCTAACCTGTAAGAGTTTCTTAGTCGTTCCGTGATTCTGTATGGGCGCGACCACTTAGGTAATAGCTTCCATTCGGTTTTGAAGGTGTAGTCCAGGTCGCTTCTATATACTTGTACCAGTTGTCCTCTGGTGAACGCGACTTCTGTTCCTTGTCTTTGTAGGACGCAGTGGTCGAATGCTTTTTTCCTTTTGATGGCATGTCTTACCATTTCGTCGTACCCGTCGAGCTGTTGTTGCGCTGCGTATGCCATGTGTATTGCGGCATCCACTGGCAATGGTGCTGTGCTGCTGTGTGTCAGTGCCGTGCGCTTGGTGTTGATGACCAGTCCCAGTAGGAGTTCTTTGGGGGAGAACTTGAGCGAGGGCAGTATACGGTTGTTCAGTGCATGGACCATGTCATCGAGGTGGTCTGGCCACGTCCTTGGTAGCTTTTCCCAGTCGGTTTCAGGGTTGTCATCTTCTCCTACATTTGGTGCGCATAGCTGTTTGAGGACGTGTAGCAATAGCTTGTTTGTACCTTCCACTAGTCCGTTAATCCAGGGTGAGTATGCGGCGATAACATGGTGGGTGCAAGACCACTTAGCACAGTATGTTTTAACCGTTTCATTGTCAAAGTGGTGTCCTCCATCTGTCATGAACGTTTCTGGCGCTGTAAAACTGTTAAAGATAGTTGCTAAGCTGTTTACTGTGGTTTTTGCTGTTCCGGTGGTCTTGAACTTCGTTACCCAGAGGTGTTGGGAAAACGTGTCCAGGAATAGTCCGAGTGTGTGGTACCCTCCTTTGCCCATTGAGATTGACAGGTAGTCGCCTACCAGTAATTCGAACGGGTGCCATCTTGTTATTGGCTCAAGCAATGCATTTAGCTTCACTGTGCCGAAGTTTTTGCACTTCGCACAATCCTGTATTGCTTTCATTATGGCGAGGTCCAGTTTGGGTGCGTAGTATTTGTCCGTGAGGGCTAACTTCATCGCGTCCCTTCCCCAGTGTCCTCCTGACTTGTGTTGGCGTTTCGCTTCTTCGAGTGCCTCTGCTCTTGCAATGCATTCTACCTTGTGTCTCGGTCGTATGCTGGTGCCACCGTTTAACCGCCATAGTTTACCTTGATCTACCAAGTACTGCATTGACTTGTGTCTCGCTCTGTTGCAGTCTCTTATGGGGGTGTTTGTGTCGACGTTAAGTATCGCGTCTATTACTTCCATGAACAATGGTTCATGTTGGAAGTGTTCTCGTAGTTGCTGATTTTCCTGTGATAGTTTAGTGATCATGAACACGTCATTTACTAAACCTGATGCCGCTTCTGGGTCTGGGCTGACTGTCCAGTCACTGCCGTCTTCATTTGTGCGGGCTGTGTTGTCCCATTGGCGGCTTAGTCCATCTGCTACTACGTTCAGATGTCCCGGTACATGTCTTACGGCTATTATATTGTGTGTGACTATGCCGTCTCGCCACCTTGCATGTGCAGCCGATATCGAGCTGTTGGACAGGACGTCTTTTAGTGCTTTGCAGTCAGTTTCAATTTCTATTGGGTATCCCCAAATTATGTCTGTGAAACAGTCCAGGCTGTATTTTAGTGCTGCGAATTCTAACAGAAATGGTTTGTAGTTTCGCTCAGCTGATGAAGTTCTTTTGGACGCGAATGCGATGGGTACTGTTCGTTCTACCGTTTTGCCGTTCGACACCTGAACTTTTGTTTTTTGTGTTAGTACCGCCCCAAATCCTTCTTGGCATCCGTCTGTGGTTACAATGAACGGTGTGCCGTCGTACCGCTGTAGGGAACGAGTTCGAGTTCCCTAGGAGAATCCGTCTTGGTCAGGAGTTTAGGGGTGGAAGGACTTGTTTTATTTCTTGCCTTTGTTTTTGTGTTTGTACCCCTGGACTTGGTGACGAGCAGCCACGTTGCTGACTAAGCGCGCGTGCTGTGTTCGCGCGAGTTCAGTTTACCATAAAAAACAATCCATGTCACAGGCCCTCAGTAGTAGGGTGATTTAGTCTCGCATTTCGGCGAGTTTTCGAAGTTAGATTTATTACTTTGGGGAGTACCCAAAGTGCCAGGAGGACTGGCAAGAGTATTAGACAGGCACAGCTAAGTATCTTTTTTTTCTAGTTCGCATTTTTTACATTTTACTACACTTCTTTCTCCAGAGAGAACCTCCCTTTTGGGTCGAGAATTATACTCGCCCATCATTACTGACTATTACTTTTTCTAGGTATATCTATTTTACCTATTCCTACACCGCGGTGCATGTAGTGTTGGTTGGCTTGTCAGCATGACTTTCAGCCTTAGAAAGGCTTCGGTGTGCTTCTGTTCCCATTTATCTGCCAGCTTGTAATTAGTCATTGCTTTTCGATACGTGGCTTTGGAAATGGGCTTAGGGATGTCCACTTGTTTCATTAGGTCGCATAGTGGTCCTTCTATTTTGGCATATCCTTTGATGAGGTCGCAGAAGTGTCCTGTGAGCCCTAGAAATGATGTCAGGTTGAGTGCGTCGTCGGGTTGTTTCCAGTTGACAATCACTGTTAGTTTTGATAGGTCCGGCTGTACGCCCTGTGGGCCTACTGTAGCTCCTACGAACGTCATTTCTGTCATGAAAAGTCGGCATTTTGTCGGCGATAGCGATAGGCTGTGTTTTCTGCACTGTTGTAGTATTCGCCTTAGTTTCGCTGCCATTCCTTTGAACGTATTGTCGCTGCATCCTCCGTCATCCATGAAGAGTTCTAGGATGCCTTCTGCGAGTTCTTTTTCTAGGCATTGTGAAGCGGTTGCTGAAAACATTGTCGGGGCTCCGGTCCAACCCATTGCCATTCTCGTGTACCAAAAGTAGCCCCTTCTGTCAACAAAGAACGTGAAGTACGGCCACCATTTGCCTGGGACTTCGATCGCATAGAATCCAGATGCAAAGTCGAACATGGACACGTACCTGTGCCCGCTCAGTCACTGTTGTTTTGCTCTAATGTCTCCTTGGAACATCGGTGGTATCTGCGAGGCCTTGTTTAGTTCCGTGAAGTTTTGTGTTACCCTCCATTTTGGTGCTTCTCCCGTTTCTTTCGGCGTGACTTGTTCTTTTTCCTGCGCGTTCGTTTGTTCTTTGAACGGTTGTGGTATATTTGCTTCCACACATTGTCGGTTCAATTCTTGTTGTATGTCGTCCAGTGTCATGCCCTCTGTGGTATCATGGGTTTTTTGTGCGAGAACCATAGGTGTGACATGCTTGATCTGGGGAATGTTCGCATGTTCAATTAGTCCGGCCTCGAGCATTTGATCGACCCATTTGTTCATGAACTGCTGTTGTGGGGGGTTCATTGGTCGTTGGCGTATTGTGGTGTTGAACGACACGTCATTTGGTAAGTTCAAGTCAACCCGGGCTCTGGGGATTGGTAGTACTTCGCTGAGGGAGCATGCAAATACATCTGCGAATTCAGTCAG
This sequence comes from Pisolithus tinctorius, assembly GCA_024663395.1. NCBI lineage: Eukaryota > Fungi > Basidiomycota > Agaricomycetes > Boletales > Pisolithaceae > Pisolithus > Pisolithus tinctorius. Next base: position 123,593 of record JANFAH010000022.1, on the reverse strand, counting down.
TAGTTCTACGACCTCTCTTTGTTCATTCGGTGTTAGATCATTGCCGATCTTGACATGTCTGACGATGTATTCGATGCGCTCGGGTGAGAATGGGTTCGTTTTCCTGGTGAACACGTTGGTTCTGCTTTCTGTTTTTGTTTCCTCTTGTGTTACATTGTTGCATTCCGTCTCTCTTCGTGGTTGTGTCGTGTCGATGAAGTGGTTTTGCAGTACTGCTGTGGTGTTGCCATCTGTGACCGTTACCTCGTCTGTTGCGTAGTCGTGTATTGCTTTGAAGGCTCGTAGTAGTGGTTTCCTGAATAGGAATGACCAGCCCCCTGCGCTGTCGAAGACCTCGAAGGTTCCCGTTACTTCTGTGTTTTTTATGTTTATTGTGCCTGTCCACATGGCCTCTGATGGAACAATAGTTCCGTTTGCCATGTGTAGTATTTGTGATGATGGTCTCCATCCTTTTAGCGTGTGCTTGATTGCATTGAACGTGCTCGATGACATGGCTCCTGTCATGGCGCCATCGTCGAACAATGCTTGTATCGTTATTCCTGTGCTGTCCTCGTTCTTTAGCGTGACTGGATGTATGAATGGGACAGGTTGACTCGTGTTATCTGCTACATCGCCTCTTCTTTCATGCACTGCCGCGGAGTATAGATTGATGGTTGCTGGCTCGATATGATGTACAGGCGAAGCTGGTGTTATCGTAGTAGATACGTCGAGGACCTGGGTCGGTGTGCTGTCCATCACAACAACCCTGTCTCGTTTCCCTGGTCGTCTAGCGCTACGAGTCTGATACTGTATGCGGTGCTCCTATTGAACGGACCCAGGGCCCTGTTACAAAGTGCTCTCCATGCTGTTTCATTGCAGCTTAACCTGGATGAATCTCCTTCCAGTGTCAGGCAGTCCCTGCTTCCATGCCCGTGTGTTCCACACCTGAAGCATTCTCCGGAGCATATCATTGCGGTTCCCGGTTTAAGGGGGTACGGTGTGTGTTCTGTGACTCGCGTGGTTTCTCCATGTTTCATGGTCCACGATGCGAGCTGAGACAGGTACCTCCTTTGGCCCTCTTCGTCGTCAGGTTGGTGCGGAAGCTGCTCCAATCCTTTCCGTACTGTCTCCTTTAGTTCTTCTGTCGGTGGGGTGTACTGCATGTTGCATCTCGGTACCTGCTGCAGTGTGAATCACGAGCTGGGTGATGTTGTTGAGGGCGAGGTTCTTGATGCGGTACGGGGCACTGCGACCTGCCCGATTGTGAGGCATTGGAGTTGCGCCATGATGTCTGCCATTGTTGCTCTTTTCGCCACTTCCACCTTCTGTAGTAGCTTTTGGTCTCGCTCCTCCTCTCTCCTCTTTCTCTCTTCTATCTCCTTGCATTCCTGTTTCAGCTTTGACATATTCAGCTTCTTGATGTCATCCGTGAATGTTTTCCAACTCATGTATTCGTCGTCTAGTAATTTCCTGACTGCTTGTGGGAGCTGTTTCTTGACCTGCCATATTAACGTGGACCCTCCTTTGATCTTTGCTAGCCTTGCGAGCTCCATGGCCTCATCCGCCCATCTTACATGCGACCACACCTTCTGTTGGCCTACTGTCCTAATTACTCCAACGTCTTCTTTGAGCATCTTGTGTGATAGTAATTCTGTTTGGTATTCCTCTGACGTTTGGGATGCGCTCTTCGTTGTGGGCCATCTGTCGTTGAACGCCTTGGTCAGCTCGTCCCAGCTGGCTAGCTGTGTTGTCGTGAGGTCTTCGTACCAGCGCTCGGCTGGTGAGCCCATTCTGAGGTAGTTGGCTAGTGCTTTGATCTTCTGCGCGTCGGTTGAGAGTGGGTTGAGGAATAGCATGCTGCGGTTGAACGCTTTGATGAAGTTGCTCGGGTTTTCTGCCTCTGTGCGGTCCCCATAGAAGAGGGGAACTGCTTCTGCCATCGCTTTCAGGCGCCCTGTTGATGGTGTTGGATGTGGGACTGGTGGGGGTGGTGGTGCCGCTGGCAATGGAGTTGGGAGTGTTGTTGGCATGTACAGCAGTGGTAGAGCTGGGACTGACAGCGCTCTTTCCCTTTGGCAGATTATCGCTGCTGACAAAGTCGGTGGGGTTGGTAGCGGTAGTGTGGGGAATACCATGTAGAGGTCGTCATCTCCCTGGTACTCTGGGGAGTTTGTTCTGGTTGGGGGAATTCCTCGGGTTGAGGCTTGTTCCTGGGGTGATGACGGTGTGTTTTCAGGTGTCTGCGGGTCTGAAGGGAGCGAGTAGTTGCTAGTGAAGGGGGTTCCTAATGGTGACCACGCTGGGGATACGTCGGGTGTGCAGAGAGTCATGAAGCGACCCCGTGCATTGTGTGGTTGATTTCTGTTAGGCAGGTTGGTAGCGGTGGGGTGGTTGTTTCTAAAGCTTGTTACTTAGCTCGTTCTTTTGTACTCCTCTACACGTGTACTCCGTGTGGTTGCCTTGCATTCGTTTCGTGGTGGTTTGTTGCTGTGTTTGTGTGGTATTGCGGTGCAGTGTTACGGTGCGGTGTTGTGGTACGGTGTTGCAGTACGGTGTTACGGTGCCTGGGCTGAATCCACTCTCTTCACCACGTGGAACAGTGTGGAACGATGATCCTCTCTCGAATAGTGTCCTCCTCATGTACAGTGCTTGTGTAACGTAGTGTTCCTACCCCGCTCTATGCCCACATCTTGTCTCTGCTGACCAATCGTCTGCGGCTGTGTCCTACACCCCTATCCTGCCTCCCCTACTCCAACATTCAGGGCATCAACATGGAGGCATCATTGAGTAGTATGCACCTGTGTAATATTGAGAGACATGGTGGGGAAATGAATGAGGTGGACTCCATGTTGATGTTGGGGCTGGATGGTGTTCTCCATTGACAGGATGTTGTGGGGGTAGATAAAATAAAATAAAAAACTTACTGTTGTCGTCAGGACACTGCAGACAAAAAAAAAACTTGCTGGCATGGATGCTGGGGATGGGGGTGGACATCATGGATGTCAACAGCACTGAGGGTGAGTGTGTTAGTTGGGTCTGTGCAACAGAGGGTGCTCACCTGTCATGGCCATCATTGTTGACAACATTGCAACCTGTTCATGTACAGTACTTGGTGGGACTTTGACAATTTTTAAAGTGTTGTGATTACAAATCCAGTGATTTGTAATCAAAACAAGTGCTTCAAATTTTTTTCAAGTCCTGAGACTCTGTGACAATGAAATGAAGGTAAAAGTTTGCCCACTGACATGCCACACAGCATTCCCCCAGACCAGCAGTGCCTCATCTTTGCTGGCAAACAGCTTGAAGACAGGTGAAGATTCAGGTTAAGGAGGGTATCCCTCCTGACCAATGGCACCTTCTGCCACTGCAACTTATATGTTTACTTTTTTCATTTTGTTTACTAACTATCATTACCAGCCCCCTGCATACATGCCCACAGATTGCCTGCTTGCACTCACTTTCAAACAAACTGGCTAGTAAGTACTTATACTCTGTTACTTTTTTGTTTCATCTCACTAACTATAGTTACAGGGCACACCCGCACTCGTGTACATCTACACCTGCACAGCATGATTGCATGTGCTACTTGGTGTATATATATTCATTGTCTAATTATTCTGCTCGTACACACTCACCTAGCATACCCTAACAGATAGCACCATGCACCCTTGTAACTTTTTTGACTTTTTGACTTCAATAAATAGTGTGATGAGTAAGAAAAGTGAGAATAGTTGGAAAGAGTTGTAAATAGTATGTCAATAGGTGCGCTCAAAGTTGCTAGAGGTTCAGCTAATTCCTCGGGTGTTTGTTGGGTGTTTGTGGTGAGTTTTCAGCTGAGAATATCAGTATTCAAACTCCAACTGCTCTCATCTAATCAGAATATTGATCATCATTTAGTATGCATCCCCATCCCCCCCCCTAGCTGTATTCTTGTCTCCCCCCCTCCCCCCATGTATATGTCTGCTTTGTATTCACACTACAATAGTATGTAGTAGTACATATGAATGTGGATGTTTGTCTTCTTTGCTATCAGTTCATTATCACTTGCTAGATCTCTCTGTTGATAAGCATGCACGCTTTTCGGCGGAGTTTGAATCTCCAGTCGGAGCTTAAATATTCACCCACAAACTCACAACTCAACCACACTTGGGTTTGCTCGCGTGTTTTTTCCGCATTTAACTTTGAGCGGCCCTAATAGTAAAATTAGTATTTTGTAGATTTCCTGATGACTTGTTGACCTCCAATCATTTCTTCGCTTCACAATCCACTGTGCCCTAAGTCTCGGGACAACAGCTCGAGCGAGCAATATTGATTACGACAAATAGCATTCAGTAGTTGCATCATCGCAACTGCTGTTAGCAGGCTGTATTCGAGATGAAAAGGTTGGTTATAGTTTCGACAATGTATACAGGCCTAGATGACAACCAAGCTAACTTGCGATGGTGGGCGGCCTCATTTAGTATATGACATCGATATGAATCACTGAATGTACATTGTCCTAGCAATGATTATGTTTGATCCAGGAGTCGAATATCAGTTGCTGCTTGCTGCTCGTGCTGCAGAACGAATTACATAAGGGGACACCCCTACTATTGACCACCTCTCGGAGTACAAACTCTCAAATTCGCTTCATAACAGTGGTTTAAGAAACATGGGTATTGGGAAGTATGTCCTTATTACTTGGTCCAGATGGATTCGACTGTATGACGACGATCATGGTGTGACTGTAATAGGAATGATATGGTCAATACGTTCGGACTTGCTCCCTCGAAGTAAGGGGTTTCCTTGTCATTTCCTACAACATCAGACGGACTCTAGGCGACGATACATGGAATCTTCTGTACAGAAACGGATCACTGCAAAACGTGCAATTGCAAGCACTTTCAAGAGCCGCGACTTGTATCTCGTTTCTCGTATCCTTCTCTAGGTTTCGCATACAAGTTCGCTGCTAACCACTGGCAAGAGGCATTCGCTCGCAACCATCATAACCGGACAAGCGTTATCATTCCCAAGGCTGGCCAGGACGAATTTTGGGTTGTGGCACGCTGCCATCATATAGGCATACGGAACAGCCAACAAGAAGTTCAATTTCTGACTGGGCGCAAGCCAAACAAGTTCATGGGTCATACGGTTGTGAAGAATTGGACTTGAGGTAAAAAGCTGAGACACTGAGAAACGATTCGCGGCTGCCATCTCAATACAATCGATCATGACCGCATACGTTGGGCGCATGCGCGAACAGTGAATGTCTGAACCATTTGCCGTGCACTTGGATCAATGACTAGTGACCTACGCTATACTTGACATTGACATACTTACTCTACCTGTGGGCCGGGACAATCCTTTCGTAGGCATGAAAGGAGTACCAATATGATTGGTGTGATATGTATTGTAGCGGCTAAACCTGCAGATTCATGCCGAGGTTGCACGCGCTAACTGTTGAACGTTCATATATGATAGCCCCCCTACCTTCTTAGGTACTTGGTAATATCACGACGCGAGAAAAAGGAACTCAAGAAGGGCCGCTTCCAGGATATACCGCTTCATTATCAGGGATGCAACACGGTGGGTAAGTTGGAAAGTAACAGTCCTCCGCCAAGTCTACACAACTCCTGATGCGGCAGGTCGGACAGCATCCTCGTCCCTTCCTATTTAAATAAACCATCAGAAACTTGGATCCAATAGGGAAAACCTCGCGAGTTATTTACCTTCATAGAACTTCTGCAAGAACGACCTTTGTGGTCTCTCGTTGGGTTGCAAGAGTATCCCCATTACATGATCCGGCTGTTTCCAGATATTCAGTGTCTCCTGGAGGTCTTGTCTGCCCTTGAGCAGGAGGACCTCGATAGCTCGCTGGTCCGTGACGTGCCGATTGGCCTCGAACTTTTGGCGGATGCAGTGTCGGACGTATGCGGGTGTAACGGGGAGCGCGTAAAGTTCGACAATTTCTGGGGCCTAGATTGAGATGTTTGCGTGCAGTGTGTGATACAGAAAGTTGGTCAAGACGGGAGAATCCGTGTCCATGCATTTGCACTCACCGCGCGAACCCAGGCTCTGTACAAGTCGATGACTCGAGTACGTGCCTCGGCCGGGTTGCTTGATATGCGTGTTACTTGCGCGAGACGGGAGGGGATGGTCGTCATTTGGCGTTGAGTGGAATGGCCGTCGCCGGGAGTAACTTAGAGCTGCTGACATAATCACCTCCAAGCGAGAGATAACTGGAGGAGGCCCTTCGTTTCTCGTTCAACATCTCATCGAATTTCAGTGCAGAAAATATGGTCAGAGGAACAGGTAAGGTATTCTGCTGATAGTGGTAAACACTACATCGCACCATAAATCGCTACATGTCGAGACACGCGCTGATCACCGATGGGACAGGCAAATTCAAGGGTTACAGGCGTGGTGGGGGGAGGAACTTCAGGTGAGCTTTCACCGTGGTCGTCCTCCCTTTCCCGTCACCCGGCGCTTGTCTGATCGTGTTGTCCACACCGCCTCTAGTAAGCATCTAAACGGAGACGGGACCACTGTCTCGACAGACGATTGGTGCGGCTACTTCCTATCGGTGCACTCCCGCCACACTCTTTGCTCATAATTTTTAAATTCTCCTAGGAAAAAGAGGAGAGATTTGGACGAACATGATGATGATTCCGATGAGGATGAAGATGAGGATGAAGAGGCGTCGTCTGAGGAAGATGAAGAGGACGAAGAGGAAGATGGAGCAGGAGATGAACAAGGAGGGTCAAGCATTCCACAACAGCAACTCAGTCGCGAGGAGAGGCGCGCTCTGAAAGCCCAAGAAAAGCTCAAGAAACAACAGAAACAAGATGCGGACGAGGAAGAAGATCCTGACCTTATCAATCCAAACCACGTCCAAAGGAAGCTTAATATATCGGACATTGGTGCCTCTCAGCAGCTCACTCGTAGAGAGAGGTACGCATCAGACTATGATATATAATCTGCGGCTCGGTTCTCAGTGGCGATGTAGGGAGGTCAAGGAGAAACAGGAAGCCAAGGACCGGTATTGGAAGGTATGACTGGCTATTATGGTTAATAGCAACGCGGTTTGACACATGTACCAGCTCCATGCCGCTGGCAAGACTGCCGAGGCGAAGGCGGACCTCACTCGTCTCCAGAAGATCAGAGAAGAACGAGAGGCTGCTCAGGCAAAGCGCAAGGCTGAGGCTGAAGGTGAGACCATTATTTGCTCCCACTTGACACGAAAAAGATAGTATTAAACCACACTTGTACATTTTGCAGCCAAGGCAGCTGAAATAGAGGCAAAGAAGAAAGCAGCCGCTGCAGGGAAGCGCATTTGAGACATTCCTACGGCAATTGTTATTCCAGCTTTATTGTATTTTTTTCTCGTCCCGTAGAAACAAGAAACACAAACGAAACGCAAGAGTAGATGTAGGATTTTATATCACAGTGCAAGGTTCTGTACGATGCAGGATCGCGTGATCGGACTGTTTATAGCTCGTCTCGAATTGCTAAAGACGGTCGTCGGCGGGACGCCCGCAGCTATCGAACCAATGGCTGGTGACCTCGTACTTGCTTCTTTGACCCACAGCATTAGCTTGCATGTCGCTATTACTGTCTAGCTTATCTCGAGCCGAAGAGGTTGCCGAGATACATATGTAACGGAGAAACTGCGTAAGTACGCTACAAGGGATTTCCGAGTGCCCCGGAACGTCCGTTTCTCCGTATCATGGTCAGGCTCATGGGTCCACTCGACTTCCTTCGACCGTCAACATGGGCCCTCGAGCCCGAGAAGACGACGTTCGCCAACCATGGCTGGAGTAACAAAGATATGGACCCAGTTCCTCTTCATCTACGCACATGGACGTGAGTGGTTAACGGTCCCGTCAATGTTGTCTCCCTGGCTCATGCAAGAATAACACCCAAGGGCATGGAACTACGTGCGTCGGATTTTTATTTTCCCATCACAGTGGGCTTTACAGCCCCTTTCAAGGTTACATACTGGGTCTCGGATGCTACAAACTTGGCCGTCTGGGAGCTAGCGGGTTCGATGTTAGCCATTGGTCTCTCTTGGTTCGTCCCCTTCTTTCCTGTGTGCAAAATCCGACGCAGAACACTTACCCGCTGGCGAAAGGCGTCAGGCATTACCATGCATTGCTGCCGGGTACGCTGTCATATCCGTGGTCATGGTTATGACGGGCACTATCGGTGCTCGATTACACGTCGCATTCCCGGTTTTGAACCGGTCGTCATTTGGCTTCTGGTTTAGTTATTTCACGGTATTTAGTCGTATTATTCTCTCTATGTTCTGGTTCGCCATTCAGGTACGGGTCTACGGCATTCACGTTTTGAGTTGACAACCAGCTCATCGTTAAATTAAGACCTACAGTGGTTCGCAAGCCATATACCAAGTAAGTACATCAAGATGATATACTACTGCTTTCATCGGAACAACTGTTGCGTAGGTGCTCAAAGCGATCTGGCCATCTATAGCGAGGCTCCCGAACCATCTCCCTGCCAACGCAAACATAAGCAGTTCTGGTACAGATGTCTTGCTCAATACCATTTTGTTGCTTGTCCGATGCTCATCCAATGCACTTTTGCTAGGTCTTCTATGCTATCTACTCTATTGGCTTATCCAGTTTCCCTTTATGCTCCTTTCACCACACCAGATTAGATGGTTATTTCTTGTCAAGGGCATCGTCGTCCCCATTGCATGGTTGGCAATGGTAATCTGGGCATTCGTACGTGTCCCGCCCTCGACAGGGCTCTTCGCCCAACATGCCACGATATCGGGTAGCCAACTCACTTGGACATGGTTGAGTGCTATGAACAGTGCCCTAGGCGCGTATGCGACTCTCTCCGTGAATATACCTGATTTTACTGTGAGTTTACTTCAATGTAGTTTTGTGTCCATGAGTCCTCTGATGCCCGGGAACGAATATCCAGCGCTACGCCAGGAACGAGCAGGCGTAAGCGTTTTTGATCCGACTCACACTCCTAAAGAAGTAACCCATTTTCATGTGCCTCCAGCCAATTCGTACAGCCTCTGGTCATACCCATCGTATTCACCCTCTGCAGTTTCGCAGGCATTGCCGTCACGAGTGCCGGTATCCAGCTCTACGGAGAAGTCCTTTGGGACCCACTTCTGCTCATCGATCGGTGGGACAACCGCGCTGCCGCCTTTTTTGCTTCTCTGGTGTTCGTAATCGCTACTATCGGAACGAATATCAGCGCCAACTCTTTAAGTGCCGGGAATGATATGACGGTGTTGATGCCCAAGGTTAGTGCGTCTGCAGCGATGCACATGTCGTGTTGCAAGGATACTTACATAGGAGGATGCACATGAAAGTACATCAATATCCGGCGAGGTCAGGTTATCTGTGCCTTCATCGGTGGATGGGCACTTTGTCCATGGGAAATATTGGCTAGGTAAGATCATCTGGGACCCGCTTTTCCGAAGGAAAATGGAACCGATCTCCCCTGCACCACTTTTTTTGTTGCACAGTGCACAGGGATTTTTGAGCTTTATGAACGGGTACACGATCTTCCTTGGTCCTTTTGCAGGAATTATGATCACAGATGTACGTTTTCCCTCTTGGACGGGCATTTCTCATCATTTTGGTAACCCCCACGATTGATCGCGTTTCTTCGTATGCTATACGCACATCAGTTCTGGCTCGTCCACAAAGGTAAGGTCGACGTTCCTGCCATGTACAACCCCAACGGCAGATATCGCTACACCCATGGATTCGTAAGTTTCCCTTCCGGATACTCACTCTCGCGGACGACATCTGACCCCTCTACCCCAGAACTGGCGCGCTGTCCTCGCTATACTTGTCACCGTGGGCCCGACGATGCCTGGCTTGATCAACTCTATCAATCCAGCTGTTCGAATCGGAAATGCGACTCACTTGTTCGATATTGCGTGGATGTACGGGGTAAGTTTCTTCCGCTTACAGTTTCCCATTTCCCCACCTCCCGTGGCCAGTCCGCGTTGGAATTAATCGTTTTCGCTGACTGCTACCCCTTGTAAATATATATAGTTTGTCGTCGCGTCTGTGGTGTACTACATCACCTCCGTCGCGTTCCCCGCACGAGAGACGTACGTCGAGAAACTTATTTCTGCAGACGATGCACCTTCTCCGACAGGTGCGCCCTACGATTGTGGGGGTGCGTTCCCTGCGACCCGTACTGCCTCGGAAAAGGATGCGGAGAAGACCCGCGACGTGGAGGTTGAAACTAAATAGGATATTCGTTATACCGATTTGTTAATTTACCACCATTAAATTTCGTGGTTAAACCTCTGGAGTGTTCACCGAACAGCAGATCATCATCATCAGTTGAAGGAGCACCCCTTTGTGCAGTATACGGCCGTTTCGTCCTCGCGCTGAGTATCCGTAATCTACATTCACGTCTCAAGTTCTTTGTGGATTGCGGGAACACATTTGCACAATTTTTGTCCCCGCTATAAAGAATACTTTTTCCGTACAGCCACTGGATACTTTGAGACTGGCGATGACTTCCGCGTATCGCCTTGAAGTAGTCTCCCCCAAAAGACTCGACGGAAGACAATTGTTCCCTCATCACCAGACATCACCCTGTTTGTCTTGGTGCTACGGTTAATCATCTAAAACAATATCTCATATCCTGAGATACCTAGACAGTACGTGTCATGACCTACAATCAGTTCACGAGGCACTCAACCTTGCATTCACTTTTGAGGAAGATGAAGCTATTGAATGTAGAAGCTGTGCTCGATAGAGACAAAGGCATTCAACAAGCAGGACACAAACCTGACATCATGAAGGAACTTGATGACAACACCACAAGCTATGCCATACTGTCACATCGCTGGGGAGCCGAGGTTAGTTATGAAGAGATGATTGGGTTGATGGAGATGGAGGAACAGCAGAGGGAAGAAATCAGGCGGCGCTACGGCTACCAGAAGATCATCAAGAGTTGCGAGCAAGTCACGAAGGACGGCTACAAGTGGTTGTGGGTCGATACCTGCTGCATCGACAAGCGGAGCAGTTCGGAACTGTCGGAAGCCATTAATTCGATGTGTCGGTGGTACCGAAATGCACAGGTGTGCTATGCTCACCTCAATGATGTCGACGCATCTGTCTTCCCCACCGAACGAGACAACGACAAGTTTGGCGAGTCCAACGGTTGGCCGGAGTGGTTCATGCGAGGCTGGACACTACAAGAACTCATCGCACCGAAGCAAGTAGCATTCTTTAACAAAGACTGGGCGCCGATCGGTAGCAAACAACGTTTTGCACCCACGTTGCAGAACATCACGGGAATTCCATGCGAAGTTTTGAGGGATGGCCTGGCTGCGAAGCGCCTCAGCGTCGCACAGATTATGTCCTGGGCCGCCGACCGGAAAACGACGCGTGTGGAAGACCGGGCGTATTCTCTTATGGGGTTGTTCGGGGTGAACATGCCAATGTTGTATGGCGAGGGCGAGAAAGCATTTCAGAGGCTTCAGTTGGAAATCATTCGTGTATCTAACGATCACAGCATATTCGCATGGTATTCACCAACGCCACGGCCTGGCAGTGTCCTGGCAGAGGATCCACGCGACTTCCGGGGCTGCGGGCGCATCAGAAAGTTGGAACCCCGCGAATATGTTGACAAACTAATATTCCAGTACATCAAAGAAAATGATTTGGGCGACCCACGATACATCGACGTCTTCGGAAGCAACAGACGGGCACGTCGAAGGAAGCTCGCGGCATTGCGTGACGCTGTGCACTCCCAGCGGTTTCAGACGTTCACTGTTAGCAATGCGGGTATCCAAGTGTGGCTGCCTGTCATCCCCTCTCTTGACTCTCCATCTCATTTCAGGATTATATTAGCATGTATTTATGGCTGGGGTGGGCTGGTCACCATCGATTTGGTGTCTTCTGGATCTAGCTTTGACAGGACTGCAATTGACTTTTCAGACATGCACGCGACCTCCCCGGAATTCAAGACACTCCATCTTAATCATCATCAAGACGCCAACGAGACGTGTCGTGAATTTACACTTGATGACGCGAACGCCTCGTATCATGGATTCATCCGCTGCGGCACCTTCCCGCGCGAGTTCACAGGCGACACTCTCAGAATTTCATCCCTCACAGATGCTCTCATCATTATAGTCTATGTCAATGACGATGCTAGATCTCGCTTTGCAGTTGGTCTCGGATACCACCTAGGCCAAGGATGGGTGCATGTTGTCTATGACGAATGTTCTGCAACTCAAGGGGACAGCTGGACACCTTGGTCAGAATTTGCCTGGAGAATGTATTCTCGAATGTGGAACGTGCGTGCAGAGATTGCCCGGAACATGCCCGAACGAGCACATGGCAATAACCACCGCAATGACCACTTCATCAAGCATGCCCACCTTCCTCGATCATTCTGGGCGGCGCGTGTAGTCTGGGGTAGGTGGGAGATGGACAATTTCAAGGTCATGGTCGACGTCGAGCAATGTCCTGGATGCTGTGATGGGCTGAGTAAATGGACAACTACATCTGTTGGTATTTTGTCGCCTATGGGAGTGCGTATCTCACCATTCGTATTACCATAGAATGCCTGGGGTGGCCTTGCTATGCCGGGGCTTATGAACACAGTTCGTCATTCATATCAACTGAAATTGGACGGGTGGCGAGTCCAGCTTGACGAGTGTTCTGGTCGAGGGATCACTGTGAGCCTGCCATGCACACTTATGCTTGTGTCGGGCCTTGATGTAACCATAGCTGGGGGATTATGGCGACTATTCCAATGGCATTCTCACACCCACCGGCAATATATTTGAGGATATGGGGACCCTTGGCATCGACCCCGTGGACTCAGCTTATTGTCCTGTGGTCTCCCACGTATCTGGCTACGAAAAGCTATTGCATCGTCTGGAGAGTCGGAATGATCTTGCTGTGGCATATTATACCGAACACAAATACCTGGCGCTGCGCCAACCAAAGGCCCTCTGGCTTCCTGCCAATAAACCTCTTGTGCTACTACTGAAAGCCTTGTCTGCCCGTGCCGCGGGCAAACATTTGGTGATAGCGGTTGTACAATGCTCAGATTTCTATCAAGCTGATAATGACGGAGAACGAAGGGATTCAGAAGACAGTAAGTCTTCTGCAAACGATTGTACCCTACTCACACTTTGTCCTTGGGTCTCAGACCCAGCATCGAATAGTGGTAACCACTCCGCAAAGCCAGGGGTTTTGACTCCGCTATGCGCCGTCGCCAGCCCACAAGTCTGGCGAAGAGAACTGCCTTGTGTACAGAGAAGGGATCGATTCAAACGTATTCGGTGAGCCATGGAATCACTTTGTGTAGTGTTAGTGATGTTATGTTTCGGGATGTAGGGAGCACTTTTACACTTTAGTGAATATGGTATCTTCCCTAATCACGCTCGGGGTTTCCGTGCTCACCAATTATCTGCAGCATCGACCTACAGGAACTGAGGCCTATCACAACTCTGCGGTGCGTCGGACGACTATATGAAACACAAGTATTCCCTCATGATGGCAACAGAACAAACAGACGAAAGAAGCGATCAAGTTCTTCTCAGACATATTCGGCCTCGAGTATCTGAGGAATTTCGTACGCATTCATATTTTCATTGTCTTGTCCTGCTCACAACCTCCAATGAGTGTAGACCGGCGAGATAAGTTTCTTCAAAAGGCTTGCTTCGATTGCAGAAACCGATCTCTTCAGCGAGGTTTCTGTAGGCACCATGGAAGGTTCGCCATTTCCGACAAGTACGTTGGTCCGCACACTTACATCGCAGTACCAGATGGTTTGCTAGCATCTCCATTGAAATTCAGTTGGGCGATGACACGTAACCCGTTCCGGCGCAGCTGGAAATCTAATGGTGCACGAGACCCCCGTCTTAGAGCTGTATTACCTCTGTTGCAAAGACGGTGCAGAACTCTTCACGCGCGGGATGAAGCGCCGCGTCTGTATGGTGATGAAAAGCAAAAAATGGAACATGAGTTGAAGTTCATATCGCAAACTTTGAGTGCTGGTGTACGTGTTGCGATCGGCACTAAAGAGCGGGTGCTAATTCCGGTCATAAAAAAGCTACACGAGCACATCAGCATCACGTTTTCCAACGCATACCTTGAAGATGAGCATTCGTAAGTACACCTATTACCCTGAATGCCTTTTTTCCACAATCTATTATATCCCAGCGCTTCTCGCTCCAAACTAGTAGATCGAACGAGCCACATTAATTACGACCGGTAAGCACTGCGCCTATTAACGTTCAGTAGTGCATGTTCTCAACACCGTATGTAGGCAACTCGACATCCATTCCAAGGTTCAAGAGATAAAGGAGCTTAAGGCAAAACTCGATGCGACAGGGGATGAGGACGAACAACGAGCACTGGAAGAGGATATCACGGGAAGGGCAAGGACAGCATCCACTTGTTACTCCTTTTGATACTCAGCATGGTCCGTTCATTGATAGATCCTGTGGCTTTGTTGGTGTGGGATCTGTGCAGAAGTGGACCAATTGTTACCCATGGTAAGGCGACTCTCGTCTCCGTAGATGTCATTTGACGCTATCCAGGTTGTAGGTTATATTCAGAGAGAAGGAAATATCGCGGTAAGTGGTATCACGCATCCGAACGTCATCATAACCGTGGTCAACAGGCTTTATATGAAATCTACCAAATTATGACGTCGCGAAAGTATGTAGAACCAGACGACAATCAAGCTCACTTTCAGAGGTAGGCGACGTGACGTCATCTGATATCTGATGTCGATATGAACTGTCAAATATGTATTGTTCCAGGGTCATGCTTGATGCAGGAGCAGGCACATCGAAACATCAACTGTTGCTTGCTGCCCGTGCTGCAGAGCAAGCCAAGTGGTCAGATACGAACAAGGACATCCCCACTATTGATACCCGAGGTAGCGCTCTGAGTACAAGCTTTCACGCCCCCTCCCTATCTAGCGAATATGGATACATATTGGTATGTTGTCAACTTCGTCCGGGTATATTCAACTCATGGACGACGTGGTGATGTCAGTACGAATGATGTAGTCGACCCGCAAATGTAACCTTTTGAGCAGTATGAAAGAATCGCCCAAGGGGTGGTTGCAAGCGCCTCGCCTGTAGTACCGTCTATGGATGTAGTGGATGTACTGATTGCTCTTTCCCATTCTAGGCCGGTCTTCCTGCACACTTTGCTTAGGGAAGAGAGCAGCATGTCGCACGGCGATGGAATTTGTGAGCGAAGCAAAGACTTGACAGGAAAAGGCATGAAATTCACGATACGTATCTGCGAAGCACAAACCGTGCAGAGAGAGGGACCTGGTCTTCAATGATGCCTATGCATATGCACATTGCTTTCATTCAGCCTTCTGTTCCGCTCGAGGAGTTCCGTATTGATATGTACTGAACAGTATCTGCGAGCCTGGGGAAGAGAGCACCACGAAACGTATGATTTGATTTATCAACCTCTGGAAACGGCGTGTACAGAAGCTTTCGAGATGATCGTAACAATAGTTGCTTCGACAACGAGGTCTGTATTTCCCTGATGTGATATCAGAGGGAGAGGCCACATATTTGTGGACGCGTCACGGGAGGATGATCGTGTCACACTGGGGGCCAATATCGTGGTCATCCGTGCAAGTAGATGCAGCGTTCACACGAGGATAACCGCAAGCAGTCGGGGCAGTTGGCGTGAAAAGTATACATCATCTACACGAAGAGCCCCACCTGTATGTCTGACCAGCCTTTCGCCGAGCCCTTTGCTGAATGCAATTCGTGTTGAGGGTGGATTGACTGCGCAAATAATAATATGGAGTGTACCCATTGGCACGAAGGTGCCTTGTAGCAAGACGGTCCTCACTGCGCAAGAGCGAGTCTATGATGAAGAATAATTGGTGCAAAGCACACGGACCCCACTTTACTTTTGCAAAATGCGAACTCACAAACTATATCAAGCTGCATACACGCAAGCCAACGTGGTCTTGTAATGATTGGATTCATACCATAGAGCATTGCATCGGCGGACACGTGTGCGTGCTCCAAAAGTCCAAATGCATGCACCCGCCCTTTCGCGATCTGCAAAGGGGTCGAGAGGTGTGCCCGTTGCAGGATACGTTTGGGCCGTCTCGTCAGTCCACGACTGCAGGGTGGAGTCGCAGCAACCCCATGCGCTGGAGAGTTACCAGGATGGTGTTTAAAAGCGGATCCTTTATACAGAGTTCTGACATCCAGCCTTGCACTAGGCTCGCCTGGAAAGTAGTACATAGCGGCAAGGATTGATGTAGGAGTAACGGAGGTGCACGATGCAAACGGGCCGCAAACGCTTCGAAGGCTTCCAGGTTCGTGGCGAGGTTTACTTTCAACCTAAGTACCATCGCCATAAGGGGAGCTCGTGTTGGATATCAATATTATACGTATGATGGTCGCACCGAGAACGTTCTTTCACCACTGGTTGACGATGTGGAGGATTGGTGGGATGCAAAATGATGCAGAACCACAGACCTGGCCCAAGCGGTAGAACGTGGTAATGGGTTGGGCGGGACGACGGGGACCAGTCGTGAAGTCAAGAGATAATCAACCCCGATCATTTAGGGATCGTACTTGACTTCTGCAAGCGAAGGGGGGGGTGATGGGTCTCTTCGCAGGAAATGTTGTGACAAGTCGCAATAGAGAACTCAGATATGGATACTGTTCCAGCGAACTCCTGAAGCAAGCTTGTGCAGCATACCAACCCCAACCCTAGCTAGGGTACATCGACACATCACTGAAGTCATGCTGCAAGGTAACGCGCTCAAAAGCGTACTCCTGTATTACAAACTGCTAACTGACGGCACCACCATCGCTGACACCAACGGCGTCGACATACAAGTGGTGCACGCCACTGCATGATATGCACACATGCAACCGTGTGGCTCCAACTAGTCTGCACGACGTCCCGTAGCGAGATGAAATGCAATGCCCCATCACACTGACCTTGCCCAAAAGCTCCTTTAAATTGCAATCAGAGCCCTCAGAAATTAGATTGTCATAGACGAAGCACTTACATAAGAACCTGTTTAACCGTGCCACCTCAAACCCAAATACGAGGTCAACCAGAAGGCAAATGTGGAGCATGAGCCACTAAAATTAATCTGTACTTATGCACCATGGTCGTCGCAATCAGTTTGCAAGTTGGAAAGAACATCTCCGCTTGTGCTTCCAAATGTGTATAATAATAAAAAGGGAGTTATGCTAAAATTCATCTACAACTCGTCGTGGCCGAAGTAAGGCTCGTCCTCATCCTCAGGCGCTCCAGCAGATCCACCCGCACCCGCACCATCAGCATACAACTTGCTCGTGATCGGGCTCACGACAGACTGAATCTCTGCCAACTTCTCCTCGAAATCATCTGTGGTCGCCGCCTCACCGTTCTCCTCAATCCATTCGGTGGCCTCCTTAATGGTGGCAAGAATTGTCTTTTTGTCGTCATCGCTCAGCTTACCACCCAGTCCGGACTGATCAGCGAGCTGAGACTTGAGACCATAGACGAAGGACGAAAGAGAGTTGAGAGCCTCGATGCGCTTGCGGTTGGCATCGTCCTCCGAAGCGAACTCTTCGGCCTCGCGTACCATACGCTCGATCTCTTCCTTCGAGAGACGACCCTTCTCGTTCGTGATCGTAATAGACTCCAGTTTACCACTAAATGTGTCATTAGAGTGGAATAAAAGTGACAAATACCAATAGCACGTACGTTCCCTTGTCGGCGGCGGAGACCTTCATGATACCGTTGGCGTCAATTTCGAAGGTGACCTCGATCTGAGGGACGCCGCGAGGAGCAGGAGGAATACCGGAGAGCTCGAACTTGCCAAGCAAGTTGTTATCCTTCGTAAGAGCACGCTCACCCTCAAACACCTGAATGAGAACAGTAGGCTGGTTATCAGCGGCGGTAGAGAAGATTTGACTCTTCCGGGTGGGGATGACGGTGTTACGAGGGATGAGTTTGGTGAAGACACCACCTGTAGTCTCGATGCCGAGGGTGAGAGGGCAGACGTCAACGAGTACAACGTCTTCCGTTCCTTGTTCTCCAGAGAGGATACCACCTTGGACAGCAGCACCGTACGCGACGGCCTCGTCAGGGTTGATTCCCTTGGAAGGCTCTTTCCCGAAGTAGTCCTTGAGCATCTGCTGAACCTTGGGAATACGAGTCGAACCCCCAACAAGGACAACCTGTTAAAAGTGAATTAGTCAACCGGTAAAAAACGACTGATGAAAGTGTACCTCATCGATGTCTTCCTTCTTGACGTTGGCGTCCTTGAGAACCTGTTCGACTGGCTTCATGGTCTTGCGGAACAAGTCCATGTTAAGCTCCTCGAACTTAGCACGGGTGAGCGTTTCCGAGAAATCATTGCCATCCTCGAACGATTCAATTTCGATGCGAGTCGACTGTTGGCTGGAGAGAGTGCGCTTAGCCTTCTCGACCTCACGCTTAAGCTTGCCCATGGCGCGCATATTGGTCGAAACATCTGTCCCGGTCTTCTTCTTGTATTGCTTAACGAGGTAGTCGATAACCCGGTTGTCGAAATCCTCACCACCGAGGTGAGTGTCACCTGCGGTTGCCAGAACCTCGAAAACGCCGTCGTCGATGGAGAGAAGGGACACGTCGAAGGTACCACCACCAAGGTCATAAACGATGATTTGAGATTCACCACCCTTCTTGTTGAGACCGTATGCGATCGCAGCAGCGGTGGGCTCGTTAATGATACGAAGGACCTGAAGACCCGCGATGGTGCCGGCATCTTTGGTTGCCTGGCGCTGCGCATCATTGAAGTCTGAAGGCGTGTTAGTCATGGGCATCACGGGGAATGGAAAGTAGGGCGTACATGCAGGGACAGTAACAACTGCGTG
This sequence comes from Pisolithus tinctorius, assembly GCA_024663395.1. Classification (NCBI taxonomy): domain Eukaryota; kingdom Fungi; phylum Basidiomycota; class Agaricomycetes; order Boletales; family Pisolithaceae; genus Pisolithus; species Pisolithus tinctorius. The sequence goes on along the minus strand of JANFAH010000022.1, from coordinate 104,755 downwards.
TGTAACCTTCTCACCGAGGTAAGCTTCGGCAGTCTCCTTCATCTTGGTGAGCACCATTGCGCTGATTTCCTCGGGAGTCTATGAAACTCACGTCAGTTAAGTCAAAACTAAAGCACGATGTGACTACTCACAAAATCACGCATCTCGCCCTTGTAAGAAACCTGAATAGATGGTTTCCCGCCTTTGTCTGCGACGGTAAATGGCCAGTGCTTCATATCACGTTTCACTTCGTTTTCGTCCATTTTACGGCCGATGAGACGCTTAGCGTCGAATACGGTGTTTTGAGGATTCGAGTGGAAAGCATTCTTGGCACTATCGCCAACACTGAAATTGCACGACTCTTAGTGGGACGAGCAGATGTATGTAAAATCGAAATACTCACAGTCGTTCTTCGTCCGTGAAGCTTACCCATGAGGGGGTTATCCGGTGACCCTGATCGTTGGCGATGATCTCCACACGACCACCGCGCTGTACACTTGAGAGGGGGTAAGAAACAAGGACGCCATTCTACGGGTGGAAATGTACTTGCCCAACACATGAATACCTTTACATTTCCGTGAGACGTCAGTCAATGGCACGGTCTGTCAACGAAACAAAAAAAAACATACGTTGTACCCAAGTCTGTCAATCCGGGCATGAGCATTGCATTGACAGGAACGTAGAAAGAACACACGCACCAATACCGATGACGGTTCCATATTCGCTCTTTTTCGCCGAGTCTTGAGCTGCTACGGGAGAGCAGAAGCAAAGGAGTGCGACGAGAGCGACGAAGAACAAAGACAAGGACGATAGCAGATGGCGCGATCTTGCGCGTGAAGGACGGCGGTGATGCAGGGCCATCATCGCTGGTGGTAGTAGTGGTGAGAGGAAAAGAAAGAGTGTTTAGCTTGTGTCCACACACCCTTCGAGGCGGCCCTTTTTATCCGGCAGAGTCCAAAGAGAGTGACACGTCGACACAATCGACTATTCTCACGGTCACGTGGGGACACGTACACCACCCCAGGCTCAGACGTGTACCGACACAGCCAAGTGAGGGAGTCGGTTTTACCAGCTTGTTGTTACGTGTCTTCCGTCCTCAGTCTGGGGCTGCGTTCCGTTGCTTTTTATGACCCCACAAAGATGTCTTTTCTACTAAAATCCAGTGATGTACAAATGTCCACCAAGTATTAAATCCAAATCCCTACATCTAGTACCTTGCATCACCGAGAAAGAGTATTTTGTACCATCTGTCCTAGCACCGCGAGCCCACCTTGTGGGCGGACTGCCACCCACCTCAGAAAGGGATCGCCAATACTTGTCATCTTCTACCCGCCCTCATCGCCTGTGAATAGTTTGGAAGCTCGGTCGTAGCCAGTGAAGTTGGCCGTGGACTGTTCATGATCTGACCGTGGACACCTGCCCCCTCCAGGTGTGGATGATCAAAAGACTGTTGGCGAGATCCTCCCTGTAGACAATATGTCACTCTACGAAGATCACATACAACCCTGAGATTACGCGTACCAGAGGTTGGCTCGATAATGGAACAAGTTCCGCTTGAGAAGGATGAGACGCGCCTTCCGAACCATCACCGGGTGTCCTCTGATAGGCATTCCCAGAACTTTGATGACCTCGGGGATCTAGTGACGTGGTGAAACCTGCAGCTGCTTCTTGTGTCTGCTGGCTGGCGTGGATGCTATGCAGTTGATTGTAGATCGCTTCCGCAGCCTTCCACTTCCTGTAGAAGTAAAACGCGAGGAGAAAACTCAATGCAGCCATAGCTGCGGGTACGGCAATGCCTGCGATGGCTCCAGCATTCAGTTGTCTGACCAAAAAAGACCACGATCAGTGACTGGTATTGATGAGATAGGAATACATACTTCGAATTAGCGCTGTGTCGACCATGGAATTAGTAAGTAAAGAGCGACCGCCGAGAGCAATCAATCTTACCTTGAAGTTAAGCTAACAGAGACACTAGTACTTAACAAGAAATGTCAAGGTCGGAATCAGAGCGAGAAAGTAGAGCCGACGCTCACCTCGATAGGTTCGATACCAACGCATAATCAATGCCCAGTCCTTGTCCGCTTATACTAGGAGCATTCGTGATGGTTAGCTTGTGTTGACCAGAGCCAAGGTTATCCGCATGGAAAAGCGTGATTCCGTAGTATGGAAGATTGGCCGTGGCATTGTACGTGTTGGTCTGCCCGCCATCTAGCTGAACGGTGTAGGGTCCATTCGAAGTCCCGGTCTTACCGAACAATGTAACCATCTCTCCTAAGGGGTAAACACTGTGAGACTTGAGTTACGCATGACGACGGCGGAGCTAACATGCCCTGAGAGGACATACTTGAGTCAAACCTTGTGACTAGATGGATGCAGTGGTGCAACGCACTGTGAAAGTCAAGATTGCGCTGGTTTGTTCTTCCGTATAGCTTGACGTTCATTGTCAGTGAATTCAGAAGCTCGCATTGGCTAGTTAGATGCACCTACTGGCCTGTGCCATTGCTGTACAAGTTGACGTCACTAGGTGAATCCCACAGCGACTCCTGGTATTGGAACCGCGAGTCCGAGTCGTCGATTGTCTCAGTGGTCAATTGGTCGTCTTCATTTCCAACGTTTGATTGCCATACGATCTACAACAGTACATGAAAATCTTGCGTACGAAATGAACAACAAAAACACAGTTCGCTCACCAAATCGGCACCAACGTAGAGAGTCGTCCCCGACCCTGTGTTCGTCAGAGTAAGTTTGTGCGTTCCTTGATTCAAATCGGTAATGTTGAAGATGGGGACCATGAACTGCTCTTCGGCTGAGTACCCGTCATAGGGTCCATACGTATTGTCGTCGACTTGAACCACGAAAGTGCCATGATTATTCCTTCGAGCGCTATACCACCAAATTCCTGTACCGTTGAAGGTAAAAGTCACTTGTCCGTTCGTTACATTGTTGGTAGTGAACGTCCCGTGATAGTACCTGCACAGGAGGGAGAAAAAAAAACACATCGTTTGAACGGGGTACAGCAAGAATCGCGTTTTACATACTGGTCTTCAAGTTGATCGTCAGCACTCGTTCCAGGCAACCAGGTAGAATCGTATTGGATAAGCGGGGACTTGTCGTCGATGAGGTTAGTGACCAAAGGCATCCCCGTTGCGAAGCCTGGTGTGAACCGTGAGGGGGATTAGGTGCGACTATGTATTGGTACTGCGGAGAGGACAAAGCCCCACAGATACCGCCCTGGAATGTCCTGAACATAAAGTCTGTTACGCTTTATGTTTAGTCGCCGGTCCCTGCATAAAGTTACGGTAATGTCCACCAACCGAGTAGTGTATCAATGGTGCCTCGCGCGCGATCACGGCAGGCAGGCAGTGACTAAACCTGCTGGAGGAGGACCAGTACGATAAGCCTCCACTCGCTAGACCAAAGTGATCAGTGCGCGGAGACCGATGACAGTAAACTGTCAGGCAGTGACTTACATGGAAAAAAAAGACATCATCTGCTATCCAGAAGTTCAATATACCAGAAGAAGCTCCGGCGCCCGTGGTTGACTTGGTTCGTAAGTCCAACGCCAGCGCGTATTTCACTGACGCCTCGAAAATTATATAGGTGAGCAATCAGGCTTTCTGAAGACAGTTGTTCCCCGCCCGTGTCGCAATCCGCCGTATCGGCCGCGCATCATGACGCACTGGTCAGATCAAATCTCCCTCGGCGCGTGCGATTTCTGTTGCTATGACTTCAACCATCCCCCGATCATAGAACAAGTACTGAATATGCGAGTAGTCTATCTCCTCAGGCACACTCGCGCCTTCCACCGACTCCGTGACTCCACAGCGACCATTCTTGTTCCATTGCTCCACATGTAGGTGTATGCTTCCGATCAAGACTCTTGGCCATGAGACCACTCTCAACGCGTACTCACTATGTCGGGGAAGGGGAAAAGCCGGTCAAGAGAAAGCATTTATATCCTGCATAGTCTGAACGTGTCTACGCTATGCAACCCTACAGCCCATATCTAAGCGGCTCCCGACTGTAGGCTCCTTCTCTATGGAATTGATCCCCTGTCACTAAGTCTATGGTGGAGCCCATACGTCAACCGAGTGAGATCCTGGAATATGCAGTGTCCCATGATGATGACGTAGTTAGGCACGGGCGGCGTGGCACTGTATTATGTGTACCAGCCTATACCTGTATATAACTCTGGATGGAATCCAAATGATTGAATTGTATGACTGCGGCCCTCTTCGCGCCCATGACTTTTGTAATAGATCATGGCTTGTCACATAGCCACTCAGTACTACGGATCCAGTTGTCATGCCTGCAAGATGATAGCACAAGAAAGGAAAACTACTTGGTTACTAAGCGATGAACGACAATAGGGCCGCTCAAAGTTGCTAGAGGTTCGGCTAATTCCTCGGGTGTTTGTCGGGTGTTTGTGGTGAGTTTTCGGCTGAGAATATCAGTATTCAAACTCCGACTGCTCTCGTCTAATCAGAATATTGATCATCATTTAGTATGCATCCCCATTCCCCCCCCCATGTATACATCTGCTTTGTATTCACACTACAATAGTATTTAGTAGTACATATGAATGTGGATGTTTGTCTTCTTTGCTATCAGTTCATTATCACTTGTTAGATCTCTCTGTTGATAAGCATGCACGCTTTTCGGCGGAGTTTGAATCTCCAGTCGGAGCTTAAATATTCGCTCACAAACTCACAACTCAACCGGGCGAATGGAGATTCAAACTCCGCCGAAAAGCGTGCATGCTTATCAACAGAGAGATCTAACAAGTGATAATGAACTGATAGCAAAGAAGACAAACATCCACATTCATATGTACTACTAAATACTATTGTAGTGTGAATACAAAGCAGATGTATACATGGGGGGGGGAATGGGGATGCATACTAAATGATGATCAATATTCTGATTAGACGAGAGCAGTCGGAGTTTGAATACTGATATTCTCAGCCGAAAACTCACCACAAACACCCGACAAACACCCGAGGAATTAGCCGAACCTCTAGCAACTTTGAGCGGCCCTAATTTAATATGCCAAGACTCAGTGCTCGACATCGGTCGCGTTTATGTATGTAGTTGCAGAATACTTTTTCCGCACGGCCGTCAAGGCATTCCCCATCAAAACTGGCGCTCAAGTCCGACCTTCTACCTTCCCTAGGGCCTATGACCAGCGACCAGCCTATCAGTCTTCCATTTTCATACGTTCAAGGCTCGCCGTCTGGAGTATTGCTTGGTAGGCTCACACACCTCGAGAGTATGTCTGATCGACCTGTGATCGTCGACGTGTTGAACTTTGCATTGACTCGTCAGGAAGATGAAGCTTTTGAATGTAGAAGTTGTGCTCGACCGGGAAATGGATATCCAGCAGGCCGAATCTGATCCTGAAGTCCTTAAGAGCTAGTTCGGTAACGAAGTCCCACAAAGAATCCAGGTGAAAAAACCCAAAAAAAAGTCCCAGGCCTTCATGACATAAGCATACAGAGTTCAATCGGAGCCCCAATTTAGGAGGAGAGCATCTGGTGTATGGCCGAGATGCCGTGCTAGAGGCAGGGTTATGCATCAAAGCTCCACTTGTACAGCATCTACTCTTGCTTTTCCCTCCGTTCGTTGCCATGCCCCCTCGTAAAGCAGCGAAATCGTCCGACCACAAGGGCAAATCTCGTAGTTCGCAGTCCCCAGATGGCCACTCGACGCAAGTGTCATGGTCAGATAAGGATACGTTTGCTCTTCTTGACTTCATCGATTCCCACAAGGCAACCGCTGGTGACGGTTTAAATTTCAAGGCGCCATTTTGGAATGCCTGTGCAGCTTCTCCGATGCTTGCAAACCCTGAGAAAGGGGGGCCCAAAACCCCTAAATCATGTAAAGAGAAATGGAAAAGGGTGCGTGAGTCAGTCAAACGACAGAATAACTAGCTGATATCACACAGCTACAAAGTACATACGCGGTCGTTGATCATCTCAGCTGTTCATCTGGATTTGCATATTCTCTGAAGTCAGGGGCTGATATCGGTGTTGCAAACGAGAATTCATGGGACGGTTACGTGAAGGTATGATTCAATCCGATCGGATTGAATGTCCTGTGCTAATGGTGATGTCGGCAGGTCCACAAGGATGCAGCGCCTTATAAAAACAAGGGATGGCTATTCTATGACAGGATGAGTGCGCTCATACCTTCCAAGTGCAAGGGCTTGAATCGCTTTTCGGCACTGAGTATCAACGATTCTTCTGGAGGCCCGTCCTGCACCAGGTTGAGTTCTTCCAACAGCGAGAGCACGGGGAACAACACGCCGTCCCCGGGGTCACCTTTCGTTGACTTCCCGATACCAGTGTCTGTCGGAGGAAGTGCACCTAGCGCACCGGTAACCAGTAACGACGTGGATATGTCGCCCATTGTTCCATCAGCATCACCGTCTATGAACCAAACGATTTTCTACCCGTTCACAACTGGAAGTGCTGGCTTCAGTATGCCAACAACTTCCTATGCTCCACCATCGTGGCCATCTGCCAATCAACCCTCGTTCCACTCATTTGCAGCTGGAAATCCCATCCCCCCTACACTAACAACTTCCCATCGCCCAGCGCCATCTACCGTCGCTTCGGTTCATAGCGGATCTACTTTTAACTGGCGCTCAGACCAGTCTGTTCCCCCCCCCGGCACACCTTCAAACTTCACCCCTCCAACTGCCCCGTCATCATTCAATGGCTCGTCTGTCAGCTCCGTCAAGCCATCCTCCAGTATTTCGGCTCGTATGGAGCGCTCCAGAAAGCGGAAGGCAGACAACGACGACGATCAATCCGTCGTTTCGGGTGCTCTTTCAAGCACTGCGGCTTCAACCACCTCATCGGCATGAAAGCGACGCACAGGGAACATGATACTTGAACGAGTGGAAGAGGAAGTTGGAGGTATCCATGGTACAGTCCGCTCGCATATGACTGCCGTCACTCACGCAATCACATCCCTTGCGGAATCACCTGTGCCCGATCCCAAGCCCGATATCCGCCAAGATCCGGTCCATCCGTTGGTGACCGAGGCGACACAGAAGCTGTTGCTGTTGGACATGGATAAGTTCTCGCCAACCGACATCGTTAGGATCGCAAATCACTTCGAGGGAAACGTTTCCCATGCCAGCCTGTACTTATCATTCGCTAGCGATCCTGACCGTATGGCTACAGTTCGGCATGCATGGCTTGAGGCGAAGCTCAATGAGATTGGGAGACATAGCCAGTAATTGTTGTCCTTGCAGCTTGTAGTATCCACATTTTACCTTGATGTTTGTTGCAATATCATCGGCGTTTCAGTTCTCTCACTCTGCCTCTGGAGATTGGAACTCAAAGAAGTGCAATTTGGATCGTAAGGGTAGCGTAACGTAGAGAGAAATGATGGTATATAAATGCTAATCCGCGATGAACTCTCCCCTTCGTACTCGTTCGGCAATGTAGCTATTCCAAATGTTTTGCGCGATTGCACCCTGCCTCTCCGACATCCAAAGGCGTTCTGTGGTAGTTGTAACGCCATCGGCGATCACGCCGATTACCTCCTCTGACTCGTCCGGCGGCGGAGGTGATACGAAGCCTTCGATGTCGTCTAACTCCAATGGATCGTACATGCAGATGATGTTGTGAATACAACATAAAGCGGGAGGAATACGGGCCTGGACGTCCATGCCATACTCTGGAGGCACGACGAGAATTCGGAAGCGATGTTTGATGACTCCGATTATCCGTTCGATCACGTTTCGAAGCTGCGCGTGGCGAAGGTTGTAGCATTCCTCGGCGTTTACTGGTCTGTAAATTCCAATGAATTATGAGTAAATAAAAACATCGATAGAAATACTTACTGTACGTGCGCGCAGCCCCATTCTGCGAGATGGTATCGTTGCCCTCGGAATGGAGTCAGGAGTTGGGGGCAATTGGGGAACCCTGCATCGGCAAGGTAGTACTTGCCGTCCAGAATAGCGAGATCGCTCAGCCGCGCATTGTGATAGACCGACGAGTCGGCCGCAGACCCCTCCCACCCACTAAGGACATATGTGAAGCGCATATCGAAATCGCAGCAGAGCAGGCAATTCTGGGAGGTGAAACCTTTGCGATTTCGCATCGCATCCCTTTCCTCCGAACTGGGAGCACACGCGATGTGCGTCCCATCGATTGCACCGACAGTGTCAGCAAAAAAAGGGAAAAATTTGGGGTTATCGCGAATAGTTGGGTGGACGGGGGCATCACTGCGCGGCAATCGTACGTACTTGCTGTATATATCACGAGACGAGAATGCGAACAGAATTTTTTTGAAGTACCTGGAACGACGATTAATCCACCGAAAATGGCGCGGTCGAAGACTTACTTGGAGATCGTGCCGTTTGACCTTTGAAAATGTTCACCTACATGTCTGATGGACAAACCGGTGACAGAGGTATATAGAAAGATCACGAGTTGCTCTTCGAGCGTGACGTGTTTGGAAGGACCGATTCCATGCTGTTGGAGCTCCCGCAATAAGATGTCGAATACGTGCTTGTGAACTGCGAGTTCTGTACGAATTTGCTTGGGATGGCCGTTCAACAATTCGGCTACCCACCCACTCCCAGTCAGGATCAATGTGTGGTATGGAATCGGGTCAGCACGCCGCGTCGCTTCTGCGACGGCCTGTAGAGCATCTGCCAACACGAGTAGCAGGGATAAGAGTTGGAGGTGATGGTGGATGAGGATAAGAATGAGGAGTTTGCGGCGTCAATAGTGGTCGTCGTTGATGTTGATGCGCCTTTCCTCGGTCTCGTCGTCTGCAGCATCAGGAGGATCCCCACCCATCAGGTTCCTAGTTACGCCCGACTCGTCAGCCATGACAGTTGTGTTGTGGTTATCGATATCGCCTACGTCTCCTCCTAAATTGGAGCTCCGCTTGAACTCTGTATGCTTATGTCATGAAGGCCTGGGACTTTTTTTTGGGTTTTTTCACCTGGATTCTTTGTGGGACTTCGTTACCGAACTAGCTCTAAGGAGCTTGATGACGAGACCACACATTATGCCATACTATCACACCGCTGGGGGGTCGAGGTCACTTACAAAGAGATGACCGGACTCACGAAGATGGAGGAATGGAAGAGGGACGAAGTCAGGAAGCGCTACGGCTATCAAAAGATCATCAAGAGCTGCCAGCAAGCTATGAAGGATGGCTACAAGTGGTTGTGGATCGATACCTGCTGCATCGATAAGCGGAGCAGTTCGGAACTCTCGGAGGCTATTAATTCAATGTATCGGTGGTATCGAAACGCACAGGTCTGCTATGCGTACCTCAATGACGTCCACGAGTCAGCCTTCCCTATCGAACAAAATAACAGCGAGTATGAATTTGGCAACTCTCACGGTTGGCCGGAGTGGTTTGCACGGGGCTGGACGCTACAAGAACTCATCGCACCGAAGCGAGTTGAATTCTTCAACAGAGACTGGGCACCCATTGGCAATAAACGGCACCTTGCACCGACATTAGAGAGGATAACGGGCATTCATTTGGAAGTTTTAAGGGATGGTCTGACTGCGAAATGTCTCAGCATCGCACAAATCATGTCGTGGGCTGCCGACCGGCAGACATCGCGCTCGGAAGACCGGGCGTATTCTTTGATGGGGCTGTTTGGAGTGAACATGCCCATGCTGTACGGCGAGGGCAAAAAGGCATTCCACAGACTTCAGCTGGAAATCATCCGCATATCGGGCGATCACAGCATATTCGCATGGGACCCATGGAAGCCACGGCCGGGCAGTGTCCTGGCAGAGGATCCGAGCGACTTTCGGGATTGTGTCTCCATCAAGAAGATGGAACCCGACGATTTCCACAGACTATTAAAGAATTACATTGAGAACAAACTTGAACTCGACGGCCTCAGAAACGACGCGGAGACACATCGGCGCAAACTCGCGGCGTTGCGTGACGCTGCGCACTCCCGGCAGTTTCGAACATTTACTGTCAGTAACGCGGGCATCCAAGTATGGCTGCCCGTCATCCCCTCTAGCGACTCCCCGTCTCTTTTCAGGGCCACATTGGCATGTAGCCATGGTTCGCGTCTCGTCACAATCGACTTGATATCCCCTGGGACCAGCTTTGACAGGACTTTTGGCACTACAAACATTCTCAGGACGTATCCAGAGTTCAGGACACTCTATCTATCCCATCATCAAAATGAAATGCGTTGTGAGTTTCTCCTGGACGACAAGAATGCCTCATACCGTGGGTTCACCCGCTGCGGCACCTTCCCGCGCGAGTTCACAGGCGATACTGTCGCACTTTCATCCGTTACAAATGATCTCATTGTCATAGTCTACGCCAACAACGATACCAGGTCTCACTTTGCAGTTGGAATTGGATATTACCTCGGCCAAGGGTGGGTGCATGTCATCAACGATGAGCGCCTCGCATCCGAAGAGGAAGACTGGAAATCGCCAGACTTTACCTCGCGAATATACGATCGAATGTGGAATGCACGTGCGGAACATGCTCGGAGTATGCCCAAACAAGAACATGACTATGGGCACTGCCACGACTACTTCATTAAGCATACCCACCTCCCGCAATCAATTTGGTGTGCGAGAGTAATCTGGGGTAGATGGGAGACAGACAATTTCAAGATTATGGTCGATGTCGACCAATGTCCTGGCTGTTGTGATGGGCCGCGTGCATGGACAATTACGTCTGTGGGTATTTTCTCCCCTTTACCATGCGCGTGGACTTCACACTTGTATCACCGTAGAATTGTTGGAGCGGTCTGGATATGCCGGGTCTCATGAATACAGTTCACCATTCTTATTCTATGGAATTGGATGGGTGGCTGACTCGGTTTGACAAGTTTTCTGGTCACAGAATTGTGGTACGTCATGCCGCATCCCTTTCTGTTTGACTCGAGCCCAAGATGAACAGTTGGGTGATTATGGCGACTACCTCAATGGCAATTTCAAACGCACTGGCAATATATTCGAGGATATGGTGGCCCTTGGAATCGATCCTATGGACTCAGCTTACTGCCCTGTGGTTTCCTATGTATCCGGTGACATAGCGTATCATGATGGGCACAAACACTTGGCACTGTGTCAACCGAGGGGCCTCTCACTTCCCGCGAATGAATGTTTTGTGCTACTCCTGAAAGCCTTGTCTACTCGTCTTGTGGGAAAATGTTTGGTGATAACGGTCGTAAAATGCTTAGATTTCTATGGAGTTGGCATTGGCAGAAAACGAAGAGACAGTGAGTTTTCTGTACGACATCCTGCCCTGTTTATTTTTATGACTTCGAGTGTCAGATTCGGTGCCAGACAGTAGTAGTCACGCCACAGAACCTTCGGTTGTGACTCCACTCTGCCATCGCAAGCCCACAAGTTTGGAGAGGAGAACCGCCTTGCGCACAGAGAAGGGAACAATTTAAAAGTATTCGGTAAGCCCATGGAATCACTTGTGTTATGTTACTGATACTGTGTTTCGCGATGTAGGGAGCACTTTTATGCCCTCGTGAATATGGTACCTCCTCAACAAGGCTCTGTCTGTACTTCCCTCACTATTTGCAGTGTCAACCTACAATAACTGGACATCGTCATAAGCCTTCAGTACGTCAGACAATTCTATAAAATAAACAAACTTCCCTTATGATTTCAACAGGATGGAAAGAAGAAAGATAGAGCGATCGAATTCTTCTCTGACGTGTTTGGTCTCCGGTATCTCAAAAACTATGTACGCATTCATCTTTCTAGTGGCTCGTTCCATTCACGCCCTCTATTGAATGTAGATCGGCAACATCACGTTCTTCACAAGGCTCTCTTTGATGGTAGAAACCGATTCAATCAGCGAAGTTTCTATAGGCAGTACAGAAGGTCGGCGCATCATACCAAATATGTTGGTGCGCAAATTGACATTGTGGTTTTAGAAGATGGTTTGCTAGGATGCAGACCAAAACTTCCAGGTGTGAATTGGACGATGACGTGTAACCCATTTAAGAGCAACCAGCAATCCAATGCGGCGCAAGACCTGCACTCTGACGTCGTGTTACCTCTCTTGCGCAGGCGGTGCCAAATACTTTGTGCATGGCGTGACTCGCCACGTCGGTATACTGATGAAAAGCAAAAGGTGGAATGCGAGTCAAACTCCATACAACAGACATTGAGTGCTGGTGTGAGTGTTGCCATCGACAAAAAAAGAGCAGGAGCTGATTCCAATTACAAAAAGTTACTGGAAGGGATAACCACTACCTTTGGCACCGCATCCTATGAACATGAGAACTTGTGAGTACCTTCATTACTTGGCATTGCTACCGGTGGACTGCCGTTTATTGTTTCCTGGCTCCAGAGTGACAGATCAAATAGGCCACAAACATGACAGGTCAGTACCATATCTACTGACATTCAGTAGTTCACGTCCTAAATGTCATATGTAGACAACTTGACATTCCTTCCATGGTACAGGAAATAAATGTGCTCCAAGAGAAAGTCGATGCCACAGAGGACGACGACGAGAAACGATCACTGGAGGAGGACTTGACGGGAAAGGTAAGGGCAGTATCAAGTCGTTACCTTTCTGTGCTCAGGATGATCCGTTTGTTAATAGATCTTATGGCTCTGTTGGTGTGGGATCTGTGCAGAAGCGAACCAAGCGTTACCAAAGGCAAGCCAACCTTCTCGGCTCCATAGAGGGTATTTGATATGGCTCAGGTTGTGGATTTCATCTGGAAGGAAGGAAATATTAGGGCAAGTGATCTCACACTCAAACATCATCGTAGTGACGATTGTCAACAGGGTTTATGGGAGATTTCTGCGATTATGGATTCGGTAGAGTATATAGACTGTGATGACAATCAAACTCACCTGCAGCGGTAAGCGACCTCATATGGCGTCTATTTTTTGAATTGCTGAACACACTGTCTCAGGATCATGCGTGATGCGAGGGCGGGCACTTCGAAACATCGACTGTTGCTTGCCGCTCGCGCTGCCGAACAAGCCAAGTGGTCACAGTCAGGTACGGCCAGAGCCACTCCCATTATCGACGATCTGAGTGCCAGTGCCCAAGCTCCCTCCACATCAGCACCTTAGCAGACACGGGTATTGGCAAGTATGTTTTTTGACCTTCGTCTGGATAAATTCAACTTGTGGATGACAATAGTGATGTTAACCAGAACGATGCAGTCAACATGTATTGGCTGATTCTTCAATGTAACGAGTCTCCTTGTCCGGCCTTGTAATGGTAGATGGAGGCGCAACACCTATCTTTCTGTAATCCGAGATGAGCTCAAGGGGCGACTGCAACCACAAGCCAAGGCCTCAGGAACAGACACGAAAACAAATAGTGCTTCGAAAGAATCTGCGATGACCTCAGTTACTCATCTCAGGACATTGCCCGAGTTCAAGATGCCAGAGGAAGCTCTGGCGCCCGTTGATTTCGTTTGCCAGTCCAATACTAACGCATACTTCACTGTTGCGGTCGAAAAATTCGGGGACCAACCTTGCTGAAGACTAATACAGTTGTACCCTCCCTGTTCTGCCGCACGACTTCATCGTCGACCTGGGCTAGGCGTGGCCGCGTGCTCGAATGTATCATGTACTGGTTGGACAAAATCTTTCTCGACGGGTGCGATTTTCGTTTCTCAAAGCACCTCCCGATAATACAACATTGCGAATAACCCATCTTTTGACTCGTGTTCTCTCTGCAACCGCTCTCGCCCCATTGCCTTACAAGATTTGTACGTCTGCAATCAACACTCTTGGTCTCGAGACGACTCCAAAGGTGCACTACTCCGTTTGAGTTGGGACACTTCATTTCATCTGATGATGATCCGTTGTTCATACCGTTCCATGGAGGGCCGGAAAAAGTCTTGCGTGGTCTGGACCTGTCCACGTGCGGCTCTGCAGTCCATATGTACGCGGCTGCTAGCTGTAGTATCCTTTTCCAATACCATGCAATGGATCCCTGTCACTGCGTCTGTGGAAGGACCGAGTAATCACAGGCGTTCAGGGGCAAATTACCTAGCGAGGTCTTGGATATGCGGTGTGACGTCTGTTGTAGTTGGCGACCATGGAACAGGCGTGGCGCTGCACTATGGTGCACTCTGGCGTACCTTGAGTTATATACGACTCTGAACGGAATCAAAATGATTGAACCGTATGGCTTCTTTAATTAAGATTCTATTCGCGCTCATAAGTTTTGCAATGGGTCCATGGTAGTAGTCAATTTTACGGTCCGCATTTGGAGCTCGGCCAGTCACGATTGTCCACCCCAACTCGCACTCCAACTTCGCATTGACCACCCAAGCACACACGGTGCACAAATGGCTCCTGCACAGACAACAGAACAAAGCTTTCGATCCAACTTGTCCCAATTCCGGTGGGCGAGGGGTGTGACTGACGACTCCCAGCATGCGCAGCAGCAACAACAACAGCAACAACCCTCGGCGTTCTCCCGCTTCTACAACGCCGTCGCAGGCGATTACATACCACTAAGGTCGGGCGAACGGTCGAACGAAGAGGAGGCGTGGTTTGCGTTGTCTAGATGGGACAGGTTGGTGGAATGACTTCCCCTGGAAAGTTGTTAGGGAATGACGTTTTACATCCCAACCTGTCGCTGTCAAACCCGATGCCGTGTTCCATGCGTTGGTTGATATGTATGCTAGGTTATTGGGATTCGGCGCATGCTTGATTGGAGCGGTTGTCTGTTTCTTTTTTGCGTTCATGGGACTGCCATGGCTCCCAGTACGCCCAGCGAAGTTTGCTCTGGCGTTTAGGTGCGGCGCATTCCATGCCGAAATGCGGAACGTGTTCACTTACACCCTATGTGTTCTTTCTTGCCTTCACAGCATGGGAAGTCTGTTGGTCATGATTGGGTGGGTCACCGTTCTTGCAGAATCGACCGATCCGAGATGTTTAACCACCAATAAACAGCTTCTCGATCCTCGTCGGACCAATCAATCACATCAAACACCTGCTCTCTCAAGAGCGACTACCTTTCTCCGCAGTCTACTTCTCTAGCCTAGGGCTTACGCTGTATTTCTCGCTCGGGGTAAGCTCTACACCCGTTACTCGTCGATGTGAACGTTCCATTGCTCACTTACGGCCTTACAGGCACAATCATACTTGGGTTCCCTGATCGCTGGGATAGTCCAGGTATGGTGCCAATCATCTTGTCCTCTGTTCGTGTAGTTTGAACTCCTTTGGATCGTAGGTTGTCGCGCTCGTTGCCTATGTACTTGCATACTTCCCAGGTGGTACCCAAACCCTCCGTTTTGGTGGACAAGTCGCTCTCAGAGGTGCAGGGAGCCTCCTTCCCGTCTAACTTCCCCGAACTCCCTACTGCCCACTATTTCTCACCGCTGTAACTAATTTCACTGATATTTATTCGCGTTTCGCCATCTATAATGCGCCAATATGTTTTGTTCGAGAACTATGCATCGCTGCATTCCCAGAATTAAATACGTTCCATTTCGAAAGGGACAAGGTTCTACTGCAAATTACAGAAGTGCATTTATGTGGAGCGAAGCACTGGTGGGGCTTCTTTTGTTTTAGTGTAACTACCTCGAGCGAACCCGGCGGAACAAAAACATCCATTCAGGCCAGTTGGCTCACCTACTCGAGCACATCATGCAGCCCGATTGTATCCCTCAACCGCCTCGACATGATGTCGATGTAACCCTGGTATGATTGCCACTCGGTGCCAACAGTTTCCGCATCCTTTGAAGCGGTCGTCAATGAGCAAACCATCACCATTTTCTGAAAATTGCTCACCAGATCCAAAGCAGACACCTTCATCAACGGGCCTACAAGCCTCTTACCAGCCTCTGCCTTGAATGATTCCCTGTCAGGTGCAGGAAGAAGACGCATGGACGACTTCAGATTAGGAGGTTGCGGGGCAGTAGGGTGTGCTGGGTCGGTTTCGGCGTAACTCGCGAGATGTCGCCAGAGCAGTAAGAGGAGCATCTCGAGAGCACTCAGTGCTGTCTTTACCTCGTCCTGTAGCTCAGTTTTGAGACGTGCATGTCCTTGACGGATCAATAAGCGTTTTTGAGTCATATCGAGGTCCTGGAGGAAGGCGAGATCGGGGATGTGCACGATCTATAAGCATATATGTCAGCATACGAAGCATAACCGCCAAATATCATTCACCTCTTGGATGTTGTCCACACGGATATGGTCCCTCGAGGACAGTTCCGCTGATAAATCGGCAATCTGCTTCAACGTCGCAGTAAGATCACTGCTGAGGTCGTTCAGGGCCTCAATAGCTTCGCCAACTGTGGGGATCGTAGCCACGAATCTTGATGACCGCTCATCGTGGCGAGGTGCAGACAGAACTGGTGAAAGGACCAAAGTGATCTCCGGCTCTACGGAAAAAAAATCGAACACGCCTCAGAAGCCCATCTTCATTTGTAGTGGTAAGACACATGCCAGTGAAATCGCTCGCCGCACCGAGATACTCGATGACTGCTCCCCGCAACAACAGCAGCTTGTGCCGCACCGTGGCATCGAATCGGCTCTCAGATCGCCCTGGTGCAAGGACACTGGCGTGAAGCACCTCGGTATCTGTCTGAGGCTTCACAAACGCGCTCCAGTTTTCGTTGCCCAGGCATCTTGCAGCCAAGCCCAGGATTGCACCGTGAATGCCGCCGAAGCCTGTGTTCATGGACGCCTATTTTCTTGCCGTTTAGCGGGCGATAAGACACGTCTTATACGACCACTTACTAGCTCCGATTTGGGTACGTAGGGTAGGAGGCTTCCGCTGAGCGTAACCAAAAGATGCACCTCTTCGACATAGGACAATCCGACCTCGTCAGAATCATTCTTGAGCATGATAATGATAGTATCTCGGTGGTTCGACAAGAAGTCCAGAGCCTACACAGATGTAAAGTGATCCGGTTGTCTGAGCAGGAGGAAACCTCGTTCGACTCACCTGATGGCTTGCAGTCGTGTGTTTAATGCCGAGTGAAGCTAGCATGGCCACCACTAGTTGCAAAGCCGGCATGAAAAGTTGATGGTACCGCTGAATCGCAGATGGCAGGAAGGAATCACGGTCTACGGGAAGGAGTAAGACATGTAGCGATCAAAATCGACGAATAAGTATAACACGAACCCATGAATGACTGGTCGGCTTCGGGTCTCGTGTCCAGGAATTCACACTGTGCGAGCGTTGGCAGTATCTGCGCTTCGAGCAGTCGTTCTGCACCCGCTCTGAACAGTGCCATGCGAATGAACAGTGCCATTTTGGCCTCGTATACGTAGAGAGGATTCAGGTCGTCTGAAAAAACCGCCATCAACCGACTATATCAACACGTAAAGAATGCTCGCAATGTAACTCTTACCTGGATCAGGCTTTAGAACATGCTGAAGTTGTGTCTCTGTCTCCTTCAAACCTCGCACAAAGCTCGACAGGTAACCATACCGAACCAGCGTCGTCAACAGTGTCCTCGACTTCTCTGCGCGACAGAGGTGAACGAGCGAGTCCAACAGTATGAACGCGACCGTCTTCCACACTTCCGTACCATCAGTCGCGTCGCGGGATATCGTAGTAACTAATCGCTCCGTCACGTTCTTCATCACCGAAAGCGAGCCGCCCTCCAGATTGGAAATATGCGAAGCTGCTCTACCTCCGGGAGTTGGCGTAGCCGAACGGGCAGACTGACTTTCTGACAGCGACAAGTCTTCCCGCGCGCTCACCACCGATAACGAGAGAGACATGGAGCGCCTGCTGACGACATCCGAAGAGGGTTCCGAACGGGGCGACCGATCGTTACCAGCGACAAGATGGAGGTAATTGACCAAGCATGCGTAGAGATTACCGCGAACGAGCTCCGAACGATCGCTGTCCAAGATACACTCTAGAATGTTACGTAGGAGAGCATATAGTCGTTCCTCAGGCAACGACCCAGCCTTGGGGTCGCCTCCTGCGGACTGGAGCATAATCTGGTAACTGCGATCTTCTCGGAGTTTTGTGATCACCGTCAAGATCGCCTCCGAAAGTAAAATTGACGTCCGTTCTTGTACGTCAGATCGAATGAGAGCGGGAAGAACGTGCAGTAGGTCGAATAGCATGTTTTCGCGTCGATCGTGTGGAAGTCTGTTGAAGCATTTCATGAGTGTCATGTCCAGTAGTCTGCGCCATGATTCGTAGCCGTTGGCGACGGCGTGGGTGATTTCCCGTCGATGGTTTTCAACGGCACAACTTTCAAGAATGTATGTTGTCTCCGAATTCAATTTCTCCGCTAGCGACGTCGTGGCAATCTGCCCTTGCGCGTGAAGCGAGCGAGATGCAGTTGTAAGGAGTGATAAGAGTGCCGATCTGTCGACGATCTCGCAGCCGGTTGCGTCGAGGCGAATACACGAATGAAGGTTGAGCGTAGCAAGAAGCTCAACGTCGACAGGATGAACGGCAAGGCTATCCGACCAATCAAAGCTCAATGACTGTACGAACTCGATGATGCGTAGTTGCGACTGTCCGATATCTCTAAAAGGTTGGATCATTCGGTCCTCCCATTCTGCGTCCATATCGTCGCGCAGGCTCTCCGTTCCGTAAAGGATCTGCAGGATATTAAGGACCCCCTTGAAGTGTCCCCTGTTCGTCAATACATGCAGCTCCAGAGCAGCGAGATCCAAAATTCGTGAACGCAGCCCCGTGAACGCACGGACAGTCGGAACGTTCGTCAGTACACGCGCACCGTCGTTGTACAGCACTTCTATGAGTGGCTCAACGGAAGCCATAGGAACCTTGGATGGTATTGCCGCAAGATGGCGGACGAAGAAGTCCTCGTGAGTCCGTAAGTATCGCATCGTGGGATCCGACGTCCGAGGATGCACGCATAAATTATAGATGATCCGGTAGCACTTCTCGGCTAGCGCTGGGAGTACTGTGAACAATGGTTCGGTAGGCGCCAGTAGCGCACGGTCTCGGTCCCTCCCTCCGCCCCCTGCTGGTGGTACACCAGCGTTTACCAGATCAAGGATTACATGAGAACAAGTGCGGTGTGCACCGAGCGCATGAGAGTCTTGGATCTGATAGCCATCTTCCGAACCACCGAAAAGCAAGAAATGGGCGATGTTAGGATAAGGGCGGTCTGGGAGGGTATTTTGCACGAGCAGTTTGAGGACGGCGCTTCGAATGGCCTGGTCAAGAGACTCCTGTGTCTCTTTGTCGGGGGCACCAGCACCGGTGACCTGCTCTGCATATGCTTCAGCCGTTTCTACGTCGTCCAGGGAATCCGTTTCCAGTAGTTGTCGGAATCCGCTCAGAATGCGTTCTGATTCGTTGCTACGTTCGATGAGATTCAGCATAGTGTGGACCGGCAGGGTGCGCGCGAGCTCTGCGATGATTTTGACCGCAAGGAGTACGAGTTCGGGGTATGCGGGGTACAAAACGTACGTTGCGAGCGCGGGAATATACTGTGACCCATAGGCCAGTGCCTGGTCGAACCGCGTGTAGTAAGAGCGTGGTTGGACGCTCGCTGCTAAAGGCACACCGTCGAGCTCACTAAGGACAGGTAACAGAACATCCAAGAATATGTCCTGAACCTCGAGAACGCGCTGGGCTATACGCAGGACGCGCACGATCGTATTTCGCAAGCCAGGCTCTTCTTCCGTTAGATCCTTCTCGAACCCTTCGACGCCGTCAACGATATACGATAGGATACTTGCCTGCAATGGCGAGTTGGTCAAGAGTCGCGAGATCACGTCATAGCCTGGATGATTGAGAAGCGGTATGACGTTCTCCCGCCGCAACACGCCCTCCTCTCCGAGCCTCACCAGACTTTCCACCTCCCAACTAGCCAGAGCCCGCTCCACGAATTTCAAACAAAGATCGTTCATCTGCCAACGCTCAGAACGGTGCAAGTATTCCCTCCTAGGTATGTTGGCGAAAACATTGTCGATGACGAAACTGATGTATGGGCCAATGCCGGGTACGCGATATGGTTGACCGAGGTTGTCGGGGATCGTATTAAGAGATTCCGCATCGGTAAGAAGAGCTTTCTGTGTGAGACGCTTTGGCGTATGCAACAATGTACTGAGGAGGTTGAGGAATGGAATCGTAGCCGGATACAACTTGTAGACTGCTTCAACCTCGTCCAGCTCCACCTCTACGCCCTTGACTGGGGGGAGCATGACACCCCCAACCCTTCCGGCACTCGTACCTGCACGGACATTGATGACCTCCAACCTCTCCATAAGCGTCCATACTGTTTTGCACAACTCGACACCCGCAGATCCAGCGCCGGGTTCGCAGAAGGACGCCAGCGCATCGAATATAGCGCCTTTCAACTCAAGAGGGATGCCGAGGGGAATAAGAGATACAAGTGTTGGGATGGCACGAAACTGCGCGGTATTTGCGACGGCGAGGCGGACTGAAACCGCGTGGAATGCAACCGTGGATAACAGGCGGAGGAAGGCCTGTGCAAGAAGGACCTCCTTAGGTCCAATTACGATCTGTGGCGCAGGTTGGGACGCGGGTGGTTGCAATGCCGTATGGCTCTGCGAACCGAATGGACCGAACGTTGTAGAAAGAGACTGCTGGGGGGGGTGGTTCGCGCGCGCGGAGGGTGCAGGTGTCGCCCACGACTCGAGGAGAGAGAAAATCATTGTCCAAGATACGACCTGCCCTGCATTGTAGTGCGCCGAACCAGACGCAGCGGGAAGACTACTGCCAGGTATCACTTCCGAGCCACCGCGAGCCAAGAAGTTATATGCGAGCTCGCTGCATTGCTGTCCTTTGGCAAGACCGCTGAGCATGTTGTACAACGCCGTCATCATACTGATGTCCCTAACTTGGGTGGACCAGACGGCCCACTGGAGGAACGAAGGAAGCTTCCCGGAAGATAACTCCGTAATCTCGATGTAGGAGAGTCGCCGTCCATCGGTTTGAGGAGTCGCACCCCAGAATTGCAGAGCACGTTCAGGGGGTAGAGTCGAATACAGGATACCAATGAATGTGTATAACGTCGCAATATCATTACGTGGTGGAGTCTGGCCCTCAGCATCGCCTGTGGAAGTCGCAGTTGACCTAAACATCCGCGTGCGGTCCGTTCGCGCGCTTGCAAGTACATCTTCTTGCCTCTGCTTTATCTTGCGCAGCTCCGAGCTCGCGTACGCAATCAAAGACCTGACAAGCACGTCAAAGACGTTGAGGACGGCGGGTTGGAATTCATCCGCAGGCGGCTCCCGCTGCTGATCCTGTTCTGGAGTAAGCTGAACGAGGTGCGCATACAGGCTGGGGAGGGAACCGTGGGACCTCCTCTGGAGCTGGATGAGGGCGGCGACGAGGTAGGTGAATGCGTCACCTTGAACCGCGTCCCAAATTCGGGATTCGAGCTCTTCAGTCTTGAAACCCTCTTGATTCTCCAAAGACGGGTCTCGGTGACGTGCCTCGGTCATGAACAGCGTCCACTTAAGTGCAACAACAGCTTTTAGGCTCGAGTCTTTCCAACAGAGAGCAGGTCCCAACTTGTTCTTCATATAGTGGATCATAGACTTGTCTACTGCAAGGCTGCGACGAACTCTGCCGCCGTATGTCTGGGGGTCAGCGGGGTCAAAGGCAGTGAGGACGGCGGTGAAGATGTAAAAGGTTATGGAGTCATTCGGATTGGTGGATAGCCAGTCTATCGCCTTCTGAACGTCTGCCGAGGAGAAATACCCAAGACGAGCGATTTGGTAGTAAATTGTGGACAAAAGTCGACGCTCGTATTTCAGAGAGTCGCAACGCGCATTTAGGATGTCGAAGCCAAGTTTGGGCTGAGCGGCTGTACATGCTACGAGTGAAAATCGCAGTCAGCCGCAGATAGTGACGACTTACTTGTACTGGGTGGTACGGTGTTGCTGGTAGCAGACTGCTTAGCGGCGTAGGCTTCGGTGATGGTACTACCCAACGATTCGATTGTGCTGAACAGTCGATTGGCCAGCGTGGCGTCCTTTCCATCAACCTTAACCGCCTGCACCAATTCCTGCCTCAGAAACGCTTCCAACCTGACATACAACCTCGGTGCGTCCGACGACTGTGCTAGCTCGGCAGCTTCGAACAGGAACCGCAGACAGTCGATGAGATTGCGTCGTCTCTTGTGGAATTCGACGACAGTAGCTTCCATCGCACCGACAGAGTCTACGTTGGGGTTCTCCGCCATTATCGAGTGCAGAATGCTAGCGACATATTTCTCAGAACATTTGAGCTGCTGGGCGAGGAATATTGTTTGTTGGGCGAAGTCT
The DNA here is from genome assembly GCA_024663395.1 of Pisolithus tinctorius. Taxonomy (NCBI): domain Eukaryota; kingdom Fungi; phylum Basidiomycota; class Agaricomycetes; order Boletales; family Pisolithaceae; genus Pisolithus; species Pisolithus tinctorius. The sequence continues at coordinate 82,571 of JANFAH010000022.1, read as the reverse complement.
GCATTGACAGCGAGTGATCTGCCATTGAGGGTAACTTTTCCTAGTGATTGAAAAACGCGAGTTACACGTCTACACATGCATGCATGACGAAAAGTGACAGATTAGGCTCACCGCTCTGTAGTTCTCGTTGCTCCTGGGATGAACTTGGGCCTACATTAAAGAGACTTTGTAGCCGAGATTTGTGGAACATAAGCTCGTCAAAGAGCTCTTGTTCGCTGTGCCCGCGCGAGCTGAGTGCCGTCAACAAGACGCTTCTCAGTCCTGACATCGACTCCATTATTGTCGACAACCAAATTATTACAGTAGTGTTGTTGCGTTCGAGCAGGGGGAAAGAGATGGGAAAACACTTCCATACATGGATGTGTCACGGTCACGTGATTTCACTTGCTGAAAGGTTCACCAACTCCTGTCGTGTCTCTTCTTGATGACGCCACTCATGAGGATCTTGAAAAACAAGTGAATAAGGCCGCTGAACCTGACTTCGGCGGCCACCAGTCAGGGACTTCGATGTTGTCACCCTTCTTAAAGCCATCGTGGAGTTTTCGAATTGAATCCCGGATCCCAAGTACAAATCGTTCCGCGCAGTAGCACTAATTAGGGGTCACCCCGAGTCATGTCCTTTGGTAGAGCCGATCCTATCATGATATTCAGAATTTGGGCCAATGATTCCCTCTCCGTGTTCTCCGCCAACCCGCTTCTCAGGCATACTTCAAGCACACAGAGCGGAAGGTCTTCCGGTCGAATTGGAAAACGCGTTGCAGATGGCATTCGTTTCCCTATATCGCGGCACGGCTTTGGATACTTTTTATGAATATCGGGAGGATATTCCCTACGTGGCGCTCTGGCAGGCTGACGGATCAAGATGGTCCATACCTTCGCATTTACGCTACTGGAACCAATCTTCTCCTTTCTCGTCTCAATGCGAGCAACTCCAATCGACGCTTCACAAACATTCACCTGCAAGATGGCCGACAACTTGTGCAATCTCTGATCAAGGATCAAGTGCGGTTCAGCCACACAGCACACCATATGCGGTGGGCGGCCTAGGTGGAGTCGCTTAGCTCGAAGGCTAGGTTGGTTTGAGTCTATACGATGGTATTTGTATGTCTCTTCTCGCTGTGCTCGCCGATTTGAGTCCTGTACCTATCGTACTATGCCTATACACCCCGAAAGGCCATACATAACCCATCAGTCGAGGGTATAGGTCGCTTTTACTCTGTTGTCCTTCGCTACCAGTCTATCCTCGTCCTAAATATTTCCCTGCTGTAGTCCAACCTATCTTTCTTGCAAAGATAGTAATGTCGAGCCGTCTACGCACAAGATATCAGTCTAAGCACAATCTCTTTGCATCAATAATTTAGCAAACATAGAACTAGAACGTATGTCCTTCCCCCGGATAGATTCAACTGATTGACGACGCCGCTGTGAATGATGAGGTCAACACGCACCTAGTGGTTTCCCCCATTACGGGTTTCCTCGTCGAGTCGGGCCTTTTTGTAACGGAAAATGACAATGTTCTACAACATCAGATGAATTCCCAGATCCCCGGACAATGGTACACGCAACCTTTCGTACAGGAACGACCAGGGCGAGCGAGAACGAGCGATTCTTCTTGGGCGATCCAGTCATACAGGTCCATGTTGAATGAAGGTTAGTTCAGCCGGCTCGGCACCCACTCAGCTGAACCATACCCGTCTAGAATAACCCCCGGGGCAGAATCTCGGCGTCCTGAGAATACAAGACGTTACTGCACTCCTATTAAAAGAGTAACGTTAGTAGGTTTTTCGGCATTCGCTCGTGACCCCGCACATGCTAAACTAGACAGGCGTATCATTGGCAAGGCCTTGCTAGTACAATCCCTGGTGCTACGGTGTGTCGCGACTTGCCACCACCGTCATGTCCGAGGCAGGCAGAACAGTCAGCAACAAGTCAGTTTTCTGACTGGTAGCAATTAACCGAACAAGTTCACTGTGGGTATGAGCATGCTTGAACAATTATGAATATATTGGCACTGGACTCCAGGTAAGAAGCTGGGACATGACGTGAAGCTGTCGATGTTCTACGGAGCCGACGCAGTCGATAATGACTGCATGTGCGTAGATGCGCGTGGACAGTACTTGAACGTTGAACCGTATTCCGGCGTACACTTCGATCGGTGACCGAAAACGAACCTGTCGCGCTGCTGTCTTGTAAAAGGCTTATCGATTATCGATTATCCCCACCCCGGAGTATTGGCAGCTGACACGTCTTCTGCTGGATGCCTGCTAACCAGCCTATGCACCTTGCATCTCTCGAGTCTCCAGCCGACGTCCTCAGGTGCGGAAGTACTGGTCAGCTTGCTGACAGGTGGGTGAAGTACAATTTCTGCAACCCCGGGCCATGCATACTGTACAGTGTAACTGGGTACATACAGAAGTGAGGGGTGGCAGTGATCCAACACCAGGTAGCCCCCGATATCGAACGAAAGAATGTACAGCAAGACGATGAGAGAAGAACGACAAGATAAATGTACACGAGGACATGGGATTAATAAACGACGAGGGGTGATACCGTATTGGGATTAAAGATTAAGCCGATGAGGTACCAAGAAGAAGCAAGGGATGGATAGACGAGGTACCGCCCCGTACCAAGCATTAATCGTCGTCGTCGTCATCGTCAATGACATAAGCGAAAGGGGATGTCCTGATGGGCTGGCGGGGGCTATGGAATGGGGAACTGTCCTGGTCTTCATCGGGAGGGATCGGGAGGAGAAGACGGAAAGCGTCCTTTCCGTTGAGATAGAAACGATACAAGCGCTTCTCTCGGATAAACCCAAGAGATTCATAAAGAGCAAGCGCGGCTACGTTGTCATACTCGGTCTCGAGCACTACCTGATGCCGCCAGTGATTGGGTTGCCATGATATTTCAAATTTTGTCCCCGAACGTGCGCACGGTGAGTGGGTTGCGGTATATTAGAGTCGGGATCAGGATGTCATCGAGGTGGAGTGTATAAAAGTCAGTTCAATAATACATACGTAAGTTCCTGGGAGCACTTGCCTCGTCTACGCCGTGCTGTTTCATAACTTCGATAGAGCGTCGTACGAGCGTACTGGCTATCAGGCACCATGAAACACGTCATCATGAGAGTGTTGGTCATTGCAGCGTAGGGACAGGGACGAGAGGAAAGGGTGTCGTGTGGTGAATTATGGGTGACGGAGGTCGGGGAGATAACTCACCTACACCGCGCTTACGCCAGTTCTTGTTCACGCTGAGCATAGCTATATAGCCTCTGTTAGCGACATGCTTGTGCATACTCTGCTTGCACACGATGACGCCTATCGGAACCGAAGAGCCTGCTGGTATCGCCTGGAGGGGTCGAGAACTTGAGTAACTGTGGTGCATGGAGCAGGACACCAAGTATTTACCAGAAATGCAAGTTGCGGCCTACGTTGGAGAAAATCAGTGAACGCAAAAGGAGATACATGGAAGGCAGACGGACCATTGATGGAGAAAGTAACGGTAGGTGTAGATGACGTAGGGTTCACTGAGCTCACTCTGAACCAACGACATAATGTGGGGTAAATCTGATTCGCCTATATACTGTCTGTATACAATTTCAGCCATGATTTCAGGACTTCCAGGTGCTAGGATAGCAGATACAGTGGTGGTTAGAAGACGAGCAGGAGGACATACGCCAGTCCACGTGCGGGTGTCGAACAGCCCTACTTGTGTCCGGGTAAGCCCAAATATTTATTGCCGCTGTTCCCGGAGTCCCGGTCATAATCGGTAGACCATTTTAGTTGGCCCATCCCTAACGCCGATTTCTCAGAAGTCAAGCAGAGTTCTGTCCAAGGAGCACTCGGACAGTTCGACACTAGTCATTTGGCACCGTCCCACCCTCGGATTCCTCTCTCATAGCCCCCTTTATTGGGTTAGCCTTTTGCATTTGCTGTGCGCCACTCCGGTCTACTACCATTCGACCACTGCTGCGGTAGATCATCCAGTGAGCTCGCTCACCATAGATAAACCTGCAGTGAGTGGACCATCAATTCTCAAACACCCCTCGGCGTTGCGCTGAGCTCAATGGTTGCTTGCTTCTGCATGTTCTCATCGTTACCTTGTGTGTCCAGGTACGTGCCCCGCATGTGCCTGGTTCTGAACTATTTGCAGACAGGTTGGCGCCACTTCTGTCACCGCTCAAACGCATGGCTTTATCATTTGTCTCCGCTGAGTACGCTTTCCATTCATGATATGTAATCCTAGAGAGGTCGGCCGAGGGCGACATGAAAGGCCTATTTGGGGTATCGCACGGACCCTTGATCCTTGGGAAGTATAACCGCCCGGTGGGGAGCGTATGCGGGGCAGAGCTGCCTTAATGACCCACCGGTGATTCCACACTCCGAACAGAACCCGAACCCTGCCAGAATTCGGAAGTTTTTGTTCAATTGAAAGGCGTCCAACGTGTCAGCCTATCTTGCCTAACCCTGGCGTGAGGGCACACGGAGCACTCCTGATCCAGGGAGGCGGTGTACCCAGCGAAATGGACCATGCGCTCCACAATTTAGTTCGTGATTGGTGATCTTCCAATGGTATCTGGGACACTTCTATTTTTCCCACTAACAGCGTCAGAGGAACTCCACGTTATCTATACCTCCTCACTAATTCCTATGCGCTTTCGGTGCGAAGCTCACAAGGCCATACCTGGCACGACGTCATTGTCATGCCGGATCTTATAATGAAACGAAGCAGACAGAACATACTTTCCATTCACTCTCCAGCGCTTGTCTTTTTCGTCCAACCTATCTGCAACATCTTGCGGTACGCCAACTACGACATCTGATTTGTTTGTGCGAAGGCTCAGTAGCGGGAACGACCCTGCCAAGGGCCCTGTGAAAAATAACCTGTCTCAAGATATCACCCTTGTATGCATTCGGAAGGCCGTTACCAAGAGCCGTGGCAAAGGGCATCGACACTGGCCACTTCACATCCCCTGTTAACCTGTGACATTTCGCTTATGAGCTCCTCTAGATCGGCACAAAGATAACACACTTGCGATAACTACAGATAAGGCATGCATTAACGAATATAATGGGTGCCACGAACGTGATACGAACTTAAGATCTCCCTATCAACATCAATAGTATAAGGAGCAGCAGGGAACAGCAATCTCATTTGCTCACCTTAATTATCACTAAACTACTTTCAGATAACGAACGCCACAACTCGTTTGCCTTATCTTCCATATACCAATATGGCCAGGGACCCGTCCAAAACTGAGTCTTCTTATACCCACCCTCGAGCTCCGTGCTTAGGGAAAATACGCCCTCTTGCAAGTATCTCTTCCATCGTTCTACCATTTCCTTGAGATGATGAGCTGATTCGGTCGTCATCGTGGTGGCATTGAAGAAAGTGGACGACGATAGTGACTCTACAGTCTTATAGAAGTCGGCCGGGGTGACATCGGAAACGAACCAGGGGAAGAGCTTCGGGCTGAGACCGTGACTATATTATAATGAAGTCCATAATTTGCACTTACTGGAAGACGACTTTGGAGAAATAGGGTGTGTGAGTGACGAGGAAATCGGCAAACACGAGGTCAGTGAAAAGCTTCCAGATGGTCAAGACTCGATGGAGCGGAAATGTGTCTCTTTCCCACCTCGAACCCGGCTGTGATTGAGTGAGTCAAATACGATCGCAAACGTGCTGGTTGTTTACCGTTATCGAGAACAAAATCACATCGTGTGACAGGTCCTACTTGATGCTCCAAGCTCCTAATGTGTTCCCACAGGTTCTCTTGGTCGTCCTTGAGAATGAATTCCTTCCGGGCTTGTTGAGCATCCCTCCCAACATTCTGAAATTGCTCGATATCGGAAGGCGCGAGGTGTATTAAGAAAGATAGGTCCTAGTTCCTCGAAAGTTAACTTTCCGGCTTTGTTGCTCAGCCGCGTTCTTCTCACCGTGGCATTTCCCCTAAACACCGAAGTAACCACGACAGCGTATCTGACATGTGAAAGCAATCCCGCACCAAAGACACATCTGTACCATTTCCTTGAGGAGAACCGAGAGCTTATCAGGGTCATTTATAAGTCTGTCTTTCTCGCTTTCTAACTCGTGCATTATCGTTGCTATATCTTTAGATATGTGATCAACACGGTTACACTGAAGGGCCGTACACTCGTTGATACTCACAATACACGGCGGTTGCGCTATTTCGGAATGCTTCTTCCTTCTTTTTGCGGAATGGATCGAATTCCGTCCAGCGAGTGGTCTGCTTAAAGAAAGAACGAATCAGGCGGTATCTAAAGCATATTGGTAAGTGGACCAGATCAAATATACGGAGGGCACATACAGATAGCTCCTGTGAATCGCCGGGTAGGGTGAGCAACAACCCGCTAGGTTTTGCACACAGATCTTACTCCGCAAAAAGCCATGGGACAACGAACCACGTATTCTTCCCAATCTGAGCGAGCTTTGCTAGCTCTAAGTTGTACTCGTCGACGTAAAACTCCCCATCCTCTGGGATCTTTCTGTAAGTCCATGGTATCAGTGCTTATCAAACCACATATCGATTCCCAAAACCCACTCCAGCTCCTGATCGCTTTCCATGCGACACTTGAGTCGGATAGCCTTCGAGATGATCTCTTTCCCCTCATTGATCTTCAGCTGAGTAGCATGATCGTTCCACCCGTCGTTGGTGTGAGCTTCATCAGGTCCCACTGTAACAGTACAATCGATCAATTCGCGGATATGGTCGACCAGATTGGTGATGATCGCCGGCCAGTATGTGAGTAGTGTCCCGTAGCTTCCGAGTCTTTGCTATGAAGCGCGTCGGTCGTAGATTGAAGACGAACGAAACTTACGCGAAACTAAGGGTAGCGTATTAAGTAGGGTATACGGGAGTTCCAAGGTATTGTCTTGCAAATGTCTGTGCTTACCTGTCTTTGTCTTGTAGGTCGTGGGGAGGATAAGGTGCCTCAAACATGTTAGAATTGTAATGTGGAATGTGGGTAACTATTATGGCCTACTGAATACCAACTTGTAGGAAGATCGTAGGACAGACAGCACAAATGCGTACTGACAACACATCTTTGAAGTCTAGAGCCAATCAAAAAGTACTTGGTGATTACATAAGCATTGTGTTTGCACTTTGCACTGTAAACCGCCTACGCACGGGCTCTATGATACAACACTAGTACTGGTGGTCGCAATCTCCGCTCCGGATTCCCGAATAGTGCTTCAAGATGGCGAGGCACCCATGCAGCGAACTATACAAGGGTTTGTCTCAACGGATAACAGCCGCATCAACCTTTCTTGGGAAGTTCGATGCATATGACCAACTAACCTCGTCGAGGCCATTTTGCTATAGCTACTGCTACATCTGCACCTCTGGAACTCATCAGGCGTTAACAGTAGTTATTTTCCGCATGGGTGTTTCTGAACTTGTTGAGACTGAATCTTTTTTGGCTGCTTCGGGCCCTCCAGGCGTTCGTGTTTCGTAATTACATTGCATCTCAGCGATATATCAAGAACCGGGCGCAAGGTTCGAGTCAGGAGGTCCCCAGCACTGCGTTTACAATCTCGATGATCGTGCCATGTTGGTGGAACTTCTATCTCCCCCGGACGGATGTCGGATCAGCCAGTCTTGTTGTTTCAATTTTACAAACACAGGTAGCAGCTTCCCTGCTGTCCAGCTCATTGTGATGTGGAACACAAAGTCGCCATGGAAAGCGTTCTTTGACCAGTAGGGAAGAAGATAAACACGTAATCCTGTGGTTTCAAGGATACTACATCCTTACTCCCCCGCCGCCGATCTCTCAGATCTCAGACTAGTCTTCTCAATGGAAGGACTACTAACTTTTTTCGGATTGCTGTTATGGGCTGCGCGGACCAGCTACATACGGTAATTATCAAGTACGTGAGGTTGGGTGTCAGTGATGCGTGTATGCATTCCGATGCACCATCTCACATGTCGTCAGCAACGGATTCAGAGACTACCATCAATGTGTTCGTGAACGCCGTACGTATGAGTTTCGACTATGTCGCTACGATCACTGCTTTCTCTGCCTGCCTATCTACCCTTTTTGTAGTCCTTCCATTATCCACCAACGAGTCTCGTCGCCGCCTGGCATTCCGACTGAGTGTGTTTGCCATCCGTCTCGCCCTAACGAACCCGTTCGATCCGGTGTCAACAAGTGCCTTTACTGCTGCAGTCGCCTTCCTTTACTTCCCACCCTCACTGTATGACTCGATATTGTTGACTCGCCTCTTCGTTCTCTACCCTCCTGCCAGCACGCTTCCGGTCTCTCTACTAAGACATTCCCATTCTGTGTCAAATACGCTCGGGTGGTAGTTATCGTGGGTTCATTTGTCGAAACATATTTGGGTCCATTGGACATTGATTCTGAGTGCAGATTCTTCTCGTCAATGACTTTATTATGGTTGGTACGACCACCGAGACCCTCGTCAAGGATGATGTCAACATCTGGTTTCGTAACCCCAACGTGATCGCTGAATGGACGCTGCAAATAGCAGGCAACTTGTGAGTTGACAAATGTCGAAGTATTCCATCAAACGGTTTGACTGTCTCCGTTTCCAAAGGTATTCTGTCAGCCTCTTCCTTTGTAACCTCCACGTCCGCGCGAGACCATTGAAGAGCTGTAAGATTCTTCTCACCACGTGTTGTACTACTCATATTTATCGTGGCTGATCGTTCCTCCAATATCGGCGGTGGGATGTTAGTCTTGATCAACAGCTATGTCACCGTGATAAGTGTATTGCGCGCAACGCCCTGGTTCTCGAGACCGGAGTGGGCTCAACCTTGCAACGAGCCATCATCCGACGAAATGCTACGGCGTAGGCTGGAAATGTGAAGGGCTCTTGTCAACGGCGGGGTGGGGAGGAGCAGGGTTGTGGTACCGGGGACAAGGATTGTCACAGTTGACCCGGCAAGTTTAGACGGTGACGCGCTAACGAATTTCAAGCAACTCGCCATGTCGACGACAAAGGACGTGGATTTTATAGTGTGATTCCCGATCCCTCCGAATTCAAAGCCATACGATTATTTTCTTCACTTATGGCTTGCTTCGGGAGCACCAACATGTTGATGCTACCTTGTGTCCGGCATGGAGCATCGGTTGACCATCGGTGAATAGATTGACCCAGTGGAGTTCATTGAAGGGGCTAAGAAGCCGCTGCTATGATTATGCTTGTCAGCTTACAGGGCAAGAACGACCTTGAAAACCAAGGCACAGAACAAAGATTCCCTCCCGTGCACGGAACGTACACATACATTCAACGTCACGACGGGTACATTGCTCATCGGTACCGGAGCGTCGTCAACCATCATCACAAGACGTGGGGATGGGACCAGTAAATTACACGAAGATATGCTTGTTCTCATTCTCCAGGGTGGTAGGCTGCTTGGGATCCGCCTCGGTGTCTAAGACTGTGTTACTGTGTGTAACAGACCTCCCTATTAATATAATTGAACTCCCACTCTTCCCGCCAGCGACATCATCTCTTCCCGAGTTTGGTCTGCGGGAGTTGAGCATGTACTCAGGTAATGCTTCACTGCCTGCGCGGACTCGCTCCGATCCTGAGAACCACAATGTCGCGCACAATACCCCCATGACGGTTATATAGTTGTTGATCAAGAGCACCGTTGCACCGGTAGTGGGGGACCGATCAATCATTACGAAGATGATTTGTGCAACGTTAAAGATGAGAGGGAAGATAAAATTGGCAACAGAGATATAGAAGATTTGGCGGATGCGCTCCGCAATGCTGCGTGCTGCATATCAGGAAATGTATGAGTTATTCCTTCGCCAGAGGGAAACGCGGAGGTACTCTCACCTCTTTTTATCGGTGATGTGCGGATGTGGAGATTATAAAGGAAAAGGCTGACGGAGTACCTTCCGAAGAAAATATGTCCGATGGATCACGTAGAGGGATGCCAACTTACAAGTTGTCGGCAATTTGCATTGTCCATTCAGCAATCAGGTAGTGGTTACGGAACCAGACGGTGGACTGATCCTGGATGAGAGCTTCGGTGGTCATCCCGGACCCAAAGTAGTCGTGAGTGGCAACTGTCTGCGCAAAGCGTCAACCAGGAATGAAACAAACGTTGACGAAAAAACCGACGATAACGACTACCCGAGTGCATTTGACACAGAAGGGGAATGCAAATATCTTCAATAGAGTGATCGGAGGTGTGGTGGAGAAGGGATAGATTGCAAAGAGGCGAGTTAACAATATCGAATCATACAGCAATGGTGGGAAGACGGTGAAGACGACTGCGGCAAGATAAACGCTTGTCGACACCGGATTGAACGGGTGGAATATCGCTTGCCCATTAATCAAGCCAGTCAAAATACCCGTGACCGAGACGACACAGATGGCGAGTACATTCAGTCGGAATGCCAGGCAGCGCCGAGATTCCTTGGTGGATAGTGCGACAAGGACTACGAAGAGAGTAAACAGACAAGCAGAAAAAGCGGCGGATACGACGATATAGTCACAACTTGGATGTATGGCATTCACGAACGCACTAATGGCAGCCTCTGAATCCGTTGCTGAGGACATGTGAGGTGGTGGATACAGGTGTGGACATAAGCCACTAATATAATCTACCGTGCTGTACTGGATGATTGAAGACCCTGTTCGGTTTACAGAGTGCGCAGCCTAAACAGAGTTAGTACTTCTTCCATTGAGAAGACTAGTCTGAATCCCCTGCGACCCGTAACTACGGAGATATTAGCGATATCATATGATTTGCAGTGGGACTTCCTGCCTTAAAGACTGCTTTCCGTACTGATAAAAAAAAGGGTGCTAGTGTGGTTACTTGAAAAATGAGTAGCAAAACTCACCGAGTCCGCCTCACGTTATTTTGTGCATCAAACTGGCATACGCGTGGGGAAGATAGAAATTCCACCGGCATAACATAATAGAGTTGCTGTATCAAGTGCATGATGCAATGTCAGAGACCTCCTGACTCGAACCTTGTATCCAGTTCTTGATGTTGGTGCGAAGGGATGCTGAGTGTCTGAAGCTGTAGGAAACAATGTAGCCTCAAAGGTAAGGAAGAGCTGGATGGAAACCACGGCTTTGGGGCAAGTGTGCGTACAACAATACTTTGGAGGATTGGATGAGACACAGTCCACCAGAAGCAGCTTTACAGTACACTTGCTCATAATGCATAACTGTTTCTTTCTGTCATTGAATTTTTTTACAGTACCAGATATCAGTTTCTGCTGGTCCGACGTTCTGCATTATGAACAAGTGCACGGTATATGGAAAGCAAGCTGCCCATCATGACTAGAATCACAGATATTATGCCTGATCGCTTGCGGTACGATACTTGAGTTGGATATTCCAAGAGCAACAGGGAGGCAAAGGCATACTCTCGGAGTCTACTAGTACTTAAGAAGAGCCAGCCAATGTATAGATTACATAAGCCGTGTGCGGCCAAGCCGATCAATCGCTAATCACAAGACAAAACCTCAAGTACTAGTGGTTGCGGTCATTATTGTTCCGGATTTCCAACTACTGCCTCGAGATGGCGAAGCACGCAGGAGGTGAACTATTCACCGTGATAACAAGGCGCGTCAGCCTTTCATGCTAACCTCATTGAGACCGTTTTGCCACAGTTACACTGATGGAATTCACCCGGCGTTAAATCTTCCATATAGGTATTTCTTACCTTGCTTTGAATAATTTTTTTCAGCTTCGAACTCTCACAGGCCTTCGTGTTTCGTAATTAGGGTACCTCAACAATATATCAAGAACCGGGCGTAAGGTTCGAGTCAGGAGGTCCCTCATCACTGTGTTTATAATCCCGATGACCGTGCTGTGTTGGCGGAATTTCTATCTCCCTCGCATAGATACCGGACCAACCAATCTTTGTTCAATTTTACAAGCACAGCAGTAGCAGCTTCCTTGCCACCCACCCCATCCCATCACGACGTGGAACAAAAAGGTTCCCATGGAAAGTACTCTTTTGCCAGTAGGGAAAAGATCAATACGTAATCCTGTGGTTTCAAGGATACTATGTACTTACTCCCCCGTTACCACTAATCTCTCAGATCTCAAGGAGGTCAGACAGTTCTAGTCTTCTTGATGGAGGGAAAACTAACTTTTTTTGGACTGCTGTCATTGGTTGCGTGGACCAGTTACATAGGGCAATTATCGAGTACATGAGGCAGCCTATTAGTGGTACGTGTATGCACTCAGATGCACCGTCTCGCATGTCCTCAGCAACGATGAGAATTGTCACACCCGACCCGGCAAGTTTAGACGCGCCAACGAATTTCAAGCAAACTCGCTACACCAACGACAAAGGATATGCATTTTACAGTGTGATTCTCAATCCCTCCAAAATCAAAGCCATACGATTATTGTCTTCTCTCTCTCTTCACTCACAACGCATACTAGTTTATAGGTTACAGGCGGCTCCCATACCCATTGCATTCTCTGCTATGTAATGTATAATAGGTTTTTTTTGTTTTGTTTCGTACATACCACTGAACCCCTGAAGTCAACGAACATGATCATCATGAAGAGCGTTGGTGTGAGACAGTCCGGGAGCACCAACATCAGTGCTAACTGCTGCTTTGTGTCCGGCACGGAGGATCGGTCGAGTGCTGGATGAAAGATTAGCCCAAAGGAGCTCGTTGAAAAACAAAGACATAACTGCCACGAATACGCCTGTCAGCCTTCAAGCTTCAGGGCAAGAATGACCTTGATAATCGAGGTACAGAGCAGAGTTGCCCTCCCGTGTGTGGTACAGGCAACTTCATACATACACCTACAGCAATGTCACGTACATACATGGCTCATCGACATAGGAGCATCGCCAACCAATTTTGAGAAGGATCACTACGCTGTTAACGGGACCAGTGAGTTACACCAAGATATACTCGCTCTCTTTCTCCGGAGTGGTAAGTTGCTTGGGGTCCATCCCAATGTCCAGGCCTGTAGTATCACGCGTAACAGAGCCCTCCTCGTTAATACAATTGAGCTCCCACTCTTCGCGCACCACACGACCCCTTCCAAAGTTTGGTTTGGGCGAGTTGAGCATGTGATCAGATAACGGTTCATTGTGAGTCCGAACCCGTTCCGATCCTGAGAACCACAGGGTTGCGCACAATACCCCCATGACAGTCACATAGTTGTTGATCAAGAGCACCGTTGCACCAGCAGTGGGGGACCGATCAGTCGCTACGAGGATGATTTGTGCAATGTTGAACATAAGAGGGAAGACAAAATTGGCAACAGAGATGTAGAAGATTTGGCGGATGCGCTCCGCAATGCCGCGCGCTCCATACACGGGTTATTCATTCGCCATAGAAAAGTAAGGCAGTGGGTGGCACCCCGACTAGGACCCCGAAATCCTAGCAGTACCAGCGGGAAAAGCAGAGCCCGTCGCAAGCAAAAGCGACGTATAGCAGCGTCTATTAGACCCCAGCCACAAGACTTAAGCATACACCTGCTCCACCTCGAAAACACCACCCAGTGAGTCCTCACTACACCCGCTGACCTATGACCTCGACAGGACGCATGTCCTCGAGGTCGAGCTCCCACGCCACATCAGGACCCCCGCCAGTACCTCGAGTGCCAGGCTCCACACAGCCCAGCAAGAACACGAGAAGCAGTGGATTCGCCCTCGAGGACATCATCGACGACCCAGATGCAGAAGTCAAGGACGCAGAAACAGCTAAGTACTACCTGGACCAGTTCTACACCATCCAGGGCGAGCCAGCGACACCTGAACACATCTCCCACGCCCTCTTTTGTATATCGCAGGCCAAAGGGGTATCTAACACCCTACGTTCGGCCATACGAGCCACCGCATACCTAGTCAGGGAACTAGCGACATCAGCCATAGCCGACTCAGTCGCCAAGGAAGTATCCAGCAAGATAGAATCCTCGGTCGTAGTGGCAATCACCCCGCAGGTAGCAAAGATCTGGTCGGCAGCCGACAACCTGGAGAAAACAGGCAAGAATCTTGAAACACTGGGTGAGGACCTCGCCAAGAAGTTCGACACAGTCAACAACGCCCCCGACAACACGAACCTCAGGCATCTAGAAGATCAAGTGCAAGACCTGGCCATCAACATGGACACGCTGAGAACAACGATAGAAGAAATAAAAGACCACATCAAGACCCAATCTCCCCCTGCCCCTCGCCACTCACCATACAGGGACGCCCTCATAGCGACAACAGTCAACCCGAACCATATCCCGCTCGGAAAACGCTTTACGTCGGAACACGCTAAGGCTCACTCCGCCATTAAAGAAAGGCAGTTACTGATAGACCCCGACAGCGATCACCCCGTACTCAACAGCGCCGCCACGAGGGAAAACATTATCGACGCAGTCAAACAAGCACTAGACGCGACAGACCGAGTCGACGGACCGGAAATCCAGCTGAAATCTATCACCCGCCTACGCAACAACGGTATTCTCCTCGAGCTCAACAGCCAAGAAGCCGTGAAATGGATAAAAGAGACCGAAATCAAAGAGACGTTCCTGGCAAACCTGGGCGGCACGGTCAGGATCAAAGACAGACACTACAACCTGGTAATCCCGTTCCTACCCGTATCCACTGATATAGAAAACCCAGACACCCTTCGAAACATGGAAAACGAAAACAACATCCCGCCCGGTTCGATTACCCAGATCAAATGGATCAAAGACCCATCCAAACGCGCCCCCAACCAACAAGTAGCCCACGCCCTAGCATCTCTCGCTTCCCCGGAAGCAGCTAACCAACTTCTGAGACACGGTCTATACTGGGGTCTAGACAGATTACGACCACACAAAGACAAGAAGGAACCGGTACGATGCTTGAAATGCCAGCTCATAGGACACCTCGCGAGAGACTGCGCCCAAGCGACGGACACCTGCGGTACCTGCGCCCAACCCCATCGAACTCCAGAATGCAACTCTACCACCCGTCACTGCGTAAACTGCAAGGACGACACGCACGCCAGCACGGACAGAACCTGTCCGGAGTTCATCAGAAAACGTAACGCCATGGACGATCGTACACCCGAAAACAGAATGCCCTACTTCCCCACAGCAGAAGAATGGACTCAAGTCGAGCTACCCCCGCGCCCGTCAGACCCCATAGTACCCACCATCCCTCCAACGACCCAACCAGCAACTCGAAATCAGCTAAGACAAATGACGCTAGGAGAAGCAATAAACTTCCAAACCATTGCACCAAGACGCGGCCAACATAACAGAATCCGTGGAGGGAGAGGAGGTCCAACACCACGCCCTTACACCACACACGACATCTCCCCCACCACTACCCTGACAACAATCACAGCGAACACCCCGCCAGCAGACCCATCCCCCCCCCATCAGTCCCCTAATGAGGCCTGAAAACCCCTCCCGAGACAACACGCTACCCAAACTACGCATCTGGCAACAAAACCTAAACACCTCTCACATCGCACTTCACTCGCTAATAAACAGCAAAATCGCCGAAGACTGGGACATACTCGCGCTACAAGAACCCCCAATAGATCAACTCGGCAACACAAGAGCCAACACCCGGTGGAGGGTAGTATACCCAACCACAAAACTGGCGCAAGGAGCCAAGCCAAGAGCGGTAACTTTCATCAACTCGAGAATTAGTACTAACTCATGGGAACAGGTCCCATTCCCATCAGCGGACGTGGTAGTAACACGCGTCAGGACCGCAAAGGGAACATACACACTGTTCAACATCTACAACGATTGCAAGCACGACCGAACAATAGGGGAACTAAACGTCTTCCTAGCCGCGAACATCAGAAACATACGTCCAACGGAAAGGGACCAAATGATATGGTTAGGAGACTTTAACAGACACCACCCCCTGTGGGACGAAGAACGAAACCACCATCTTTTCACCCCAACAGCCCTCGCCTCAGCACAAAAACTCCTAGAATTAGTAGCGGACTACGGACTAGTACAAGTTCTACCCAAAGGAACACCCACGCTTCAGTCCTCCTCCACGGGAAACTGGACAAGACCGGACAACGTGTTCTGCACAGAAGCAGCGTTAGAAGACGTGGTGGAATGCGACGCCAGCCCAGAAAACCGTGGTCCCAATACTGACCACGTCCCGATTCTAACCAGTCTAGAAACAGCCCTCACACCATCCACGTCCCCCCCGTCCTTCAACTACCGTGAAGTGGATTGGAAGAAGTTCAACAGCACCCTACAAACGGAGCTCAGGGCAATCGGGCCACCAACGACGATCGCCAACGAACAAGACTTCCAAAACAAAGCACGAGGGGTCGAAATGGCCCTACGTAGAACGCTGGAGAAGGAAGTCCCCAAAACGAAACCCCACCCACACAACAAACGCTGGTGGACAAAAGAACTCACAACACTCCGCAACGAATTAAAAACGCTAAGTAAAGCTTCCTTCACGTTCCGGGCAATCCGTGATCACCCGTGCCACAGTCTACGCAAAAGCAAAGCGAAGATCTACGAGAAGGCCATACAAGACGCCAAAAAGACCCACTGGCGGGACTGGCTCGAAGAAGCGAACAACGAAGATCTGTGGATAGCAAACGGCTACATCTCCAGGCCCTACGGAGACGGCAGCAAGACTAGGATACCAACGCTCAAAGGAACGAACGATGAAGGCGAGGAAACCGTGCTTAGCTCAAACGAAGACAAAAGCAAAGCCTTCGCGCGGGCGCTCTTCCCTCCCCCCCCGCCCCGGTCGTCAGTACCCCATGCCTACGACTACCCGGACCCAGCAGCACGCTGGTCCCAAATCACGAAAGACCAACTTATGCGCACGATCAAAGGCCTCAGTCCTTACAAGGCCCCGGGACCCGACGGAGTAGCCAACATCGTCTTCCAAAGATCCCCCATTCTCTCCGACTATCTCCTGCCCCTCTTCAACGCAGTCTTCACGCTCAAAACCTACTACGACCCATGGAGAGAGTCAATAACGGTTATACTCCGAAAGCCAGGTAAACCGGACTACACGACCCCTAAAGCCTACCGCCCAATAGCGCTACTCAACACCACGGCGAAGCTACTCTCGGCAGTAGTGGCCGACCGCACATCATACATACTGGAAAAACACCAACTACTCCCAGCAGCGCACTTCGGAGGAAGGCCAGGACGATCGACAGAAGACTCCCTATTATTGCTCGAAACCACCATCCGACACGCTTGGAGGCAAAAACAAGTGGTATCGGCTCTGTTCTTGGACATTGAAGGAGCGTTCCCAAACGCGGTCACAGACCGACTTCTACACAACATGAAGAAACGAAGGCTCCCGCCGGAAATAGTACACTACACGGAACGCCTGCTATCAAACAGGAAAACCAAGATACGATTCGATGACTACGAATCCGACTGGTTCCCCATCCGAAACGGAATAGGGCAAGGCGACCCTCTATCAATGATACTCTACGTCATATACAGCTCGGATTTGGCTGATACAGCGAAAGGTAAAAAAGAGCTAACACTAGCATTTGTAGACGACACGGCTTTCATAGCCATAGGAAAAACCTTCGCAGACACCCATGCCACGCTAGTCGATATGATGGAGAGAGAAGGAGGTGGATACGACTGGTCCAACAAACACAACTCACGCTTCGAAACAAGCAAATTCGCCCTAATGGACTTCACACTTAGCAGGACAAAAAACAGGCCACCGCTCACGCTAAGAGACTCTACCATAACACCGACCGCTAACCATAAGTTTCTAGGAGTAATACTTGATCAGGAACTAAGGTGGAAAACTCATGCCGCCCAGGCAATAGCGAAGGGGATGAAGCAAGCCCTCCTCCTGAGAAGATTATCCGCGACGTCATGGGGTATCCCCTTGAAACTGATGCGACAACTGTACCAATCGGTGGTGGTCCCAAAGGTGATGTACGCAGCGTCGGTGTGGCTCCAGCCAACCTACACCGGGGACCACTCGTCCAAGACAAGAGGCTCAAAAGGCGTCGCAAAACGCATCCTAACGATCCAGAGAACAGCGGCCCTGGCAGCGACCGGGGCTCTAAAAACCACCCCCACTGACGCACTTCTAGCACACGCAGACATCCTGCCGGCACCCCTCCTCATACAGCACACGCTTTACAGAGCCACACTACGTCTATCATCGTTACCAGAAACACACCCATTGCACTCACATGTCAACAGGATAGCCAGAACAAATGTCAAAAGGCACCGAGCAGCCCTCCACCGACTAATCCACGACCTGAACGTCTCCCCGAAAGAAATCGAAACTATCAACCCTTGCCCAATACCGCCCAGCGCCCTTCCCTCGCATACAACCGTAATAGCCACAAGTAAAAAGGAAGCAATCGAGGACCTCAGGAAAGTCACAGATCGCACGCTCGTATTCACTGACGGCTCCTGCACAGGAGGTCAAGTGGGAGCAGCCGCAGTCATGTATGTAGATCATCAACACGTTGCCACACTCCGTTACCACCTGGGCCACGAATCGAAACACACCGTCTTCGAAGCGGAAGCAGCAGCAATGCTGCTGGCGGCACAACTTTTAAGAACAAGAAACGAAACCACATACCCGGTCACCATACTCGTCGACAACCAAGCAGTAATAAGATCGAGTGAGCGCCCGTCTGCTAAACCAGGTCACCATCTACTCTTGCATTTCAGATCCTCCATACGCAAAACTCTCAACAGGCAAGAACTAACAAGGAAAGACGTTACGATACGCTGGATAGCGGGACATATGGAAGTGGAAGGGAACGAGCGCGCAGACAGAGAGGCAAAAACAGCCGCGACAAGACCCGACTCCTCCAGCCCACTAAAGGACCTACCCCCCCCGTTAAGAAACCAACTACCTCAGAGCGTCTCCGCTCTCAAACAACTCCATACCGCAAGACTAAAAACCCTCTGGACGAGGGAATGGAAAAGCTCCCCCCGCTACCACCGCATAACCGCCATAGACCCCCAACTGCCCAGCAGCTCGTTCACAAAACTAGCTGCCTTGCTACCAAAGAAACAGACCGGAACATACATACAACTCCGTACAGGCCACATCCCGCTAAACAGCTACCTCCACCGTTTCAAGCGAAGCGACTCACCAAACTGCCTGCAGTGCGGTGAAGACAGACCAGAAAACGTACACCACTACATCTTCCAGTGTCCAAGATATGACAGAGAGCGTCACATACTCCGCAACGCGCTAGGAAGGGATGCCAACTCGATGGCATTCCTCCTCTCGAACAAGGTGGCCCAAACCCACTTGTTCAAGTACATATCGGCCACAAAACGTTTACAGCATACACACGGTGAGACCCCCAGGCAGAACGCGAACGCACGATAACGCACATCACAGGATATCACGACGAATCGGAGCCGAAGACCGCCAAAAAAAAAAAAAAAAAAAAAGAAGGCGCACCGTAAGGAAGCGCTCCCACAGAGCCCTAGCGCTCCATTCGCGCTACGGAAAGTAGTCCACGAACGCATGCACCGCATACCCAAACCACTCGCTCATACATCCCATTGCTCCCCCACCGCGACACACGTCATCCGGTAGAACGCTGAACAACGCGCCTATGTCCCCCAGACCACTCACCCCCGTCCCAAAGTACCGACCTAACGCACCAGATATTCACTCACACACAACGGGACATGGAAAAGCACGTTTATTTCGTTATCAGCTAGCCTAACGGCAGCCGGGCCAGTGTAAATAGAAAAGCGAGCTAGCAGAAGTTATAAGCCGTCCCCACTTCAAGGCGGTGTGACTAAAACGGCCGGCGGGAACGGCGGACTGGTGGGGAGCCGAAGGCTTTGCCACCAGGGCATTCACACGCTTGTGGGGTTCAGGCGGGCCACAGGGGGCCCTAGTTAGGTCGCTTTACGATAGAATAGTGCAACATAGGGCAAACCAGCCCTCACGCACTTTAAATGAGAAAAAAAAAAAAAAAAAAAAAAAAAAAAAAAAAAAAAGTAAGGCAGTGTGCTCACCTCTTTTTATTGGTGATGTGCGGATGTAGAGGTTGTAAAGGAAAAGGCTGACGGAGTACCTTCCAAAGGAAAGATGTCGATGGATCATGTAGAGGGATGCCAACTTACAGGTTATCGGCGATTTGCATCGTCCACTCAGCAGTTAAGTAAGGGCTACGAAACCAGAAGGAAGACTGATCCTGGATAAGAGCCTCGGTCGTCAACCCAGTCCCAACGTAGGAATGAACACCGAGTGTCTGTGTAAAGCATTACCCAGGAATGAGACTAAGAATCGATGGAAAAACCCACGATAACAATCACCCGAGCACATTTGATGCAGAAGGGGAATGCAAATATCTTCAATAGAGTGGTCGGAGGTGTGCTGGAGAGGGGATAGAGTGCAAAGAGCCGAGTTAACAATATCGAATCGTACAGCAGTGGTGGGAAGATGATGAAGACAATCACAGCAAGAAAAACACTTGTCGACAGCGGATTGAACGGGTCGACTATGACCTTCCCATTGGATATGCCAGACAATATGCCTGTGACTAAGGCAATGCAGATGGCAAGCACATTCAGCCGGAATGCCAGGCGGCGCCGAGATTCCTTGGTGGATAGTGCGAAAAGGATTACGAAGAGGGTAAACAGACAGGCAGAGAAAGCGGTGGTTACGATGATATAGTCGAAACTGGGATGTATGGAGCTCACGAAGGCATCGATGGTAGCCTCCGAGTCTGCCGCTGAGGACATGAGAGGCGTGGCCAAATCGGAATGCATGCATGCATCACTAGATATACTTATACTGGATGATGACCCATTTGGTTTGCACACGACGCAGAGTCAAATCGGAGTTATTCCTCCTTTCGTCGAGAAGACCAGTCCGAATCCCTTGAGAGATCTGTGATAGTGCCACTCAGTGAAACCATGCGATTTGCAGTTGGATTTCTATTTCTCTCCTAGAGGCGTACCGGTACCCTTTGTGCCCCACTCCGTTGGCCAGTGGTTGCTTGTAAAATAAGAGTGGTAAAATCACCGGGTAAGGTGGGCAGCATACACGTGCTGTCATCTCGGGGACCTCCTAATTCGAACCTTGGGTTGCGCCGAGTTCTTGATAATAATGGAACGTTACGTTGAGGTGCTGGCTGTGCTTGGACTGTGTACGAAACGATCTAGCCTCAAAAGGCAAGGTCCAGAGTTGAATAGAAGTATAGTTTTCCCGACGGGACAAAATAGAAAAGAACTTTTGCAAATGGACTTTAGCAGTGTAGGCTGTAGCACTATGCCTTATGAAACTCGAGGGCTCAAGAGAAGATCGTCGAGTGGGATGGAGACAACCGTGTACGGATAGGGACTACGTAGTAACAGTAAGTACATGATACAGGTGAGAATGAGGTGGGGGGCGAAGGATCGCCAACCCGGAGCGATGCTGCAGCAGGGTGGCAACGCGAGTCGTTGGCGCCGGACGGGTCGACTTGCCACGCGTGGGGAGGGAGTCATGGACATGTTGCGTTCGACGGGGTAAAGGGGAACCGGAGTGTGTGGGACTTGCCTTCTAAGAGAGGGGGTAGGATCAGCCGCGGATCTGCTGGCTGGCGTGAGTGCGAGGTGGTAAACACCAACACCAGAACCCCCAGACCCGTCGAGACTCTATCAAGAGAGATGCTGTGGACGTGCCGGCAGAGAATTGCACTGCAAGTACTATTAAAGCTCTCCCTAAATAGAATGAACTACACGACTGCCAGAAAACCATAAGATGGCCTCCAAGAGAACCTCGAACAATGGCATTAATCCCTCGTATATTTTATATATATATAAAAGGACCCGTGCTGGGGTGGATAAATCTATGTAAGTAAGTCTACGATAGATTGTACGCCATGTAGGACCGTCCTGCCTAACCCTGGAGGCCCACGTCCTCCGAAAATGTACCAGTACAGGTCTGGCAGCCTGTATTGGTCCACTCCGCTCCCGCCAGCACCTCGTCTGTACAATCGTGCTTCAGGGGCGAGATTTCCTAAAATGGTGGAAAGTTCCTTATCGGTTCACCTTTTCCGAAACCCACAATTTTTCAACCGTAATGCAAAAATTACCTTGCTTGCAAGGTTTCTACCGGGGTCATAAATGCGTGGGAGCCAACTCACCACGGAAATTTTTTCCAATTTCGGACAGCCGTGTGAAGATTGAGGGTCAAACGCACAACTGCATCACCGCCTCGGGTCCAATACCGACAAAATTTCATAAGCGTCCGACGCAGTGTCCGTCCAACGTACAACTGCGAGAGCTCAACAGCAAAGTTTATTGTATAGTATTTGATAGGAAACGTTATTGTGGTGTTATATCTTAGTCGTCCGAGGTACAAATGCAAAAGCTGGATAGAAAAGTCCACAGAACTAGACCCAGGCAAAGTCCATAGAGGGGTTCGTGGTAAATCTAGTGCATGGTGTCATAAACAGCGTGCGTCACTGAGATCTCCTGCCACCACCGCCTTGTGCGTAAATCTAGTCCATCTAGCCGATCATCTTCAGCCAAGAGTTCGGGAGAATGAGTGGCCTGGAATACTTTGTCATCGAAATCACGTAACAATTGGATAGTATCCCGACCGGAGCTTCTAGACAGTGCGACGTAAAGATTGAACAAATTGAGACCACCGGTGGGGGGTGTAGCGATATCAACAAGTACGCATGCGATGGTCTGCCCTTGCGCACGATAATCTGTAAATGCATATGCAGCGGTCATCAGATACTGACAATGTTTGACAACACGCGTGACCGCATGGCCCTCAGGTCCATTACATTTGATTTGAATGTTTTTTTCTAGTGGCTCGATGGGTATCACTGCATGATCCAGTCCAGGCAGTTTCGATGTGCGAGTATGGTCCAGTTTGACCAGAATGTATAAAGGGGGACGTGTCAGTTCTACGACAGGTCCATTGCTGTGAAGGATCGGTTCATCAGGATGGAAGATAATATGGACTATGGTACCGCATGCGCCGTTGGTGATGTCAAGGTCTGTCTGTACATTTTGTGTGACCATTACCTTCATACCGACTGAGATATCCACCTTGTCAGGTAGATCACTTTTCCATCACCGGCTCTGATCGCCATTGCCGCTTCGTTGGGTGGCAAGAGCATATCGTTCAAGCAGCGTCAGAGGTTGGCCTTTGATGGTATCTGTGGCCGTAGTCCTGAATATGTAGCTGTCTTTTTCGCGGGCGTGATTGAGTACCGCAATCTCATTCCAAAGTTGTCGAACGGCATGACAGGGTGTAACGAGAGATGCATCGCACCATGGAGTTGTTGAGAAATCAGTTGGCATACAGGCGGGATTGGTGAGTACGAGAGATCGCAACATTTCCATGTGATGTGCCTGAACTCGCCTGTAGTGCAGGTGTTGTAGAAAGTCATGCCAGACAGGATCTGTCACCCGCATCTGCTCTCGAAGGATGACAACTGTTTCAAATTCTTCATATATCGCATGCCCGAGCTCGGGAAGAGTATGATTGTGTTGGTTTGTGGTAGGGTAATACAGCGCTTCTGTGGGACCGACTGCAACAGGTGGGAATTGATGGAAATCGCCACACATTATTACGCTGATGCCACCGAATGAATGATCACTGGCGCGCTGGCCGGTCACCATTTTGCCTATACCAATGTTGCGTGATAACTGTGCCAGGAACGTTTTGCCTAGCATCGACATCTCGTCCACAATGAGATACTGGTATGTCTTCCAGAAATCTTGTAACTTCGCCTTCGTCTGAGGACTCAAAAGGTTGGATCTAGAACGTGACATCATGCCGATGGTGTGTGTCATTTTTCCATCAATGAGAGAGGCAGCAACACTGGTATATGCTGTCTTTAGCAGGATGTGACGCACCCCTCGATGCGCGAAGTACTGGGTGATAGATTGAATAACTTTCGACTTCCCTGTACCGCCTTCCCCATGAATGAGCATGCGTAGAGGTGGAGGATCACGTCCACACAACCACTGGTCAACATGCCAAGTGACTATGTCATACGCACGACATTGGTCTGCTTTGAGCATTGATGGGTCCAATGCAGCTATCGCAGTCTCCGCTATTTCTGTGCTGTCCGTGGGTGTCTGGATTTCTGGTAGGTCGTGTTGGTGCAACGGGATGACACTGGGAGGGATATCAGATGGGGTTGGCAAAGAAGAGGCGGGATCTATGATTGTGTTCTGTAACTGAACATCCCACGCCATGAGATCGTTCCATGTCAACAAATTCCGCAGGTCTTCTTCACCTGTGTGAGATACCCTGGACATTGACGCTTCTGCTGCATCGATGTCGCGAAAGCTCCCAGCATCCATCCATGTCGGCTTGACATCATCAGGAAAGACTTTTGTGATCATCGCGGCTTGTACAGCCAGACGTCCATGTAGTTCTTCCTGCAACGGGGTTTGCCCTGTGATAATAGCAGCTGATCCTTGTTCGGTCAGCAACTGCTCACCCTCGGTGTGTGTGAAAGCCCCATCCTCCTCTAAAGGTTCCTCATTGTATAAATTTTCGCTGAGATCCTGGGGAGAGTGTTGGGCATACAGTGCCTGTTGCTCCTGCGCCGATTTCTCACAGCGGTGAAAATATTGCACTCCAGAGATTATGTGGTGTATTTGGGTGGGCGCTGATGCCAGGAACGTGTTCAGAGCAACTTGCCATGTCTCACGAGATTTCTTGAGGTCGGTGCGGAGGTCCCGCCATGGTTTTAGTAGCATAAGCATCGACGCACAGTAAAACGCGTGACAATCAGGATCATCCTGTGTAGGGAAGTAGTGTCCAATGAAGTTCGGGAGAGTGTGATGTCCGTCTGGTCGAACAACGCGTTCCTTCTGTCCGAATCTCGGATGCATCGCTTGGTATTGTATACGAGCGTGACGTGGACGGCCGCGTTGTCGCACATGTCCAGGCACCACAGCTTCGGGACCTGACACAGTATCTGCGCTCTTGTGCGATCCCCTTTTGCACTCGTAGGTGTCCGTAAAGAACTGCAGCACATTCATGTGATTGAGGTTGTCACTGCGGTAGATATAGTCTGTAACCTGACATTTTGGATACAGAAATCCCTGGGCATTGGCATCGAGGGTAACGACATCTCCAGGATCGTCCTGTTGGACATCTCAGTGAGGTGCTGCCCCATTCTCGATGACAATGGAAGATCCTACCTCGACGGTATGTTGCCCTTGCTCAGGGATTGTGGCACCTGCCTCGGCATTTGCTTGCCTCTCACTGATATGTCAATGCCCCTGGAGTTAACACTCTTGTCTGTCTATGAATACGCAACAGACCCACCTTGCGTTCTCATTTGACGCCCGTGTAGACAAGGTAGGATGTGTTGCCGATAATTTCCTGACGAAGCTAGACCAGTATATAGGCATATAGTGGTGTGACCGGTAGGTGTTGCCCCAACCCATCAAGTACGACATCACCATCGGCGTGGCAAGTTCTTGTTCACGGTTGATCGTATGTACCAAGCGGAAGAGGAGCAACCGTTGTTGATTGCAGAGGTCTTCCAAATATGGTGTACGCGCGTTGTGGTAGGCGAGACCTTTTGTTAGCACGGCAGAAAGGTTGTAATGCTTGCCTTGTTTCTTTGTTTGAGACGTGGTGATGTAAAATGATAGATTCGTCGTTGCTCTCAAATTCGTAAGCAACTTCACATCGTTGTTACATCGAGCATTGATCGCTAACGCAGGAACCCATCCGTTGAGGAAGGGGTGCAAGCGTTTCATTCCCCAATCGCCACTCTCCAAGATAAAGTCATCGTCTGCTACAGCGAATGGTGCCCATTGCTTGCATACCAAACCACCCGTCTTGCTGGGAATCAGACACTGACAGACTTGACAGGTGTGTAGCTGTTTTGCTCTGGCTACCTGTAATTCCAACCGTGCAACCTCTTCATCATAGTGCACCCCTTGTGGTTTGGGTGGACGACAGTATGCAACATCCACATCGTTCGGTATTCTCTTCATTGATTCTGTGGATTCCAAACCCGGAAGGTACGCCCGGAGATTTGCTCTGATGAATGATTGCACACGCTCGCGAAAACTCTCTTCACGTAGGAGCTGTTCGATGTCGTCCGTGGGGGGGGAATCTTTCAACCATAGTAACATGTGAAGATGGAGGGATCCACAGCCTTGGGACTCGACCACCCCAAAGTAAGCCTTCACAAAACCGAAGATACCCTTTTGACAATGCACGCTGTATGGTGTCGCAGTGACACTGAACAGTGTTTGTATGATAGTCTTGATTGTAAAGTGAAAAAATTTGGCAGCCACGTATGGGTCCCCTGCAATGTTTTCAGCGCATTTCTCTTTCGATGGTCTGATAGTGGCGAGGAAGTTATCCATATCGATGTGTTCCCCCGCAAAGATCTGCATGACAGGATCATGAAGATTGCATGGGTTGATTGTTAACCATAAACTAGGTGGGTTGAACATGATGGACGTCGCCCATATCTGACTTCGCAGTTGGTACTGACTGTGATCGGATCCCTGTACCCAGCCGGCAGTGGCATAAAGATGCTGCCGCAGTAGTTGGATTGCAGGATCGCTTATACACTGGTGCTGTTCCTCCTCCCTTACTGCTTGCTGCATGCTAGCCAATGAAATAGTGGATAAAAGATGTGCGTCCCTGTCAAAACCTTTATGCTGCATCTGTAATCTGGCAGATCCAAGCACCTGTTGACATTGAGCGATGGCAAAAGTCACGAATGCAAATGTCACATGTCTTTGGAAGTGGCGATCATGGTACTCCAGGGCCCATCTGACATGTTCCGCAAAATCTATTGGGACTGGTTGTGTGTGCTCTATGCCCCCCTCGCCATAGGGAAACAGACAGGGATATGCCTTTTCGAAGAAATTTTGCTCGCTATCTGCAGGTTGCAGGATATGCGGACTCTGCCGTGGCCATCCAAAATCAGAGACAGGTTTGCCTCCATGTTTAACTGCATACCCTCCTTCTTGACCCTCATCCCATAGGTTGACAAGTCCCCATGTCATCAACTCTTTGGCACTCAACATGGAGAGATCTGTATCAATTGTCCCTGAGACTTGCAAAGGAACCACACTCGGTGTGGCACCATCATGCATGGACTGTCCTGTAATGTCATTGGTTTCCACTATGCAATTCTTGCTGAGTGCCATTACAGGGATGTTGATGTGAACCCGTACCTTCATCGTCATCCATCGGCACGTAGCCCTCGCCCTCCTCATCCACTATATGGACATCTTCTGACTGTCGTAAGACACTACTTATCTCCAACGGCACATCGTCTGTTGGCAATGCATCCAGCCGCTGCGAGGAAATTTGGATATCGCCGTAGTACTTTGTATTGTTCTTTTTCAACCACAGCAGTGCATCTCTGACGGTGTCGCGATGCACGTGAAAGGTACTATGGAGCCATCCTTCTGGCAATTTCCCTGGGCCGATGTAGGTGACTGTGATCAATGATGCCAATATCATGGATGGCCGTGGCACGAGGTCACCACTGACCATTGATGCGATACCATCCATATCAAGTTCATACATTGTAACATTGCCGCGCATGGCACTTTGCAGGACCAAGAAATCTCAAACGCCACCACTCCGTTTCGGGAACAATTTGAACACGTACACGCGTGGGTACAACAGCACTATCAGAAGTTGCTCTGGGAATGTCAGCACTTCCAAGACCCAGGGGGTTGGCCCAATCCACAAGTGATTCACGAGCAAGAAGCAGGGAGGCTTGTCACCAGGACATCGTAAGTCTTCAGAACATTGGCAGCATACGCTCACAGCAGTAGAGCCTAGGTCTCTATGAACTCTGTGTGGCTCCAAGAGCATACCTTCAATGAGAAAATGTTCCGTGTGCGCTCGGTGGGGTTTAAGCCGGGGTGTGTTGGGTAGGTCTGTGAGCTTGACAACCTTTAGGCCATCAACCACGACGCTCCGTTCCTGTGCACAAATGGCGCAGGTGCCTGTAGCCAATGCAAGGTTCGATGTTGCCTGATAGAACTTTGCGTAACACTGTTTGACCTCGTCCTGTGTAGGCAGCTGCAGATACTGGCCAGCATCATATTCCGGTGTGTCCACCCCTGGTGCTACTGTCTCCTCTTCTAAGCATGCACTTTTGAAAGACGTTGATCCCTTTTCTGCCCTCTGTCGTTTGCGTGCTCCCTGCCACAGGTCATTCTCCTCTTTGGCTTCGATTCGTTGACAGGCTAGCATGCACAACGATGCTATTGACGCTGCAGGGGCATCCTGGAGCACCCGTGCAATCAGAAGATGCTTTTTCCGTCGCTCGTTCCTTGCCAATGGGATTACTCCATGCACTCCGGCTATTATGTCCTTCATGGTGAGCGACATCAGTTGCGATCATACCTCTGTTTCTGCTTCCATGATGCAGCGAGTACTGGAAGGTGTATGTACTTCCCCCTATTTCGTGAGATGTGTCTGCTGATTCTCACACATAATACGATAGAGCTCTGGAGTTTAGACACCTGGGGTACGATCGACTGATGTGTTAGGGGTGCCCCTTCAATGAGAAATCCCATGTGCCCTATCTCACCTTTGCCCTTAAACTACTGTGTCACCGCAGCAATCACCATCTTTGTGAAAGTCATTCGTCCGCAGGTAGGTTGCGACGTCCTTACTCGTTCATGCTTGGCCGTGATTGTTCACATCCTGTACAGTTCAGCATGACCTCCCTCACCAGTGACGATGTCAATGCCACCCCTTATGAAGTTTGGGGATTCCTGTTTGGCCCCACATTGGGTCCCCGCTGTTTGAATGTTCGGGTGTCTGGTAATGAGGATATTTGGATCCCTGGTACTCAGTACCTCTTCGTGCCTGATGTAGATGTCATGACGACTTGTGTGGATGTCGGTGGGAGGGTCTATGTCGTGTTTTTTGATCTAGTGCGACATCAGACGGAATGTCAAAATGCATCCTATGTCTTCATCAGAGTGCGGCCTGCTCATTTGACGCCATTGAACATTCGGGCAGAGGTCGACCTGCAGGACATATTGCGTGTCCTATTGGAGTATGTGTTTCGTGGCTGCCTGCAGTGTGTCCCCGCTAATATCCCTTTTCAGACTGGCAAACCGCTTCCCAGCCATTGGAGGTGCGATTGCACCAGCAGTGTAGTCTTTGTCGTAGCGTTCTATACAGTAATCTCATCCATGCCAATTGACCTTGTGTCATGCTCTGCGCTTGCTCTACTTGTACTACGATATAACTCCTTCTTTCCCTTCTATCAGAGCAGCACTACTACCTTTGTCTCTTGCTACAAAATTCACTGCGGTGCGTTTGTATGTCCTTAAACCAATTGTACATAGTATGTCCATGCATGATTGACATGTCCTTCGTGGCTAACCTGGTCTGTGGCATAATTTCAGTCCATGCGGCCTGCGTTCCTCCACAACCACAACCCGCCATTCCACCACCGCTGCTTTGCATTCTTCCACTTCATCTTGGATTCCCCCTCAGACACGCTCCACAAACCTCGAAGAACTTAAATACTGCCTGTGAGCGTCTTAGATCATGTAATGTCAATGACTATGGTTTGCTTACGATGCATCCTCTACCACCCCCATCCATGGTGAGACATAGCCGCGGTCTGACTCGCATACCTGCCCCCCCAGCAACCACTGCACATCATACACACCCAGCTGCCAGAAGAGGTCTTGTGGGGTTTGCGTAACACGAGGCGCTCCCTGCCTTTCCACCCACATTCCTTTTCCATTGCTAAGCGAACACACTCTTAACTTGCAAGAGTTGTTGGTGTCATGGA
Source organism: Pisolithus tinctorius (assembly GCA_024663395.1). Lineage (NCBI taxonomy): Eukaryota > Fungi > Basidiomycota > Agaricomycetes > Boletales > Pisolithaceae > Pisolithus > Pisolithus tinctorius. The sequence continues at coordinate 52,872 of JANFAH010000022.1, read as the reverse complement.
CTCGCTTGCATGCAACATAGTGAAAGCTGCGCAAAGAGTACTTCGCCAGCATCTTTAAATGCTTGACCTTGAAATTTCTGTAATACACAGAGCCTGGATTGAGGATAGAGAGCCCCCGCAAGGTTAGGGCGGGATAGGCACAGAAGATATGGTCTGCGCTTATGAAGTTCATCACCGCTGTACTGTGAAACTGAAATATTGGGGAGACCACCACATCAGTGTTCAACACTACGACGTCTATGTGATGATTCCCCTTGACCCAAGTAACGACGGATGCGATGGCTGATTGGGAGTATATGGCAGTAGTCTTGTGCTTCCTTAGTATCTCATAACACTGATGCTTCAACAGGATTCTGAGATGTGGATAACAACGTTCGGGGACATAAATATCGAGATCTGTGGGTGTCCATTCCGTTGTGTTCTCAGGCAGGAGAACATGAAGTGCAGTAGATCCTGAGACGACTGCGTCACACATATGCAAAATGTGCAGCAGAATGTCGGGGTCCTTGAAGAATGGCATCGCTATCTTGCGCATGCGATAGTGGAGATATCCTCGAACTGCGTTCGCATGCCATCTACTAGCGGCAGCAAATGTCACAATGTCGTGCATGTCGCTGTAGGCCAGAATAGCCTGAACAAGCTCCAGGACGTTGGAAACAAGGGATGCCATGTCGACGATGTGGTGAGTCTCCTGAATTGCATCTCTTGTGTCTCTTTTATACTATGGGTATCTTTCAGGGGTTGCCTCGTTGGGGTGGGGCTCATGGTGCCCAGTAAGGCCGGTTGGCAGGGCATGCACCATAATGGTTGAGAATGTTGGATCATGGTCGGTCTCTGCAAGACCTAACAGTGGTCTGCTGTCTCAAACATTCATAATTGCATGTTAACGTCTTTAATACATCGTTCTAGCGTCCATGCGTGTTTTCTGCATCTCATCCCCCATCTGCTGTACAGATTCCTCCCATCGTCCCTAATTGTGTTCAGACTTCCATCATAGCTGCATTCGCTTCCTCGCTCGGTGTTGATTGCTCCTGCGGATGATGTCTTTCCAGCCTGTTGCTGTTTCAACAGGTGCACATGCATGTCAACTTGTGGAAAACCTACTCTGTGTACACCTCAATGATATCGTGGATGTCCTCTTCGATATGAATGTCAATGGCCTGTTGCGGTGTCTGCATACACATGAACACATAACAGGCCTCGCCAGGATCTTGTGTGCGTTGGTTTTCATCAAAAAAGACATGATATACTCTGCCTTCGACGACAACCGACTCTCTTTTAACCTTCAGCGCTGCTCCGAAGAATGGACGCTCGTTATTGATTGCTACGGTGCGCAAGGCCTCGACACGCACTGTCAGCAGGCATGGCCCTGAAGGTCCTCCCATCACGAAGACCCAGACCCTGTAAGGGCTTTGAATGGAAAGCTCGATTGCCTCCTGTGTCTTGCTCATCTCCGGCTTCAACTGATGCTATCAGGTGAACAGTTATCAGCAGCTGGCTTGCACCACTTACTATTGCAGACTCGTTCGAACTCCTGAGTCGTAAGAATGGGTCTTCACACAGTCAGCTTGATCTTGACGTTTTGAGGTTGGCATCTCCCCAATGTCAAGCCCCCTTACCAGGCAAGATCCCCAGTTCTTTGCATGGACACGTATGCTCATGCCTGCCCTAACACTCGCATTCGTATAAAGTAACACCATTGAGGTCAGTCCCCTCCCTCCGTGCTGTCATGTCCGCTGACAAAAACTCCATGTCCAATGTACTTCTCGCTGCACGTTCTCACCTTCTTCGGACAGGCTTGTACCTCGCAGATGAAACGCTCTGCGACAAAGTGCATTGGGTAGCTCATGGCTGCAGCCACACGTTGGCTCTACTTCCACAGTACATGCCCGTCATCTGCGACAGTGCTAACAAGGCTGTCACGGATCTGACGGTGGCCACCGCCATGGTCAACATCATAACTGCGGGGACATCGTCCCCTGTCCCTGCGCCATCTGACTGCGCTACCTCCAAGAGCTCCATCATGGTCACTGATCCCATCGACGGCACACACGACTCACCTGCTGTGGCTCCTATCACATCATCCAATGGCTCCCTCGGGGTCGATCTTGGTGCGGACGACACCACAGCTGCTCCCCATGTCTTAGCATGTCTTGCTGCCATTGTGCGTGTGGACAGCAAAGATTTCTGGCTGTCCGCAGATGGGGGTTATCAAGGACCCAACCACATCTCCAAGGAGATCATCGAGGTCAAACTGTCTTGTGCCATCTGTGCTCCATGTGCTGTGGGCGTGCTCAATGACGACTTCACCTCCATTGTTACGATACGTACTCTTTTTCCTTTCTTTTCATCTTATCTAATCTCTCCGTCTTATCTTATCTCTTGGACTCGGTCCGGACTCCAGTCTAGGCCTCGCCTCACCTTCGCCTTGCTCCTCCCTTCTAGTACGTTCCGCTCCACTATGATATCATTATGACATCACTATGATGTCACGATCCTCATGTATGCCTCACCATAGCCTCATGTACCATAGTATAAGTACTGCCGTTCAATCACCCAACTAGCTCTAAGCTAGTTCATTTGGGTCTTCGAGTCCTAAAGTCGCCTGCTTCTAAAGCCGTCTCCTCATCTTTTCCTTTCTCTTCTCTGTTGGTTCTTGGTGCGAGCCTACAACAAACCCTGTTGTTTAGGTCTCGTCACACTTGAACTAGCTTCTTATCGTTGTACCCTCACACCCGTCGTCACCATTCCTCATTTCCTTCGCGAAGGCTCGTGGGTGTACTCGCCAAGTCCCCCAGCCTCTGAACCCAACCCGAACCTCTTCGTCCCATACATCCCTGAGCGTCGTTCGCTCACCCCGCTCTTCGATCACAACCTCTACTCCCTTCCACCACCCCCTTCTTACCCCTTCTCCACCGAGTCCGTCTTCCCTTGTTCGCTTCCTGCTGAACCCCAGCAACCCCGCTACAACCTCCGCCCCCGTCACACTCTAAAACGCCCAGATCGCTATGGAAGGCGTTCACGACCAGCTTACCGAGCTCTGCGATACTCTCGACGCTCTTCGAGACGAAAACTACAGACTAAGCAACGAGCTAAGAGATGCTCAAGGAACGATCGCGACCATTGAGGGTCAGCAAAATCAGTGGAATGCCCTCCCCGCCGATGTCATTCAAAGGAGGATTGAAGTAATGGCTGATCCGGGTCAGTATGCCGGTGATCGTGCCAAGTTTTCAGAATGGTGGGTGAAAATGAAGGTGTGGGTCGCACAGAATAGAACCGCCCTGCCCACCACCCAAGATAAGTGCACTGCGGTGTGGTCCCATATGACAGGCCCTGTAGCTGGAAGATTCGCTCAGGCCAAGTTCTCGCTCGCAATTGTCACTGGAGTATGGCCTGACATGGCCGAAATGATTGAAGACATTGATAGGTTCTTCGCCCCTCAAACAGACGTTGAGTGGGCCAAAGCACAGATGCGCACTATGCGTCAAGGAAACTCTCGCTATGAAGAATTCTATGCCAAATTCGAGTCCCTGAAGGTACAGGGACGTGTTACTGATGAAACCGCTGGCTTCTTGCTGGAAAACGCTGTTCACCCTGCCATCGTGAAGGAGGCCCTAAGGAGGGGATACACTCAGGGTGACTACCTCCAGATGACCGTCGCCTTTCGAGAAGCCGCCCTTGCCAGGGACTGCTTCAAACTCCTATATAATCACTACCCCGATGAACCCGCTCCCCGCTCCTCTTACGGCCGCCCTTCATACTCCCCCCGTTTTACTCCTACCGGCACTCAGCCCGGTCGTGGCGCCCCTATGGAAATAGGCGCTGCTCGCTTCCCTCCTCGTCCCGTCCCTTCCCACGTCAAGTGCTTCGACTGCCAGGGAAATCATTACAAACGTGATTGTCCCCGTGCCAAAGGAAAGGGCCCTGCTAGACCCAACATATGAGAAGTAACCCAGGAGGCTCAAGAGACCACTCTCCGTCAAATGTCGTTTGAAGAAATGCAGGCCTTCTTCTACGACAAACAGATCAACGAGATGAAGAGCCAGGGAAAAGAGTTTGGCCAGTAGAGGATCGGGTCTCCACTGGCTACGTATATAATAAGTTTTCTGTCTTAGGCATTGACGATTTCTCTACCGAGCAGGATATATTTAACTCGGAGATTACTGTACCATCTGAAGAGGCGACCCCAGTGGGTGCGGCCGCGGATGTAAAACTGCCGGTGCTTAATTCCTCTTGCGATAAAAATAAGAACACGCCTATCCAGAAAACAAAAGAAACCCCGAAGATAAGAACAGCAGATCCGAAGGCAGAATTGGAGTTAGAGGTAGTGTTGGAAGGACGAGAAAAGAAGTGGAGTGTAAAAGCGTTGGTGGACTCCGGAGCCAATGACACCTTCCTGGACAAGAAATGGGCCGATGAAAATGATGTCCCGCTGATCAAGCTTGGTCACCCTGTCGCCGTCCTTAATGTTGATGGAACCCCTAACGTGGCAGGCAATATCACCCACGTCGCCTCCCTCGTAATGAACTACCAGGGCCACCGAGAGTCTGTCTGGGCTCAGGTCACCACGCTTGGCATGCACCCTCTGATACTCGGCTACACCTGGCTATGAAAACACAACCCAGAGGTGTGTTGGGAAACCAAGCAGGTGAAGTTGTCCCGTTGTCCTCGCGAGTGTCATGATCTGGCTCCAAAAACAAGAGCGGAGAGGATAGCAGAAGAACAGGAGTCACAGGACATGGAATATCTTTATCCGAAGCTCTGCTCCACCAGGATCCGAGCTGGTACTACGGAAGAACTCGTCCCAAAGGAATACCACCAATACCTGAAGGTCTTCTCAAAAGAAGAGTCAGAAAGAATGCCACTTCGTAAACCGTGGGACCATGCCATCGACCTTAAAGAGACCTTTGCTCCCAAATGTGGTCGTCTTATCCCGCTCTCTGTAGAAGAACAAAAGGAAGTGTCGGATTTCCTTGAGGACCAGCTACGAAAGGGCTACATCCACCCTTCCAAGTCGCCGCAAACCTCGCCGGTGTTCTTTGTGCCGAAGAAGGATGGGAAGAAGCGTATGGTGCAGGACTACCGATACCTCAATGAACACACGGTTAAAAACGCATACCCTCTTCCTCTCATCTCTCAGCTTGTCGATAAACTCAAGGGCTGCAAACTCTTCACCAAGATGGACCTCCGATGGGGATACAACAACGTCCGTGTCAAGGAGGGAGACGAGTGGAAGGCCGCCTTCGTAACCCATAAGGGGGCTTATGAACCTCTGGTCATGTACTTTGGCCTCTGCAACTCGCCGTCTACTTTCCAAAACATGATGAACGACATCTTTGGTGACATGGAGGATGTCCTGGTGGTCTATATCGACGACCTGATGATCTTCACAAAGACAGACGATGAAAAGGAGCATGACAGGATCATCCTAGAGGTGTTAAAGAGACTGGAGGAAAACGATCTCTTCGTCAAACCAGAGAAGTGCTTCTTCAAGCAGAAGCAGGTAGAGTTCTTGGGCATGGTAGTTGGAACTGATGGAGTCAGCATGGATAAGAGCAAGGTGAAAGCCATTACGGAGTGGCCAGTCCCTACGAAGGTCCGCTCGGTGCGAGCTTTCTTGGGCCTAGCGAACTTCTATCGCCGCTTCATCAAGGACTTCGCACAGGTCGCTCGTCCACTCAACGACCTCACAAGAAAGGATCAACTTTGGATCTGGGGACCCCGAGAACAGCAGGCCTTCGACGCTTTGAAACTCGCCTTTACCACTGCCCCTGTCCTTGCGTTCCTGGATCAGGACAGGGAGTTCTGTCTGGAAACCGATGCCTCTGACTTTGCCACCGGTGCTGTCCTCTCCGTGAAGTGTGAAGATGATCTCTGGCGACCTGTCGCCTTTTACTCCCACTCCATGTCTCCCCCAGAACGGAACTACCAGGTCTTCGACAAGGAGATGCTGGCCATAATTCGTGCCCTGGAAACGTGGCGACACTACCTCGAGGCCACCCCTTATCAGTTTGAAATCTGGACGGATCACGCAAACCTCCAGTATTTCATGAAGGCGCAGAACCTGGACTGTCGCCAGGCACGCTGGGCACAGTATCTCTCTCGCTTCAACTACAAGCTGGTGTACAAGCCCAGGTCTTCAATGGCTAAGGCTGACGCCCTTTCTAGGAGAGAGGATCACGAGCCGAAAGGGTCAGATAATCAAGGAGTCACATTACTCGATCCCTCCAGAGTGGCAGCTACCCTGGTGGTAGGAGAGGACACTGACCTTCTCGTCGCCCTGAAGTCCGCCTCCTCGGTAACACCGCAACCCGAAGGTTCTGTCCTCACAGAGGGATTGTATGTCTGTCAAGGGAAGGTCTATGTTCCACCCGCTGTCAGGATGCACTGCCTCGAAAAACATCACGACACCCCAGTCGCAGGACACCCTGGTTGGAAAAAGACCCTGGAACTCGTTTCCCGTAACTATGTCTGGCCGGGAATGACAGCCACTGTCAGAGACTACGTCTCAGCATGTCATCGCTGCCAGATGGCTAAGAGTTCCAGGACTCCCCCTGCAGGAAAGCTCCTTCCGAACCCTGTTCCAGAACGCCCATGGACTGACATCTCGGTTGACTTCATGGAGTTACCAGAGGCACAGGGCTTCGACAATGTCATGGTGGTGGTGGACAGGTTCTCGAAGGAGGTGGTCTTTGCCCCCACTACCAAAGAGGTTTCCTCACTTCAAACTGCGGAACTCTTTCGGGATCATGTGTGGACCCAGCACGGACTACCTTCCTCTGTCATCTCGGATCGGGGCCCCCAGTTTGCCAGTGCTTTCACCACTGAGCTTTGCAGGATGCTCGGGGTCAAACCCAAGCTCTCCACCGCCTTTCATCCTCAAACAGATGGTCAGACAGAACGCCTTAACCAGGACCTGCAGCAGTATCTCCGCCTCTTCGTCAATGACCAACAGGATTCTTGGCCTTCTTGGCTTAAGGTCGCCCAGTTCTCCTATAATAACACGCGACAGGAGTCTACTGGCAAAAGCCCCTTCTCGGTCACTCGTTCCTACACCCCTAGGATGGGAGTGGAACCCTTCCTTTCCAAGGCGGAGGCGGCTACAGATCATGCCATTGACCTCGCTAAGGTTCTGGAAGATACAAAGAAGGCTCTGAATAAAGCTGCAGAACGGATGAAGGTGTCTGCAGATGTGTCTCGTTCTGACGCCCCTTCCTACTCGGTTGGTGACATGGTCTGGCTGGAGACTTCCCGCATCTCTCTCTCTGGCCACCCTTCCAGAAAACTCACAGAACGATGGATCGGCCCCTATAGGGTTGTCTCACTCAAGCCCAATGCAGTAGAACTAAAGCTTCCAAAAACCCTCAAAATCCATCCTGTCGTTAACGTCTCTCGGGTTAAGCCGTACAAGGGACCTTTGGAGGGCCAAACTGTTACCTGTCCAGGACCAGTGGTGCGACACGAGGGCGACGAGGAGTTTGAGGTGGATTATGTCGCCGACTCTCGCCTAAAACGGAACAGGCTTGAATACCTCGTCCATTGGAAGGGCTACCATGACAAGGATCGCACCTGGGAACCTGAGTCTGCTTTGAAGTCTGCCCCTGGTGCTGTCAGGGACTTCCACCGTCGTAATCCTTCCACTCCTTGGAAACTCCGTGGCATGGATTCCTCCCTTTTCTCCTCCCTCTTCAAACCCCTGGAGAACTTTACTGACACTGTCCCTACCTTCAATCGCCTGGAAGTCGATTTCTAAGGAGGGGATAGTGTTACGATACGTACTCTTTTTCCTTTCTTTTCATCTTATCTAATCTCTCCGTCTTATCTTATCTCTTGGACTCGGTCCGGACTCCGGTCTAGGCCTCGCCTCACCTTCGCCTTGCTCCTCCCTTCTAGTACGTTCCGCTCCACTATGATATCATTATGACATCACTATGATGTCACGATCCTCGTGTATGCCTCACCGTAGCCTCATGTACCATAGTATAAGTACTGCCGTTCAATCACCCAACTAGCTCTAAGCTAGTTCATTTGGGTCTTCGAGTCCTAAAGTCGCCTGCTTCTAAAGCCGTCTCCTCATCTTTTCCTTTCTCTTCTCTGTTGGTTCTTGGTGCGAGCCTACAACAAACCCTGTTGTTTAGGTCTCGTCACATCCATCGTCTCTAATCTCCGTCTTTTGCAAGATCGTTGTGTCACGCCTGGATACAGCCCCAGGAAAAGTTTCTTCTCAGCAGACAGCTTTGGCAATCTGCGCTTCAAAGTACATCACACCTTTCTAGAGGTACGTTCATCCATGCCTGCGACAGGCAAGTCACCATCCTCACCAATGCCTGTCGTTAGCTGCTCGAGGGTACGCAGACTACGGACGAACACATCGAAGGGTCAACTGGTGATGGTAAGATGGTTCAACATAGGCCCATGAAGAGAACGCTGACATATTCCAAAGTTGATAGGCTCTTCACCTTTGAGAATTGGCCTCTCACTAAAGAAAAGAATTGTGCGGAGCTTCTTGCATTAAAGACAACTCATCGCTTGGTACCCATGGCGGCCATGGACGTTTCTGGCCACTGGGTGAGTCCCTACGCTTATCGCTGCTGTCTGCAAGGTGCCATAGTCGAACTCCACTTCACATTCTCTCACTGGGGAATTGCAAGGAACAAGCAGGACGTCTATGCAGCCAACATCATCTTCATGCACGTTCTCGTCCCTCCTCATGCTTTCTCCATGCCTGCAAATAAACGGTTGGCGCCAGCGCCTGTGGTCGCCTCCGAATCCACTACCAAGAAGAGTCGCTGTGGTTGAGCAGTGTAGACCAATGTTATCAAGCAATAACCCGTCTAGCAAAAGACTTTGACGTAGAGTACTTACAATGCTGTTAGTACTAGTCGGACTAGAAGACTGTGTTCACACTACAGACGATGGACGCTATTCATAGAAAGAGCACTGTAGACTACATGCTATGAAAGGTCCTGTGAGATTTATCTGTCACGATTGAGATGCTTGCGTGCCAATAGCAAGCAAGGTTAGCGCCAACGCAGGCGGCACTTCCCGAGTAACTAGATCGTCCAGTTTTGTGGGGTTTGTGTTCTCGTTTCATACATGCTGAATTCCTGAAGTCAACCAAAATGGCCATTACGAAGAACATACAAGAAGCTGGCGTGGGAGCATCAAGACCACCACACACATATCGATACCATCTTCAGCACATCATCACGGACTGAATTGCTACCGCAACACTCATGTCTGGCATGGAGAATTGTTAGAGTTTAGGTCGTTGATTGGCGTGGAGTTCGATATATAAAAAAGAAAAAGAAAGACATGACTGCTGACTGCAGTAAGCTAGACCCAAAGCAGAGATTTTAGCATGTATTGTACAAGTAGCTTTACATACATACATACATACCAACAGCCCTCCGGGCGCTTGTCTGCACCCTCGCATCAATAATTACAATGACGTTGTCTTGTTTCTGCTGCAATGCAATATGGATATTAAGCATATTGGGTCAGGTACCGCTGCCAAAGCACTGACGTACTACATCAGCGACTACATCACCAAGAATGAGCTTCAAGTGCATGTGGGCTTGCAGGCAATCCGTGCTGCTATCGACAGCCATTCCCTACACTTCAGTGGCAACATCAATGCATCCCCGGCCATGCACAAGAGAAATTTGCTGACAAAGACAGTGAATGCCATGATGGGCAGGTGGGAGATCTCACATCAACAGGTTATGAGCTATCTTGTTGGCAGTGGTGACCATTATTGCAATCATCAGTTTCGTACCGTGCGTTTTTATGAGTTTATCAATATAGCCCGGGAGCATGAAGACCATGTGGATGGTTTGTGCAATTGCACGTCAGACAGAGGTTTGGATTGTCTTGACAATGATTTCGGGCAGACATGCATGGCGTACACTGGCAACGGTACAGCTTACATGGCAAGCGATACTGTGGACTATATAATGCGTCCGGCGATTGCGCCATTCAACCACATGTGCCTTTGGGAATTTATAGAGCAGACCGAGAAAGTCAGGAAAGGTTCATCAACTACAAAGTTGCCATCATCTAGTGATTGCGCCAGTGCGACCAACAGAAACATACCTGAATGTGAACGCCCTGCTTACTCTCGTAGATTGCAGGCCTCCTTTGCTGATGAACTGCATCCTCAGTTTTCATCTCATGAGGTGTGCATGCGTAACACGTTCGTTGTTCCTGTTATTCTTGGAGATGCCATTCCATTGCCGCACAAATCTGATCACCGGCTGGAAGAGTTTTCATGTGCAATGTTGTTACTATTCCGTCCATGGCGTAAGCCATCTGACCTGCTTGCTCCGAGGACTTGTTGGACTGAGTCCTTTGATTTGTATGATTTTCCGCCTCATCTGGCTCGTGTAATCTCCAACTTCTTGATTGAGATGGAATGCAAGGATGCGCGGGATACCGTTCGGGGTGCAGGTGCTACAGGCGCTGTGCCTCCTCATGCTGGCGCAACATTTGTACCACCATCCTGTTTTGATCGGGACATTGACGAGTTGAAAGATGCCTTGATACATGACTCGGACCTGCAGGGACAGGTTGATGAGGACATCTGGTTGTCTGATCCTGTGAACACTGATCGTCAGCCACTGCTTGCGATTCCAGAGGATGAGATGAATGTCATTCGAATGACTCGTGCATTGGTGGGGGTTGAACTCTGCTTGCCTGTGATCACCAACCCTGGCCTTCGGTTAGTCGAGGTCACCCAGGAACTTGAAGAACAGCTGGGCATGCATAGGAACTTTATGGCCTCACAGCGTAAGCGGAAACGACCTGTTTTTGTAGCAGACTGTGATTCCGATAATGGCACGGAGGCATGCGACGGCTCACCCTCTAAGCGTCGTCGCACATCAGGCACTTCCCTGCAACCATCAGTCTCTATTAAGGTTGTTTCACAAACGGGCCACGATGACGTGGCACATCCTGTTGCTCGTCCTACGGATGACATCTTGCAGCATGTCATCCAAAAATGGTCATTACATGAAAATCTGGAACAACTTCGCACCTTTACTTTGGTGATTGAGCACATGTTTCATGCGAATGTCGAACAAATGCTGCTTTTCATCACTGGAATAGGTGGCTCAGGTAAGACGCATGTAATTCGCGCGATTGTCAATGCTTTTGCTCAATGTGGCTGGCGGCATGAGATCTTGTTGAGTGCACCTACTGGTAGCGCTGCATGTCTGATCGATGGCTACACCATTCATGCACTGACATTGATGACTATTGGGACACAGGGCACGCACAACACCCATGATCGCCTGTCAAATGGGAAGGGACATCATAAAGTTGACGTGGATGAATTACAGGAAATCTGGTGTGGTGTTAGGTATCTGGTCCTTGACGAAGTCTCCATGGTTTCTGCTGAATTGTTGAGCAATATTGCCGATCGCCTATCATTGGCCAAGGAGGGTGAACCTGCTGCAAAGGACTGTGCCATTCGGTGGGATCAATATCATCTTTGCTGGAGACATGGGTCAGCTTCGCCCCGTGAATGGCTCCATGCTGTACTCACATGCGCTGGTGAGTAACCTCAGCAAACACACGTTTGAGACTGTCAGAGGCCAGGGGCGTCTGTTCGGGGCTTTCCTCTGGCGTTCTCTGAGCCACGTCATACAGTTGATCCAGAATGAGCGAGCTAAATTGGATCCACACTTTGTTGACTTGCTTAACTGGGTCAGGATAGGTGAGGCACGTACCACCTCTGACAATATTGAAACAGACATCAGGGTGTTGGAGAGCAGGCAGCTAGCCCACCTGGAAAAGGTCAACCCTCAAGAGTTCTTTGGCTTTCGCGATGCTCCTATTGTCTTTGGTGAACGCCATTTGCGAGATCGTTGGAATGAGGAAAAGGCCAGATCCTTTGCACGTGATACTGGACAAGAGTTGTTGTTCTATTATGCAGAACACTTTTGTAACAATGAGCGTGTGATGGGGATCGAGGATGACCACTTGGCATTCGTTCGCCCAAAAGACACCAAGGACTATCTGGGTAGGCTCCCTCTGCTGCCTGGCATGCCAGTGCTCATCACTGAAAATCTTGCGATTGCAGGAAGGGTGGTCAATGGTGCGCAAGGGACAGTGCATGAAATTGCGTATTCAGTGATTCATGGCAAGCGTGTCGCGCGCTGTGTGTACGTAACAGTTCCAGCATCTACCTTGCACCTCCCTGGAGAGGCTGAGCACATAGTGGTGATCTTCCCTCGCGCATGCACCATTTCTTACACATCCAAGCATGCTGGAGTCTTCAGGGTCAGCCACCATCAGGTGCCCCTTGTACCTGGTTGGGCCTTCACTGATTATAAGGCCCAGGGTGCCACGTTGGACAAGGTGATCGTTGATTTGGCCAGTGCGAGGAGTGTCCAACATGCATATGTTATGCTGTCTCGTGCACGGTCTCTCAGTAATCTTGCCATCTTCCGATCGTTCTCACCACAACGTGTGCTCGGACGGTTACAAGAAGACCTTTGTACAGAGTTCCAACGCCTCCATGCACTCGATGCCATCACATCTGCCACTTTCTACAAATCCCATTAGTTCTCTTGGCTCAGCTTCCAGTGTCGTATGTCATCTCCTGGTTACGCAGGAATACCCAGCACCCCTTCCTACAACACTCAAAAGCCCTCCCCCCTCTTTACCACTCCATCCATCCTCTTCTGTGGCATGCCACCCACCCCTGCACATGTCATTCTTGCCATCCTCGAACCATGTCCTTGCAGCCGACCTGTGGCCCAGCCACATCAGTCGCATTATAGAATCTCATGTCCACGTCACAGATCTCCTCGAGTGGCAGCATTTTCCGACCTCTTTGTCACAATTCATCCAATGGGGGGCAGTTTCACAAGACCACACTGTCGACAAGAAATCTCGCAGTTTCTTGCTGGTCTACAAAACAATTCTCTACAACGAGCCATCCTCTGCGGTTTACCCCATCTCCGTCCGTATTTATGGTTATCTCCAACACTTCTCATTGGGAGATGTCGGGAACTGGGAGGGGTTCGTTACATGCAACCCATCACGTCGCCATTCCCTCCTAACCACCCTGTGACAGTGACAGCAGTAGGGCACAGTATGCTGTGCAAACCATCAACCTTACAGGCAATGATCTTGACATTGCATGGAAAAATCAACTGGACCGCCTTAACCTCGCTGCAACATTTGCAAGCCGTGCCCTGAAAATCCCTCTTGCACAGACACAGTTCCGCCGTCAACTGTACATGCAACACAAAGTCTTTGACAAGGTCTGTTGCCATGCCTGCAGTAGCCCATCACAAACCAACATATGTGCATCTCTTTCAGATCCCACCCCCCTCATTGCAGCAACTGTCCGCCAGCTCTACAGACCCCCTACAGGTGAATCCCCACATGCGGGATGGGCCCCACATGCCCACGGGTCCTTGGAAATGGAATGGGCCCATAGAGATCCTGGATCTGCAGAAAGATGGCACCATCATCCCCATTCACGAAATATTGCTCACATCAGGTGATCTTGTCGAAGTAGATGCAGAATTTGATCTGGTCATAGGGCGCGGACGCACCGGTTCCAAGCACCTCCAGGTGTTCCTATCTTGCAAACAGGTGCTCCGTCTACAACCTGCCTCTGACAATGAATCACCAATGGCACACTCGACGAATGTAAGCATATCAACGATATTGGCTTGTAACCAGCTCATTGGATGGCAGACTGGATCACCTACACCGGTAAAGCGCGTCCGTGCTTTCAAGGCCACGACGGATGACCCCCTCCCACCAACCTCGCCCCCCAGCAGCACAAACCCCAAGAAATCCCTCAAGCACAATAACCACCATGCCACTGTGCAGGCCCCGAAGCCGCATTAACCATGTCTTGCCACATTTGACATGATGCCTTATAGAACTCCTTTTCTCTGTGACTGCACATCTCTTAGCTACCTCATCCTGATCACTACCACAATAGACTTTGAGCCTCAGCCCCAGTGTGTAGTCGCAATGTCTTATTCATCGATCGAAACTAAATTTGCCATCCGCACCGGAGTATTTTGCCACCTCCCGCATATTTCATCTGAAAATCCAGTGATCCGTGCATCCGCACTCCTAATCAAATGTACCATTCCACAATCTCATTAAAGCGCACCCTTCGACGTCGTTTGTGAGCCCTGTGAGAATCAGACAATGCCACCCAAACGCGGTGCATCCACTGCCAGGGAGCCAGTAGCCACAAAGCGTCAGCGTGCATTGGCCCCAGCCAACCTGGCACCTCTACTATCTGAAGCGCCTGCCGTGACAGAGGCACAACCACCTCAAACCCCTGGCGAACAACCCCATGTGTCCCCTGCATCTGTGGGAATGCTCTCCAATAGCGATAATGGCGAATGTGAACATGGGTCTGCATGACATTTGTATTGGGTGGGAATAGAGAGTGATCAAACATGACCCGGGTATGCGCTCTGCGACGGCGTACAAATACGAGGCGGGGACCTGTGTTACCCCCATGAGTGAGGAACCAGCCAAGGACAGTGTAAGGAGATGAGCTGGACATGGCGGTAAATTGAGAGGGTCGAGACATGCCAGGGCATTGTTAACGGCTGGTGAGCGGGAGCTCAGAGGATCCGCGTTGGGGATGTTCTTTCTTTATGGGTGGTTGTAGCTCATGAGAGGCTTATGAAGCAGATGAAAGTTCGCGTCGATCGCTATGCAACGTGGCAAATGCACTGCAAATTTTGCATCTATCGCAATCTACACACGAGGAGGATGATAACATGGGGTAGCAAAAGTTGTTTCTAAGAAGGGCTTCGTTGTATCTCAAGGGCGTATGACTGGTAATGTAAAGAACGCAGACTGTATGGTGGTTTGGAGGTGGGGATGAAAAAGAGTGTAAGTGTCAGATGTGCATTCGCTTCGACTTGAGATTCCTGTTTTAGATAGCGAGGCCGCTGATTTCTGCTGCATGATCGGAATTCCCAGCATCTGAGGGGTTGGAGGCCTTGTGCAGCAGGTGGATTGCCTGAAGCTCAAACTGTGCGCAGAATAAGGTCCAGCGACCATTGTTGTCTTTCTGTCAATAGCAGATGATGCGACACTCCAGTAAGAGCAGGTCTCGTTTGCTGAGATCGGTTGGGTCATATTTTTCCATTGCACTTTTGGCCTGTAGAAGTTCCCGGGCATCAAACGTGGAGTTGAAAAGTGAGGGCTATGTGTCGCGTCAGATTGGCGATGGAGGCACTTAGGAACTGCATACCTCCCCCCCTTGCTTGGGTGTCTGCCATCGCGTGGCACGAATCAATGAGGACTCAATGTCTGTGATAGCTGACGAAAAGGAGTTAGGAGGTGAGCTTGAATCTAGCGTTAGAAAACATATGCTGGGTTGGAGTGCACAAATGGGACATCAATTCTGCAGCATATCGACCGACAGCCCTGGATAGTGGAAGGATGGTGGTGGAGCATTGGTGGTCTGGAATCCCATTTTTCATGAACCAAACATTGGTGACGTGACCTGGAACCCAGACAGTGACAGGTTGGTTAGTGAGAGGATCGCAAAGCTGTTTACTGCGGTCTTTGTAGGGGTCAGGCTTTCCCCATGCAAGTGTGGTTGGTAGGAGCCCGAGAGCGTACGTATTGGCCTGCGCATTAGTGAATGTGGACAGTTTTCGTAGGCGGCTTGGAAACAGAGGTTATGACATGGAACAGCGATGGTGGATGTGCTCACCTAAGCAGTTGAGGTGGGTAGCTCCTGACGCTCTCCTCGTCGATAAGGTTGGTAAGGGCTGTGGGCACAATGCTGTTTGATGGGGGGTTAGGTGGGGGATGGGTGTTGGTGGGCACGCGGGTCCCCGCCTCGTATTTGTACGCCGTCGCAGAGCGCATACCCGGGTCATGTTGATCACTCTCTATTCCCACCCAATACAAATGTCATGCAGACCCATGTTCACATTCGCCATTATCGCTATTGGAGAGCATTCCCACAGATGCAGGGGACACATGGGGTTGTTCGCCAGGGGTTTGAGGTGGTTGTGCCTCTGTCACGGCAGGCGCTTCAGATAGTAGAGGTGCCAGGTTGGCTGGGGCCAATGCACGCTGACGCTTTGTGGCTACTGGCTCCCTGGCAGTGGATGCACCGCGTTTGGGTGGCATTGTCTGATTCTCACAGGGCTCACAAACGACGTCGAAGGGTGCGCTTTAATGAGATTGTGGAATGGTACATTTGATTAGGAGTGCGGATGCACGGATCACTGGATTTTCAGATGAAATATGCGGGAGGTGGCAAAATACTCCGGTGCGGATGGCAAATTTAGTTTCGATCGATGAATAAGACATTGCGACTACACACTGGGGCTGAGGCTCAAAGTCTATTGTGGTAGTGATCAGGATGAGGTAGCTAAGAGATGTGCAGTCACAGAGAAAAGGAGTTCTATAAGGCATCATGTCAAATGTGGCAAGACATGGTTAATGCGGCTTCGGGGCCTGCACAGTGGCATGGTGGTTATTGTGCTTGAGGGATTTCTTGGGGTTTGTGCTGCTGGGGGGCGAGGTTGGTGGGAGGGGGTCATCCGTCGTGGCCTTGAAAGCACGGACGCGCTTTACCGGTGTAGGTGATCCAGTCTGCCATCCAATGAGCTGGTTACAAGCCAATATCGTTGATATGCTTACATTCGTCGAGTGTGCCATTGGTGATTCATTGTCAGAGGCAGGTTGTAGACGGAGCACCTGTTTGCAAGATAGGAACACCTGGAGGTGCTTGGAACCGGTGCGTCCGCGCCCTATGACCAGATCAAATTCTGCATCTACTTCGACAAGATCACCTGATGTGAGCAATATTTCGTGAATGGGGATGATGGTGCCATCTTTCTGCAGATCCAGGATCTCTATGGGCCCATTCCATTTCCAAGGACCCGTGGGCATGTGGGGCCCATCCCGCATGTGGGGATTCACCTGTAGGGGGTCTGTAGAGCTGGCGGACAGTTGCTGCAATGAGGGGGGTGGGATCTGAAAGAGATGCACATATGTTGGTTTGTGATGGGCTACTGCAGGCATGGCAACAGACCTTGTCAAAGACTTTGTGTTGCATGTACAGTTGACGGCGGAACTGTGTCTGTGCAAGAGGGATTTTCAGGGCACGGCTTGCAAATGTTGCAGCGAGGTTAAGGCGGTCCAGTTGATTTTTCCATGCAATGTCAAGATCATTGCCTGTAAGGTTGATGGTTTGCACAGCATACTGTGCCCTACTGCTGTCACTGTCACAGGGTGGTTAGGAGGGAATGGCGACGTGATGGGTTGCATGTAACGAACCCCTCCCAGTTCCCGACATCTCCCAATGAGAAGTGTTGGAGATAACCATAAATACGGACGGAGATGGGGTAAACCGCAGAGGATGGCTCGTTGTAGAGAATTGTTTTGTAGACCAGCAAGAAACTGCGAGATTTCTTGTCGACAGTGTGGTCTTGTGAAACTGCCCCCCATTGGATGAATTGTGACAAAGAGGTCGGAAAATGCTGCCACTCGAGGAGATCTGTGACGTGGACATGAGATTCTATAATGCGACTGATGTGGCTGGGCCACAGGTCGGCTGCAAGGACATGGTTCGAGGATGGCAAGAATGACATGTGCAGGGGTGGGTGGCATGCCACAGAAGAGGATGGATGGAGTGGTAAAGAGGGGGGAGGGCTTTTGAGTGTTGTAGGAAGGGGTGTGGGTATTCCTGCGTAACCAGGAGATGACATACGACACTGGAAGCTGAGCCAAGAGAACTAATGGGATTTGTAGAAAGTGGCAGATGTGATGGCATCGAGTGCATGGAGGCGTTGGAACTCTGTACAAAGGTCTTCTTGTAACCGTCCGAGCACACGTTGTGGTGAGAACGATCGGAAGATGGCAAGATTACTGAGAGACCGTGCACGAGACAGCATAACATATGCATGTTGGACACTCCTCGCACTGGCCAAATCAACGATCACCTTGTCCAACGTGGCACCCTGGGCCTTATAATCAGTGAAGGCCCAACCAGGTACAAGGGGCACCTGATGGTGGCTGACCCTGAAGACTCCAGCATGCTTGGATGTGTAAGAAATGGTGCATGCGCGAGGGAAGATCACCACTATGTGCTCAGCCTCTCCAGGGAGGTGCAAGGTAGATGCTGGAACTGTTACGTACACACAGCGCGCGACACGCTTGCCATGAATCACTGAATACGCAATTTCATGCACTGTCCCTTGCGCACCATTGACCACCCTTCCTGCAATCACAAGATTTTCAGTGATGAGCACTGGCATGCCAGGCAGCAGAGGGAGCCTACCCAGATAGTCCTTGGTGTCTTTTGGGCGAACGAATGCCAAGTGGTCATCCTCGATCCCCATCACACGCTCATTGTTACAAAAGTGTTCTGCATAATAGAACAACAACTCTTGTCCAGTATCACGTGCAAAGGATCTGGCCTTTTCCTCATTCCAACGATCTCGCAAATGGCGTTCACCAAAGACAATAGGAGCATCGCGAAAGCCAAAGAACTCTTGAGGGTTGACCTTTTCCAGGTGGGCTAGCTGCCTGCTCTCCAACACCCTGATGTCTGTTTCAATATTGTCAGAGGTGGTACGTGCCTCACCTATCCTGACCCAGTTAAGCAAGTCAACAAAGTGTGGATCCAATTTAGCTCGCTCATTCTGGATCAACTGTATGACGTGGCTCAGAGAACGCCAGAGGAAAGCCCCGAACAGACGCCCCTGGCCTCTGACAGTCTCAAACGTGTGTTTGCTGAGGTTACTCACCAGCGCATGTGAGTACAGCATGGAGCCATTCACGGGGCGAAGCTGACCCATGTCTCCAGCAAAGATGATATTGATCCCACCGAATGGCACATCCTTTGCAGCAGGTTCACCCTCCTTGGCCAATGATAGGCGATCGGCAATATTGCTCAACAATTCAGCAGAAACCATGGAGACTTCGTCAAGGACCAGATACCTAACACCACACCAGATTTCCTGTAATTCATCCACGTCAACTTTATGATGTCCCTTCCCATTTGACAGGCGATCATGGGTGTTGTGCGTGCCCTGTGTCCCAATAGTCATCAATGTCAGTGCATGAATGGTGTAGCCATCGATCAGACATGCAGCGCTACCAGTAGGTGCACTCAACAAGATCTCATGCCGCCAGCCACATTGAGCAAAAGCATTGACAATCGCGCGAATTACATGCGTCTTACCTGAGCCACCTATTCCAGTGATGAAAAGCAGCATTTGTTCGACATTCGCATGAAACATGTGCTCAATCACCAAAGTAAAGGTGCGAAGTTGTTCCAGATTTTCATGTAATGACCATTTTTGGATGACATGCTGCAAGATGTCATCCGTAGGACGAGCAACAGGATGTGCCACGTCATCGTGGCCCGTTTGTGAAACAACCTTAATAGAGACTGATGGTTGCAGGGAAGTGCCTGATGTGCGACGACGCTTAGAGGGTGAGCCGTCGCATGCCTCCGTGCCATTATCGGAATCACAGTCTGCTACAAAAACAGGTCGTTTCCGCTTACGCTGTGAGGCCATAAAGTTCCTATGCATGCCCAGCTGTTCTTCAAGTTCCTGGGTGACCTCGACTAACCGAAGGCCAGGGTTGGTGATCACAGGCAAGCAGAGTTCAACCCCCACCAATGCACGAGTCATTCGAATGACATTCATCTCATCCTCTGGAATCGCAAGCAGTGGCTGACGATCAGTGTTCACAGGATCAGACAACCAGATGTCCTCATCAACCTGTCCCTGCAGGTCCGAGTCATGTATCAAGGCATCTTTCAACTCGTCAATGTCCCGATCAAAACAGGATGGTGGTACAAATGTTGCGCCGGCATGAGGAGGCACAGCGCCTGTAGCACCTGCACCCCGAACGGTATCCTGCGCATCCTTGCATTCCATCTCAATCAAGAAGTTGGAGATTACACGAGCCAGATGAGGCGGAAAATCATACAAATCAAAGGACTCAGTCCAACAAGTCCTCGGAGCAAGCAGGTCAGATGGCTTACGCCATGGACGGAATAGTAACAACATTGCACATGAAAACTCTTCCAGCCGGTGATCAGATTTGTGCGGCAATGGAATGGCATCTCCAAGAATAACAGGAACAACGAACGTGTTACGCATGCACACCTCATGAGATGAAAACTGAGGATGCAGTTCATCAGCAAAGGAGGCCTGCAATCTACGAGAGTAAGCAGGGCGTTCACATTCAGGTATGTTTCTGTTGGTCGCACTGGCGCAATCACTAGATGATGGCAACTTTGTAGTTGATGAACCTTTCCTGACTTTCTCGGTCTGCTCTATAAATTCCCAAAGGCACATGTGGTTGAATGGCGCAATCGCAGGACACATTATATAGTCCATGGTATTGCTTGCCACGTAAACTGTACCATTGCCAGTGTACGCCATGCATGTCTGCCCGAAATCATTGTCAAGACAATCCAAACCTCTGTCCAACGCGCAATTGCACAAACCATCCACATGGTCTTCATGCTCCCGGGCTATATCGATAAACTCGTAAAAACGCACGGTACGAAACTGATGATTGCAATAATGGTCACCACTGCCAACAAGATAGCTCATAACCTGTTGATGTGAGATCTCCCACCTGCCCATCATGGCATTCACTGTCTTTGTCAGCAAATTTCTCTCACGCATGGCCAGGGATGCATTGACGTTGCCACTGAAGTGTAGGGAATGGCTGTCGATAGCAGCATGGATTGCCTGCAAGCCCACATGCACTTGAAGCTCGTTCTTGGTGATGTAGTCGCTGATGTAGTACGTCAGCGCTTTGGCAGCGGTACCTGACCCAATATGCTTAATATCCATATTGCATTGCAGCAGAAGCAAGACAATGTCATTGTAATTATTGATGCGAGGGTGCAGACGGCGAAGCAAAATTGACTCCGACTCGGGATCGACATATGAACGTTCTCGAACAGATCCGTCAATGCGCATGCGACAGGTCGCATCTCCGGGCTCTTCTCCATGGCGAAGGTTTTTGAAGCATGTTGCAGTATGTTCGTGCCAATTACATTCCACAGCTAGCCGCTGTACAAGATCCTCGTACTGCAGACGAAACAAGTCCTCCTCCATGTCATCCACACAAGGAGGGGCAAGCAACTGGGGATCCTCTGTGCCCTCCCGATGATGGGGTTTCTTCGAGTCACCGAACAACGAAAACATGTTCTTGATGGTTGTCCCCGGCAGCTCACATTTGATGAGATCTTCCAACCACTGCAACACTTCATCTTCAAATGCAGTGCTCTCCAGCATCAAAGATCACAGACGTTCAGGATTCGGATTGCCCTCCACCCACAACAACATATGACAATGAAGTGTACCGCGACCCTGGGCCTCCACCATCCCATAATACCCCGAACATTTCCCAAACAGTCCAACCCCCCTGTTGTATTTGACCACGATACGAAGAAAGCCCTGAATAATACAATCGAACGCCCTCACGGCAGCACCAGGATGGGAGGCAACAAAACTTGCATGATCGTACGCAGAGAGGGTACGCCAGCGAGATGCTTCCAACCCCCCAAAATGCCCTACAAGAACAATGGTGAGGTCGTGCGGGTTTAACGTCACAAAAAATGCAGGTGTGCCTAATCTGCGAATGAGCGAGCATATCTCATTCCGTCTACATAACTTGTAGCCATCACTGCCTGGCAAGG
This sequence comes from Pisolithus tinctorius, assembly GCA_024663395.1. Lineage (NCBI taxonomy): Eukaryota > Fungi > Basidiomycota > Agaricomycetes > Boletales > Pisolithaceae > Pisolithus > Pisolithus tinctorius. The sequence goes on along the minus strand of JANFAH010000022.1, from coordinate 31,181 downwards.
TTCTGGAAACGACACTAAGCTCACGGAATAACTGCAAGGCCTGACGCTCGCCTGGAGAAACAACCTTAGCGTGCGCGTCACACTCGAATCTCTGCGCGAGCGAGCGCACGAACCCCTCGTTCTCATGCAACTCTTTGACCAGAGAGTGACGACGTGCTGATGGAATGCAAAACACTGTGTTATCATTTGCCGCACGCTTCTGCATAATGTTCCAACAGATGAATGCGAAGGAAGGATCACGCATAAAAGGCGAGTCGACCTGGCATAACAAATTTCTAACCTGCCATTGGAATGACAAACGCTGGCTAGGCTCCCGAGCAGGATGGTTGAAGCCCCCAATACCCCACGGATCCAAATGTGGAAACAGCGCACTCAGAAAACACGGAGAATCGTCGCCAAGGAACTGGGAACCCGAATGACTAACAACGAACTTCTTGCCTTGCAATGCATGGGCAAGGGCCCCAGCCTTCATTGCCCGACGAGAACGCTCTGAGTGGTCCCCCTGAGTATAGGCCACACACTCTGTAACAAGGTCATTCGACAGCATGTCCCACTCTGCCCCACAGGATGTGGGCATCGAACCCGCATCAGGCAGGTGTGTAATTTGCATCCCAGCCAACAAACCCTCCTCTCCGTCACCAACCACCAAGGACCAGACCCTTCAGTCACATGTAATCCAGAAAGTGGGTCATCCGACATGCACATTTGGTCCTGAAAGTGGGACTAACCGACATCGGCCTATAGACCCTGATGGTGGATAGGCTGACATGTTGGAGGGAGGTCGGCCGACCTCACTGGGGGATGGATCCACACCCTGGAAGTGGTGTCGGCCGACCTCACTGGGCGATGGACCCACACCCTGGAAGTGGTGTTGGCTGACCTCACTGGACAATGGATCCACACCCTGGAAGTGGTGTCGGCCGACCTCACTGGACGATGGATCCACACCCTGGAAGTGGTGTCAGCCGACCTCACTGGACGATGGACCCACACCCTGGAAGTGGTGTCGGCCGACCTCACTGGGGGATGGACCCACACCCTGGAAGTGGTGTTGGCCGACCTCACTGGACGATGGACCCACACCCTGGAAGTGGTGTCAGCCGACCTCACTGGGGGATGGACCCACACCCTGGAAGTGGTGTCGGCCGACCTCACTGGGGGATGGACCCACACCCTGGAAGTGGTGTCGGCCGACCTCACTGGGGGATGGACCCACACCCTGGAAGTGGTGTCGGCCGACCTCACTGGACGATGGATCCACACCCTGGAAGTGGTGTCGGCCGACCTCACTGGACGATGGACCCACACCCTGGAAGTGGTGTCGGCCGACCTCACTGGATGATGGACCCACACCCTGGAAGTGGTGTCGGCCGACCTCACTGGGGGATGGACCCACACCCTAGAAGTGGTGTCGGCCGACCTCACTGGACGATGGACCCACACCCTGGAAGTGGTGTCGGCCGACCTCACTGGACGATGGACCCACACCCTGGAAGTGGTGTCAGCCAACCTCACTGGGGGATGGATCCACACCCTGGAAGTGGTGTCGGCCGACCTCACTGGGCGATGGACCCACACCCTGGAAGTGGTGTCGGCCGACCTCACTGGGGGATGGACTCACACCCTGGAAGTGGTGTTGGCCAATTTCACTGGGGGATGGACACAGACCTCACCACCTGGAAGTAGGGTTGGCCAAACCCTGAAAATTCCCTTGGCATAATCAATTGCTTGTCAATTTAGATGTTACCAGAAGTATTGACTCTGATGACACTTCCAGATGGACATACCCCCTGAGACCAGTGTTGGCCAACCTCACTGGGGGGTGGCCTTACCCCCTGAATCCATGGCCATTCTTCACCTCCAGGTGATGTCAGTGATCTCACAGGGTTTGAAACTTGCAATGAGCATGGGTAGCCATATATAGGGATCCTTTTGATTCACACCATCTACAGTTTATTTATAGACCAAGACCCAGAGCTCTCTTGGTTGGTTGACGAGCTCTAGTTGATTTCTTGCTTGCCTCTTCACCCTCCTTTGCCATCTTCTGATCAACATCCCCACTGCCTCCCCTTTTTCTTTTCCTCACATCCTTTCTTGTATTCTGGGATTCCTTCATGCCACCCCCCTGGGTGGGACAGGAATCCCCTGCACTGACCCCAGTTGTTTCCTGTGCACCAATCCCTCTGCTTGAGCCACCAGAATTCTGCTGCAGTCTTGCAACTACCAGCCCCACTGCACCCATAACATCTTCCCCCTTGTGGATATCAAGACCTGAGCCTAGCAAAAAGCCCAGATTAGCAGCTTCAGGGTCATCTGATTCTATGTCCTGCGCTCTTTTGCACTCCCTCCACAACAAACCAAATCCCAGTACAATGGTAAGACCTTTTTGGGTGGATGCAAACTTTTCACTTTGCAATTGATACAGTGCCTTCCAGAAGGAATCCCCATTGCCATGCATCTCCTGGGGCAAATACTGGGCACTCCAGGCCCAAGATGCCCAGACAAGCAGGTTGACTGGTCCAGCATCAGGTTCCTGTACAAAATGTTTGTTAACCTGGTATTTGAAGAAAGTTTATCACTTACTGTCTCTGGCAAGCCATCTACAAGCTCAACAAGTTCCTGGTACCTGGGCATGATGCAAAGGGACTTTAAATATTTCACCCTGTCCCCATTGGCATGACAAGCAGGGCTGGATTCATGAGGGGTATCTTCAGATGGGGCCCTCCCAGAGTCAAGGATATCCTGGGCCCCTGATGAAGTTGCTATAGGGGTCATACCAGCCCCACCAATTTCTTCCCCTAAATCTGAGGGCTTGGCCTCCACCCCAGCTTCACTGTCCTCCCCAGGGCTCATCCACTCTCTCTTTTTGGATGGGGTTTTCCTGTTCCAGGGCCTTCCCAATGGCTCATCCTCCTTTTTGCACTTGATGAATGAAACAATCACCTTATCCTCCTCCTCTTGGGAATTCCAATGATTCCAAAGCATCCACATGTCGGCCTTGGTCCATTTTGAAGGATCTTTCATCATGAATCCTTCTGGGATGGAATCGGAACTCAGATACTCCAAATGGGACTTGATAAGCAGGCCCCAGGGAACCTTGGCCTTGGGCTTCCCTGTAAACTTTGCTATGTTTCCAACTTCCATCAACAACTGTAGATGCACTTGACAATCAAGAACATACCATAGGCAGCCTGGAAGACCATTCTTGCCAAACTCTGCTGGACCTTGAGTTTCTGACCAGTCCAAGCTGGTACCTCTGGGTTTCCTTCATCATCCAAGGCTATCTCCACCTTTGGATTCTCATCATTCAAATCTTCCTCAGCTGAGTATGGAATCAACCTAGGTACACATATTACATTGATCACCAATGTTTATCACTTACCAGCTTCAGTCAAAAGATAATTGGTTAACATTTGCTCTCCCTTTAGAACCCAATCCTTGGTGGGCTCTGAAGACTCTGAGAAGGCCTTCTTCCCATCAGGGGGTTGTGTTTCAAAGCTAGGTTTCTTCATTAGCATTGGATAGACAAGGTAAAGGGGAACCTACACTGCCATCTTGATCTGAGAATCAGTAGTCTCATGAGCCAGAAACATCACTATATTTGACCCCATGGTCCTCCTGACTGTTTCAATAAAGTCTCTGGCCATGTTGGGAAAATTTTTTCTCCTGTACCTGAATTATTGCATGATTAGTATAAGACATTTGAAGTAGACCAGCACTGACAATTCATGAGTTTCTTTTGGAGCTCCCAACTTATTCCACTTGGAAGCAGCCCTCCCTGCTTCAGCCTTCTTGTCATCTGCAAGAGACTCCCACCACTGTTGGATGATTTTGGTCCTCTGACCTATGGTCTTGGGGTCCTTGGTGTCCCTCCTCTCCCTATCATAGGCATCCATGTCCTCTTTGAAGAGCTGCTGGGAGGCAGTAAAATCAGTGAAGGGTTTTCTGTAATTTCCAGCCTTGGTAGGTCTGGTCCTCTCCTCTCTGCCATCCTCATCCTCACCAGTCCCAGGCTGCTCCTTCCTCTTGTCTGTTGCAGCCAGGATGCTCTCAATGATGTGTTCCTCATCATCCTGGTCTTCAGGGTCTAGTTCTGGCAAAAACACCCTTCTGATGGCCTAAATACACTTGAGATATGTGAAACTTGATGAAAAAGATACCCTACCACTCTCAAGTTCTGGGGCAATTCCACAGATCCTGAAGATGCTTGCTGAAGGATCTGGGATTTCACATCAGCCAGGATCTGGGCCCTGAGGTCAGGATTCCCTCGGGCATCTGTGTACTGCTCCACATAGGAGGACAGCAGATCAGAGTAGACTTCAGACCAATCAGCCATGAGAGAATAAAATCAGGGGGATAATTAGCAGCACAGATGATGGAGGTTGGAAGCAAGGTGAAAATTTTTCAGCCTTTCCCAATTTAGGCAGGAGGTTGAAGTTTTCGGCCATCACTCTTTTAGGAAAGGTACCATTATGGTATGATTGTTTTGATGTATTTGCTATTCACTTTGATTCAGATACCAAGTGCAAAGCAAGGGTAATCGGAAAACTATACACATATACCCATGTTCTAAATACAATCCATTTGTTTACCTTGGAACATCAATTGGGCCTTTTTGGAAAAGTCAGTCCACAACACTATCTGCTTATGAGCATAAGCCTTTTTCCCTGGTTCCAACAATTGTAGAGCCCTTTTCTCCCATATGTCCTTCTGGAACTCAAACCATAAGATGGCCCAAACCATCTCATGCCTCACCAATGACAATTCTTCTTTCCACCTGTCCCTTCTTGCCCTTGCTTTGAGCCAGTTGATCCTGTAAACTGCCCCACAATTTATTGGTGAGATTTTTTTGAGTAGTATTAACACTTACACTCCTCCATTAAACCCCCCTTCTCAGCATTCAGTTGACCCTGTTCACCATCCATCATCCAAAACCATGCCATTTTGCTGGTTCCCTGCCCAAACCGGTTCTCCTCTGTAACATCCTTACTCACTGCCAGGTCCTGGGGCTGAATAGCCTGATATCTTTGTCCAATCTCTTGATTGGGTTCCAACTGGAGAATGGCCTGCCTTGCCCTCTGATAACTTCTGACCTGCTTGTTTATCCGAGCCACCACTTTTTGGATGTCCTGCTTGGTTCTTGTACCTTCCCTAGTTGATTGTGCACTGCGGAAGTTCTGTCTGTATAACATTGCCTTGTGTCCAAGGTTGGTTTGGAGCTGGTCTAGACAATCATTAGCTTGCCCAATCCTGAGTTCCATTTCTTCTTTGAGGAGGTCATGAAGGCCAAGCTCCATCAGTTTGGTTGCTCCAATGGATGAGGGCATCCATATACTCATGAGCTCAGCAGGTAGCTCCTCTCCTTCTTCTGTAGCCTCCCAATCCTCATCATCTTCCCAGTACTCTCCATTGTCATCAATTTCTTCACCTTGCCCAAGGAATGCTGGATCATCCTGGGGTATGAAGACATCATCCACCTCCAAACCTTTGAGAAATGCCTGGCTGGTGCCATGGAATTTGTCAATCCTGGCAGAAAGTCTTTTTCTTTTCTCTGAGACTTTGATTTCTTGTCTGGTAGACATGTGGCTCTGTCTAAGCTCAGATCTTAGCTGGTCCCTGCAGGTCTGGTTAGCAACCTATTGCTTCTGGAAACCACAGACCATACTGTGCATCCTCTATGCTAATTCCTTCCACAAGCCAAGCCACAGAACCATGGCTCCCTGGGGACACAGGTGGATTTTTCATGAGCTTTAACTGCACTTCACCCATGGTAGGGGCTACAGGCCATCAGACATGCCCAGGGTTTCTTAGGAACATACTGACCTTTTTCCCCTTTCAACAAATAAATGTCTAGGGAATCACCTCGATTTGCTTCTGCCTCAAGAACATCCGACTCCCATTGGGCAAGTTGGCCAGGGTCTAGAACAGCTGTCAACTGCTCATATGCCTGATTCATTTCTTCTAGGCACTTGTGTGAGGTCTTGTATTTTTTCAACAGTGCAGGAACTGAGATGTACAGGGTAAATTAACTTCTCTTTGAAGAAAAGGTCTCTCACCCATGTTGACAATTTTTTTCCAGTTAGAATCTCTCATATGGTCATCATACACTTCTTGTCTTGTGGGCCTGAGTCATAGACCTTGCAGTGGGAGAGATCTTATTGAATGGAGCCCACAATGTCTCCAAAATTTCACCATCCAGATGACCAGCACCCTTGATAAAGTTGAGGCTATATCTTGGAAAGCAAGAGAGTTTGTGGGCAGCAAGATGAAACTTCCCCACAGCAGGAATGATTTCCAGGGAGGGAGGGAGATGGAGAGAGCAGCTGGATTTTACCCGACTCTGGAAGTTAATACTCCACTGGCACCCAACATCATAAATGACAAGGGCCTTTGTGATGCTTTCTGAATGATAATCAAGAGCACTGCAGATGGAGTAATCTGTGTTCATGTACCTAGCACAAAATGAGTTCCAAAGGCTTCCAGTACATCCATCAGGTCCACTCACTTTTCCCCTTTCTGAAAGTCCACCACAGAATGGGGAACAAAGCAACCATGCCGAGCACAGGCTGTGGCACCAATCCCAGTGGACCGGAGATTGGACTTGTTAATATTAGCAGCATTGATTGCCCTGTGATTGCTGCAGGTGGATCTCTACCAGTACAGTGGGTCATTTAAACTCCATGACCTTGGGACAACTCACCTCCTTGTTATCCAAAGACTGCTCAAGATGGGCCTGGTAGGGCTTTTCAGCAACCATGTAACCAGTTCCATCTGATAATGACACATCCAACTCAGGCTTGTTCATTTTCATATGCTGAGCAGTGAAGTTGCCATCCATGACATATTGCCTCATTATGGTATCACTAAGGGGGGAGGGGAGTTAGAAATCAAAACCCTACAGATTATCACTCCATACCTGTCATATCAGGTTTTCCAATCTGGAGGTAAATTAATACCTGGTTGTGGGCAGGCAGGACAAAAGAGTGCAAGTTCTCCTTGTCTAGGATCTTGTTCTTTATCATGACCAAAGCCAAACCATTTCCTATGTTTCAAATCCCTCCACAGTCTGGAAACCCTCATCAGCTCTCGGTACCTGTCCTAATTGGAAATGAATGCATTAATAGAACCCCCTAAGAGCAAATAGTGCATGGCACTCAACTGGTATACAGTCAGGAAATGCATTGTTGGTGAACCTCTTCAGCTTCTGATAGAAACTCATAGCTGAAGTCTTGCATTCCAGGGCATCAATGAGAAAGTGATTAAGAACATCAAAGGTGAAAGCAGTCTTGGGCTTTGTTATACTGGCTGGAAAGAGTCTTTCCCTGAGTAAATCAAGGTGCCAGTCCATTGGATCTGACCCAGGGCAATTGCACCAAGAAATCTCATGAGTGAAAATTCCTTCTGTGTGCACTATGGTCATTTTTGATCTGAAGGATCTCCTGCTACCAGAGGTTAACATGGAGGCTACAGGATATGACTGCCATTGACCTGTAATTGGGAGGCCCTTCCCCAGAAGTATAGCCCAACTCCTCTGAGTCTGGATCCTGATTCTGTCTGTTTTGAGGGCAAGGACGACCCCCCATGGCCAATGTGCCAAAGGAACCCAAGTGCCATCAAAGAGGTAGCCTGGTAATGAGTAGCATTCCATCTTTGTACCTTGTGGAATGGAAGATTTTGATGCACTTTCACAGCACAAGGACCACACCAGGCATGCACACCAATGCAGGACATGCATCTGATACTTCCTTCTGCCTGACAGCACTGCTCACATATCCCCCCCTTAGCCAGCTGCTCTCCCTTGAGAATGACTTTGAGATATTCTGCTCTCCAAGGCAGCCATTCTCTGATGAAATCATTTTGACTCTAGGGGATAATTTAGCCAATGCAGTATCAGGCAAAACTTCCCACCTTGGTAACCCTCCTAGTATTTGGGGTATCTTCCTCATCATTCCAATCCAAGGTAGGCATGTCAAAGGAGTCTGGGACAACATTTTGGGAGCCTATTGTCCTGGGGGTCCTTGGAGTTGAAGGTTGACTCTGAGATGGGAGGTAGAGGTGTCTAGCATCCACCTCCTTGTAGGTGTCCTTTCCTCTCCAGGTTTTAGTGACTTCAAATTTATACAAACCTCCTGCAGAGCTTTTGCCAAGGACTTTGGTTCTACGACGACACATGATTGAGCACAGGAAGAGTCAAAAGCAAGGTTTTCAGCTGTATTGAAAATTTTTCATCCCCAAAACAACACCACACAAGTCCAGAACAAGGTTATCAAATGTATTTAAAATATTTGTACCCAAAAATTGCCACTAAAATGTGTTTTAAGTGTATCTGACAGCCAACCCAAGAATGTCCTTTTGGGTAGTCCATGCTGGTCTTGTGACCTTGAGTCGGTCATGTACTTTGTCCTTCATATAATGCACCAATGCAATTCTTTCTCCCTTCTCCCACTTTGGCACAGAATGTTGAAGGATTTTTCCTGATAGGAAAATCATGGTGCCTGGGGAATAAGCCAGTTCGGCCCCCAGATCTGGAATAAGGAATTTAGCATTGTGAGAACCCAGGCTCACTAATGAATCCAGAAGGGTTGGGGTGGATGTGACATCTCGGTGAGAGGGAGTTTCCTGATTGACAATAATATCAATGTTGGTATAGACCGATGGCCAATCCAGGGATATCTCATTCTCCACCCTGCCAGCCTTGGCCAACATTGCTTGATCACCAGCCCTGGCCATATCTGGCAATGAGACCTTTGCTATATTGCTCCAGAAGTGTTCCACATAAGAAATCTTGAGCAGCCATTCCCTATTGGCTTTCTGTTTGAGGGATGTGCTTTGATAGAGTGTATCAACCAACCTCTTTAAATTTGTCAGCCCCTACCATGGAAATCACAGCACCTGGACAAACCTCATGAGCCTGTTGGAATGTGGCAGGAGACATGGAAATCCTGCCATGTCCATACATGACTTGGTCAACAGGCTGATGCTTATGGCCATATCGTTTGTTAAGCTTGCTTTTGTCTTTTGGCTTGTTCTTGGGCTCAGTCTGAAGATTGTCTTTTATGGAAAGGAGAAGGGAATTGAGAAGTTCCTATGATATAAAAGCTGTAGTGAAGGGTTGTCAGAGAATGAAAACACTCACTATCCGTGCATCTGGGACAATACCAGGCAGATACCATACTATCACCCTGCCATGCACATCCAGAACTGTGGCAGGAGCATTGATATACCCAATTTTTGGGTTTTCAAAATGGATGGTCCTGTCCTTGGCATGCACCAATGGTTCAGAAAACCTGTCTGCATCCCAATGCAACACATCTATTAAGGGTCAGACTTGGATCACTTGGAATTGTTGTGGAAATCACCTACAGGGATTGAGGATGGCATGTGTAATGACTGCGGATGCCAGCCTAACTTCCAAAGATGTAATAGCATCTGAAGTTAGACCAGATTCCCCTTGCAATGTTGCCCTGACTTGGGTTAACTCAGCCAAGGATTGAAGTCTATTATCCAACTAAATACATAGCAAGTGTAGCATCACTGCTTATGGCTTACCTTGGCTTCCTGAGCTGGTGATTTGAGAAAATAGAGCTGTGAAGAGATCATAGGGACTGTTCCAAAGGCAGCCTTCAGCATTCCAACCACCATTGTATGCAGGGAATTCATCCATGATGATGTGGGGGGTGTTGGAAAAGTCAAAGGAAAATTTTTCAACCGCAAGAAAAATAGTTAAAAATCACTCAGTACATAAGTAGGAAGTTATTCTCCACAAGGGACCTTGCTTGACTTGGGGGAAGATCCAGAATCCAGAAACCCAACTTAGTCTACTAGATACACCATGTTTCTTGAAACATCTAGTCATGTAAGCAGGGGCCTGGAATGGTGCAATCAAACTCAGCAGCAGTTGAAACTCCAAGTCAATCCAGTCCAGCAATCTCTTGAGCATCATGGGAAACCATGGAACACCAATACTAATCTAGCAATCTAGCAACATCCAACAGCTAGGAACACATCCAGACAGCATTTGAAGGGAAGATGTTGGGTTGCTAGTAATGCCATTGGCAAGCTCTTGAGCATCAAAGGGAAACCTTGCTTAAGAAGATCAGCCATGGAACACCAGTGCTAATCTAGCACCATCCACCAGCCAGGCAGACTGACATGAAACAAACACCAAGTCATTTGCTAAGGTTAGGGTTAGAAGCAGACTTGCATGAAAGAAATACACCAAGTCTTATGCTAGGGTTAGGGTTAGCACATGCTTCATTCAAAAAAAGAAGCATAGATTCCCACACAGCATTCAAATCCAATCAAGCAGTGACATTTACAAGGTCATACATAAATTTCAACTACAGTTACAATTTCAACTACAAAGGTATAATGGTTTCATAAGAAACCAAGGCTTGCCTGCATTCCAGAGGGGGCCCTCCTCCAGAAGTACAGTTGGGCCAATAAAAAACCGTCCTCAATTCAACCAAGTTCCCAAAAAAGCGCACAAAAGCTGATAACAAAGATCCTAAAACACATTAGGCATCAACAGAACTTTGCAAAGTTCACATACCTGAGGTGCACTCTTTATTCACCAGGAGTCAAAGATAAACAGCTCTAGAAAGTTTATGTCAGTACAACATAGATATACAGAAGTGAATACTCACTACACCAAAGCCTGACCAACTAGCTACTACCAATATATACCAACACATACCACACAAAAAAACGTCATAGGCTGACCCACACAGGTGGGTACAGACCAAATAAAATGTCATAAGCTGACCTACAATGTAGGTACAGACTAGCCCCCAGATCCCATGAGCTGGCCTACAATGTAGGCACAGACTATTCCCCCAGACCCAACATATTACCCAACAACCAAAAATTGCGCTGGCCAAGCACAATCTAAGGTCAAGGGTAGCCCCTCCCTACATCCTGTAGCTGCAGACTACAGTCAATAGTGAGGCGCCAAGGATGCTGCAAAAGTAACGGTAATCAAGTAATGTGAAAATTCTGGGATCAGAGGTGCCACTTACCTTATGACAGCCGAGACGATGGGCTGAGATAAAAACGAAGATGACGTAGCACAGAAAACGGGAAAGAGAGAGGGGGAAAGGGAGATGGAGATGGAGTGGAGAGGGAGGACGACGGAGGGGAAGCATCACATCGCAGAGAAACGCAGTAAGGGAAAAAATATGCCACTGACTGGGGGGGATTTATATACTTGAGTCTTATGTACCGTTGTTTGGCCACAGTCCAACTAGTGAGGTCGCTGTCAATGTCACGTTCTCGGCCTCAGGTGCGTGTTCAGTTGCCGTGAGTGCTGGCAACTGTCCTCTGAGTCAGTACCGCGTGTCGTACTATACATCGTGAATAGCGATGTCACGTGACTCCACTGTCACCCGGATTCGGCTTCTATATACTAAATACTAAATGTTCGCTTGACATTCTCGTAATTGCATTGTCGAGCCGAGCAAGCACTCCCTCGTGCCGTTGGCTGAGCGGTAGTGGTGGCTTACCCTTGGGATTTCACAGAAAATGTATTGTAGTAGCACTACCAGATCATTAATACATGTAGTCACTTATTGAAACCGGAATACGGCCTAGCGGCGATGGACCACTCCGTATATAGTCCTACGTAATGTTCCAGAGACGCATCCGAAGTACGGGTAGACACGTGTGATAATCATGACAGCCGTGACCGTTGTTCATGTCACAATTAAGGTTGTGTCCAAGATTATCATAGGTCTCACTACGTGACCTGTCCAAATCGAGATCTGTGCATCCGAGTATCCAGATTGACACGGTCTTTTGCTCCTCTCCTCTTGCCACACAGTGTCTCCCTCACCGGACCGTCGTTGCGTTATCCCACTCTCTGGCCCTGCTGCGTCTCAGCGAAATTTTTGGTACGTCGTCGTCCTCTGGATCTCTCGCACCTCTCCCTCTCTAAACACAAAATAGGTACGTCGTGCAGTGTCTCCCCTTCAAAAAAAAAACAAAAAGGTATGTTGTCGAACCTCTCATGGCTTCAACACTCACATCACACACCAGGACACTGCCATTCTTCTCAGTCTATTGCGCGTTGTTCAGTGTCCCATACTACTCACAAAGCCCATTCATTCAAAAGAAGGTAAGTAGCTCGCAGCGTCCCTCTACAAACTCACAAAACACCCCCCTCCTCTTGCCGGGTCTCATCCAAAAAACAGGTATGTCATCCCGTGCGCGGCATCTCTCTACCACTCACAGAACACCCTCTCGCCTTGTCTCATCCACAAAACAGGTATGTCGTCCTACTTCCCGGCGTCCCTCTACCACTCACAAAAACACCCCCTTGCCGTGCTTATCCAAAAAAAAGGTATGTCGTCCCAACTTTGCGGCATCCCTCTACAACTCACAGAACACCCCCTCGCCGTGCCTTATCAAAAAAAACAAAAGGTAAGTCGTCCCAGTCGCGGCGTCCCTCTACCACTCACAGAAACACCCCCTCGCCGTGCTCATCCAAAAAAAAATGTATGTCGTCCCAGCTTCGCGGCATCCCTCTACAACTCACAGAACACCCCCTCGCCGTGCCTTATTCCAAAAAAAAAAGGTAAGTCGTCCCAGGTCACGGCGTCCCTCTACCACTCACAGAACACCTCCTCGCCGTGCCTCATCCAAAAAAAGGTACGTCGTCCCAGCTCGTGGCGTCCCTCTACCACTCACAAAACACCCACAGAACACCCCCCTCGCCGTGCCTTATCAAAAAACGAAAAGGTAAGTCGTCCCAGGTCGCAGCGTCCCTCTACCACTCACAGAACACCCCCTCGCCGTGCTCATCCAAAAAAAAAAAGGTATGTCCGTCCCAGCTTCGCGGCATCCCTCTACAACTCACAGAACACCCCCTCGCCGTGCCTCATCCAAAAAAAAGGTACGGTCGTCCCAGCTCGCGCAGCGTCCCTCTACAACTCACAAAACACCCACAGACCACCCCCTCGCTGTGCTCATCCAAAAAAAAGGTGTGTTGTCCCAGCTTCGCGGCGTCCCTCTACAACTCACAGAACACCCCCTCGCCGTGCCTTATCAAAAAAAAAAAGGTATGTCGTCCCAGGTCGTGGCATCCCTCTACCACTCACAGAACACCCCCCTTGCTGTGTCTCATCCTACAAAAGGTATGTTGTCCCAGTTCCTGGTGGTCCCTGTACCACTCACAAAACACACTAGTAGGCTATCAATTCATATCTCCCTCCTGCCACACTGCATCTCCCTTGCTGTGTCTCATCCAATAAGGGTATGGTTGTTGGACTTCTACTTCATGGTGTCCAGACTGATACTTACATATCACCCTCTTTGGTCTGCTTATCCAGTGCCCAGTGTTGTTGTAGTTGCATACATTGGCTTGTCTTTTCCATAAATATGTAGATATCCATCCTTGCTGCATGATATATGTACTAAACTAAATGCATTTATTGTTATCTTACTGCTTGTCCCCTACACCTTCTGTGTCTTGTAAAGATAATAAGGTATGCTACTGTTCCTTCTGTGTCATGTTGCTGCCACTCACTAATGTTGGCATAATACACTCAGATGGTGAAGACCAAGCAGACAGCTAAGAAGACCACTGGGGGGTAGAGCTCCCAGGGTATCTCTTGCTGGTCTGAAAGCTAGGGAAAAACATGCTGCCAAGTCAAGCAAGGCCCATGCTAGGAAGGCCCCTGTTTGCCAAGAAGAGAAGGATGAGGAACTTGGCAAGTCTCTTGTTATATTCCATCCATCTTTCTAACATTCTATGCAGTTTCTGTGTGATGTGCAGGGATGGAGGGACATTGTGGCCTTGTGATCATGCAGGATGCAGAAGGGTAGTGTGTAACAAGTGTGTTGTAGTACCTGAGGATGCCTTGCAGAGGTCACCCAGCTTCCTGTGACCTTCAGGTGTGATTAACCTCCCTTTTATGAATTAATTCATTGACTCAAACTCTGGATGACTTCAGGTGGTTTGCCTGTCATTGGAAATGACAAGATTTGAAAGTCCTCAGCCCTATTTTGTAAGTGCATATTGCCACCCCAATCACTTCTAACTCCAAGTACAGGGCTTCTACTTGTCAGGCAAGCCAGTCCTGAAACACCCTCTTGTGGTCATTGGGGGGTTTGTAGGCATGCCACCACCTCTGAAGTGGCTGGTAACTCTACTGCCATTATCCACCTCCACCTTGAGTCTCTAGAGCTTGGCCATGCCCCTGTGCATATCCTTCACACCATGTTGCAGGGATATTTCAGACAAGACACCTACCACTTCTCACAACTGTCCTTCACTTTGCCACTGAGGAGTCCAGAGCTGCCTATGACACTGCAGCATCAAAGCTAGCTTCAAGTCTGACTACCTTTGCTAAGGTAGTCATTTTCCTTACTACCCATACTGATGAAGACAGGGGGGATCTGTTCTCTGGAATGGAGAATAAGGTTCCAATAGCCACAGAGGTCTTTGAGGTAAGTCACCATTGTTTGACTGTCACTCCCATCTGACCAGTTGCAGTTCTGCAAGGCCTTCTGTTACCCCCTCTCCAACATTGTCAAGGTGGAGACCTCATCTTCTTTGTATTGGTTCTACTGTAAGGAAGGAGCAGAGCTTCCAAGGACTGAAGGCAGCTGTGCAACAGTAGGTTTTCTTTCAATGTTGGTGGCTATGGCTGACACCATATCAGTTTCAAGCCAAGGTCCATGTTGCTTTTTGATGCTGAGAGACTTCAACTAGTCACCACCATTCCCTTCCTCATGAGTGTCCTTGACTCCACCCTTGTTCAAGGCTTCCATGTCCAAAGTGCAGTCAGGTATGCCCTGAATGACTGTGGTATGTTGGGTAGGCACTCCAACATCATCCTGATGTTGTGGCAGGAGAAGGTAGTGGTGGAGAAATTTGTCTGGACTGACAAGTTCATCAGGCCTTGGGGACAACAATTGCCTGCCCAGTGCCCTCAGTGTTATAGCATTCAGAAGTGGGAAGCTGGTTGTTCAGGGCAGACTTATTCCTATGAGTGCAAGAATCCTGGCTGTGGGAAGGACACACAAGGCACATCTCAGCCTCCCCAAACCTATACTATCTGCATGTCCAAAGGGGCTACCAAACTGACACAGGGAAAGGGGCAAACATCATCCTGGCTGTTGGAATCTTTGTAAAATACCCTACCTTGATACATATGATATGCATGTACTACAATCAAAAATAGCTGCTTTGTGTTTTCAAATTTCATATGACATTGAATGTTCAGAAAAAAAAGTAATTTCCTGCAGGACAATTCCTCCTTAAGTACTGATACACAACTGAGTAAATTTGCCCAATGTTAATTCCAATACAATGGCCAGATTGGTAGAGTTAACTTCAATACCACAGGATAAGGATAGGATATAGGATTTTTCCACAACCATGTGGGTTCAGCCAGCTAACTACCAAGGAAGTAGTGTACTGAGTAATAAGATTGGCCAGCCCCACTAACCCACTAGCAAGATATTGGTCTTTCTTGCAAAGTGTCTGCCCAACCACAACTCCAGGTCATGGTTCATTCCCCCCAGCCACATCAGCTGACCCCACTGCCAGGACATCATCCCTTCCCCCAGCCATGTCAGCTGGCCCCACTTCCAGGTCACATATATCCCATAGCTGGTTTGGCCAACCCCACTTCCAGGTCACTAACGTATCCCATAGCTGTGTCAGCTGACACCACTTCCAGGTCACTAATTCATCCCATAGCTGTGTTGGCCAACCCCACTTCCAGGTCACTAATCTATCCCATCTGTGTTGGCTGACCCCACTTCCAGGTCACTAATTCATCCCATAGCTGTGTTGGCCAACCCCACTTCCAGGTCACTAATCTATCCCATAGCTGTGTTGGCTGACCCCACTTCTAGGTCACTAATTCATCTCATAGCTGGGTCGGCCGACCCCACTTCTAGGACACTAATCTATCCCATAGCTGTGTCAGCTGACCCCACTTCCAGGACACTAACCTATCCCATAGCTGCATCGGCTGACCCCACTTCTAGGACACTAATCTATCTCATAGCTGTGTCGGCTGACCCCACTTCTAGGACACTAATCTATCTCATAGCTGCATCGGCCGACCCCACTTCTAGGACACTAATTCATCCCATAGCTGTGTCGGCCGACCCCACTTCCAGGACACTAACCTATCCCATAGCTGCATCGGCCGACCCCACTTCTAGGACACTAATCTATCTCATAGCTGTGTCGGCCGACCCCACTTCTAGGGCACTAATTCATCCCATAGCTGTGTCAGCTGACCCCACTTCTAGGACACTAACCTATCCCATAGCTGCATCGGCCGACCCCACTTCTAGGACACTAATCTATCTCATAGCTGCATTGGCCGACCCCACTTCTAGGGCACTAATTCATCCCATAGCTGCATCAGCTGACCCCACTTCTAGGGCACTAATTCATCCCATAGCTGCATCGGCCGACCCCACTTCTAGGGCACTAATTCATCCCATAGCTGTGTCGGCCAACCCCACTTCCAGGACACTAACCTATCCCATAGCTGCATCAGCCGACCCCACTTCTAGGACACTAATCTATATCATAGCTGCATCGGCCAACACCACTTCTAGGACACTAATCTATCTCATAGCTGTGTCGGCTGACCCCACTTCTAGGACACTAATCTATCTCATAGCTACGTCAGCCGACCCCACTTTTAGGGCACTAATTCATCCCATAGCTGCATCGGCCGACCCCACTTCTAGGACACTAATCTATCTCATAGCTGTGTCAGCTGGCCTCACTTCTAGGACACTAATCTATCTCATAGCTGTGTCGGCCAACCCCACTTCTAGGGCACTAATTCATCCCATAGCTGTGTCGGCCAACCCCACTTCCAGGACACTAACCTATCCCATAGCTGCATCGGCTGACCCCACTTCTAGGACACTAATCTATCTCATAGCTGTGTCAGCCAACCCCACTTCTAGGACACTAATCTATCTCATAGCTGTGTCGGCCGACCCCACTTCTAGGACACTAATTCATCCCATAGCTGTGTCGGCCGACCCCACTTCCAGGACACTAATTCATCCCATAGCTGCATCAGCCGACCTCACTTCCAGGTCATCAATCCATCCTATAGTCATGTCAGCTGACCCCACTTCCAGGGAAGTTGATCCATCATCCTGTGACATAGGCCGACCCCACCTTCACAGTCCAGCCTACCCAACCCTAGGGACCACCGGCCAATGTCGGTTAGTCCCAGTTTCAGGACGAAATGTACATGTCGGATGACCCACTTTTAGGACTACAAGTGACTGAATCATGTGCAAGGACTCCAAAATATCCTGCGAAAATGTAACGCCGTTGGCCTTATACCACATGTTGTGAGCAATGAGCCACTCAATTAACAACTGCACCCTGCTCTTATTCACAAGCACCGGAGGAAATTTGCATAAAGCATCCAAAGTTGGCCGATAAGAGCCACCTGCAAACACAACACACATCGCGCCCTCAATCTCAGCAGTGGTTGGGGGGAGTACCGTTCGCAAGGCACCGGGATCCTGCGGCAGAATCGCGACATTTCCTCTATTAAAGCGCTGGCTCGCTTCCTCTGGCAAACGACCACCACGTGCACCCTTTGTTTGATAATGATGGGTAATCACAGTCGCCCGGGCCAGCGCAATCAGCTGTAGCTCAAATTGACTAGCACATGCCAGCGCAGATTTCACATCCACAGGTAGCTCACTAACGCCATAGTACTGAAAGTTCGCAATCGCATCTTTTGGCTGCCTCGGCTTCGGGCTGCTCAAGGATCTGCGACAGCACAGGCACATACGAAGGTCCCCGATGTTGCCAAGGCAGGACATGCCATGACAACACAGAATCGCGCCCTCGTATTTGGCGATGTCATATGTACGAGGCCGTGTCTCCGCGGGCAACCAATTATTATTGAGAGTCAATAACATCTCTTTACTCGGGACAACGTCGACAAGCAACTCAGCAGCAAATATCTGGACGCAGACAGCGCATACCCCCTCCTGCAAATGATCAGGGGACATCTCCACCTGCCACTCCCGAATAATCTCGCGCTTTGCTGCAAACGATTGTACGGGCGGAAACGGCGAGACCAGAGGAGGTTCGGCAGGAGGGCCCACCGGAGCCAGACCCTCTAGCGCATTTGCCGCTCGTCGCTGCCGTTGCTTCTTAGTGTTTTCCTTCGCCTTCATGTAACACTCATTGGAATAGGAGTTGGATGGCCGGTGCAGGTCGGGCACGAATATATAATTGTGCCGTGGGCGCTTTAGGACGTGGAATACATATGACACAGAGGGACAGGATCCTTCACAATCATGCAAGCGTAGAGCATCTTTACACATCCCCCGCTGCAACCTTCCGTGCAGCGAGACCCCATGAATCTGCGCGATCGCCCTCAGATGAGCCACCGAAAAAAAGGGAAACTGTTCAACCAATTCGCGCACGCTCGAAGGAACGCATGTAAGATAGGGACCTAATGGATTCTCAGAAAGCCGGTTTATAACATCTGTAACTGTAACATGATCAAAAGAATATTCCCGACGAAGAAACTCATAGGAAACATCACGAGCGCCATCCAAGTCCCGAGAGTTGACCACCAAGCGGCGCGCGCCACTGTCCTCGTCCACATGGACCTGAGTCGCCTGCGTATCGCATGACATTATTAACACAGGTGCACAGAAAGATTCCCCAAATATCAAGCCATCCCCATATCTCCCACGCTTTCCCTAAATGGATGTCCCGGCATTTCCGGACCGGCAAAAACTCGGGGGACAAAACAACTTTCAGACCTGGACCAGGATGCGTCCAGGAATACATACAAGAGTATCACGGGTACAACGCTCATCGAAATGAAACTTCAGAAGCGTCATCATCATTTTAAGACCTGTAAGTGCACTGCGGACGGGCACGGCAAATCACACCAAGATATATTTGTTCTCTTTCTCCGGAGTGGTGAGATGCTTGCGATCCGTCCCAGTGTCCAAGCTCGTAGTGTCATGTGTAACAGAATCCCTCCCTATTAATATAATTGAGCTCCCGCTCTTCCTGTCAGCCACATGATGGCTTCCAAAGTTTGTTCTGGGCGAGTTGAGCATGTGTTCAGGTAACAGTTCGTTGCGAGTCCGAACCCTCTCTGACCCTGAGAACCACAGCGTTGCACACAACACCCCCATGACAGTTACATAGTTGTTGATCAAGAGCACCACCGCACCAGCAGTGGGGGACCGATCAGTCGTTACGAGGATGATTTGTGCGATGTTGAACATAAGAGGGAAGACAAAATTGGCAACAGAGACATAGAAAATTTGTTGGATGCGCTCCGCAATGCTGTGCGCTGCATGTCGGGAAATGCATTAGTTATCCATTTGTATGGAGAAACACGGAGGTATCCTCACCTCTTTTTATTGGCGATGTGCGGATGTGGAGGTTGTAAAGAAAAAAGCTAACAGAGTACCTTCCGAGGAAAAAATGTCCAACAGATCACGTAGAAGGATGCCAACTTACAGGTTGTCGGCAATTTGCAATGTCCACTCAGCGATCAGATAAGGGCTACGAAACCAGTATGAGGACGCATCCTCGATGGGAACCTCGGTGGTCATCCCGGGCACGACGTAGTGATGAATACCAACTGTCTGTGAAAAGCGTTACCCAGGAATGGAACTAAATATCGATGAAAAAACCTACAATAGCGACCACCCGAGCACATTTGACGCAGAAGGGGAATGAAAATATCTTCAATAGAGTGGTCGGAGGTGTGCTGGAGAGGGGATAGAGTGCAAAGAGTCGAGTTAACAATATTGAGTCGTATAACAACGGTGGGAAGACAGTGACGACAATTGCAGCAAGGTACACACTTGTCGACACCGGATTGAACGGGTCGACTATGGACTTCCCATCAGTTAAGAAAGACAATATGCTCGTCGTTAGGGCGAGACAAAGGGCAAGGACATTCAGTCGGAATGCCAGGCGGCGCCGAGACTCCTTGGTAGATAGTGCAAAAAGGACTACGAAGAGGGTGAGCAAACAAGCAGAGAAAGCGGTCGCTATGATAAGACAGTCGAAATTCGGACGTATGATGTTCACGAAGGCATTGACGGCAGCTTCTGAACTCGTCACTGAGGACATGTGAGGTAATGGTTCTAACAGAATCCACACATACAACGATGATATACTCTACCTCTTGACCTTCTTTGGTTTGCACAGCACGCAGTCTAATAGAGTTAGTACTCCCTCCACAGCTTGAGATCCGTGACAGCGGACAAGGCTCATCAGAGAAACCACATGGCTTGCAATCGGACTTCTCGCCTTATAGCAACTAAAGAGTACTTTCCGTACCCTGCTTGCAAAATAAGAGTAGTGAAACTCACCAAGCCCAATTACTATTGTGTGTATTGTATACAAAGCAGCATACGTGCGAGCAGGTAGGGATGCTACCGGCATACTATAATGGAGTTGGTGTAATAAACGCACGTTGAAATGTCGGGCAGCTCTCGACAGTTTTGGGTATTGATGGAAAGTTGAGGTGCTGTTCACAAAGCAAAAAACGACGCGTTGAGTGTTTGGAGAAGCAATTTAGCCTCAAGAAGTAGGCGGAATACGTTGCAGGATGTTGCTGTGCGCCAAGGGTTCGAATCACCTGCGAATAGCAACAGTACTTTTGAAGTGTATGTATGACCTGATCGACCTGAAACAGCAGGTTTTACAGATGGACTGATGCGGGCCTTGACGACGACTTGATTGTTATCAGGTGGCGGCCCAGGATAATAGAACGGGACCCAGGGTTGGGTTTTGAAAAAAAGACGCTAACTGGTATGGGCTGATATATATATGTCCCTGATGGCTATGATTATAAACTCTCCTAATTTACTTTCACGAACCTCGTGACGGCCTTCTACTTCCCGTCTCCATAGGACGGGAATTATTATGTGGCAGACGAACCTTGACCCCAATCTCGGATCCGGACCCGGTGAACGGTGCCAATGGGATACATAACTTGGGACTCGTGCACAAACGAACAAATAGAAGGGTGTGATTGCGCTCCGCCAAGGCAGGACCTGAGGAAGAACAGCGATGGCGGCTAAATAAAGTAAGGTAATGTCGTAATGCGATCGATTTGGGAGGTTACTCCATAAAATACTTATACTCTCTCACGAGTCCCACAAGCAGCTTGGAGTCCGTCGCCGCTCCATAGCACAAAGTCTGCCGTATCAGAGTGTGGAAAGCCTCTTAATCACTACAACTTCATTCTCATTTTTCCTGAAAACACCATTTGCCCTACCCGGGTTCGGATTGAGCAAGAACATGTCTTCAGATTCTCTGCGACTCTGAACCCACTCTGATCCTGAGAACCAGAGTGTGGCACATAATACACCAATGGCGGTTACGTAGTTGTTAATCATGACAGCAGGACGCCGGCATTGGGGGACCGATCTGCCATGATCAAGATGATCTGTGCGATGTTGAACATAAGAGGGAAGACAAAATTGGCGACAGAAATGTAGAGGATTTGTCGGATGTCCTCTGACAGGTCGCCTACTGCATACCGGGTGAACATGAATTATTCAGTTCACTGGTTAGGAAGCCCGCAGGAGGAGCTCACCCTTTTTATCGATGACGTGCGTACATGGAGGTTGTTTAGGAAGATACTGACAGAGTATCTTTCGAAAACGTAACAGCTAATTCTTCAGCAAACCACATCGGTAGTTATCAACTCACAAGTTGTCTACTATTTCCATTGCCCATTCAGCGATAATTTTGGGGTACCGATACCAGGCAGCCTCCTGGTTCTGCACGAGAGCCTGAGTGGTAAGACCCAGATTTGACAAGTTCGTCCAGGAAGAGGGTCTGTAAAAAGCACCATCAGCTGCGGACCTGGTAACAACAAAGGTATGTACAAGGACCACTACTCGACCGCATTTGATGCAAAAAGGGAATACAAATATTTTTTACTGGGGTGACTGAAGACGTGCTAGTGACAGGGTAGAGCGCAAGAGCCGAATTAGCAATATCGAATCGGACAATAACGGCGGGTAGAGAGCAAAGGTAATCGCAGCAATATAGACGCTTTTCGACACCTGATTGTACCCGTCGATGATCGCCTTCTCACTAGTCAAACCGACTAAGATGCCCAGTGTCAGGGCGACACAAATGACAATGACGAGCACGTTCAGCTGAAATACCACGCGGCGTCGGGACTCCTTGGAAGAGAATCCAAGAAGCCAAACGAGGAGAGTGAACAGACGAGAAGAGCACGCAATGCCGGCAAGGACATAGTTAAAGTTCTGACGTATTTCATCAACGAATCCGTTGAGAGTGGTTTCTAGACCAGTAACGGAGGACATTTGTGAGATGGAGGTCACCGGGTCTAAATGTACTTACGGATGTATGATAAGTACCTTCCCAGGAACCAAGTTTGCTCAGACCCTGACGGAGTCTAAACAGAGTTAGCACTCCCATCAGTCTTGAGAGGTTGATAGATGTAGGGAAATAACTGTCAGTGAGACTACAGGGTCATATTCCCAAATGGATTCCCTACCATACCGGCACCCTTTGCGCACACTAATTCAGAGTTAATTGGAGTCTGCACTGGCGCTGAAAAGGCTGAGTGCTCGGAGATTGAAAAGATAAATCGAGAAAACTGACCTGAGCTCAAACAGTGTTAGTTATCAAGGGAGATACATAGCGGTCTGTTGATGTAGTAGGACCTCCAAAGGGATTAATGAAACTGCAGCGCATGTGAATTACTTGAAGGGCAAAGATGTCGCCTAGATGAAGTTTTGGCTGTTGGTACGTCGAGACCACTTTAATCATATCATGAGACAGACAAGGACGGAACGAAACCTAACGAGTGATACTCATGGCTCAGAATCACTGGGAGTTCAAAGTTCGAACGGGATAGTGGCTTTCGCCAATTTGGTGGATTCAAATGGCAGTGACCTGCAGTGACTCGCTTCCGGCGTCTGTCGAATGTATTGAAAGCATTTAGAGTCTCCGAAGGCGCTGGCGCAACGGAGCATTCCACCCCGAGGAGACGTCCCATGCATCTTACACGTTTCCTCTTTATAATTCAAGGTTAACTAATGCGACAATGATAATCGATACGCATCTATCCGTCTTGTGCTGTCTATGATGAAAGACGATTCTCACAGCTTCTTCGGCAGGAAACTCACGAGGGCATACCTGGACAGGTGTCATCATCAGCCTCTCGCGATCTCAGACATAGCAAACTCGTCGAACATACTTTCCATTCACTCTCCATTCTTCGTCCTTCTCGTCCAATTTGTCAGCGACGTCCTGTGATATTCCGACTACAACTTCCGCCTTGTTCGTACGAAGACTCAGTATGGGGAACGATCCTGCAAGTGGCCCTGTGGAAAAGACGGTCGTCAAGATATCCTCGTATGAATTCGAAAGACCGCTACCAAGGGCCGCAGCAAAAGGCGTCGTTACCGGCCATTTGACATCCCCTGTCAATCTACAATACGCCACATTTGGATGAACTCCTGTGAGGTGGCAAACAAAAAAAACGTGACACACTTGCGGTAACTAGAGAGGCAGGATGAACAAAGGTAATGACCTCATGAACACAGTACATACTTGAGATCTCCCTGTTAGTGGCATGAGAAGCCGCACTGAATAAGATGAGTCATATACTGACCTTAAATATCACCAGACTGCTTTCGGTGAGTAAACGCCACAAGTCATTCGCCTTGTCTTCCATGTACCAATACGGCCAGGGACCGGTCCAAAACTGAGCCTTCTTATGCCCATCCCCGACTTCCGTACTTAGGCAAAATATGCCCTGTTCCAAATACCTTTGCCACCGTTTTACCATTTCGCTGAGATGATGAGCTGACTCCGGCGTGGTCCCCAAAGTTGTATCGAAAAATGTGGGTAACGATAGCGACTCTATGGCTTTGCGGAAGTCGGTTGGTGTGACGTCAGAAACAAACCAAGGGATCAACTTCGGGCTGTGGGCATGAATTGGCTGTGACAAGATTCATCTTCGTCACTCACTGAAAGACAGCTTTAGAGAAATAGGGGGTGTAAGTGACCAGAAAGTCGGCGAACACCAAGTCAGTAAAAAGCTTCCAATAGGTCAGGAGTCGATGGAAGCAGAAAGGTGTTCCTTGCCCACCTCAAACCCAGCTAAAATTTATATGAGTCAAATACAACTATAGAGGAGTTCTTTTAGTACCGTTATCGAGAATGAAGTCGCATGTGGCGACAGTCCCAGCTTGAGATTTCAAACTCTTGATATACTCCCAGGCTGCTTCTTGATCGTCTTTGAGGATGAATTCCTTCCTGGCTTGCTGGGCCTCCCTCCCAACCGTCTGTAGGTGTTCGATATCGGAGGGAGTGAGGTGTGTCAATAGAGAAAGGTCCTGGTTCGGAGTACGTCAATTTTGTCTGTCAGAGCGGCTGCTACACCACACTCTCTCACAGTGGCATTTCCCCTGCGTTCGAGAGTCACTATGACAGTCTGTCTTGGACATGAGAGTAAGCACGTACCAAAGGCACATCTGGACCATTTCTTTGAAGAGTACGGAGAGTTTATCGGGATCATCTATGAGCTTATCTTTCTCTGTCTCCAACTCGTGCATCGTCGTTGCAATCTCTATGGGGTAGATGTTAATCGATGATTTCAAGGGTCGCATGGTCTCACTTACGATGTATGGCGGTTACACTACTTCGAAACGTTTCTTCCTTCTTTGAGTCGAATGGATCAAAGTCCACCCAGTAAGTGGTCTGCTTGAAATAAGACCGGAATAGGCGGTATCTAAAGCTTGCCGTGAGAGGGTCTCATTGTATATCGGGGCACTTACAGGTAGCACCTACGAACCGTACGGGTGAGCGAGAGAATATCAAGTCTGCACAGGATCATCCTTACTCCGCATAGAGCCAGGGGGCAGTATACCACGTATTCTTGCCGATCTGAGCGAGCTTTTCTAATTCTGAGTTGTATTCGTGAACGTAAATCTCCCCGTCCTCTGGGATCTTTCTGTAAATCCAAGCGTCACGAATCCACACTACGCATCGACCCCAAAGACTTACTCGAGTTCCTGATTTCTCTCCATGCGATACTTGAGGTGGCTAGCTTTCGCGACGATCTTTTTTCCTTCTTCGATCTTTAACTGGATAGTACGGTCGGTCGACCCATTGTCAGCGGGAGTCCGTTCCTCCATTGTCAGGTTATGGACCTGATTGTGAACATGGCTAATCAGGTCGGTGATGATAACCGGCCACCGTTTGGCCACTGTCTTGTAGCTTGCCGAGTCCCTCCGATGAGATGTGTCGTCACAGACCGGGGACGAACAAACTTACGCGAAGCTGAGTGGCGTAGTGGGTGTGAGAGGTGATGCACACTGAAAATTTGGACCCGTACTCGCCTCCTCTTATCTTCGGGGTCGTAGGGAGGATACGGGGATTCGAACATGCCAGACTAGTGACGTGGGCAGCGCCGTCCGTAGTAGTGTGTTGTAAAGCAAACTAGTGGCTGCGTGGGGAAACGACAGCACTTACAACTTATAAGTTAGGACTTTCAAGTGTTGCACGCTCAGGAAAAATGAACGAAGAAAAACAGTGTTCATGAAGCATAGTGCATAATTTGCATAGTTGCATACGTGGATAGTAGCAGAATTTAGAACACAATGACCCCGTCAAAAAGCTAGTGGATGATATATCCATATCCGACTCGTCGCTGCGAATGCTGGGCGCGACCCTTGTTTTTACTCCTCCTCTGCGAGCGTAGGCAGTGTCCCGATAGTGGTGAGATTTTGGGGAGCACTTCCCGCACGCGCCCCTGACATTGACAAAGAACGTTTCAACGATGCAACTCGGCGTTTAGCAGGCTCCGAGGCTGATTCCAGGGTAGGTAACGACTGCGATGCTGAGAGAGGCCTGGGTCGTGCGCGAGTCGCTGGTGGAGGGGGAGCTGACACGAGTGATTGCCGTCTTTGCGCCACGTTTTGCGTTGCAGGAGATATTTGTTCGAGTGCATGTTCAACTGAAGAGACGGGCCACAATTCAGTTGAATTCGAGGTTTGATCCTGTGGCCATGGTAGGTCCCATTCGAAATCATCCAGGAATGATAGCCTCTCTTCTCGCTCCCACCTCCAAATTTCATCAATCCGGGTCAGCATACGACTCGCGAGATCTTCCAAACGCCCTAGAATGGAAACATTCGAAATAAGCATCAAGTCAGATTTGCTTTCAAAATCCTACCTTTGAGCGTTCCTTCTATCGGAGTTTGCAGATAGGATTCGCACAGTACTTCGTAGACGAGGCAATAGAGCAAGAGACGGAAGTCCATGCTTTTATAATTTGTGTGTAGAACGAGATCCAAGAGAAGGTAGCTCTCATACACTCCGTCGGCAAGCTAAGATATGGGGAATGAACAACACGCATCATATGCTAAGCCGGGTTGCCTACCCAAAGGACGTTGACGAGCTGTACAAATGAAAGTGCTCAATAGTGACCCTGTTGCCCCGCCCGGTGAATGAACTTGCCTCTTCTTTTTCATCTTGAGTCAGAAATGGTTTAGTATGGATGAAATTAGACAGCTTGAGACAAGCTTGCTTAAATGCGTCAGCATCTGGTCTGCCATACTGCCCTATGAAAGTATTCCTGGTTTCTTTCAGCACCAGCGCTGCATCCCTGGGGAAAGTGTCGGCTAGTCCGTAGTGGCAATCAAATAGGTCGAGTAGCTCTTCAAGCGAGAGATTAGAGTAGGTGTGATCACTTGACTGCGTTTCGGAGTTGGACATCCCGTGTATGAATAGAGAAAGAGGCAGAGGTTGCGGGTGAGATTGCAAAGACTTGACGGATAAAAACTGGACATTTTATGCGGACGGCAGCAAAGCAATGGTGGACTGCATTAAAATCATTGTCCTCCTGCTGAATGCGCGATTCAAATACGCTTCGACAAGACCCGCTGGAGTCGATGAGACAACCAGCCGTCACGGTGGTCGGAGCGAAGTCAAAGCGTCTGTGATATTGTCCACACTTGTTGGTTTCTAGAAAGAGACACATATGAGTCACCCCCAGGTTCCTTCTGGTGATCGGCACATGAACTGCCTAGTAACCACATAGCGGGGCCGACCCGGCGTGGCGTTCCGGGGTTTCAGCCCACGACCACCGTTGTGTATGGCCATCCATTGTCCAACTTCAACAATGGGAGATTCTGCGAACAAACATTAGTACATATCGATAACCACAGCAAAGAAGTGCGTTCTGCATGCCGCATTAACGAGGTTGGACATAAGATTGTCGCGGACAGTGGCACAGATGTGACGATGAAAGGGAAAGTGAGGGTCAGTGTGACGATTAAAGGGAATACCACTCACACTAAAGTTGGAAGAAGGTGTATTATACCAAACGACACAAGGTGAGCGTAAATTTTCTAGGACGCAGAGGCCGACGTATGGCTGTATATATGTCACGGCACTGAGACTTCCGTGATGCTTCCATGTAGACGTGATATCAGGATGTATTCACCACACTTCGAACTCGGGCAAAGCCGTTCGTGAATTGTTCGACCCAGTCCTTCCATCACTGGACCCGACCCTCCCTGTCGTGCACAATTTCATTTCTCGAGGACCGGCACTGGTGCTTCCAAGCCTTTAGCAAAACTTCCACGTCAGTAGCCGACTTGATCTGAGGTTGAATGATGGCGACTTGGGGCAAGCGTAGATCGGAATCTACCAACACCCGGTTCGATCGATGCTGCGTTCATTCCACCAGAGTGCGCCACGAACACGCACACACGTATTTCATCATGTAAACCCACCGCTTAATTGATTAACATGGAAGTATTTCCCAAGGACAATCTACGCCGGTCGAAGATGGGTATCTCAAGAACATCAGGAAACGGGTGCCCGGAGAACTGGCATGAGGGTGTATAAGTGTGCACGCATTCTTGATCTCCCGTTCTCTTTTCACAGCTCCAGATGCTATCCTCATCCTTCAAGACGTGTATCGGAATGCCAGCATGGACCGATGAACTCATACGAAAATCGTTGTTAGCTGAGGATATTATCGATGTTCATTTCCATTTGTTCTCCTATAGATCTAAGGCGAGAGTACTCCGTCCACGTACGTTGAATGCCAACACCGCTCTCCTCAAGAGCACTGGTGCAAAATACTTTGATGATCGTAAGCCCTATTGATTTGCTAGTACGACGACACCCCAGTGGTTACTGATTGTTTTTGATCAGTGTTTAGCCCAGCTGCGATTCCGTCTCCTGCACTGATGATCAATGTCAAGACAACGGATTCCGTCTTTGACGGGCTCGAGCTGGATGACTATGGTTACGAAAGTGACAGTGACCTCGAGGACGAGGACGATGGCACCTCTGTCAAAAGTGATACTGGTTAGTGTACCCAGTACACCTTTTAACATTGGTGCTATAATGTCCAGGAGATATCTTAGCATCACGCGCCTGCACACCTGTGGCCACGGGTTCTGATCACGAGGAGACGGTCTCATATCCCTACTTACCGGATACATCAAGTTCTGCAGATGATTATACGTTTCCCGTCAAACAGAATGGCTTACGTGCGACCAGTGTGATTCCATCGTGGGGTTCTCAGGACCTCCAGTCTAGCGGTATGCCATTGCTGTCCGACCGTGGCTGCCATATCTTTGTCAAGGATACTGCATTCCAGACGTACGTTATCTCTCCACCACAGAACTATGTGTAACTTACACCATGTAGGTGGTACTCCCTTATGTACTATCTCTATACAGATAATATTGCATTTTCACCGCTCAAGTCGTCGGGTCCACAGGGGCCACAGAGATTTTCACGCACGGCAAAGCCAAGGCCGCAATGCTCACCGAAATCGATGTACAGCCTGGCGACAAAGGTCTGAGTACGTTCTGATCGATTGAGGAATTTCACTGACGAGTTACAATCCAGCTCGGAATCGACAAACTCCGTGATCAGGCCTTTGCTTCTATTCGCAGCAATGTGGATGAAAACAACTTATTACAAGAATTGGCCAGTAGTTTTACCGGGAGGTTCGTGCACTTCTCACATGTCCTGTACATTCCACTGAACGATGTGATAAGCAGGTATCCGGCGGTCCTGGAACTGGAACTGGATTTACTTGCGGAAGAGATAGTAAGTGCGCCCATTGTCGAAGGCTTACCCCACCTTATGAGACGGATTGCTCAAAAGGAGCTGTCCCACGGGGCTGATATCTTGATTGGATACAACACTCGAATTCTTCGTAAACACTATTTATCCACACGACCCACTCCAGCTGCACGCCACCCGCCATCATCCCGAGAAAGTATCCTCTACAACTTAAAACATCCAATTCAGTTACCATCTCCGAGTGGTCCCCGGAAGAATTTGCCGATCGTATTTCAGACAAAGAGGATCAATCATGCCCGTCGTCACCATCCTCGACACAAGCTGTGACGTCACGGTCTTATGGTAGCGGGGCTCTCACTAAGACTGCAAACGTCTCGAATCAGAAGAAGAAGAAGAAGAGGTAGAAGGCCGTCATCTGAGTACGCTCTGCGAACTTCCAGGCTTGCTTAGAGTCGGACATTATAGTTTGTATGTGTACTTGATATGCTTGTCTATCACATCACAATGGAGACGTTCGCACTTGTCTTCGGGTCGCCTAGGACTCTGTCCTAGAAACAGGTGCAGAACATGCCTCTCGAGGTCCCAGGAAGTGACCGCCTACTGCTATGGTCATTACTTTGAAGAGCCAGTGGACCAAGTGAAGAATGCACTTGCCAGCGACGAATCATTCGTTAACTACTAGTTTAGAGAGTACTTGATAGCTGGTGCTCAACCCTTCCTCTTTCGTCTCTGAAGATGACATTCGACATGGCTGAAATTTTAAGGTGACGATAAGTGATACCACGCATATACATTGGACGGTCATAGTAACGTTTCCACCGTGGTTTTGGTGGCATTGGATGTATTACCAAAAACGCATATAGATCTACTATTGAATAATGGTCAAGCTCAGAACCGGCCCCCTGCGACCAAAATCGTGATGGAAGATTGTCATTCGGCGCACGATTATGGTTAGTATAGAAACTCCGCAATGTCGTGAAATGTATCGTCAGTGGCGAAGTTTGCACGCTCCGTAAAGGATGTGTAGATGTCCTCCATTCGTCGTAAAAATGGGCATCGGTGGCGAAGACAAGACAAAACAAAAGGACACCGTCGTTGGCAGGACGTTCATCTTCCTCTCTGTATTTCCTCGTTTCTACATGTAAATTGCTCGGTATTGAACGGCTCTTACCAACCAAGTAATCGAGAAAATTGATGCCAGCATAGCCTGAAATCGGATGCCATAATGTTCAGAGACGCGGTAGAAACACTCACCATGATTGTCCAATCGTTTATATCAGGCTTGAGACGGCCCCTAAGGCCATAGGTCATAGCTCGAGTGGCTCTTCAAGCGAGAGATTAGAGTAGGTGTGGTCACTTGACTGGGTTTCGGAGTTGGACATTCCGTGTATGAATAGAAAAGAGGAAGAGGTTACAGGTGGGATTGTAGAGACTTGACGGATAAAGACTGGATATTTTATGCGGACGGCAGCAAGGCAATGGTGGACTGCATTAAAATCATTGACCTCCTTGCTGAATGCGCGATTCAACTACGCTTTGATGGTAAGACCCGCTGGAGTCGATGAGGCAATCAGCCGTCACGGTGGTCGGAGCGAAGTCAAAGCGTCTGTGACATTGTCCGTACTTGTTGGTTTCTAGAAAGAGACACATATGAGTCACCCCCGGGTTCCTTCTGATGATCGGCATATGAACTACAGTAACCACATAGCGGGGCTGACCTGGCGTGGCGTTCCGGGGTTTCAGCCGCAATCACTGTTGGGTATGGTCATCCATTGTCCAACTTCAAGAAAAAGAGATTCTGCCAACAAACATTAGTACATATTGATATCCACAGCAAAGAAATGCGTTCTGCATTCCGCCTTAACGAGGCCGGACTGGCGGGGAGCACAGCCGCTGAATGCTGAGTCAGCATGGTCAGAGTCCGGTTGCACGCATGTAGAGTTTAGTACTAAGCTACATCCTCCTACGGCTTGCCTGGAGCTCAGCTCATTGCTCGTGAGGCTCTCTCCCACTGCTCCAACGTATTTCATCATGAAAACCAAACGCTTAATTGATTAACACGGAAGCATTTCTCAAAGGACGATCTGCGC